>CM059587.1:39845000-41045000 GCA_030407085.1 Trichopria drosophilae | reverse complement strand
TGTAATCCAAAATCATACATATATATTTTTTTTCATGCAAGTAGCTTATTCACATTTATAGCTTTTACGAACTGAATTTTGTGATTGTTAATGCAAAATCCTAGTTGCAGAATTAAGTGAACAAATACATTAATTTAAACGCTAATTTGAAATGACTGAAATTTAGTTAATACAATTTGAACTTAGTTGAATTGAATGCAACTCTAAAAATTTCAAACAATTAAGCTCGCACTGAGCAACTACCCTTGTAGTTAAATTAACAAAGTTTGCTTTTGAGGGTGTAATTTATAATAAATAACAATTTTATTATATAAACAGGAGAATATATGGTGAGGCATTCGAGAATGCGTTTGCCTTTGGAAAACCACGATGTTCATCCGACGTTTATGAGACGATAAGACACGCGTGCTTGGCGAAAATGCTAATAAATTTAACTATCTCGCAGTCTCTGCTAAATACGTCCTCACTTCGCAAGTGCTGCTTGTCTTCATTTATGACACAAACTAGTTTAGTTGACGCTGACGCACAATGATTTAGCACATGTGGCTAATTATTATTGGCTTTGAATTTATCTTTTCCGAGTATTAATTATTGAATAATCTAATTAACGCTCCACAACACGGTTTATTATTTTGAAAATTCCTTATTGAATTTATTAAGCTTTAGAAGCTCTAGTCCGTTTTCAAAGAAAAAATATGTTCTTCAACGAAAGTTATTTATTAACCAACCGAAAACTGAAACGGCAAAACGAATCTAAAATTCTGTTTGTGACCTGAATGCACCATGAAATGTCGTCTGTATCGCCGATAGTTTGAATAAGAAATTACATAAAATATCGTCAATAAATAATATATGAGATGACGTATTACAGACTGAAGCGTTATTGATTTTTGACTTCTGCAATTTAATATTGAATATCGTTATTGAAAAATAGGGTATGATGTCATATTTGTCAACAAAGCGTTAGGGAGACTGATCTGGATACTAGTGTAAAATCAACAGGAAGTTCACAAGCAATTTTTCGTGTGCGTAGTCATTTTGTGATATAAATTGTGAAAAAAGTGTCTTTGAAGTATCTGATGATAATTATCGTGGTGACGATTTTATGTCCAACTGTTATCGAGATCTGACATTTCGATTGGAGCCATCTACTGCTGACAAAAGTAGTATACGCTTGGCATCTTTTTTTTTTATTTTGGATGCGATTAGTAGAACGCAAAAAAGAGACTGAATATATACGATTTCTAGTAGTGAAATCTGTACAATGTAAGATATAGCTTTTTTAAACAGATGGTAGTTTGTAGAATCGAAGATAGTAACCTGTACCTTCATGATATTATTTTTCTCTCCGTCTAAAAGTCATATATTGCCTTAAATTTTTGGTCAACTCTGAATTAATTTCTTGCCAAATTTTTTCTTAAATTAGTATAAGTGACTACCGTATCGGATGACCACTTTAAACCTTATTTTTCTTGAGTTAATCACGTTTTTCTTAACCAATATATTATTCTGTTGTATTGACAAAAACAAATGGCTAATTGTAAAATATACTTAATTTCAATGATTATTTTATTAAATGATCTGGTCGTTTTTTTTAATAATTCGAAGGAAAGTCGACTACGAACAACTAACTAATTATACTAACTAACCTAAAGATTTTAGGGGTTAGGGGAGTATTCGACGCGTCGTCATCTTCAAAAACATCACTGAAATGTGTTTTCTGTATATCTCGTTTCCATGGCATAGTAAAAAATAGTTAGAAGCAAATAGTTTAATAATGTCATAAGTATTATATACCAGGTGTCATAATGTTACTCAGGAAGCCCCTAAAACCGAAATTTAGACTCACTAGTCGATTTGTCACTAAATTATAAAAGAAAATAGACCAGGTAATGTTTTGTAAGGGCTGGGTCACTTTTGCTATTAATCGACTGCACTATTATTGTTAATTTAGTTACGACGAGGCATCCTTACATCGCCCTAGGAACTTTTCTCTATTTTCATGTTTTTTTTTTTGCTATTAAAAGACGCGATGAAATTAGAATCCATATTTTACACAAACCCGCAGTGAGGGAAATGTAATTAACACGCTAAGCTTTGCAATGTGTACAGTAAAATTTGCAATATGAAATTTATATTTATAATACTCAATTAAAAGTTAGTTTCAAAAGTATTGCAAAGTAAAATAGTTTCGACTAGCATAACACAGAAACCTCAATATATAGCTTTACAGCTAATATAATATAATCACAAATGATAAACTTAAATCACGATACATCGAAGTCATTTTAACTTAACCCAGTCAAACCCAAGTGAAGTGATTTTTTCGTTGAATTTTAGAATTTACTACATTTTCAAATTAATATTTGCTTCATTGACAACCTATCATTTCCGAGGTTTCTGGCCCAGGAAACGGTAATTTATTGAAATGTTTTAATAATAGTTTACTGATTTATGTCTGAATTGCATTTCTGAAACTTCTTCAATCTTTCTGTATTAGGAATTATTTTCAACATATGTGAATGTATTGAATGCCAAATTTGAAGTGTTTAATGATTATTATCATAATATCTTTTGGCACGATCTGTGACGCGTGACAGCCGTGCAACGCCAAGTATAAAAAGTTCTACATGAGCGCATTAAAAAATATTGGTAAAAAATTCAGCTGTCAAAAGCTTTGGAAATGATAGGGTATCAAAGAAAGCATTCATTTTTGGAAATTCAGTAAACGATGAAATTCAACCTAAAAAATCAGTTCACATGGACATTAAATGAGAATACTATACTTTATATACTATACTATATACTATACTTTACTTTTGATTTTAGAAAATGATAAGTTTTGAACTCAAACGTGTCGCTTTGTAAATAAAACTAAATAATATTTTTATCCTAGATCTTCCGCATTTATTGGCGTAACCAACTCTTTATTAAATTAACTAAATACTTTTCTCTTTTAGTTTGTAGGCGACAAATTAATTTAGAAAGCCTATATTTTAACATCAAACTGATGAAATGTGTTATTTTAAGCGATATACGTTAATGTTGAAAATCTATTGAGAAAATAGCAGTAATCGGCGTACTTTCATGCGACGCGTTCCTGAATATTTCTTCTTTTATCTCGCAATATTGTTCTCAATACACGGTTTTAAATCTGGTGAGTAAAAGAAGTAAAGGAATGGTTCATGTGTTGAATTCTCGCGAGGTAAAACAATGGATACGTGGAGGGAAATTCAATTTCCCGTCAGTTCGCTTAAGAGAAACAGTACTTCGCCGACTTTGAACACAAGATTTTTGCGTGAAACGACGACCGTCAGAAAGAATGAGAAAATATTGGAAGAGAACGCCCAACACTAGAAATCATGTCGGAGTTTCCAAGTGCAATAATATTTTCGAATATCACAGATGCAATCAACTCTGATTTACGTGAGTTTTTTAAAAAGCTCATTGTTCCGTCATTTCCTTGCCATATTTGCAAAATAATTGAGACGTAAGTAACTCCAATGTAATATTCATTATATTATGTCAACACGGAAAAAAATTATGTCTGAAGGCAAGCATGGTTGAAGAAACAAAAAAAAAGATGGTGTTTGCTGAAAGGACATGGGAAGAGTTAATGACCAAAAGAGGTGAAAGTTGGATAAACTGCAGAAAAAAATGAAAGCAGATAAAAGAGTTGGCAGGAAGGGAATCTCGCATACTTGGGTAGGCAAGGGAGGAACCGAATCCTTAGGTACGGTCGAGCTTTCTATCCGAAATATCGCTTGGTTCGCGTTTTGAATAGAGCGCAACTTGAATAACGTCGACCCTCGACGTCTATTCACAATGCGTTAGCCTGCTCTATTCAACGGGGCATAGGATTTACGAGCCCTGTAGTCGGTGACATATTTGTCTTTTTATTATTAATGTGGAGCTTGCGAAGCACTTGGGAGCGAGCTTTACGAGGATCTTGCAGCTTTAACGGCGGAACTGAAGTACCTGGAAAAATTAATTTTTCTCTGCGACCATCAGCCTAGTTAGGCAGGAACTGTATATTGCATTTTTCATTTAATTTAAAATGTCGAAACGCGATTTTACGCTCTCGAACGGTTCTTCCGAGGAAAGATCAAAACTAGTTTGTCAATGATTAGTAAAGGAAGAAATTCTGATCCTTTTCGCTGCTGAAGAACCGTGAAAGCTTCTCAATTCACATAAAAGAAGAGACACGTAAATTTAATTAGCATAATATCGAAAAGATTGAAGATGATAGTTTTTAACGACGGAATAATTTTCATGAATATGGTAAGATATATCTATAACGGAAATTCGCGAGAGATATTTGCAGGCTTTTAACCAGCTTTTACTGCCGTTTCTTTCGAGGGGTATGCAAACGGTTGGTTGGAGTGTTGAGATTCGGAAGTATATAGCAAATTAAAGCTCTTCGAGGGAAATCTTTTAAGCTAAGTCTGATAGCGGGTTTACATTTTTCAGATAAAATGCTCCAGACGTAATAAAAACGACAGAAAATAATCTTTCTCGGAAATTTCACTAATGCTCTAAACGTATATTAACAGGCAGCTCTAATTACAGTTGAATCTGATTGAGCTGTTTAAATGAAGTTTAGCGTTCTCTGCGCGCTCCGAATTTGTGGAGTTTTGCCAAATTACTCAATTTGAAATATTTTGATTTTGTGTTATACGAGCAAATCATATTTTGTGTTTTGTTAATTTATTTTTTAAAAGCTTTCGAACCCTGTAAAGACGACTACCGAGGGAAGTTTGTAATTAATACGGACACCTTGCATCAGCTTCAATAGTGAGTTTAAAGGACGCTCTTCCCTTGAATTGGGTTAAAAGCTTTTGAGAGTGACTGCCTGTTCGCATCTAACCTAACTCGCAAAGAGGTAAAGCGAACAGTCTCAAAGTTGAACATTTTGCGCAGACACACCCCCGTTTTATTGGAAAAAAAATATAAGCATCCCAGATTCGATATAAATTAAGACCCTTTTTTTAATTCCTATTTTCAAACAATTTGCAGGCAAATTTCGTGCCTTCCTCTTCCTGTTATTTTTTTTTTGTTAAAGACGTAAACAATTATTTCGCCTAAATTAATGATAAAAGTTCTGCATCAGAGAGGAACTTTGCGATTAAATTTGTTTTAACTTTCTTCGCAAATTCATTCCTTTCCCTAAGCGATAAAAAACGTTTCTTCGAAGTTTTACGATATCGAGTAAACGACGAAGTGTATACCGTAATAACTTTTTAGCTCTCCCTGATTTTCATAGCGAGAAAAGTGTTTTCCTAGTAGTTTCCATTGTTTTACCAGACACATGTCTAAGTTACTCGCGTGTCTCGAGAACGTCTATATTCCGTATGCAGTAAGACGGGCTCAAGTGGCATTCAAGCTTTGAACGAATGTCCGCTGGTGAATGGCCATTCGGAAACGACACGAAGTCTAAATTGAAAGAGATTGTCTATATTTGCGCTGGGGTATACATAAAATTTATGGTTTCCATTTCTGCAGGGAAATCGATACGTTGTAAAGAAAAATTAAACCATTTTTAACAGTACACGGAACGAAGTATTAGAAAACTAAACTAATTACAATTTTAGTTCAAGTGTAAAAGACAAACATGAGCTCTTTCACGTACTTAACTATATGCGCTTCCGTGTTTATTTATTTTATGTTTACATATGTATTGATTTGTGTTTGAGTCGTGTCCAAAACGTAAATACAGTAATTGCATAATTTTATCAAAATCGTTATATTGCATCAAAATACGCATTATTATTATTTAAAAATGTCTGTGTTCATTGAATATTTTAGTCACGGTCATACGAGTGGCACTCCCTACGCTTTACTGCGTTAATTTCGTTGTCACACTCTGTCGCCAGCGAAGTAATCCGCACGGCGACGTATAAACCATCCCAGTCCGAATGCTTACGGAAGCTTACGAGCATATCCGATGACGGTTCGATGCTGTGCCTGGTTGTGGGAGAGGAGGGGGTATTATATAATTTGATTGAATTACGTTATCACGCCTATATTTATAAAGACATTTTATACAAAAATTTGTAATAGTTCCGATGTGAATTTGGATGTAATGACAGTTTCAACTTAAATACCCATATAATCCATGTTTAAATTTCGTTTTTTTAAAGGAATCGCACTACGCTATGCACTTGAACTAAAAAGTTACCTTTAATTTTCATTAGCGCCGCCATGTAGACTACTTCATTGAGGATAAAATGTGACAATGAAAAATTGGATAGTGGCAGCCATCAGTGCCATACAATTTTGGGTTAAATTATGAAACAAATTTCAAACAATTTTTAGCACTGCGAAAAGGAAATATCACGTGATACAAATATTTAGTACAGCTTTCTAATAACTGCCGTATTTTCGAAGCATTTTTTATAATCATTTAAGTTAATCGGGTTTCTACGTTGCTAATTGTGAATTTGAGGCCTATATAATGAAATTCAAAATGGTGGACCCAAAATGCAGTCAATCTAGCTTCGATTCTGATCTGTCGAGTTTTATATTTTATACAAATAAATCTTAGAGGTCATTAATTACGATTTTGAGGTCAAAATTACGGAATGCAAAATGGCTAACCCAAAATGGTGGTCTTTAATTAACGTATTTTATACTGTTATCAATTTATTTTTAAATTATATTATGCTAATAGGTTTTTGAGATCGCTGAATCCAAATGCTAGGGAAAAGTTACGAAAACTGTAAAGAAGAAAGAAAATGTAGATTGTGTGGAAAGGAAAGAGAGGATGTACAACATCTGAAGAGAGAATGTGAGCGGGTAAAGGAGAAAGTCAGGGCAAATTTTGAGGTGTTGAATGAGGATGGACGGGGATATGAATGGATGGAAATGATAGAAAAATTAAGACAGGAGAGAGAAAATCGAATGAATGAATGAATGAATAAATAAATGAATGAATGAAGAAATGAAGAATGAATGAAGGAATGAAGGAATGAATTAATGCATACTGAAGGAAGGAATGAATGGATGCATACAGAATGAATGAAATTGGGTAATCGTAGCAAATAAAGTAAGAAATGTTTGCAGAATGCAGAAAATTAAATGAAAATTAAATGTAAAAGAGTGGAAGTCGAAAAATTGTAAACACGTAAAGTGAATGCAATAAAGATACATACATACATACATACAAGTTACGAAAACTAAAATGGTGATCGAAAATGGAGATCGTAACCAATGTTTTTTGGACGAAGCAGAATTCAATTAATTTTGGGACATTTCTGACATAAGTCGGGAAGTAAATTAAATATACAAGTTTGTTTTTTTCATTTATTTATTAAATTTCTTGGCAGAGGTCTTTTTAATGTAACGGGGGGGGGGGGGGGGGGCTTTTCGGGGCTTTCAAGGGGGGCTTGAATGAAATTAAAAGCATATGCAGCATATCGACATTAGTATTAATTCTGGAGATTTTTTGTGTGGCGTTCCCTACAACATATAGGTAGTCATTTTGCCGAAAATGTTGAGCTATTACTTCCACGTAACATAGCCCTTTTCTTGGAAAATTTATTTCACAAAAATATATTTCAAGTGTGACTTCAGATTTGTATTTTCAATTCCAAATATTAAGTAACAAGTTTCAACAAAATCTAATTGGTTTTTCAAAATACGTCCGTCATATTATGTGTACCATTTTGAATTTTAAAAGTGCAATCAACCCCCCAAAAAATGCATTAAAGATATTGTTATGTTCGTTTCCTAAAGTTGATTGTTTTGAAGCGCCATATTGGTGCCACCATTTTTAGATTTCCAAATAGGCCAATAATCAAAGGAACCTGGATGATAGCACTTTTAATAAGAACCTAATTTATTGAAATTTTCAATACTAGCATGATGGTATTAACAGGTATTTAATGTTCATTATTAAAAATTCATTAGAGAGAAATAAGAGGCCGTTAGCGAGATTACTTTTAGATTGCGCCACCTAGTGTTAGAAAAAAAATCATATTTATATGAAATATCAGATAAAAACTTTTTACAAATGACGTAGAATATCCAAATTTCTGTGAAATTAAAAGTGTTTGTGATTTTACAATATTTGGTTGTAATTTCATAGTATTTGTTGTTATTTTATAGTACTTTTGTAATTTACACTGCATTTGTTTTAAGTTTTTATAGGATATTTCTTACAGCGTACTTTTTTCGCCTTTTTATGAAGGTGATTACGTTTGAGACGCATGACAAAGATTTATATGGACTTCACACAGCAAAGTACATATTAGAAAATTACCATATCCGTACCAAAGTCTTCATTAATTATATATTTTTAGCCTACTTTTTAATGTTTATATATAATTATTTTGAATGTGCTTGTGATGTTCCTCTTGGAATATTTATAACAATAACAATCTCGGATGTTTATAGCGATTTGCTGTTGCTGGGACAACATGAAAGTAAATATATCCTCAATTACTTGAATTATATTTGTAATATTAGTTGCAAATGAAATAAGCGCACAGCCCCTATCTTTAGTTTTTTGTACTGAATACACTTCGACTAAATGGAATTTGAGATAATCTAGCTTGGCTCTTCAGTGAAAAATTTCCTCAAAGTAGATGTCTAGGTACTCTTACTCCTTAAGTCTATTATTGTCTATTACTTCACCACTATCACTTTTTAATTACAATGTTCGCACAAAGTAAGTTGGAATTAACATTTTGAAATGGCATTGTTTCATTCACTCATTCGCAAATATTGTTGTACACTGGAGAATTAACACGGTTATAGCTATTCATCTGAGAAAGTTCAACATGCGCAGAAGCTCGTAAAAGTTTGCAGTTGCGTCCCTTGTGCTCGTTTCCTCTTGACACTCATGCGCGGCAACTTTCGCGAAGCGGGTAAATAACATTCATTTTTAATTACCACCGAAACGTCAATTTTAATTAGCTTATAAACAAGTTTGTCCAACTCAAAACCGACTTTCGTTAAAAATGCTTTATTATACTCCAGTATTTCATTAAGGATATTCCATTATCCATTTTCTTTCAAGTCGAGGTCGTTGTAATCCGACGTATTTATCGTAATAATGGGCAACCTCCAAAACAAAATTCCATTCCTGCATACCTAATTTGAAATAGAATACTAACTTACTATATAAAATTGCCAAGTTGAAGGAAAAACTAATATATGAACAAAATTCATTATTGCTGGGCAGTACCAGCTTCGTGGCATACTGTGACGTGTACATTAGACCAATATTAAAATGTCAAGGACAAATTATAGATTGGTAAAACTTTGTATGTAAGGTAAACATATTAGTAGATAAACATGTGCCAGGATTTGAACATAAATGAAAGCTGATTGATTACTATACAACAAAGAATAATAATTAATATGTTCTGATAATTTCTTTCCACGAGGGTTGACCTTGGGTTTTTAAACAGCAGAGTCGATACATTTTTATAATCTCAACGTATTTGCAATTTGGCGGTCACAATATTTAAAACTTTATCAAACGAATTAAACCAGTAAAACCGAGGATTAGTGCTTGAAGTTATCTTAAAACCAAGATACAAATTGCACCGTTGCAGTACCGATGCAGTATTGCTGACTGAAGTTTAGATACTGACCATCAGTAGGGAATTAGTAATGATGTAATACTAGTTAGTGACGTCCTCCAATATTTACTGCCGCAGACAGTACTGATCGTGCATTTATCGCGAGTACTTTGTATCAGTATCCTAGAAGATATTAACTAGTTCACTAAAATTTTGTTGGCATAAATAAACTTTATTGTTTTCTATTTCAGATTTTTGTCATGTTCATGTAGAATTGTGTCACAATTGTATTTTACATTCAATTACAACAGCTTTAAATGAATTTGTCAATGAATATTATTGTCATCATTTTTGTTCCATAATGTTGTTATACGAGTTTTCACAATTTATGGCGCAACATGACAGTATTAATTTACTTTGGACACTAGTAACAATACCGCCAGTATGGGGCCAGTATCGATTTAGTACTACCATCATTAGTTTCATTTCGAATGCCTGTGCACACTGCCAGTGCAGTAATGTCGTCAGCATTGACTTCATTTCTAAGTATCATCATCAGTACGAGTATCAATACTAAAGTCAGTACGAACTTCATTATGAAATTCTGTGGGGTTAGCCAGTACCGACATTGTACGATCATCACAGGTAATCTAATTTTGAGTGCACGTACTTACTGCTAGTATGATGTCCATAACAGCACTACCATCAGCACTGATGTCAGTATGGATGTCGCTACTGGTTGATAGTCCGCCCAGTACCGCTGTAGAACTACAATAAGCACTGAATCATTCCGAAAGTCCGAATTAACCGCCAGTACGGGGACTAACACAGTACTGCTGCCAAGACTGACTCAATTCCGAAAGTCTTGACTAATTGTAAAGACTATACCAATAGTATTGACTAAATTCTGAATGTCCGTACCGACCAGTACGGGTCCAATACCTATGTGGCACCGCCATCAGCAATAAATTAATTCCGATAGTCCGTACTGATTGCCAGTGCGTGGCCAGTATCAATAGTAGTCCTTCCCTTATTTTAACTGCGTCCCTTATTTTAACTTTTTTCCGTCCGTTATTTTAACTTTTCCCCTCGTGAGTTCCTCCACCATTCGTCATGCGCTTGTAGTAGCAGTCCACGTTCAAAAGTGCATGGACTGCTGTTTGTGCTTGCGCTTACAGGTGAAGAAGGGCGCCACTATATGTCTTCCCTTTGTTTATATTATCTCATACTGCCAGTCGTGGGGATGAGGAGAAGCGTTAAATTAAGGGAAGAAGCCACCATCTTCCTTGACTCGAATGGTTAAAATATGGGAAGGGCCACTGTATATGGCTTCAAGTACAGACTGCAAGTATCGTTGTGGTATTATTGTGACTACTGAATTCTGAAGACTTGTTTGTTAGTACGAGATATCTATCGATATATTACTCTATCATGAGTACTGATTTCTTTCCGATAGTCCGTAGTGATGCCTGGTAGTCCGGGTTTAATTTCTTATCAGTAGTACAAGACATACTGGTTTGGCTTCAAAAATCAGTGTTGTTTTCGGGTACTGAGTTAGTACGAGACCATGTTTCATCCGGCCTCGTAAATTTTGTCAGACGTTGAAAAACTCAGAAGCATAATTATAACGATTAGCAAACACAATTTCATTGTAATATTCGATGTATGCACAAAGTTGTTTTTACAATTTTAAAGGTAAAATGCGAACAATTTATAATTTATAAAATATGGAGATGATTCCAGATATGCTATTCGATATTTAAATATGGAGTGTTTTTTAATCGAATCATCAGAATTAGCTCGTGTGCCACATTATACTACAAATGCAATCCACGCTAGTGAGGGCGATCAAGTGATACAATGAGAGGGGATATCATCGAAGGTAATAACTGAAATATGGACGCATATATACTTGATGGACAGAAAGCACGAGCGGAATGCGGGCAGTATGGAAGGCCTCAAACTGTCGGAATTGGCCAGAACGCGTAGGAGAAATTCCATTATTTGATTGATACGTGTCGCGCCTGCCACACACACGGCCACCTGGCTACCGATTCCTGAATCTCGACCAAGCACAGGCATGCGTAATTACCACGATATAACGAGAATGTCAACTGCCCGTATTCAAATGAGGTAAGAGAATCGAAAAATATTGTTAAGGCTGACCATCACTTGTAACTGATGGCTGCATTCAAATTAGAACTTACGGTATTTGGACAGCAAAGGAAAGCCTGGAATCAGCCAATTGCACTTACCTGAAACAAAAAGATACACGAATTTATAAAACAATGATTAGTAACTTAAATAATGTAGTATCTAACACTAAATTTGTCATTGGAGTCCCCGAGTATCAGAGATCATTTCTCCTTCCTCAAAATGATTTTTTCTTCGCGGTAGCATATTTTATCACGTGGACAATCGAGATGCTCTACTAAAAGTTACTAAAACGTCCAAGACATAAGATGATATTATTCGAAGAGACCCGAGTAAAAAAATTGACCTAAGTTTGATTAAATTTGTCCGAAAGTGGATGAATCGAAAAATGGTCAAGATAAGATCACTTCTTTTAAGCCTTTTAAGGATGTGAGATTTGTCGACAATTAATGCAGATTAGATCAAAATTACACACAAATGACGTCTTTCTCAGACACATATTAAGTCTGTTTTTTTATCTATTTTTATATACATACAATTGCGAAACTATTGTATGGATTCAAATCGGATCAGATGTCGATTAGAGTAGGATAACTTTCTTATCGAAATGCAATAAAATTCAACTTTAGTCGTTTCTGACGACAGCATCTAATTCAACATGATTTGGTTTAAAATGGACCAAAATGTGGAACTAATCATGTGTATAACTTTCCGTAATTTGACTCAAGTAGATCTGAAAAGTTACAAAATATGGTTTTATGTCAAACAAACATCTATGATAATTTTTCGATTGATTCGCTTTTAGCCAAATTTGATCAAATTTAGATAATTTTTTTTTATTCGGGGACGTGTACATAACATACTATGCAGGAGACATTTTAAGAACTTTTTACTCGATACTTTCGAAGTACGACGAAGAATTATATACTCGATACTTTTGAATTCAATAGATAAAAATGCTGAAGCAATGATATTAAAATTGGGATAGCACATCAAGCATCAGCGAGGTTGATATATTCTGATCGTCGATCTTCTGGACACATCCCAAATGGGTTGTGGGCGCTGTTTAATTCAGATTGGCAATTACTGATATCTGAGTAAACCACTGGCGTCTCGAGTGGATTGCTACACTAGAGAGATTCTGCGAGGCGTTCTCATACCTTAGATGGTACTAATATCGCATTGCCAAATCAATACAATAATATTTAATACCACTCGCATTCTAATTCCGGCGGTTGCCTGCGGAATAATGTTATTGATGAACATCAACCCTGATAAAATTGAATGCAGGATATATAATGGCCTATTAATGATTATTTGACCAGGGTAGCCCGAATATGAAATATGAATATTAAACACAAGTATGTTTTCACCACAAGACAATTTAATCACGCACATTTCAACACACAATTTCATCACAATATATTCATTTTATAATAAAATAATTAATATTAGTCATTGATTATTATTAATATTATGTGATATTCCTCGTAAATAGTCTATTTTTTAAGTTGAACCGATTATTTAACGCACAACTTTAATCAACACGAGCATCTTTTCATCAAACCCAACACATCGTATAACCTTACGACATGGTAGTATCAGCTTGTAATAAGGTTGACAATTTTGCAGCAGCCTTACTTAACCTTATCGTGGATGCGGGTCGAAAAACCGACAAATCAAGAGGCTCACTGGTCAAAAAACCGACAATTGAAAAGCCGACAACCAAAAAGCCATGAGTCATATAGCCGACACATACAAAAATAGTCACATCGAAAAACGGACAGTCGTTTTTGAAATAGGCTTTTCTTACCAATCGGCTCTTTAATTTGTCGGTTTTTCGAACAGCATTCCTGTCGACTTTTTTAGCCGTTTTTTCGACCCGCACCCCCCGTAATAAAGTTTGGTGGTGTTCGGGAAGACAGTTTCAACAGAAACGTTTCAATACACACAATCAAGAAACAATAAATATCAGATTAGGTTAAGTTAACCATCAAACCGTACAGTTACGTTTCCGATGGCTCCAAAAAATAACGATATATCGTGATGAATACGGGCCTAGTCTGGTTCATATTCCAGTATCATTTAAGGTTAAGTTGGATTAGCTAAAATTCGGTAGCTTAGTGTTTTTGATTTTTGTTTGGAGAATTCCAGTTGAAATTCGAGGTTAAGTTAGATTGAGTTATATGCTAAAAAAAAGTCGTAGGTAAATTTACATTCAATATATAATTGGTCACATTAATTATTATGCAAAGACGCATGTTACACATCTACAGTACAAATGTAAATTTATATTCGGTTTTGCAATTTACTGCATCAACTGAAGCATAAGTACAACCAGACAACAGTTCATTTTCACAATTAGAGTCTGAATTTACAACGTTGTACGTTGGAAATAAATCGTGCCATGTTTTAGTCATAAAATTACTACATTCCACGTACTAAATTTACTCTCGGTATGTAAAATGCCTGTGCCATCGAATAAAAGTACACACAGTTTTTTTTTTGCAAACGGAATTGAAACATATTTTTCATTTGAATAGTGATTAAAATTAGTGCAATATTTAAAAAACAATATGTGGCTTTCGAGTTGGATTAAATAAAAACGGATTTAATGGAAGAGAATTTTCACGAAGATAATCTCAACAATTTATGACGAATTACAGTCAAGATGTAAGCAAACAATATGACGTTATTACTCTATGCCTGTCTGTGTCTCTCTATCTGCATACATTGGTTGCGCTTAATGTCTTTAACAACCCGTGACGCACCAGTATAATCACGTGTTATCAAGAAGGTAAGTGTGTAAAAATAGCTTGCGCGAAAAACAGCCAGAAATCAGTGACATCTATTGTATCTCTAACGCAACAAGCAGAAAGGTCAAACAAGAAACACTCTGTCGGCAAATTTTTTGCACTGCGTGTAATTAATTCTGACAGATAACTACTCCTTTTATATTTATTTAATAGGGTTTTAAAGTGATCCGCCGATAAAGTAGGAATATTCACTAATAACCGTAAATAAAAAATAACTGAACCGATTGTTTTAAATTATAGGTCTGTAAGGAAAATTCTAATTACTATAGACGTTATCCCCGAAAATTCCAAAATAATTAATTCAGAGCTAGCCGAGAGTTTTCGGAAATAAATGATTTTTACTTAATTTCGAAAATTCTCGGTCAATTTTCGATGAATGCCTTTAATATTTTCTAAGAAACCGTTTCTATCGTAATTAGAATTGCTTTTACAGAGCCCGAATTTAGAAAAATGTATTCAGTCATTTTTTATTGACGGATGTTACGTTAAAAAGCGTAAGATAAAAATGTGTAATTAAAATAACATTTTATATAGGTTTATTTTTCTATTGTCGATCAATAATTAAAAAGAAGGGTTTATGACCTACAAAGATGTTAAGTTATCTCTCAATCCGAAACAAATTTTCTCAATAAGAGAAAAAGAATGAAAAACAAGAGTTTGGTTGACCTCAAACTTTCGACTCTAATGATCCCTCTTCCGGCTGATGAACAGCGATGAAATCGTTAATGATCGTTAATGATGGATAACATCGATTTCATCGCTGTTTATCATCATCCTCCTGAAGAGGGATCATTGGGATCTGAAACGTTGAGGTCAACCACGCTTCCGTTTTTCCTTTTTTTTCCTATTGAGAAAAAATTTGGTTTCCTTCTTTCTCTGTTACTCCAAAATTTTTTAGAATTGTGAGAGAACTTAACATCTTTGCACAATTATTATGAATCAGCTTTAATAGAGATTTACCGACACTTTGTGTAATTACATTTGGATGCACATTCACAATTTGCAAGTAACTTCACTACGTACTACGTGATTCGATTTATTTCCATGTTGACACGCCGTAATTTTGCATATATATTCACATTGCTATACCATTTAATTGCCAGAGCAGTTCTATATAGTACGAGGTAAGCATACAAATCAACCCTTCTTAAGAATTTGGGTAGGAATTGAAAGAAAAGAAACGCCTATCCATATTTATCTATTCACAGTCGATTTATCCAATTTGTTTTGTGTATTTTTTGTATTGAAAGGTATTAATTAAATCTGGAATAATATCCGGTTAAGAATGGATACGTAAAATGTTTCCACTTTTAAGTAGATCTTCCTACCACAAAGATTGGATAAAAGTGAAAAGGTTTGTAAGACTATCCACTGCAAATCTGGATGAATTTAAATAGGCCGTTTCCACTTCTATCCTGTTTTTCTTTATATTGATTCTTTGGACAAAATAGGTAAAATCTATCAGATTAATAGTGGGCATGTATTTCATTCTGTATATTTCTTTGTCTTTAAGTTTTAGTTATTCTTCTTTTTTATCTTCATTCACTTCCTAACGGTACACTGAGAAAAGTGTATTTTATCAGTTACTATCCCTTGGCTTTTAAGAAGTGTATTATAGCCCTTAAAAGAAATATTATAACTAGTAAAATCATCCGTCTTTCAGCATTTGTTTTTGACAGGTTATACGAAACGGTATTAAACTCTCCTATTTTAAAAGAATGTTTTATTATGACTAAAAGAAGGCATTTTTAATATTTTAATTTGCTAGATAAAATTCCATAAACAAAAATTGCTTTTAGTTAAAGAGAAAAGGCTAAAATAAACTGACATATTGGTTGGAATAATCTAAAATCTTCGCCTTTTAACAGGTAATAGAAAGATGGCAATCCCTATGCGTAAAATACTATCTATTATGGGGCATAAGAATTCTAATACTGGGTAAAAAACACGTTTCTCTGTGTAAATGAGCGCAAATGTTTGACCCATTAAGTCCTGAATGGACAGTTCATTACTGTAGTCTTCAACTGCTGTATTTTATGAAAAAAAAAGGTTCTAAAAAATGTCTAAGTTGACATGTCTGGCGTAAAATTAGCTGAATTGTCAGAATTGTTTGTTAGATTTTTCGAAAGATTCAAATGTAAAAAACTATATACGATTATTTCAAAAAGGTCTGATTATGTTAGGTTAGTTTATAATGTTAGGAATAATATTTTATTTAAATTAAACGTAGCAGGTTTTTGTTTTGGGATTAACAGTTTCTGTTGAAAAGGCCATATATGTTTAAAAGACGCGTGCTGAACTGTCTCCAGTAAGCAAAACGACGTCTTGAAGTTGTCTAAAAAACATCCTTCAATCCTTCTAGATTATTTTGAAAATTTCGAAAGGATCTCAAAAAGATATCTTTAAGCTATCTTTGAAATCTTTTAGAAGGAATTTTTTTTTATATTATTTTATTATCGATTTTTGTGGACCCATATGGGATTAATTAGCGACGGGACCTACAGTTTATGAAGGTGGAATCCGAACCACCTGAGCTTTGGCGTTATTAGACACTTATAAACAAATACAGAGTTGTCCCGATGACAGAAGGCAGAGGCCGGGATCGAACCGATTTTCTTATTTTTTCTGGTTACGAATCCGATACTCTACCAACCCGCTCTTTTAGACGGAAACCTTGCCCAGCAGATTGATAAAAACGCGAAAAATTGGATAATTATTACAGTTGAATTTATTTTGAAATCTAGTATTTAATATTTAATAATGTATATAAGTTTAGATGAGAATATAATTTAAAACGCTCGCAATAAAAAAAAACTTGGCCCGGAGGGGGATCGAACTCGGGTCTTTCATTTAAAGCGTTAATGTTTTAAACACGACGCTGCGCTGTATTTATTTATAATTATATAATAATAATTAATATTTATAAAAGTAGAAGAGAGAGAAAGCAACAAATTAATTTTTCATTCTCAAAAATAATATACACATATTATAATTGTATAACACCTATAAATCTAGGGAAACTATAGATTTGTCATTGGCGGGGCAAAAGCCGAATTTTTTAAATTTAATTTCGTTAAGAATCCGACGCACGTTACATGTTTTCATTATCATACTTATAAATATGTTTGATCTGGCCTTGAATGTGTTTGAAATGCGTCTTTCCGAGAGACGTTATTTAAAATACCCTTTATATGTCTTCATATGAGTCATCTTTTGTTAGATATCTCCGACGAAGAAGTCTAAAAGATAACTTTCTGACACGCATTCCGGAAAATGTTTATTGGGTCATTTGTCATATGTTCAAAACGCATGGGTTGAATACTTTTGGTTCCCTTGGCCAATATTATAATTTAAATATACAACAGGTTATGTTGAAGGTTAGAGTACTTATACTATATACAGCATAGTTCATATTCCACAGAACATTACGTGAAGATGTTGCCGAATCTCCATAAACCACTCGTTTTGAGAGAAATGCTGATAGCATCTCGTAAGTTTGTGTAATGGATATAAATTCAACCTCCACTAGTTTGTTCGTGATAAACCTTTCGTCTAAGTAGTACGTACATAAGAGAAAAGGGGCGAGAGCGTTTCTGTATGGATGCCGAAGGCCTTCCAGGGTAGTGGAGTGTTACTAGGGTGATTCAGCCATAGGTGGGTAAGTGAGTCTCGTCCTAGAGACTTAGGAAGCACTTTACTCTAGCAGTTACTTCCTGCCATTCTCTGACGCTGCCTCCCCCACATGATCTTACATGTATTCTTTAGACATTCTTTACTAGTTTTCGTAGGTGTTTAGTCCACGGTCAATCAATATTAAAACGTCGATCTACAAAAGTTTAAATTTTATGTGACCCGACATATTTTCACCATTTAGTGGTATGCATGAATAAACACTTAATGAATAGACGAATTAAAGTCATCTTAATATGTGCAAGTCATAAACATTTGATATAGATAATATTTTATTATATTCTCAGTCTTCTAAACTTTCCGAACCGCGATTTTTTTACTTCATTACTTTGTGAAATGTATATCGTATACTTAATGATAGGTGGTGAAATGCAGTTATTACATTAATATATAACTTATAAATAAAAATCCTAATTAATCTATGTCTCCAGATCTATTGTCTTCGATGGTGAAAATTCCCTCGATTAAAATACAAATGGCCAAAGTTCCCATGCGAATTAAAATTTCAATAATAGAAATAAATTTGTTTCTAAGAAAAAAAGATTACAGGAAAAAAACGAATGACCCGGCCAGGATCCTAAATCAAAAAGTCAACTAAAAGTCGAATGAAAAGATGAATGGTCCCCTATTGTCAATTCTAAGTCGACTTATAATCAACTGTAAGAAAAGGTGACTATGAAGACTACTTGGAACTGACTATTAGTGGGCATTCATAATTCACCTTCAAAGTCGACTTTTGGCTATGTGGGGATCAGCTCCCGTCCTGAGGACCCTTCTTCCATTCCGGAATGTCCTGAGGAACTCCTGAGGACGTCCAAATGTCCACGTTTTTTTCGTCTTCGCAACATCCTGTGCTGTATGGTTATATAATTGTGCACTCCTAAAATAGTCTCTTTGAGTCCTTTTCTCACCAGCGGAATCCACTTGTGGCAAATAGAAATCCACTTACTAACAAATTTACTACTTCTATGCTATTGAATGTCTAAATATTTTTTGGGTAGCTGATCACGAATCTGAAGTCAGATTTTAAAATATAAAAATGGCGGATTCAATATGGTGGACGATATTTTTTAAATTGTTGATAATTTTTTTAATTTGTTACTCGGCGATTTTCGTAAATATCGCAGAGGATTCATAATGAGCAAGTTGAAAAATCTTCGTTTACAAAACCTTAGTATTTATTTTTAGTTACTATTTACAAAAACATCGTTAATAATCAGCTTTTCTGAAGAAAACTTGTTTTGTCATATTAGTTTATTTGTAGATACAATTAACAATGTCGCCTTATTGTCAATTAAATTGACAAAAAATAGAAAAAAGTTGAATGTAATAACTGCAGTGTAACGTTACTGCTATCACAGAGAAATAATGTGTGCGAACGATCGTGAGTGGAGTTTTGAATTTCAGTTCACATTTAAAAAGTTTGTTATCAATTTTAACATTTTGAATCATTTTTAAAAAGAAACGTATCATTTCGATTCCCGAAACATGAATAAATGCACGTTAACGAATTTTTAGACTTTTTTCAAATAATTCATACTAAACGAGTAAAATTGAAAATATCAAAAAATCGTATCAAATTCGAAGGTCTTGATTTGTAGTATTTAGTAAAAATAACGGTAACGATCTGAATATTTTGTAAACTTCCATTTAAAGATAAAAGTCGTGAGAACAAAGTTGAAAAATTCAATATTTTGAAAATGCAATAACTAAGAGAAAATATATGTCGTAAAACTGATACACCATATGGAAGCTTTATTCCTGTGTTTTAAAAATTGTCCTTTCAGTTTTTTTTCAATATCGTCAAAAGATTCGAAGCTGAGACACACTATTTGCCGAATTTAAAAATTCAGAGTGTTCGCGAACTTCTGGATGGTATAGTGTTTTGGAACGTCAGATGCAAATCTTTTCGAAATATTCGAATATATACTGTCGGTATTATAACCTCGAGATGGATTTATCGATTTATTGTCAGACTGTTCGTCGACGAAAGGAAACAAGATGAAATTGATATACTTAATAACCATATAAATTTACATATTACTGTAGATGACGTCACTAACTGAAAGCAAATACATTACAAGAGACGTTTTCAAATAAAAAAATTTAATTACGTATATTTATTGAAAAATGTAGCACCATGTCAATCTTTTCAATGTGCAGGCTTTAATTTTATTTTGGTGGTTCATTAAATTAGGTAACTGAGGTATTGATTATTTTTCTTTCATTTTTTAAATTATGTAGCATATTTTATTTTAATTTATAATTTAACATATATTAACTTATTATATTATATTATTCCCGTTTAAAACTGTTTTAACGTTATTAAGCTAAAAATTCAGCAACTACAATATCTAAAAACTTCATTGGATGAATTATCTTTGTTATTATACAAAGGTATTGTTTATTTAATTTATTGCATATTTTTATATTACGTCCTTACATTATATATCGTCGTATACCCGCCTGCAGGGTGTTACACATTTCCCCGAGTTCTGCGTGCAATTCTTCTTTTTTTAGCATCTTATTTTTCTAAAAATAGTGCAAAAAATTATTTACTCATTTACAATCAGAGAGTGAACCACACCATTTATCTGAATTTCGAATTCCGAAGGCGTGTTTTCGTTTTTCTTCACTTTAAACGTGTATTTACTACTGTTTTCCACCCATCTCAATAGTTTAAAATAGTCTCAATAGATGTCGCTGCCGTATACTGAACAGGGCGAATTGCAGAATAGAACGTACCGAAAGCGCCATGATGTAACGTTTTGCTAGTTACCGCCACGAGTTTGCTACGAAAACGTCCAATATTGTAAAAAAATGAGGCTCGTGCATTTTGTTTAATTAGAAATCAAATTATATAAGCGAGATGGTAATTATTGTTCCTTGGATTCGAATGTATCATATCGTTCAGTGTTTTAATGCTAATAAATTTCTTTCAGAAGTTATCATATTTCGAGGAATCTCGATTGTAAAGGCAATAATTATGGGAATGCTGATTACAACAACGTCATTCTCCATGCATTTTCTTAACTTTGTCTTTTCACTCGTGCAGAGTTTCTTCATTATTTGATGAGCGAACGAAATTGCACTATGCTTCGATAACAGAGTTTCTTGTAAAGCACAAATTGTCTTTCATCAATATCTAAAGTAATTGCAAGTTTCCAAAAGCATCTTTAATAACGGTGACGTAATTACTTTTAATTAAGGTGGAATGAATGACATTTGTAGGAGAGATCACGTTGGAAGTACAAACCGGGCTATGAAAAAACGCGATAATGAGAAATGTCGAGATTCAACGAGATTAGACATTCATTATTCTGCTGATAATCAAAAGATCAAAAGTTATAGATAACATTTATTCTGGTTGACAGCAAGATAGAAAATACAAATATTTAATTAAGAGAATACAAGTAGCCATAATGGTTTATAAATGGAAAAACATTGTATGGCTTCTTCAAAACGAACAGCGATCTATTCTTACTAGGTTTGCTATAATCACGGAAACGTTTGGTTCAATCCAGCTAATCTGTGACAACTACAAATATTTGGATCTTGACTAACGCAATCTAAACGGGATATGAAAAGCATGAGCTTTTATTGTAGGAAATTCCAGGCATACTCATCATCAATTCGTAACATGTGTACATGAGCACGCGGGAAAACTGTATGCGCATGCGCTAAACGAGCTACACTTTAGTTACTTCTTACTTATAGTTTCTTGACAAACTTATCCGCCAGGCGGCATCAATAGAAGCTGGTAATTTGCAAACATCACGCATAACCTCACAGACTGTTTTTTCGTGATGCCTTTTTTAGCTTCTCTAACGATCTTTGAACACATTGTATATATACAATGAAGTGTACTGTATAGAAGACTGTAAGGGTAAAACGCGATTTAAATTTCCCATAAATATCGACTAACGAAAAAAATGGTTGGACGCAAAGGATATTGTCAGCGAAAGTATTATAGGTATGTTTTATTATTACACTTTACTTATACCTTCCTATCAACTCAACTTTTCTTCTAGTCAATTTCGCACCTCTTTCTTTCAACAATTTCGTTAAATCTGTAATATTCATATTATAATGATTTTCATTCTCCATTTTCAGATCGAACCACTTCCTAAAATTCGCTCATCGATATGTAAACATGCGGATTTAGCAGTGCGCGGCCATAATAGTGGCCAGCTTTTACTGCTATCGCCTGGCGGATCAGTTTATCACGAAAGTTCCTAATAGATGACGTTTACGTTGCTGATTTCCGAAAATGACGAATAGTTTGTTTTCATCACAAACAGGATTGTACTTAGCAACAATACTCAGTTGGCGATATACCCAACAAACCACAATGTATACCAAAAATACATACGTATACATACTTAGTACGAAACAAGCATGCTTCTTTTCCGTTCTTTCGCATATCAATAATTTTGTGTAAGTTTTTATATATGTGCATCAACGTACATAACCTACAAGAAATCATTATATACAATTACGACACGAAACATGAAGTTCAGTGCAGCTTTTCTGTCGTTATGAAATATCGAAACGAATAACACCTATCGTTAAAATAAGCTTTTTTTTCTTGTTAGATATCGGAATGGTTTCCGATGTATTTTTTGGCGCTTAATAAGGTCTCAGGTTCTAGAATTGCGTATTACGTCAGAATTTTGGGAAAAGTGGGGGTAAAGTCCCAACAAAACTGGGTTTTAAGGGTTTGCAGTATTATTTTTCTCTTCAAACTGACGTGCGAGAAACTTCTACATAGATATACTTGAAACTTAAATCCAACTCTGCAAGATCCATCAACAATAATACAAGCAGAGAAGGGGACATTTAAGACGTCTTCTGCGGTTACGATTTTCTATTGCATCTTCAAATTCAAGCATTCAATTAAGTATAGACTAAAATTTCTAGTACGTCTGGCAGAATATGATCTAATCTTAACTTCGCGGCAGTTAGATCAATAGCTTGTATGATTTTGGGATTTTTACGACCACTTTTCTCAAACCCGGACGTGATCAGCACTGACGCCGACGAAAAAAAACCTCCACCAGGTGATTTTGTCTACCATATTGAATCCTTAGTTTTGAATGTTGGAAAAGTAACATCAAATTTGTACTCAGCGAGCCTACAAACTTTTGAAAGTTCAATTGGATGATCTTAAATCAACTTTTTGATTCTGTGTCAGTTTCTTGGATCCGTTATTTTATACAATTCTGGTTTTTCTTTGTAAATTGTTATTGTAGCGCAAGGATCAATATTTAATTTAAGCATACACGGCAAGAAATTTGGTATTGAGGTAGATTGTCGATAGATCTCGAGAAGTTTGTAATTTCTATGACTCATGCGGTTCCGAGGAGGCACGACTCCGCATGCGCGTAGAGGCGTTTCAGTAAGAGTGATGAAATCTCCAACTGGAGTTGTGAGAGCTCCAACATCGAGTCAGCGCAAACATATGTTTGACGAATCAATCGAGTTGACGATGCTCGCTAACCGATCGAGCTGCCACAATCCATATTTCTTCCCGCGTAGGGTGCAATCTCAACAACGTTAAGTGTCTGAGAAAAGTAGGGATGAAAACACCAAAAAACGTGTTTTTCTGAATTTTTACCCCTACTTTTATCACAATCCTGACGTGATACGCAATTTTGGAATCCGGGATCGTGTTCAGCGCACAAAATTACATCGGAAACCACTCCTATATCTAAAAGGAAAAAACCATGTTGATCTGTGTAATTTTTGTACGAAATCGTACAAAGTCGAATGAGAAATTCTCCAAACGAAAACGCCAATGGAAACGAGCGGAAAGCAAAATTCCGGCTGTGAATACTTTATAGGTTGGTGGTTAACTATACTTATTTAGGATATACCGCAAGAAACTATGTATTACGAGCACAAAAGTTGGGGTTTTTAAACATGTGCAATTGGAAGAGTCACTTACTCAACTCACGCGAAGAAGACATTTTTCCATATAGACGATTGTTTCAAAATATAATTTAAATTCGTTCTTAATTGAGTTTTTGTTATGGACATCTTTTGATTGAATAGGACGTGAGGAAAATGACGTAAATGCAGTCAAATATATACATAAGAGAAAGTATTTGACACAGAATCACAAGCTAACGAAGTGGATCTTTCATTAAAAATGGAGTTCGTTTCAAAATAACTCTTTTACATCATCATCCACATCCTTTTCGTTGATTGCACAAATAAAATAGAATGTTTTAGTGCGGTGAAAGACGTGGTACAAGAACGGTCGTGACAAACGCTGCATTCGTTTCTCTGCAAAGGGCCAAGCGAATGGATCTCGAGGCTGGCGAATAAAAAATAACAAAAAGGTATACGAAATAAAGCTGGTGCGAAATGGCAACAAAAATACGGCAGACGGAGTTCAGAGCGAATGAAAATCAAAAAGGGTGAGGTGAAAGTATTAAAGGGAGAGAAGTATAGAGGGAGAAGCGGAAATGTTGAGAAAGGGCGAAAGTATTGATCACAAGTTCATTTGGACGTGGAACAGAGGTAGACGCGCGCTGAATCTCCATTGAATTTCGCGACAGCGCATGTTAATGTCACTGCATAAATCCCAAAACCACATCTAACTTAGATCCTTCAACTGATTAATCGGTTCTTATATATAATCGCTAATCACTGTCAAGTTTGACACTCCAATACAGTGTACTTATAAAACTCCGACTTTCTCGTCATATTTCTATTTCCATCTTTGTTATATTCATGTTGAATATTGGTTCGGAAGAAAACTGGCCAAATAGACTTTCAGCTGGGATTGTAAATTCGATTATGGATTTTTTTATGTATTAAAAACGTTCCTCCAGTGAACCAAGAACTATTGTTGCTATTATTTACAAGTTGAAACTATTCAAGCTTATTGTTAACGAATGGTGGAAGGGCTTTGAAATAAAACGCGTGATTTGATCGGTCAGAAACTAAAAATCAACTTTATTCCGATCCCGCGGTGACGATCCGATCGCGACGCGGACTTCCTCACCCCACGACGTCCCTAAACGTACTGAAAAAAACCCGATCGTCAATTTTCTGCATCTTAGTTCGACTTTTCAATTTCTCGAACGTTTAAATAGACTACAACGTCATATTATATATCGATTATACTATTCGAAATACAAATACTTTTATCGAGATCGTCACCATTTCGAAGGGCCTTTTACATAATTTACCTAACAGGCCTGCTTCATTTTAAGAGGTACCCCCATTCGGGTGTGCAATGGCGTAGGGAAAACCACCTCTGTGGGAAAAAACCTACGCCGGGTACCGCAGTTGATAAAACATCGATTCCGTCCGTAACACTTATAGTTTCTGAATTTTGAAAATGTTTGAATCGCCTGCCCGTTTTAGATAGTATTTATATATTTTATTCAAGTCGAATACATTTTGTAAAACGATAGATCATGTTGTAATTGGAATACACCATGACTTATAATTTCTATGTCCATAAATTGTCGTTCATTAACGAAATTTTCTGCTGTTGGCTCCCAGTTCGTTTTTGCTTGCAGATATCAATGAATTTATCGACAGTTTGCTTTGCGTATATCCGTGAAGGCGATAAATTGCAATTTCGATCTCTGTCGAATTTTGTGATCTTTGAACACAGTATCGGTCGTCCGTACGATATGGTAGTTTGCAATTTCACCGTATATTGATTGAAAGCCTTTGATTGGATTCAATTGAGCACATACTTTTCTTTGATTTCAAAATTAAATTTAAAATCCTCTTACTGCATTGAGTTTGAAGATAGACATTCAGTTTACATAGATCACCAGGTTTGCATATTGCGACTTGATGTGTTCGAATGAGTAATATGTTTTAACGGAAAAAAATTATACTGCTCGTCCAAAATCTCGACAGAAATAAGAAACGTAAGGCGATCATCCCATTAACGACCACACAGGTAGGGATTCATCCAATAAGGTGAAACCCCACTCAAGCGCGAACTCGAAAGAGACACTTCGAAAGCACGTCCATGCGTAACAGGAAGAAGCACTGTTCATCGCATTTTATATATCGCTAAGTTTCTTTGGACGCATGGTATTGGGCAAAAATTTACATTCATTAAAGTATGAGAGACGGGATGGTTTTTATTACGCAGCCTTATTAACTGTAACCATGAACACTTGAAGTCATGAAACGTTAGACGCGCGATTCTCGGTAATCAACGAGATTTTCCGAACGCAAGCAGCATAAAAGCGTCGCTCTCGCGCTAACGACCCACTCTCGAAAGCACAACTCCGCCTAACTCGATTTTGAATTTCTCTCTCGGAGTACTCGTGTGCTCTAAATTTTCAACTTTTGAACTTCCCGCCGGTTTGTCGAGCCTTTCGCTGGAAATATTTAATTTGATTTTTATCCCCTGCCTTCACTCAATTGTGACGGTATTATGCTAAGACTTTTCAAGAATTCAGCTGGATGTTAAGTGACGTGTTTGCATCCCTGATATCAATCTGACTGTTTCAATTGATACCCATTAATCAGAATTTGTTGATCAGAGTTATTGGAGTATTTTCTCAACTACATGATCACTGTTGAGTTGGGTAGCCTAATATTTATGACCAGGTAGAAAATTTACTATGACAAAATAATACGTATTGGGCAAACCAATTGATTCTAATCAGGATCCGATTACATTTTGAAATTGACACCTGCCCCACGAAAATCGTTTCTTGATAGGTTTTTGATGGGACATTGACGAGGACTCTATAAATGGTATTTACTGTGGTTAGTCCTAAATGCCTACTGGAATCATTTTTGGCATCAGGAGTGTCGCCGTCACGTCACGGTCGAGTTTAACGTCGTTTTATGTTAAATTTTCAACTTGAGATGTACAATTGCGTTAGGCGATACTCGCGAATCGGTAAAACTTGTCTGGAATGAAGTGCTGCTGGTAAACTGGCAAATTGGGGTGTGCGACCGCGGTAATTGGGAGACGATAATCGAGTTGGAAGAACCTTTCGGTGCCGGCATAAAATTTGGACGCGCGAGCTCGTCCATCAGCTATTGAATTTCGGAGTTATCGAATTAATTCAGACTCGATTTCGCCGGCGACCTGATTGCCGCGTGATTTTCGGAAATACTCCGTAATTTTCGAGCAGCCTTTCCTCATCTGCAGCGTAAATCGATAAATTAATCACGTTTTCGTCGTCTTGTGATCCTAAAGGGTTAATGAGGTTTCGGCGAAATTCGAACCGGAAGACATGGTACATACCAAAATATTACACTAATGATACCATTTATTTAGGTTCTTGTACTTGACTTTGGTACCCAGAGCAGCCATTTGTAAAGGTTTGTAAAAACGATTAATTTTGGATGATTCTTATTGTCATTACAATATGTTTACCACCATACAGAAACTGGTTTATTAAACACAAACACTACCATTTATATTTTAGTATACGAGTTTTAGTACTGGCTGTAAAATATAGTTTGTATGCTATTATACTGAAAACGTAATGTCATTGACACAAATAGTTTAGATTTTAGACTTAAATAACT
This sequence comes from Trichopria drosophilae, assembly GCA_030407085.1. NCBI lineage: Eukaryota > Metazoa > Arthropoda > Insecta > Hymenoptera > Diapriidae > Trichopria > Trichopria drosophilae. The sequence goes on along the minus strand of CM059587.1, from coordinate 41,017,285 downwards.
AGCATTCTAAATTATTTCACGCTTGGGCTTCCTTTATAGCGGGGATCTAACTTTGATTGCTTATGTTCAGAAGTGTCAAATGCACGTAAGCCATTTCTTGAAAAATAAAAAAGTGATTGTTTCAAAGACAAGTTGGGCTTTAGGCAGGAACTCTGCGATAAATTCGTAGCTGAATGTCGGATATTTTAATAATTGCCGTATTATTACTTCTTATATTATACGGATGAGAAAACGTATCCTTTCATTTTTAAAGATTTTATTCCTAGTTGTGTGCAAAAAGTTCAGTTTTTGAACTTAATAACAATAATATACTTCTATTGCTGTACATAACATTGTAAAAACTGATTTATTTTCTATCAGGAGCAATGGTAAATTTTCTACGACGACTCGAGAAACAACCATTACAATTTCAGAAATGCCTGAATTTACACGAAAAAATTGACGCATTTGCAATGTTCATCGAAAGTGTATAATTACACGATACCTACATTATGACGACGATAATGTTACATAATATGTATCGATGTAGACGCGAAATCGGCTAAAGGAGGCATGAGTGCAAAAGCTAATCGCTTTCATGGTAAATTGAATGTTGACAGATGCAAACATATGCGTAAACTTGTCCATTTGGATAACTACGCAAGTGTTGTTACGTTTGTAAACCTCCAAAATTCGATTCAATACAATACCACATGACACGGAATTGCATTACGCGTGTATCCAATTTTAAACTAGCACACCTTTCTAGACGTTAATTTGAATAATAATTGGAACGTTATTTTGTTTTTATTTTAAGTCAGAAAATATTTAGGAAGTTTTTTGTGGCGGAAAATACAATTCTGGGTCAAGAGATCATACTTTTTGCATTTAAGCAATTTACTTATTAAATAAATATCTTATTTGCACAATTTTCAATTATTGTCGATTATTAATTGCATCATTACACACGGTATTATGAAAGAAACCATACATTATTTTCTTGTTTATAAATGTGATTGCTGTAATGAAACTCCAATTCGAAAAGACATTTTATTAAAATATTGAAATACTTCTTCCAGAAGTTGCTTTTAGGACAGTTGAACCAAATATATGTTTAGTAAAGGTTTAATGCGAGTATAAATATATAATATAAACCTGGGATAAAGAATGTCTATGAGTTACGCGCAATTCTCGTTTACATGGCCGTCTAGAAAACGTATATACCAGTTTTGAAACGTAAAATACAGATGTATTATACTCAGTTTAAAATTATGTATAAAAATATATTTGAGACATGCTGCGTGGCTTTTAATATTTTGGAAACTCCACATAAAAATGATAAAATTAGTATTATTGACGAACAAAGAATATTTTTTTATATACAGTGGATGATGAAAAACGTCCCACAATAGTTTTGGTTCATGGAGAATATAACAATTTTCGCATGAAACAAAATTTAAACTACGTTATTTGTAAAAATTTGAGTATAGGAAAGTATTCTATATTTTTTGTCTTTCGGACGAAATAATGTGCTTTTTTCGAAAGGGCCACAAAAAATTGTTGTATTATCTCCTGATATTATACTTTTAAAACATGTAATTTGCGAGAGGGTGCCGATCTTCTGAAATAAAATATAACATCAAAAATAGAGGAAACGGAATTTTCATAAAAATGAATTGTCTTTAAATACCATTTTTAAAAAAATGTGAGTTTCGAGTTTTCGAAGAAAACAATATATGAGTGCTTTCTCTTCAGAATAACCATACAGTGTAAATTTTTTAAATTGTGCATTTGATTCCGTGCATTTAACCAGGAGAAGTTGTAGGGCTTTAAAAATCGTTACTCTGTGCGCCCCTCGTTTCGAAAACTCTTATTTTTGTCCAGCACACTATTAATACCATTTGAAAACCCACAAAACGCATTGCTCATTTTGGTTTGATATGTTTTGCAGCAAATGTCACTAAAGTAGGAAAAAAGACCAAAATTAATTATTTTATTTTATGTTATTCATTTCTTTTTATTGCTAGCATCCTTTAAGTTGTTACATGACTTAATAGTTTGTATTTAATATTTCTATTTCCACCTCTTAAAATAACAAAAACAACTTTGCACCTGTGGGCAATACACAACAAATTTTGTTGTATATAGATAAAATATTAAAAGTATCGCAGAATTAGTCATAAATTAGCACCTAGAAGTTCCTATAACATATTTACATGAAACGCATTTAAAGTAAAAAATTGGAAGAATTATTACAGCAAAAATCATTTTTATATTGACGAAGTTACTTATAATTAAACTTTGCAAATCGAAGGCCTTTAAATTATACGTATTTATATGTATTCATCGGGGTCATTCTTTTTCAATAGCTATTTTAAATGCATTTTTAACATGACAAACCGTTTCATCACGTGTTCTTTTTTTAAGTAACCCCATGTTCTTTATAAATTATGATAATTTTTTGTGATGTGTTGAAATTCAGATAGTGTTAGCACTATAATTAAAAATAAATGTTATCACGAGAAAGCCAGTAAAAGAATCTGTAAAATTTATATTTAAAAAACATTCTTCTGGATTATCCGTGTTAATGAAAAAACAAAACAAATGAAGGCAATACCAAAAAATAAAAAAAATGTTCTAAAAATTTATAAAGAATGACTACAAATTTGTTACGTAGGCTAATAAGTGGCATTTATTACGTCGAATGCATCGTATATGAATAAAAATCTGCATGGATTTGAAAAATGTAGCGAATTTCGTGTATTTAAAATTATACGGCAATTTAACATACCATTAAATGAAAATGCTAATATCTGTTAGGGGTTAATTGCTTCCAATGAAAAGCACGCGCAATTTACGGTTTTTATTGCAAGCAATTCGTTTAAATAACTCAAACGCTGCATAGGCTATGTGGCGTTTGAAAACTGATACTGAAAAGTCAGATGTTAAATACATTATAATAATTTTAAAAAAAAATGACCTGAAACAGAAGCTGTGGTGATAAAATGGAAACAAATTGTCAGGTATCAAACAATTTGTTCCAAAAGTGAAGAAAAACAAGTCAAAAAATTGAACGACGTATTGTTAAAATGCAAATGGCGTAAAATATAAACGACCTCGTAGAAATTGTTCGGTAAAGTAACAAATGGTTCATTGTGCGACAAGTTTATTGTTCAAGAACAAACGCGGGTAATGTAAACGGTTGTCACTACGTATTTCGTTCCCAGTTAGATTTTCCTAAATAGTAAAAGAAAATTGAAAAAGTAGTAAAGTAACTAAAGATCAAACAAGCTAATTCTTAAGGAAATAAAGAAGTGATGAAATAGTTTACTTAAACAATTATTACTTAATCCAAGATATTTTGAATTTTACATATAGTATTTGAAATTAAATGCATTAATTTTTCATATTAAATTCTTCTGTACAAAAATGCTATGCGAATTTCAAATTCGTTAAAACGGAATATGATAGGGAGTTATTTAAACCAAATTAGATTAGGTCTGTTAAACATTGCAGTTTGCAGCTTCAGTAATTTTAATGAAATTTTTACACTTCATAATTTTTGAATAAGTACCTGGAAGCATATTTTAAATAATTGCGTGAAAAATCTTGACTACACATATTTTCCTCGGAATTTCCAACGCTTGAAGCGGTGTTAAATAATGTCATATTTAATGGAATCATGGCAAGGTTGGATTCGTCTCGTATAAATTTTAAAAGCGATGTGTGCGATTGCTTCAAGAGAAACTTTTATTTTAATTCATCCTGGGGTAAAATATTTGATAGCTGGATGCAGGATTCAAATTGATCGCTCCTAACTTTAGAAAGAGTATATCTCATAGAAATTGTTTCGTTAACGAAGCAGATAAATGAAATTTAAAATTTCACATGCTACCATCCATTGCTCAGGAATTGAGTGGACGTAAAATGCGTTAATTTGAGAGGGGAAATTTCTCGACGTCCAGCTGCTGCATTCGTTAAAGGTAGATTTATTTCGTTGCTGATTGACTGAATAGCAGTGCCTTCAGTGTAAAGGAAGCTGCCAAGAGTTCCATCTTCCATCAAACTAGGGTTCATATCTCTGAAAAATCGCGATAAGTTTTTTATTTTCAAATTTATTGCAACCAAACAAATCTCGTTAAAAAATGAAATAAATAATTTTACCTCAATTTCGTGAAATTCCTTTTTTAAAGCGTGGCACCAATTCCTTTTCAGGAATCTTATCTGATAAGACTTTTCTAAGTAGTTAGAATATTACAGAATAATCTCCAACTCTGACTTAAGTTGCCTGACAAACTTGTTTTTCGAAATGTCGGATCATCAGCAGCGGTCGAGAGGATGGCACAATAGAAATGAAAGAAGAAGAGAGTCCGTAATGGAATGAAAGTTAGGACTATCTCGGTGCTTTTGTCTTTCGATAATGACCAACTTCTGCCTGTTCGTCTCACAGGAATTTCTGAATTTTTTACCTAACCATGAGATCTTTAAATTTCATATCCGGAAGACAATGTAGACGGGATTCAATTTTAGAAAAAAGTTAATCGGCTTGAAGCTTTCGATTTACCGATTATTTTATTAGTTCATTCTTTAAAGAAAAAGCTTGGCGCTTTTTTATCAACAATAACGATTTCAAAGTTGCATAGGCCTCGACATTTCAATAGAATCCAATTAAGATATGGAATTAATGCAATCTCTGGTAGAAATTGGGTTGGGGATTTAACAAAGTTTCTCATCGGAAAATGTTGGCGAAGTGTGCTGATAGTATCCGCAACGGAATTGTACTATTCATACTAGCCGTCAATATGTTCATATTCTGGAGCACGACAAAAAATCTTTCAAGGAATCAATGAGAAATTTAATAATAGAAATTAAGATTTTCAGATAGAATCTTACCATCTCCATCGTCAAATTTTCACATCAATTCAAGAAAATTTCATATTTGCCAAGCAGAATCTATACTTAAATTCCGGTTACATCATTCGATTTGTATCAGACATTTCAAATTTTGATTAGTGATCATATATGGCAGAATACTTGCATAACAAACATAGTTGATGTTTTGGAGTGGAATACCTATCAAGTAAACATTGAGCCACTAAAGTGAAAGAGTGAATTCTCAGTTTTTACGAGTTATTTGATTTTTCAACAATACTATAACTGTTAGATATTATTATAAACCTTCTATTTTAGAGTGTTTCCAAATTGAAATAACTTAAAATAATGATTGTTGACTGTTATTGAGTGAAATCTATCTGGAGAGAACTCCAGTTTCAAAGAGTGACAATTCTCTTGTTCAGAAAGGCTTACGTAGTCACCGCATAAAGAGTAAATTTTTACTACAATATATTTAAACATGAAAATCTATGACTGATTAGTGTCTTTTCGATATGATTCTTTTAGCTGAGGGCTGGAGCTTTAATTTAAGCCTAGTTGAAAAAAAGCGTTTTTTTTAGTTGTTGATCCTGTTTTTCTCAAAATCTCGAGGTGATGGGAAATTTTTGAAGCCGAATTCGTGTTTCGCGATGAAAAATCTATAAGAAGTGTTTAGTCCGATGCTTGAATCAGAATGCAAGTCATTTTTTGTCTACCAGGGATTAACTGGATGCGTATATCGATCGTGTTTATTACGTTTACCATGTGTACGTATGCGTGAGATTAAAGTTGTTCTTTGGGAAGATGATATTACATGTATATCAATTTCCTGTATATCAGAGATAATTATTGGAATCTCTATGTAAATGGTACGAAATGTAAATTGCAGATAGATTTAATTGATTTCTATTAGTCAAAACAGTACTACGTATGAAGTTTTAGTATTTATTTGAACTATAACTTTGGAATTTACTGATATTGTCAACTTATCAATTAAAGTAACAATCAGATTAAAAAGATACTTCAGAGCTGTTTGATAGCATTTTAGATGTTTGTTACGCATTCCTACGATCACAGATTGTTTACTTATGATTTAAAATAGGGGGATGAACTCAAAATATCTCGGCAATTAGTTCTATAAACTGTAAAACTTCTATGATCTTAGTTGCGGATTTTTGTCCTTCATTTTTGGTGATATGGTATTTTGGTTTTTATTAAGTCAATGCCGCATTCCAGTGAATGCATTTTGTACCTTAACAATAAGCTTACAGTTTTTTTTTAATTTGCAAAATATTAAAGTTTTCGAAGAATTTGTTATTTGTATTAATCGACGGTTACAGGTACTTATAAAGTAATGACTAGTACATAGTGCGTTATCAATAAAAAATATATTTTTAACTATTTAAATATAATACACTCTATTAAGAGCGGCAACAAAAATTAAAAAAAAAAGAACTTCTTTGTCGAATTTTGGGTAGCGCATCATTTTTTTTCAAAAAGCTGTAGTTTTATCGTAAATAGCAGTTATAAATATGAAAAAAAAAACAATTTCAAATCTAGTACCTTCAAAACCAGGGTTTAAAAACGTTGTATAAAACATTCATTAATTTTTTCTGACATAATTTTAAGGTTATGGGCCTTGCAAAAAGGTGAATGTTTGTAACCTAAAACCTTACTGCCTTGATTTACTATAAACCTTTCTGATGTAAAGACGTTTTGGAAGAAAATTATATCAATAAACACGTTTTTTAGCCTTTCTATCTTTATGCCCAACGGGCACGAAGAACCCAAATGTTTCTAAAACGTTTTTAGAATGTTCCAGAAACGTTCCTAAAACGTTTTATGTCTGCAACTTTTACGGAACGTTTTATAAACGTTTCATCGATGTTGCAGACATAAAACGTTTTAGGAACGTTTCTGGAACATTCTAAAAACGTTTTAGAAACATTTGGGTACTTCGTGCCCGTTGGGTGTAGGGTTTTGTGGGTTTTAAGTTTAGCTTTAGGAATATTTTTTGGTTGCCTTTCGGATACTCTAGGTCAAGTAGGCGATTTACAATTCTTGTTCTGCCACAGTCTTTAAAAATGAATAGTGCTGAGATGTTTACATAATTTGCGAAAATGGGTAGAGGATACAAGTAAAAAACTGAAAGAAAAAATTGAAAAATTCTTCGGGAAGTTGATAATAAGTCCACCCGGGCTGCTGTTCATTGATTATTGACGATAATTTCAATTAATATCTTATGGAACTTAAATAAAAAGTTAATTTTAAACAAAGCATTGCATTAAATTATTTATATTTCGAATATTTGGTATATACATGTGGGAAAATCATGGACGCGCCGCCTCTACACAGTACAGTCACTTCGCCCCAAGAATTTATACAATAAAAAAATTTGCTGTTTGTGACAAGTTGTATTATGACATATTTTTCGTACCATAATATAAAAATTTGAGCTTAATGACGGAGATATGGGGCATTAAAAAATAACTGCGCCACTTCGCCCGAGTCTCCCCTATCTTTCAGTCATCCGTGTGTTTATTGGGTAGACGAATCATAATAATACTGAAATAGTAATTTTAAAAATTCGAATTACAGTTCCCGTACACTTTCTAATTTGGGCAGTCAGGCTAGATGACCGCATATATTTACCGTGGAGTAAACTTTATACGATGGTTAGTATTACGTTTTGAAGGAATATAAGTATAAGTTTGTATAACCTACTGTAGATAATGCAATTTAATAAAACCCATATTCGCTATTCTCAAGGAGAATCATAAATGCAAGTTTTATTGGTATTTTATTTAATATTTGTTGTAATATTATATAACTTTTGATTTATAAGATTCTTGGAAAGTTGGTACTTGTTTATAATCGTTTAAACTTTATTAAGAATTGATTATTATGATAGCAATAATAAAATCTTTGCAGGTTATATCTTTGACGTTATTATTATATTATTAAAAATGATTTTAAATATCATAAATGTTTTAAAAGCAATCAGAGTTTTGTAATTACCAATTTGAATACAAATTTCGGACATTATATTGAAGTGATAACCAGAAATATATTAAAAATGTTGAATTTTAATTTGGTGAAAATGAATAAAGTGAGGTAAAAAAAGCGAACAAGGAAAAGTGAGGTTGTGATGAAACACATTGGTACGTGGCAAAAGATGTACACAACGAGGAAACGATTTAGAGGAAAAGGGCGGAAGTGTAGGAGAGGCAAATGCAAGTTATTATGACAGCCGATAGGTGTCGTAAATGGGAAAAGAAGAATAGTAGTTGTTAGCTGAAGAGGCAATGAGAGTGGAAGAAGGAGTGAAAAGTAGATAGGGAAAGGCAAAACGCACGAAGAAAGGGAGAAAGAAAGAAAAGAAGGTGAAAGAAGAGAACGAAAGAGATCCATGCAGAGATGGATCACGTGCGGACTACGACGAAACAGAAAATAGTAAAAGAACACAAATTAGTGCGAAATAAGTGAAAGTAAGTGAAAAGAATGGACAAATCGTTACGAGGAAGAAAACAAGCGGAGAAAGAACATATGTAAAGGAAATATACCAAGGAGTGGAAGTCAAAAAAATCCAGAAGAGGAGAGAGAGAGGAAATGTTAACTTCTTTGGTCTTTACTCCGACTATGGTGGAGAAAGGGTTCCAGAAGGGGGGTACAAGAGGGGAGATATAGGAAAAGGTCATTTTTTTTGGAGGCGATCTAATCAAAAAATAAAAAACAACGATTTTGGCCTACAAATTAATAACTAGTAGCCACTGTTGGACACTGATGTACAAACTTTTTCCTCGACGTTTCCAGTTCCGTTAGCACTCCTTTTCAAGAGACTAAGGCTCTCTAACACTGGCTACCAGTTATTCATGTGTAGGCCAAAGCAGTTATTTTTTATTTTTTGTGGAGATATGTTCGTGAAATTGTGAGTATATAGTTTTGGAATGAGTGAAGTGTTTCTATGTTAACTTCTAGTTTAAGTTATTATCAACTGCCAGAGGATTTGAAAAGGGAGGCACCCTTGAAGAAACCCCTCTTGTATTAACACTTGACGTTGAACAATAAAACTATTTATCTATGTCTATCTAACTTTTTGTACCCTTAATAATAATGGTAATAATAAAGAAAAAAAATTACCAAAATGCTCAATAAATGCAACCACCCGGTATATTTCGGTTACGTCGTAATAGTCCGTATTTCTGTTTGAGTCGGTTGGCCCCAACTTCCAAAGTTTGGTCGGCCAAAGTTGCCGAACACCCAGAAATTAGATTGTCGCATCGATTTGCCATAGGCGAGCCGCGGATCATCGGCGGAAATACAAGCGCGCGACTCCACGTTGGTGACTATTGAATCTCCCAAATCTGATATGCATTCCGCAAGTTCGACGGTGTTTAATAGTTCACGTTGTCGAACATTACTACTGTCAAGCGTGTATCCTGATTTCTTGTTATTGTGGAGTTTCACACCAAAATGTATGGACGATAGAGATAGTGGTATTTCGAAAAGGTTAGGACAATTTTGAAAACTTGGAATAAAAAAAATCGAAGATAAGGATGTTGATGATATGATTAAGTATTGGTTAGTTATTACCACCTTTAATAACTATTTCTACGTTTTATCCAAAATTGGTGAAAATATAGAATTAATGTGGATTTTATTCGTTGTAAAATTGTTATATATAAACAAAGACAAAAAATACATTTTTCTTTTTTAAATTAAGCATTTTCTAGCTTTTTTGAGGTTTGATTTTTATGAGGTATTATTATTCACAGTGTGTCCGAAAACTCCCATCAACCCAGTTTGGCTACGATCAAGAATGTTTTTCCGAATTCATTCCGTCATATTGGAAACACCATTTTAAATTTTGGAAATCCAGTTTGGAGGCAACGCAAGTACAGTAGTCACCCCCTTAAGTTTTACATTTCAGCTATAAAGATGGCGACTTCTTCCCAAGTTTTACTACCCCCTAACCCCCGCTATCAGAGTTTTTAGTGCTCATCTACACGCCTCGCATGCGTGGTTCATAGGCGACAACAAAATGCCTAGTGGTGAGAGAGACCGTGAGCAGAAAAATAAAACATGTGAGGAGAGACTGGTAAAACCTATGGGAAGATTAAAACTTAGGTGAAGATAACTTATGGGGAGAACTACTGTAATCAGAAATGCAGAAAATCTCCTAGTGCCCAGTTTCATCCGGATTATGTAATTACGTTTCGGCCCTTCATCTTGTGTCCGACATAATAATTTTTGAAAATTTTAGGTCAGATTTGTAATCAGCGTCCAGGAAAATTCCCAAATATCTAATTTTATCTCGATCAAGGGACTTTTTCAGAAATACGTCCGCCATCTTGAAACGCCATTTTGAATTTAAGAAACCTGAGGTTATACTTGTAATCAGTAACAACATTCTGTTTTCCACGTAAAGAAAATGTGTGCTTCAAAGAGTTAATATGCTTTCTCAGATGTCGACGTCAAAATTGATCTATATCACTTACAGTTAGAAAATCAATAGTGAATGTTACAGCAAAGCAGATAATCTGTTTTTTTAATAAGTCATTATTTTTTTATCGAGTATTTCACATCATAATTCGAACAAAAATCTTGTTAGACTGTCTAAATATAGATCAACAACTTCTCAGACAAAGATAAGGCATGTCTTAGGGTTTCCACCTGATTAGTATCTGATCGGGCCTTGATCGAGATTAAATGAATTATAAGGCGCTCGTCGATAGTACATGACCGTTAAATAACATTATGTACTAATACGGAATCAATAACTTTGGATGAAATGTTCTTGTTAATTAATCATTAATGCTTGACCTACGTCCTTATAGCTAATATTTTTGGAGGACGTTTAAAATACCGTCAGAAGTGCATTGATATATGCGTCTGACATTTTAGGCGGAACCATGCTATTTTAAAGACAAAAAAATAAACTTCAAGGTAAACCTTCGGAAAAACTCCGTCACCTGGAAAAAATTTTATTTACATGTTTTCCGACTTATTTTGGGTCGCTGAACACGAATCTGAAGTTAAAATTTGTCGCTCGGACATATATTGGCCGTTATATTGAAAAAACATCGAAAAAACGTCATTTTTTTTAGTTTTTTGCATTTATCTTGAAAACTCGAAGTCGCACAAAAAAACGTTTCAAATAAAAAATGTAGAGCACAAAATTCTCTACAAAAAAGGTCATATACATTTTCTTCGTAAAGTAAAAAATAACGCCGTAAATGGAGGTTGAATATCAGAACAATTGAGCCGGCGGTAATGTTAGAGAAGATTGATCATACGTTTTGTAGGATGTTTGTATAGCGGTACTGCAAGATGTCAAAAGTATATTATATACTTTAAATGAGGTTCACCCAGACGGAGCTTAGGCAAACCAGGAAGATTAAGTTTTTTTCTTAGCGGGGGGGTCTGGGGGGCCGCAGGCCCCCCAGTAGGCAGCCCAGTGCAGGCATTATGCTGAAAACACGTCAAGTCAATTGTTCTCATATTCAACCTCAATTTACGGCGTTATTTTTGACTTAACGAAGAAAATATATACAATCTTTTTTGTAGAAAATTTTGTGCTCTACATCTTTTGTTTGAAACTTTTTTTTGTGTAACTTCCACTTTTCAAGATAAATGCAAAAAACTAAAAAAAAATGACGTATTTTCACTGTTTTCTCAACATAACGGCCAAGATATGGCCGAGCGACAAATTTTGACTTCAGATTCGTGTTCAGCGACCCAAAATACGTCGGAAAACATGTAAATAAAATTTTTTCCAGGTGACGGAGTTTTTCCGAAGGTTTACCTTGAAGTTTATTTTTTTGTCTTTAAAATAGCATGGTTCCGCCTAAAATGTCAGACGCATATATCAATGCACTTCTGACGGTATTTTAAACGTCCTCCAAAAATATTAGCTATAAGGAGGTAGGTCAAGCATTAATGATTAATTAACAAGAACAAGACGTAATAGAGTGGCACATTCCCACTTAAATCGCCAGACAAGGTGATATTTTTCATCTTAAATTTGTTATTGATTTATATTATACACCAAAATTTAGCTGTAAGGACATCGATAGTCAATAGTACAAGAAACAATTACTAATTTGCAATGTTAGACACAGGCCTTGTCCCAATTTTTTGTCAGACAATTCTTTTTTTCTTAACACCTAGAAGAAATTTCATTTGTAAGAAAATCAGTCACCTAAAATTCTGTCAGCTCCTAGTGAAGACATTTTGTACCGGTAAATACTTTTTCAATGAGAAAAATATAAAAAAAGTATGCTCTGTGTTAGGTATTATTAAGACGTTCAAAATACGATATTTAATGTTTTAAATAAGATTTATTAGTGCTTATATACTATTTTCTGTTCATATTTGGTCGTTAACCCTAAAGGGTTATATGTATAAAAATTGAACCTGAATTTATTACTAAATTGTGTGACATTTTCTTTTTACATTTTCAAACCGACAGAAATCGTAACATGAAAAATATTGTTTAAATTTTTAATAATACGGCAGAAATTTACACTTGAATGAAACTTTATTCTAGGCTTATGTGGGAGCACATAAACCTTGCTCACGATGCATAATTTGTGAATCCTCAGCAGATGAGTGAGTGGGGTGAAATAGCTTTTGAAATATTAATGGTATTAAATTTTTCGCCAACTTTTGAACCGACTTTGAAAGGTCGTTTTCTAAGCTGCAAAATCTCGGTGAACATCTTTTGAGGATCTAAGAGGACTAAGTATTGTGTTCTAAGTGACTTTCCTGGGCCTCTTGATGAGGCAAGAAAGTCACTTCGGAGTTTAGCCAAGAAAAGTTAACAATTTTTATTTTGTCATGTCTGTTTTTATTTATATGAAAAATAACATTATTCGTAAAGTATTTTAATAATTAATAAACTTTTGCCTTTTCTACAGCTTGCATAACTTTATTTTCATCGTGTTTAATTAAATTTCTCTCGTCATTAGGAAGCATTTTCTTAAAAGAAAAGGTAAGTTATTATAGAGCACAGGAAAATTGCGTAATAGTGTATGGCTTTCTTACCTTGTCATGTCCTTGGCTTTTCTCGATACCCGATTCTGCTATAATAATATTATCAAGTAAACGTCATGTAATACGGTTCATTCAATTTCATTTATTTGTACCATTTCGAACACTAAGCTTATATTAATGTAATTTATGATGTCTCTTTAGTGGTCAAGTTAACTCTTGAAATTACTGGAAATAAATATGCTTGGACATTTTTTAACGCGATAGTTATGCCTTTCCGATATATTGTGATACGGGAACAATCAAAATAAAACTAAAAGTGAAAAAATCTTGGATAATAGTGAAATAATCAGTTTAGTAATTAATTGTGCTTGCTATTTACTTTTAAATTAACTATATTGAGCAAAAGAGTTTATACCATAAAAAGTTTACATTGTACTAAAATTTAAGTTTTTATTTTGTTATCATTGAGTTTTTATACAGCAAGTGTTTAATACTTCGCTACCACATTCGGCCATTTAAACTCTATGAAATGATTCTACAATATTCATACATTATTGGCCATAGATCGCTTTCTTCATTGATGCGTGACAAATTTTTGTATCTTTTATATCATATCGAAATCAATTCTTTGTTTGTTTTGGAAACAAATTTAAAAAATGGCGGACATAAGATGGCAATGAAAGTGAAGTTTTACTTATAATATCACTGCCATGGACACAAAATTTAAAAAATGAATAGAATTGTGTAAATCTTGGTAGCCAAGTGTTTTTGGGATCACCGATCACGAACGTGAAATTAGTTTTTAATAATTCAAAATGGCGGATGCAGCATGGTGGACTAAATTTAAATAATTTAATGGAATTCATTTGAAATGAAATTTGTAACTTGGAGGTTTTATAGGTCGCCGATAACTTTTCTGAAGTCAATTTTTAAACTGGCCTTCAGTGTTACTAAATTATTTAAGTGAACATGAAAAATAATCTTTTTTTTTGTTTTTATTCCTTTTTTTAAAATAATTATTGTAAAGATACAGATAGAGAGAGTGCGCGTATGCTACTCCAAGGATATATAATTAAGCGTAGAACTACCTCCAGGTTCTTGAATAAAAAACTACAGTGTAACTAAATTTATTGAATGAATGCATTTTTTTTTTATTTTTATCCACTACATTGACTCCGTCATTTTGAATCTTCCAAAACTAACATCCGCTTTGTTATAAGGGATTTCAATAAATCCAAAGTTACTTGTTTCAAGAGAATGAGATTTTTATTTCATTCGTCTATCACATCGGATCTGTTATTTTGAATTTTTAAAAAATTATTTCGAATTCGTAGTTAGTTATTCCAGAAACATTTGGATTCCTAGTTTTATACAATTCTATTAATTGTTTTGGATTTTGTATGTATTGTCGTGATATTATTTTATTATGAATACAATTTATTTTTATTACTATTTTTTGTACGCCGTCTGTCACGTTTTTTACGCCGAGATTCATTTTCTACATAGCTAATGCATTTATTTATTGAATGCAAAAGATAGCAAATATTAAAATACTACATTTAAATAATTATAAACCAAACTACATTGTAAATAGCGTTTGTGAAAAATAATTCCGTACAAATATAAACAGGTAACTTATTATTTATATGTTTTAGAGGTCGCTGAATACGAATCTGATGTCGGTGTTTAAAAATTAAAATGGCGGATCTAATATAGCGGACAAAAATTGAAAATCGACGGATTTCACTTGAAAAAAGTTACTTGTTTATTCTCGTGGTCGCTAAATACGAATCCGATGTCAATTGTTAAAAATTCAAAATGGCAGATCCAATATGGCGGAAAATCGACTGAATTGGCTTGAAACGGGGATTAATCGGGTATTATCGAGGTTGTTGAGTACGAAAATAGAAATAGATTTTGAAGATTCAAAATGGCGAATATATAATTGAAAGATATTTATACATAAATTATGTACTAGTCTGCTTACCTGTACAAAACTAAGAGCTAGATAATCAAGACAAATAATCGGATTCTCAATTTTCATGTCCGCCATATTCAAACTGTAATTTTGAATGTTTGGAAACTGCAATCAAATTCGTATTCGGCGGCATAATAGAGCCAGCTACTTCCCTTCTTTTCAAGCGAATTTAGTCGATTATCAATTGTCATATCAGCTATGCTGAATCCCTATTTTAAATGTTCAGAAACTGACGTCAGATTCGTATTCAGTGATCCCGAAAACACCCGAGAAAGGAATTTCATTCAATTTAGTGAAAAGAAAAATGCATGACTGACAGGGTAAAATGAACAGACATAATTTTTTGTTGCAATTGTTTCGTTACAGAATTATAAGTACTATTTGACATGTGTCCGTGTTTGGGTTTATTGAATATATCATTTTATGTGAATTTTTGGATGACAGATTTATTAAAGTATCGTGTTCAGCGGTGACATTGTCATTGCCTCCACCTTACATATTTAAAAGACCGGAATATTTTTATTTTTGTCTAGCAAAATCGATGGAATTTTACGAGCAGTAGACTACAAAAACTGAAAGGATTTCACGAGCGATTTTATTGATTGGTCGAACGATAAATTTTTATTATATGCAATAAGAATTCACAAAGAATACTGGAGAAAAATGAAGGTATGAAGTGGAAGAAATGTAGAGTGAGAGAAACGTCACTTGGAAAAACCTTAAATGAATATTAACGTTTCCCTCATTGCGACTAAGCGTATCCTGTGGAGATATTCAAGAGAAACGGGTAGTTCAACTTTCCAGCTCAATAACGCAGCATGTCGATAATTCTCTCTCGACGGAAGTTTCGACCAGCTTCGAATTCGTTTTGGTCGTAAAGCGCGAACCTACAGATAATTTATATTCCACGAAAATTAAAGGATAGCCTTATTTTCTACGCGACCGTTGGAACCAAAACTTCCCGCCAATGATTCTTCCTTTAGGAACTTACTAACTATTCTTCTTTGCTTTGAAGTTATTCTGCTTTGTTGAAATTCTCAAAAAGAAAAGATTGAAAATATTCAGGCTAATTTTGACCTTTTCTATAAAGTTCTGAAAATAACATCTTACGGGAGTTAATTGTTTAAAAGTTAACTGAAGTTGGAAAATATAATAACCAACAGTAGTTTTATTCGACAGAGAATTTATTACTATTCGCTCATACCTAGGTTAATTTGTCAAATCCAGCATTTTTCAAAAAGACTATCCAAATTAACCCAGTTACTCGCCGCGATTTATGGTTGACGAAGAGTTTATGCTTACATTTTATCGAGTTTATCCGTTAATTCCATATATGCTCTCCGTTGGTGGAGGGGTGTATTTTGGGTTCCCAACCAAGGTACCAAACGCTAGGAAGGTTACACTGCCAAAAAGTAGCAAAAATTAAATTTTTTTTTGTAAATAACTCAAAAAGTACCACTTTTATAGGAAAAAAGGAAGATGGGGAAGTAATAAACAATGTAATTTTCATAACACAGGTTGTTACACAAATATTGTGCTAGTACTTGCACCTGAAGTAGATTTTTTGAGAACGTTAATGAAAGTCGTAGACAAAAATAGGTTGACATTCAAATATTAATGAGTAGTTTTGTACGACAACTTATTGAAAATACTTGCTATTAAATGTGAACATTAATGATTCAGTCGTCTGTTAACTAATACTTTCACCTATTGGCTTCCTGTTATCTTAAATGTCCAATATCTAACAATGGCAATGGGCTGTCGCAAAATATTGCATGCGCAATATTTTACACGAGTAACTTGTATACTTTTTAAACTGATTCATGTTATCAGAAGAGAATTTCTTATCAGTTTACCATCTTATCAGTTTATTAAGGCATTAATCATAGCCTAATCCACAGCGTTACACCTTAATAAATGCCTTAATAATCAAAGTGCGATTAGCAGTGTCAATAGAAAAGGAAACCAGTAAATGTCCATTAATATTTTTGTACGATTATGATCTATTTCATCATCTGGATAGTCCATTGCCTACATCCTGTCTGATCTGAATACTTCCTCGTCTGAGAATCTTCATTGGTATTTGCAGCGTGCCTTTATTCTATTGGGGTCCAATAATAGTAGAACAACCAATAATTGCTGTGACTTTTTGTGCACACTTTTAAAGTGTCCAATCAAAATATATATCAGTATTCACAAAATAATAAAAAATTAGAGATAATAGGCAGAACCGATAGTTAGTTCACTATAGTAGAAATTAATCTAACTAAGGAACCGGAATAAAAAAATTATTGATAAATTCGTTCATTATGCAGAGATTTGAATTGTACTAGCCGTATAAAACTAAATGATAGATTGTGAGGTTTTTAATCAAGGAGTTACTCATAAAACGAATCAAGAAAACGTAGTATGGAAGCTGCTGCTTATGTATTTAAAAAAAATGTGATGTCAACAGTACGAATTTAAAAAATGGCGAATTCAAAATGAACCTTAATGCATTTACTACCATAATTACAGTAGAAATTGAACAAATATTAGTGATTTTATGTTTTCGAGGTCGTTGATAACGAATCTGGTATCAAAATTATGAACAAAATGATGTTTTAGATCAATGTTATTTTCTTGTGCGGAGGCAATTATGTTTTTGTTTCAACTCCATCATGAAAAATAGTTCGAACTTTATATATTAATACATTTTTATCTTTGACAATAGTAGATTATTAATTTTCAGCATACGCATTGCATATGTTTCCTATAGTTTCCACTGTAGTTGTGACTATCTTCGAACTTCTTTTGAGTCGAAGTGTGTTGGGTACGTATGATTTCTTAAAACATGTTTTCACCTCTTGCATGTTTTAATTCCTAAATACGTAACAAAGACAATCTATTTCAGATTTCGAAGTGCAAAATTATATATACTACCACATAAAAGAAAGTTGTAAAAATCATAGATACGAAAATAAAGAACCATTACAGTAATCCGAAGTTCAAAATCAAATGACGTTATGACGTTAAAAGCACTAACTTATATTCAATGCCCATTTTGAATCCGCTATTTTCAATTTCACAATTTTTAAATCAGATTCCTTATAAACAACCTCAATAACATATGAACACCACCTTTTATACAATTCCAAGCAAAATTGTGAAAGAAATTTTATCAGTTTTTTCATTTTTAATCTGCCATTTTGAAATTTTGCGTACCGGTTTAAGATTTGTAATCAAGAATAACGAAAACATCTATTTATCAATATTGTAAATAGTTTAAATTATGTCCCATTGAGTGTTACGATCTGTGAATTTACGACAGTCATATTGGCTCCGAGATTTTTAATTTTTAAATTCGGATTCTTGTTCAGCGACACCAAAATCATATGGAAATTAGTTTTCGTTGGCTTGTATAGTTTTAAAGATCGATATTTGCAATCAAATTGTCGCATGATTGGCTTGGTTATTTTGAAATTCACCAGTTTGAAGTCAGATTAAAAAAATATAAATTTTTTTGTTTTCAAATTTGTAATTATTTGGCGGTCGACTAGTTTGACGTCATATGTGCTGATATGAGATAAGTTAACAACGTAGAAATCAGTTGGCGACATATGATTTTGAGTTACTTGTGTTAAAAATCAAACCATAATAAAAATAAAGATAATAATCAAAAATATCGAGAATTTTTTAATTGAGTAGTTCAAAGATCAAAATATATAAGAGTATTGGAACAATTTCTCGGTTTATACATAAAATTAACAAAAATTCGGTGAAACGAGATAATAGGAATTTGCATGATTTTGGTTGTAGGGTAATTCTCGAGTCAAACCCAACTTTAACATGAATTTAAATATAAAATGAGACATTAAGTAAACGAGGCAGAGACGAAACTACAAAACGCTTGCATCCAACAGAGGTAACGATGTTTAATTTCGACGTTGCTTTTTAATAAGTTATTTGTGAAGAATCAGGCATTATCATAATGTTGATCTCTATGTCCCACACAAGCTACTGTAATATAAACAGTTTGTTCGCTCGCGTTATTAAAGACGCAATTACTTGCTCGTTTTCCAGTTTCTTTTGGAGTTTTCAATTTCGTTTCTTCCTTCCATTTAATAATATCGAGTTTTCCGGGAAGTTTTCTTGTTTGTCTGTCCGGAAAATCATTCTCCGCGCGATCTTCTTGTGTGTCGTGCGTCGAAGTTTTTAAAGTTTGCAAAAAAAATGTGTTGATCGTGCAATTGGTAATGCTGAAATTCACACGCTCCAAGTCGGAGGTCGTATTTAATTGCGAGCGAAACGAATCGTACAGCCGGAAACCGAGGCGACTGCATTGTCAGCAGTTACAAAGTTTTTCGCAGCGTAGGTTTTCTTTATGAATGGACGACGCTCTAAAACTCGTGTTTCGAAACATATTTTTCAAAAATTTTTTATATTACCGAAAAGAAGAAATAGTTTACAAAAGAAAATGAATTATTAAATTTTTGTTTATTTCATAAATGATTTTATCAAGTTTGAAAATTACGACGTTTATATATATCAAATGATCCATTGACGTGTAAAGAACGATATCAATTCAAATCATGCTGAAATTCAAAATGATATCATGCGGTGTAAAAAATTGTATGCCCTTGGTTCGAAAAGTACTGTTTTAAGTCCATATTTGTGTTTTAATTGAGTTAGCGTAGAAAATATTGTTTCATTCAAATATTGAAATTTTCTGACATTTTGAAGTTGGTGTAATGATTTTTCATAATAAAAATCAAATTTTTAAAGAAACGTAATTCATTAATATTTTTTAAGTAATTTTCATGTCTAAAAATAATATCTCTGTATTTAAACAACAAAGCAATAAAAAGCATATGAAAAATATGATACCTGAAAATGATTTTTGTTGCATTATTTGAAATCGAATCGGTCCAAAGGACAATCCCAACTGCATGCAGGAAATCAACTCTTCTCGTGAAACATATGAAACCTATTCCGTTGTAAACTTGGTAAAAAATTTAAAATAATATTTTTCAGGTCACGGGAACAAAGAAAAAATTAAGGCAAATATTTCCATTCCGTATATTACACAATTTTAATGAATTGCCACAAAATCAACGGTATTTGAAACGTACATTGATTTAAATGGGATCATGTCTAGGAATGTCATTTAGTTCATTTTCGTATACTTCTTTCAACTTTTACGTTAATTAAATAACAAAAATAATAACATTGAAATGCAAATAATCATTTATACTCGAACTTTTAATAAATTGTCTAACACAGTAGGCGAAGAGGTTGAGTACAACAATAAAGCTGATGGGAGATGACTGATGGTAAAACTTATATTGCATCATTTACAGTTAATTCATGTTTAATTAAAATTTGGTAACAGACCCTTTATAAGGTCTTCTTGAGGTCAGTTTAATAAAAAATGTTTGTTAGAAGGATGCAAGAAAATCACTTACTTTACGAAACATTTCCGTTAAACATAGTAGGTCAAATTAAATATGGTAATAATGTATCAAGAATAAAATATGTCTTAAACCGATATCACCGATTTTTTAAAATAATTTTGTTGATAACACAGGACCACAAACATAAATGGTTGGAAATTTCTTAAACTATTTGGGAAAGTTCTATTTCATGTCACAGAAGCCCATTTGTATCCAGCGCTGTATGATTTTATCGTCACTTTTATTTGCACTTGACATAACCATCTATGAAAATTGTATTTATTTCTGTAAATTTTATCTATCCCGGAAATACGTAAATAAAACAAACGGGCATCCCTAAACATTACCACTGGGTTGACTCTGGTAACTGCGTTTTATATGTGGACTTATGAGAATTGTAATTCTTATTTAGGATCAATTTAAGTGGATCATGCTATCCCTGATAGAGATTTGGCTGGTTGAGCTAGCCATTATCCTAGCTGCTGGCTAGATCTGTTCGGTAGAATCTCGGTAGAAATATGCACGAATTCTAGATGAACCCCCGCTAGATCAGTACATATATTTAAAGTGACATACAGCAATAATTGCAAACTGAAAATATCATATCAAATTTGTATAATAGGTAAGAATCAATCGATTCGACAAAACGAGCAGATGTAAATGTAAAACTTTTGATCTTTACGCTTTGTAAACAATCGCGACAGGCTGTGCGCGCGAATCAGCTGAGAGCAAGCCGCCATATTGGGAGTTCGATCAAGAGGTATTCGAGATTCTCGAATCGAGGCTAGGTCGATAAGTTGTAGGAGCTTGTCGCACTCACGTTAAACTATATTAGCTGTCTCAATGTCTCGCGTCTCGGTAGATTTCGGCTAAAATTCATGTCATTTTTCGTAGGATTTCTACCAATATTATAGAGCTGGTTTTTAGCCAGATCATAAAAATCTAGGATAATTCTGGCCAGATTCCCGTCAACATCTCTACCAGGGTATATGGTTACTCAAAACACAGATTTCAGAAATGACATGGATTTCAGAAAAGTGAGAGGTTGGAGAAAAAAGAACCATTAAGGTTTATAAAAAATGTCACATAACAGCATATCCTCCTACCTACATCATTTTGTGTTTAATTCGAAACTCACAATAAATTGCTGTGAATTTTATTGAAATTTTTATCGAAAGGAACTTCCTACTCTTTGCATCAGAAAATTAAAATAAAATATTTGTCGTGGATGAGAAATAAGGACACAGGGTCCAAAGGGGCTTCAGATACAGATTCTGTGACACCAAATAGAACTCTCTTATATAGTTTAGTAGAAGCAAATTCACCACAATTTTCTTTTGTCCTTGTGTAATTAGTTTTTGAATTAATTTTGTTGTATTCATAAAAATACTTTTGTAAACCCTGAGGATTCGGTTAAAATAAGACCTTATTCTGAAGATTGTAACACTGGTAGAAATGCTGCCTATTTGTTTGTCAGTCCATTTTCTGGCCAAACCAAGTAGTTTAGAAACAAACAGCCAAAGTACGTATAAACTAGGCAGTAACCAGCACAAATCAGCAAATAAATATTTTGTTACAAAACTGTCGCCATGTTGGATAAAATTAAATGGAATAAAACGCCTCTGTATTTGTCTAAATATATTGCCTAATTACTGTGCTGCAAAATTTTTTATATGCATAGAAAATAGTTATTTTAATTATTGCACAATAAAGTTAATGAAACATGTACAGAATCAATGGACAAATTTTACAAACATGGTATACAGTTAAAACCTATAATTATGTAAACAATGTATATAACATTGTTTCGTTATAGGTATCAGTATAACAGTTGATAAAATGACAGTACCCTATAATTCCTCAGTGATGAATTCCCGGAAATAATGTGTTAAAAAACACAGAGAAGTAAGCGATATAAACTATGTTTATTGTTGTGAAAAGAATCACGTGCAAATTGCGTTGGATATTGTATGTTTGTTTACGTTTAAACGTTGTTATTCTTTCAATTGTCCGCGGTTCTTGGAAAACTTGTACCTTGTTATTAAATTAGAACGCAATAGCCAGTTTTTCATGAATATTCGCTCAGTGCGGACGCCGCCGTCTGCATTTTCTGATTTTGGAGATAAGATCTTTGTCGGTTTACAATTGTTGTCTTGCTGTCGCAAGTGAATTGTGCATTTCAACAAAATTATGAAAAAAAACTATCTGTTGTGCTTAGTATATAAACTCTGATGAAATAAATGATGCTAACGGCAATAATAACAATAACAACGATGATGTTGATGATGGTGATAATGATCATGTTAAAACTGATGAACGAAGTAGTTATTTATAAAATTGGTGAAAAAAAAACCCTTTTCTTTAATAATATTTATGTTTAAAAAAGTTCTACTAAAAAAATTGTATAAAAAATGAATGAAAACTGTACAGAAACAGATGAAAAGTGTGCAGACAGTTTTAGTTTATCTTCTATGAGTATAATTCTACATAAAAATAGAGCCGAAACAGTCCACAATTTATAAAGAAAAGCTGTCTAAATACAATCCACAAAATCGTTATATTCTGTACGCTAAACTGGCCACAGTACATACAAGTTTATTAGACAAAAACTGGTCAATATTTAGACGGAACTTCAACACGGTATCATTTGAGTTTCAATTGAAAGTCCAGTGTTTTAAAACAAACATAAATTGTTCTTAACGTATGTGTTTTAATCGAAAAATCCGTCGCGTCCATTTGAAACATGTGTTGTTAGCTGTAGATTTTGATATTCTTATTGACATTACTTTATGTATATCAAAAAGTTACCACGGTTTATTACTTTTATTTTGCACATATGTATATTAACATAATATATAAGATAATATTTAACTAATACATAAGAATGCAATACGGTAGTATGAAAAACTTCAGGCACTTTGTAAGTCCTCTAAATCTAATTTAATCAATTTTTAGCGTAAGTGGCAGCATAAGAGGTCCCGCAAAACGTCTGAAATTTTGCATTTGATTAACATATAAAAAATTGATGTTTCGGTTCTGATTTTTTATCTTTCTAAGTACAAGGCAAAAAAAAATAGAAACCATGCTCAATCGAAAGCTCACCAATTTCTGAATTATCTTGAATCTTTTTTATTCTGAAGTGTCGTTGAAGCGCAATATAGCCAGAATTCGGTAATTTACCATTTTAACACGTAGACCCTTGTACATTTAGGAGAAAAAAGGTATGGAAGTTTCAAACGGTCCATTTCCAACTGTTTTAGAGGTCACTATTGCGAATGACCTGGTCGAAATTGAACAAAAATGGAATTTAACACGTTGCTTTTTGTAAACTAAAAAAAATACATTTCTGAAGCTTCAGGCCATTGCAAAGAATATTTAAATTATAAGGACAAAGCTTAATTTTGAGTCCTTCACTTTGGCTTACTTAAAATATTATAAATGTAACTAAATTCTCTGTCTTTTTTTATTACATGTATTTTTAGGTCTCCATTTACGATTTTGTATACCTGGTATTGAAATCTAAAATGCAAGACGGAAACTTATTGTCCAATCCTCATGAAATTAAGTAGTTGTTACAATTCGATCATTTTCAATACTCCAGCCATTCAAACATTCGTTATATCACTACTTTTCATGTGTAATACATGAGACTCCGAATTAGATTATCTTGGGTTGACATAAAACGTTGACCCTATAATCTTCAGACGCTCCCGAAAACAAGGAAATAGATAATTGGTAGAAAAATGGTAAAAGTGGTCACTATTAAAAATAATATTCAGGTTTAAAGTTCTTGCAGTTCACGCTCTATTCAAATACACAATATGAAAATATAAAGGAACAGATCGCGAAAAATATAAATAGTTATGTAGTTAATTGTTTTAAGCGAAGGCGATATTTATGTCCTCTTTTTGATATAGTTTAAATCAATTAAAAAATTAGAATTCATTTTGTTATTAGCAGAATTTTATACGCGAGGTAACTCTATCTTTCGTTTTGTTTGATAATACACAATAAAATCTTGTGTTATTGTTAATTTAGATTTTTGAAATCAAATATTGACAGTGGTTAATAAATAATAAACTAATTCTCTATTTCTGATCGTATACTGTTATTTTTTATTGCTAAGATTTTTGTATTTTTATAGTCAAAATATTATCTTAAATAATGAAGAGTTAAGTCTTCCGGACCATCAATTTTTTTTTATCGTCTTTACATTGAAAAGAGCGGATGTGGTAGCTAAATTTGAGGTTTTTAAATATACTAATCTGTGTTTATGTGGTTACCTATTCCATATGTCATTATGTATAGAGTTTAGAAACTAGACGCAGTTTTTCCTTTTTAGGTTTTCTTTGTAATGGTTCTATGAAACATTGTGCGTAAGGAACAAAAGATGCATGTTTAAAATCCGTTTATTTTGACTATAAATATTTCTATTTGAGGTGCTGTAATATTTTTTTTGTTATTCATTCAGTAATTAGCGGTATCGGACTGACATTCTTTAATAAGATTTATCTAACAATATTTAAATTCTTCAGCGTAAATCTGATTTCGAAGGGTTTATACTGTTCTAACTATTCAATCGTAAAATACGCTTTTATATTGTAAGAGATATAGCATGAAGTAAAACGTAAAATCTGTCCAACAATGTTTAGTTAGGTCTCCAATCTGGGTTGAGAAAACCGTAATTATTCCTTGTAATAAGCAGGTCTAATAGTGTTGTTAATTACTATATTTTGTGTGAATTTGATTCTATTTGTAAAGCTATGGATTTTATTTAACTAGTAAAAGTGTTATAAATGAGTGTTAATAAAGAGTATAAATTTCCTTTATGGTAAGCGAGTAAGAAGCATATAATATAAAGAAGTGTAATTTACCTGGAACTTTATTTAATAGAATATTCTCTATAAATTCCAGTCAACTATGGATGACAAAAGGGAGGCCATTGGGGACACCGTATAGTTGCTTGTGGAAAGGGTTATGGAAAGAGAATATTAAAATATTTAGTAAAAATTTAGTCCAGCAATGAATTCAATTTTAGGAAAGGGTATTAATTATATCCGATCACTTTCTAACAGTTTATAAACAAGATAATACATTAGATAATAGCGAACCACTTTTAACATTAGTTTCGAATTTGGCAGGATAATGAAAGTTTTTAGTTTCCTTTTGAGATATTCGAACAAAAATTAGCTCGATTATATGTAGGAGAATTTGTAGTTCACTTAATTAGTATTAGAAGAACGCCGTATTTAAGTGTTTTGGGTAATCCATATGCACGTGGGATTACTTCATTGTTAGTTTTTAAGCGTTCATCTATAAATGTGTTAATATTCCCTTTTCTCCGTTTTGATTTACTTCTTTATAATATCTTCAGTATATTCAAAGGTTGATATTCAGTATGTGGTAAGATGTTAATTTTATTTAAATAGTCAACTTTACATAGGGTCATGGTCGTGTTACCTATCGGCCCTAGTAAAAAATTATATGTTGTTATTTATTCAAAAAAGATCTTTAGTTTTTGTATATCTTTCGGTATAAAATTAATGGAATGTGTATTTGGTTTTCTATTGAAAATATTTATAGAATGACCACTAACGATAGTTTTGTTGTTTATTTTACTTCATTCATAAAATTTTCAATTTTTGTTAGACTGCCTTCAATGTTTGCAATGAACTTTGACAAGGGAAATATTTGGGAAATATCGAGAAGACGTGTTTTTCAACTAATGCAAGGGTATTAATAATATCTATTGGTATTTCGCAAAGCGTTAAATATGAGGTCCATTCTCGTTGTGATGGTAGTATATATAACTTTTTATTATTAATTTTTTTTTATTTTTTTTTTTTTTTTTATTTATTAATTAACGGGCGGAATCGCCCTTTTTACTTAAGTTTAGCCATATTGTTATTAATCTTGAGAATTTTGCGAGAGCTGCAGATCGACTTACGAAGATGGCGCCATACTTCACATTTGTGTATGAAATGTAGGACTGCAGAAACCTACACCAAGTACAGCGGCGGTCATGAGTCGATTTCCGCCAGATAAACAATATTTTCGAAAACGTAAACAAACAACGTGGCTCGTCTTACCAACAGCGAGCTGCTGCTTGAAAACGAAATCGAAAAATTGTTCACCGGACGGGGATCGAACTCACGACCTACGACTCCGTAGTCCAGTGCGTTAACCGCCTGAGCCACGAAGCCGATGTACTTGGTGTAGGTTTCTGCAGTCCTACATTTCATACAAAAATTTTTTGAAAAATTTTCGATTTAACAAGGTCCTTTTGTATTGCAAGAGAAATTAAATTTGTTGTCAGATTCCAAAGAAAGAAATGTACGATTAATTGTATAACAAATTTTTTAATACACGCAGGAGTATTATATATATAATTATAGTTAGTTAGTTAATAATATGCACCGACTCCTATCAGATTATCGTTATATACGGACCGCCTTTATTAATTTTTCTATATACCTACAAACTCTATTATTCGCTCGATGAAATATATAATCGTTAAACAGAATAAAAAATTATAGATTCTTGGCCTTTAACGAGCAATAAATGAACTTCTGAAATGATATCAGCGAACAAAATATAGGAAAAGTAATTTAGTGTTGAATGTATCTCGTTTCTCTTCGTGTGTCATACGTAAACTAGTGAGCAGATAACTTGGAAAAATGTCCTACAACCTCAGATAATTTTAGTACCATATAAAAAAATGCCACCGTTTCGAGTATGGTTTTAAACTTAAAGGACTATTCGCTATAATTCTTGAAAAATCAGCTAAAAAGTCTAATGAAAAGCCTTCTTCCCTTCATTTATAAAAAGCCATCCTTTGCGCATCATTTCAATGAACCTCCAGTAAATGCAATCGATAAGGATCAACTGCAATCTCAAATGTCATCACATTCAACGTGAGAAGATTGATTCTCCAAAAGATTACCCATCTCGAATGCGTCGCAATCGCTTTTAGAAAAATGTCACGATGACCACCACGCAATGAAATGTTCACGGATAAAAAGCTTAATTTTCTCAAGAGACTGGAAATGTAAGAAAATTGGACTCTCGACGATATCTTCTTCCGTTTGCCGTCATAATACCCCGTGCCCGGTTCATAACCGAGATATAATTGGGTACATTGGTTGTTTCAATTTGCTGTCAGTCAAGTACTGAGTACCGGGGCTTAAAATTACTCTCGGGGAAAATTCCATCTCCCGTACACCTGACCTATTTCGTGGTGGTTTGCGCCGCTAAGGGCCCACCGTACTGTATTGCCAACATTCGCGAACTCGAGTCAATAGTATAGTAAATAGCGGCTAATGGCTTCCGAACATTCTGATCTTCTCTATCGACGAATACCGAAGGAAGACTACCGTGGGGCGAATTTCTGGCAAGTCCGAATACTCGACGGGTATTTCGAGTCGCGTACCTCAGCGACAACCGTGTTGAGGAGGGAGCTTCATCCGACTCAAGAGGCACGACGAAATATTTAATGTCGACCTCCGACCTCAAGCTTCTTCGAGCTAAATATAAATGCCAAGCTCCGGGTGTAATTCGAAGATTCATTTTCGTGGGACGCAATTGTCTCGCCTCATTCGGAGATCCGAAATAACGTTGCTGACTGCAATTTTCAAACCATCCACTTCCTGATCTGTCTTTTACATATGTGAAGAACATTTTAGATTGTGTTGCGGCATAGATGATGACCAGCGATTAAGTTGTTTAGTTTCGATGGTGATTCCAAAAATCAAAAAGTTCGCACGTACAAAATAAACTTGACATGGAGTCCTTTTTTAATTTGTTCATGTAGGAAGAGTGCACAAAACATGCACATTTTCAAAAAAAAAAACAAACATGCACGCGCCCTGAATGTTAAGAAGAATATATTTTTATCTTGTTACTAATGTGATGGCCGTATGTGTAGGATATTAATATCCAGGTATGACAAATAGGAAACCATTTTCCATCAATAAAGTGACTTCGTCATGGACCAATATTGGTTCTATACGATACCACAAAATAATAGAGATGTCATCCTGTTAATTTTCAAAATGGATTTTTTCCTTACACTACCGAAATTAATTTGAATAGATTGATGATCAGCTTCGTAGTGTTTTCAAAACATGTTTGTTCCTCCACAACTTCCAAAGCCCGGAAACCACTTAAACTTTTGTAAATTTTTCATGCAAATTAAAAGCAGACTATATGACATATTATAACGGAATAAATTTTAAAAAATATTGCTTCTAAATCTCTCGTATTTCCTCTAAAGGGAGATTGCGAGCGGAAAGCTCGGTTTCTTTCCGCTTTTATTCGGTTCGTCTTCCTTAACTGCGAAGTCAAAGGAAATGGGAAGCTCTTTGTGAGAGGCGGCGCTCCCGCTACAACGTCCTCGACTTTGGGTAACACGCATTAATCGCAGTGTCTGTCTAGTACTCCCTCTGTTGTCTTTCGTGGGCTTCGATGCGCGAAACTACGATGCAAATGCAGTGTTCGCTGTCGACGTTTGTCCTGGCGAAATCTCAATCGCCTTTCGCGAATTTGCATCTCGGCGTGTAAATGCGCGCAACTGCGCATGCTCGTCAGCTCAAGATGCATTGTTAAAAACTCATAGAGGGTTTCGGTCGGATTAATCGATATTCCGTGAACCGGAGGTCGTCAACGTTTTTTGCCGAATAAAATCCGGTACTGCAGTTCACAATCTGTTAATTGAAAATTTTTTTTTTACTCTTTGAAAAATATCGCTGGGGATGTTATCAAATGGAGATTTACTATTATCTCGCATCTTTTCATTGCGTATCAGTAAATCATCGATAGGTTTATTCAATACAACCATTTTCTTGTCTTGTTGATGGTGAACCCCAGTGGAAAATTATTCGAATTTACTTAGGTTATTTTGGAAATGTTAGAGTGTATCTATCCACCTCTAAAGCAGTACGAGGAGCTTTCCTACAAGATGCATCGTTAATTTGTATTCATACGAGCTTTACTCATGCGTGAATAGAAACGAGACGTCGGCAGTTATCAGTTTAGGCAAAACTGTGTACATTCTGCCTAGCGCCCCGACATTCACCCACGCCTGACTGTCGATATATTCCCGCCCTCGTACTAATACGAAAGGGCTCCTCATTCTACGAGGTGTCATGTACATTGAAACCACTCGGTGTTGGTCTGCGAGAGATGCACTAACACGCATATACTTTCTGCGACGTACTGTCTGACAAGCAGGCAAACGGGAGGGTGGACGATGTATAGCGACTATGGAAACTGACAAAGATAGAGGAATTACGTCCTCCGTGTAACGAAGGTCTCTCTTTCCAGGCTTGATTTCACCACCCCTTCATCCCTTTCACTTGCACACCCCCTCGCTCTAGAGGCATAAAGTTTCGACTCGCAGCAGCCAGCATACAATGCACGAGTGTTTCGTGGTGATAATGTGGCACGAGTGAGCATACAAAGGATAAAGCTCAGAAAGCTACCAAAGAGAAATTTATTATTCGCCATGTTGTTACTGGACGTCCATGAACAACCAAACAATTGCCACGATATATAAAAAATATCGATTGTCGACCGTTCGGTTCCAGTTTGTCCATTCAAAAAGGACATCTGTAGAATGAGCACGCGCGTTGGTTTTCGCCACTATTGTTCATTATCTAGCCCTGATGTTTTAGTTGTTTCTATAATATGAAACTTGATTTATTTCGAAATTAAAATAGTGTTGTACGAGTAGTTTTAAAAATCCAAACGATGATTCATTTCCAGGCGTTCCAATTTCCAATTAACATTGCTGCAAGTTGACGCGAGCAATCCACTTTCACCTACATACGGGTCTCTAGAGGAATAGACTTGTTTCTACTGCGTTTGCTTCATTTAGACTACCAATTCTACCGTAATTTTCTACTAACGAATCCAACAATCTGATTGCTATAAATAATCGCCATCACAAGCAAAAAGAAGAAAACGTGAGATGGAACGTATACCACAGAAATGCAAACAATGCTACGTGAAAATGACTATTTAAAAGATTTCATGAAATATGCTAATGTTCTTTAATACTCAGTATTTTACGAAAGATTACATCGTTGTTCTTCCGAGCATTTCGTTATTCAGCCACGAATTTTACTCCACGAAAAGGGGCACTTTATGATGATTACACGTTGGTTTACTGAATTTCCAAAAAACGTCAAGTCCCATTAGCGAGTTAATGCCTTGCTTTCGTTTCTTGTATGCCGTTTCCTGAGAAACACCCGTCCCACTGCTGCAGACCGTAGATTCTTGTACCATTCGAGTCATATTCGCAACCTGGGCCCATAGCTCACAGGCAACGTAGTAGCTGCGAGGCAAAATTTTAATATTCTAGCGTTTCCTGCAAATAACTCAGGAGTCGCTGACATTTTTACGAAATGATCGCTGCCGGAGGACCTAGTAGGCAGCACAATGCGTCGGATTCTGGTGCTTTCTTTGTCGTAATGGTATAATAGGAAAAATGAGAAAAATGCCTTCATTTGAAAACCATTTTTTAACATAAAAGACATCATTGGACTAGTAACGTTATTGTCTTACAAATGTCTGGAGGGAATTTTTATTCAATTGTTACTTGAAAATTAATAACTGCTATGAATCCTACTGATAAAAATCAGTGACTGTATAAGGGGTTGGTATAAATGCGTTCCATACCCTATCTACACCCGTGTCTCCAGTATAATACAGGGTGTCACTGATTGAAACTAATACTGGGGGACCCTCACGTAAATAGATAGATCGAGATTAACAAAAAAAGATTGTGCATATAACTTTTTATCAAAGAACGAATCATGCACCCTAATTATTGATTCGTATCCACATGTTAGAGTGTAGAAGTTTTTTAAGTTATCTGACATGACGCATATTAAGATGTACTTCCGGAAAAAACGTGGGAGAATATTATTTATGAAATGTATTGTCTATAAATATGCATTTTGTGATTATGTTTTCATCTGAAAAACCGGAGAAACGGTCTTTTTCAGGTTCGCATTGAAATCCACTCTGATAAATTGGATTCCATGCAAATCTCTTCAATTCCGTTTCCTTGGCTGGATTCAAAGCAGTCATTTTGCCATCAGCGGAACATCGCTCCTCGGAGAGTTGCTGTCAGTTGAAATCTCATCGCTGATGCATATTGATAGAAATCAGACATATATGAAATAGAGCGGAATACCGAGCTCCTATGGCAACTGATGCATCCCTTTCAATTTTTTAAAGACTTATACCAATATGAAAGAATTATTATTTAAAAACTACAATTTGGGAGTTCGGTTTTCGTTGAATATTTTGATGTTTAACCGTCTATTTATTCTACTTTAAAACATGACATGAAGTGATTGTATCCAATTCGTGATTTTGAACGATTCCCACCTTGTTACCATGCAAGTAAAGTATGCAACGTCGGAATTCCAAAAGTTGGAGAACACGTTAAAAGCTTATGTACAATTACTTTCTCATTATTTCTCTGGAATCTTTCGGGTTGCGGAAGTTTCGAATTTAACAAATATTCGGATGGGAAGAGGCGCTGAAAGTCCGTTTATAAATAAAATCCGCAACACGCCACTTTCGTATAAGAAGAAGATCCAAATGATACAAATTGACAGATCTTGGCCGCAAACCGAGACTGTCGCGTGTACCGTACGGTATGCGCGATTTCGTCTAGTGTTTGCCCACATAGACGCGACCTCGCGCGGGCACGAGGTGCGGCGCTATTTTCGCCGCACGTGAGTTATTAACATCCCAGCGAATTCGCCTAAGTGTAGCAAGCCACCGGATTGCAAGTTGCACTCCGACGGTACCGTGTTTCCACTTAATAATAGAAACTCCCATCGATCCCCGACCCTCCGAATGCACTCGAATCGAAGATACTCCTCCTCCCTTTTCGGAAGTCAAACTCGGCATGAATTTCAGGTTTAGACTCGCGATAATAATAAAAACAATCCCATACGTGATAATGCGTGAACGTCGTAACTTGTCTTACCATAAACATGTTTCATCTTGTAGGCGGTAACTCCACGAGACATTTGGGAAACACACTTTCTGTTAGATGAAACGTTATAATGTAAATGATTATGATCCAGGTGAACGATCGAGCACACACGTGTCTTGGGTTGCTTGGGGTTGTCGAGCTAATGGGAACCGACAATTTGGGTGAGAGTCACATGGAATACGACCGGCGGGTAATCTACTCCAGTAATGCCAATGGGAGTAATTTATGGAATGTGAACGACGTGTGTGCACAATCGTCACCGTGCAATCATTGGATCATCACTGAACGACGCACTCGGAGACAAAGAAATCGCGGTAGATTTAGTAAATAACAATATATGATGGAACTTGCCGGCGACTAATATCCAGAGAGAGAGGGCAACGGAGGCTGGAGGTATGTCGTCGGTAGACGGGTGATTGGCACGAGGCGGCGGTCGCTCGGTTTGGCGGGTGATTGATCCAGGTTGGTGACTGGTTGGGCGATTATACGGTTAGTTGGTTGGTGTTTGGTTGGCGATGGATGATACGGTAGAGAAAAAGAGAACAGGTAGGTCTGGACCTGGATAGTGTACGTGGTGTAGCAGGGCCGGGGGCTGACGCGACACTGATCGCGGCGTGGTGGCGACGTTGGCAATGCGCATTGCCCCTGCGCATTCTGCCCTCGTTCCACTGCACTCCGATATAGCCAATCCCGTTAACTGGATGAGGGTGAGCGAGAGAACCGAACCGGAGTGGTGAACGACGAGGATGACGAACACTAGGAAGGGGTTGAAAGAGGCAGGATGCAAGAACTTTCTTGTATGTCAGAGATATCTGAGGGATGTTTGAGCTGCATTACAAGACAGCCGAGTTGAAGACGCTGCATCCACATTTCGATATGTATATTCAAAATTGAGAGCGACGTTGATGCTAGAATTCTAGGACAAGAGGAATGGGTGACATGAGCATTGATTAAAACACGTGGCATGGATTTGGTCAAAATTGGAAACCGCCAACGTCAGCGGACTGCTAATTGATCGATAGACTTTTTACTTCCATGTTTTGCTAATGATGTGCAGTTATAATTAAAACTCCATGAATGACGAAATGATTAAAAGTCGTCGACGTGTTTTCTCCTACTGGAGAAATTGAAACACCAGCTGATTGGTATCATCGGAGATTTTGTAAAATTAGTCGGTAACTGAGTGCAGTATCCATGAATTTCTCACTTTTAGGTTCGGGTAACGTCAATAGAGATAAAATGGCGTACTTCTGTGACGGAAGGGGAGCATCGATCAATTCTCCATTTCGATAAAATATGGATTTCGCAGTTATGATATTGTTACATGTCACCTTTCCATCCATAGTAAGTAAAATGAATATTTAATTTGCGACTACATTATACTTTGGATGTAATAGGTTCCTGCTACACAACAGCCTGAAGTGCAACACATCGAACACGTCGAAAGTGTAACGTAAACTAATTAGCAGTGAGTCTCTCGCAATTAGGTACCTAGCAGTGCTTCGCTTTGACACTCCCCTCTGCTATTCGCATGTGGCTTTATGCTGGAGTGCTGAGATTAGACGTTGAGCTACGAGATCAACGAATGCAAATAATTGATCGTAAATAGCACTGCCGCTGTTGATATATACTATTACATTTGCTTAACTATCCCATCAAGAAATATAAACAATATAACAATAAATCTAAACGGTATAATATTTACTAGAATGAGGCCACTTCAGTAATAAACGTTTATCTATACAGATTTTGAATTTCAGTTTAATGCTCAACTTATATAGCTCTCACTGTTGAATTATGAGATTAAGTCCCATCTGAATTTCGTTTATTTCATATCTGTCAAAATTTGAATAATTTTATTAGAAATTTTAAAAAATTACATTAGCTCCATTAAGCTAATTGTAGCATATAATAAATATTAATTTATATGTCAGTTTCGAGAACGGAGACGTTTAAATCTAGACAATTCATTTAAATTTCCATCCTATTTCGGTCTGAAGCGTTGGCTTGCAGACGATTACGAAAAATCCGTTTCGGGACGTTTCGCTTGTGTGGCCTTAAATCCGATTTTCACGTAGTTAAGTTCTCCGTTGAGATTTGCCCTGAAGTTTTTTAAAATGAAGAAACACTTTTCACTCTGGCATATCTGCAATTTCCAACAAATTACTCTGTCTCGAACAGTATTTTTTGTTGTTGTTGATATATATACGGTAAGTTATCCAGTATTATGATATTATTTACTGTTTATCATGAATAGACTTTTATATATTCTCGGAAAGTAGATCAATTTGACTTGTGAGAGATCCGGAGAGAAAACCCGTCTTCGGTAATGGTCGATGAAATGCGTTCGAATCGACATTCATAGCCGCTTGGGAAAATTAGAGACAGCAACTTTTTGTTGAATCTAATGTTATATTTATTGAATTTCAAAAAATGTGAAAATCTGCTCTATCGACAATTTCGAATAAGAATGCTACAGGGAGAAATTTTATAAATATTTTCTTATCGAGCATGATACCTATCTAACGTTAATGTACAATTATGAACAGGATTTCAATTTGCTTTTCGTTATTTATTAATTGATATGAAAATGTCATTGGTATGCTCTGTATAGGTGAGATTCATGGCTAAAATTAAACGTACAGACAAAAACATCACTGAATAGGCGTCACCCTAATGTAGGTATTTATACCTATTGAAATTGTGTGGTATCTGAAATTTAGCTGCATATGAGAATTTCTGTGGAACCTTTATAATATTCAAGGCACATGCCAATTTAATTATGAAACGTTTATGTATGCTCATATCATAAAACTATCTAAAAAACATATGGGATAACACTTTTTAATAGGTTTGTCGTCCAATATCATAATGGCAAACACCAGAAATATGGAATTGTTCATCTATTTCATTGAGTTTACATTAAAGATTAATTTTTATAGTTGTTGTACAAAAAATGTACCCTATGCAATTTTATTTACACTTGCATTGCATTTTTTTATAATGATAGAAGTTTCTAAAAATATATACTCTAAAAATAGCTACTCATACATGTGACTTATATAAAACGAGCAAATAGTGTAGATGTGAGAGTAACTCAGTTTTTAAGAAATTCTGTTTTATTTATTATATCCCTCATAGGGTAAGTACATACAAAAAAACAAGCTAATTGTTGTTCTTATTTTCAATATTTACGTAATTTTACATGATATGGCACTGATAATTCATTTTTTAACATTACCATATTTTTAAAATTAATTATTGAAAAGCACAAAATATTTTGATTTTTCACGTACCGAAAACGCGATGACATTGGTCGTTCGCGTTGTGACGACACGAGTTAGCTGACAATTCGATTATAATACAGTTTCCTATAAACATTTCGATTAGAAATAAGTGAATTTCGAATAGAAATTTGAGAATTTAAAAGTTTTCTACTCGAATATCGCTAAAACTTAGAATCAAACAAACTCGTGACATTGCACGTACATTCAGGTAACTCGGGCGTTACTGTCGCGTTATAGAACATTTTAAAATTAGTAATGTTTAAAAGCTATTATAAAGCTCAATTTAGCGTTATTTATTAAACGAAAAAACCATATTATATAAATCATATACAATCTACTGATTGATACGAAAAAGAAAAATCATCTACCCTATTCAACATTTTGTTTTACCAAAATGTATTCGTCACTAAATAAGGAAAAAAACTTTATCAATTTTGTCAGGAAAAGCGTTATATCGTGACATCATGTTTTAATTCTATATCAATATAGATGTCAATAAACGATTGCAAGTCTTATTTCTTAAGCCTATTTTGAACGATATGGCGCTTGGTATATTTTAAAATTTGATGTTGGTTGTAAATGGAATTTGAAGTATCAAATCCGACTATTTTGGGGTTTGGTCTTACGATTGACATTAAATAAAAGACCAAAAAAAGTAAAAAAATCCGCTAAATTGTCTGATTTCAGTTAAAAGAACCTACCATTTTTGTAGGAATTTTCTTTTGTCATAAAACCTTCACTGTTAAAAATTTGTATAGGAATTTTCTGAAACATGTAACGGAAGCTTTTTTCGGTTACAGTTTCATAATTTTCTGAAATAAAATTTAGGAATTTTTAGTTACAGTAACAGAAATACGTAAGGTGAATAAAATACATTTTTTGATAAAAATTTTTTTAGTGTGCATAATAAATATAAAAAAAAATTATTTAAATATAAAAATGTGATTAATTTTTATTTTGAATTAATTTAATATAACTTTTATTTAAATATATTGTAATTCATTAAATTTATCAACATGTTTGATATAGTTACGTATAATTTACGCATGTAAA
Organism: Trichopria drosophilae; assembly: GCA_030407085.1. Classification (NCBI taxonomy): domain Eukaryota; kingdom Metazoa; phylum Arthropoda; class Insecta; order Hymenoptera; family Diapriidae; genus Trichopria; species Trichopria drosophilae. Next base: position 40,980,676 of record CM059587.1, on the reverse strand, counting down.
TTCTTAGTAATTTAAATTGATTTGTTGTTATTTAGATAAATAAACTATATAAAACATAAAATTTAAAGAAGCAATACTGGCACAAAAAATTTCCCGCATATAATAAAATATTATTCATATATTGTCATTGTACTCTATTATTTTTTGTTTTTCGAATATGAAATGATGTATGTACTGAAGCGAGGACATGGAATCCCTTATGATGGGATCAAAATTCAACTTCTACAACAGGAATCACGGGAGTCTCTTGTCTAGGGATGCTAACATCGCGTCTGCCCCTGGCGACGACAAACCAAACTAACTTCATCTTCGCTTCCTCATTCATATTCATATTTCTGTTACAAGTTTAGTAATTTTCGGATAAAGTTACATAATTAGTCTGTCTGTTACAGGTTTTAGTAATATTCTGTTACTCCGGTAACTTAAAAGTATTAGACTTTTCCGAACATTTCTAACCGTGTTCTAAAATTGTTCAATTAGAACTCTGAAACTTCAAAGTTGTGGACACATCAAATTGAAGTTCGATAACGCGAATTCCAAAAGGCGAACTGGCAGGGTAAACTTTCATAAATTTTAACTTGAATACAATGTTAACTCGTCTGGTAACATTTTACAAAATAAATAAGTGTTCAAAACGGCAAAAAATATTTCGAATTTAAAAAAAAGTCTGTCCAAAATCCATTGTCATCAATCTAGTATTTCTTAAGCTGGATATTTATAACCAAAATAGTTTTAAATATACAATCTCGTAATTTTGTATATAAAAGTAATTACTTTCGTGCGAGCATATAGATATTTAAATTTGTAACGTATATTTAATATTATTAAATGTGATATTTTATTAACACATGATTTGTTTTAAAAAATGTTTCCATTTCTAATCACGTGGAGGTAGATGTTAGTCCCCAATTCTTTTTTCTTTTTGTAATTTTTTTGATTTTTTCATGTTTAATTTGTACTTACTTCGAAATATTTCAATGAGACTAAGCAGTACTTATATAACATAAGCAATGTCGATATTTTTTAAATTTTATATATTATATAACTTTTTTTGTCATAAATAATATTTAATTTTGATATTTTATTTTGACATTTGTTTTCAATTTCAATGGCTTCTTAGTACTTTTTGTAGTTAAGATAACTAAGATTTCTACTAACGAAACTTGAAACATTTTGAGGACACGCAAAGATGGCACAAAAGCACGCCGGGTTATTAATAGAATATTTGATACAGTGATTTGTTTTAAATATCTTTTACTTATTTTAATTTATTTTTCAGATTATTACGCCTGATTTTTTACGTGCCTCTATTATTAGCAATTATATTTTAATTAATGAATAATGCAACCAACAAAACTTAAACTAAAAAAGTAATTTTGATTTTGGATGCCTATCTCTTATTGATTATGGTTACGTACGAATTAAAGAGATCTTTTTATCAATTTATTTAAAATCGGTAAGAATAAAAATTCGTAAATCCAAATAAGAAAGTAGTTGTTCTTATAAGGATAGAAAGAATGCATGTTAGTACTTTTTGTAGTTGGAGCAACAACTTCTCTCTTTGTGTCAACTAACCACTTCATTCCGTGCAGCGGATGAATAAATATTGACAATCTTAAATTGCAGAAAAATATTCTACTCAGTCCGTATTCTCTCTTTAGAAGGCTGGGATTAACCTTGTAGAGAAGTATACCCGAGTAGACATTTTAAGCCTACTTTGAAACTGGCTAAAGAATCATTATGTCTACATTAAAACTCGTCATCCTCTACATTCTGTATTTAGTAACCTAATCATATTTTAACTCTACTTTTTTTTTATATACAACGCATTGAATTTTTTTAGAATAATATGAATTAAGAGCTATTCTTATGCTACACACTTATAGTTGTAAAGATTTATATTTTTGAATGGTATTAGAGTATATATTTAAATGATTACATTTTCCCTCAATGAAGCAAATAAAGTTGATTTAATGCATTCATCAAAAGGGAATTCTAAATTAAAAAATAAACACGGAATAGAGAATCCGGGAAAAATTTTCGCCGCTTCGCCCCAAAGTATCATTTGGACTTCCAGGTTCGACATCTCATTATAAACACACAACAAAGGAAAAATTCATTTTTTACAAATAAGTCCAAAAAATATACTTTTAGAATAAACACATAAATAGTGATTATGAAACTGCCAAAATGACAATTTTGATAAATCTGAGAACAAAGTACAGGAAAATGACTTGAAAATGTTATGTAAAGATTACATTTCTCGCTCCCAAAGGTAGGTAAGAGAACAAAAAATGAAATATCATGCCTGAAAATGTGAAAAATGGTGTAAACAAAAAAACCACATATGATATTTTACAATGAGTATGATCATAATGGAAATATTTGAGATTCGTCACTTCGCTATGATCGCCGCTTCGCCCCGTCTTCCCCTATAATAACATTAAAATAATAAATTTATTTATATCATAATACCTTATTTGTTTTGCATAATATATCATTTGATATTTAATATTATTGCACATTGGAATTCATTTCCTACATCGATAATAACCATATTGCAATGTATTAAAAGTCATATATTACATTAAAAACTTGAAATTTTAAATCATTTTTGTAAACGACTGGTGGAAGGGCTTTAAATAAAAGTCTCGATTTGATCGGTCGACAATTAATGGTTTAAATTTATTCCGATCTCGCGGTGACGACCTGATCGCTACGCGCCTCCTAAACCGTCGACGTCCGAAAACATACTGAAAAAACCGATCGTCACTTTTTCACATCTTAGTTTGACTTTTCAATTTATCGAGCATTTAAATGGACTAAATCATCATGTTACTAATCGATATTATAATATTCGAATTACAAATAATTGTATCGAGATCGTCACCATTTTGAAGAGCCTTTTACATAATTTACCTAACAGGCCTGCTTCATTTTGAGAGGTGTAGGGAAAACTACCTCTGTGGGAAAAAACCTACGCCGGGTACCGCAGTCGATAAAACATCGATTCTGTCCGTAACAATTTATATCAAACTAGTCCCGTAATTCGAATATGTCGAAATGAAAAATGTTAAACTTCTTGTGAAGCTACAAGGTCCAGCAGGTACTCATTCTAATAGTTATACGAACATAATTTTTTTATTCAGTAAAAATGGTGCACGTTTTGGGTTTCATTAAAGCTCTATTTCAGTTTCAATTTGAATGAAAACTTCAACTAAAACTAAGAATAATTCGGAAAAGATGATAAAATATAGTAGACAAAAAATTTAAATATATATTTTGAAGATTTGGAAAAAAAATGCATAAATCCGAAAATATTGAATTTTACTGGATAGAGTAAAAAGAGAAAGTTGAAATATTTCAATTCAAGATATACATTATTAAATGGCCTTCAATTATAGAGTATGTTCGAATTTGTATTTATCGTTTTTATAGTATCGTTTTCAAAATTCTCGAATAACAGGGTAAACGACGAATGCAGAAATGTCGAGAATCCACGAACATGAAGCGTGGGTGGTTAAGAGAAAAACGGGAGGGGAAAAGGGCAAACGTGACATATCGCGGCTGAATATATTCTCCGTAGAACGGGACGACTAAAGCTCGATATTACTACTTGTACAAATACAAGTATCCAATTGGTGGTTGCCGTGCATCAGGGGATGCCTCCTCCACCTTGTCCGTTTCTCTTCCTCAACTAGTAACCATTTCCCTGCATACTCTGGGATGTATTTACTAAGTAACAAGTGTTTCAATGACGTCAGCACAACTAATGTGTTCGGCGAGCTACTTATTATTATAGTTTATTACCTTTGATAAATATATATTGTAACATTTTGTATATAAAATTATAGTTTACAATTTTTTTTCTTTATTTTTTTTTAAATGTCTTTATTTTTTAATTTATAATTTTAAAGTGGCTCTGAAAGGACGATCCCTAAGCTACAAAATCCCTGTTGAAGATTGTTCGTAGGTTACTCGGTGACGGTGCCATAAGGTGTTCTAGGAAAGTTGTGCATGTGGCTTTTGTACACCACATGGTGGGGTAAAAAAGCCATAGGTCAACTTAGGTTATTGAAATTGGACATTTTTATATTTTCATAGTTTTTCTTTATTTATGTGAAAAATAACCGTAATCCTAATTATTTTAATAACGTTTGAACACGAAAAAGGTAATATTATCATACATAATTCGGGATAAAATGAATTTTATTATATATTATTAAATATCCACTTTTTTATTTATTATATATTTATTTATTTATTGTATTATTATATTGTTATATATTATTATATATTATTTATTGTATATGCATATGAGTGCATGGCTTTTTTACCCTACCTTGCACCTGGCTATTTCACCCCATCATGAATACATTTACAAAACGATAAAATAATATTCATATCAGTGCAAATTTGAAAAATAAGTAACACATTCGCGTTAAGTATAATTTTGTCTTAATGAACAAATACTCACTTTTATTTTACGTTCAGTAAAAGGTAATATATTTTAAATGTTCACAGAAATATTCTCCGGAACACAACATAAAAATAAGTATTACAATAAAACCCACGGTAGTACAGATACAATAGCCAAATTGGATCAAAAGTTGCGTATTTCCAAATAGATTTAATATTCTAAATGGCTGATCAAATGACTCTATAATTTCAAAATTAAACTAGATGCCTCGACCCGGGTGCCTACAATTTTGGCTAAATTCGTATTGCAGTTCCCTGACGAAAGGCTGATGCTTCCGGGAATATTCCGATTTTAACACTGCCAGGAAAGAAGGCGGCAGAGGGTAGTTCTAGCATCGTTAGGTTCGAGTAGTTTCTATACATATATTGTAACAATATCTTGTTCCATAAATAGGGTGAATATGCCAATGAATGGACGGTTAAGCATTTTTCACACCTTGGTCGATTGTAACTTTTGAATTCTTTTATGAAAATTTAATTATGATACCGCCATTAGAATCGTTAGACTCTGCTCTTTATGACCGTGTAATTCAACCTTTGATTTTATTCAATTATTAACCTCGTCTTCATACGTTTGTAAAAAAATCCGCTAAACCCCAATGAATAGACGGGTTAAATCAAATGGGACGTTTTCAGTTTTGGATGGCTTTAAAACTTTGCTTTGATTTTACAAAATAATAAACACTGGAAGATCAAGAGTACTGTAAATATTGTTTTGAATGTTCAAAGAACATAAAAATATGTATTTTGTTGCATGTTGTGCATCATACATTCATAAGAAATAGAAATATGTAGAAAATCGTCCATTCATTGGTAGTCGTCCATTCATTGGCATATTCACCCTATATTAAAATTGAAAATGAGCATTTTCAAAACTTCGACCCCGACCGCAGGTCAGCCGAAGCGCTGATAAATGAGCTCGCTTGTTCACACTGATGGTTAAAAAAACGCGATTTAGTCGAGTTTTTGACAGGTCGGGTTGCAGGAAATAAATTTTTTTATATGTGGGATACTTCGGTTTCCGTTTTTTACGACATTATCGTTGATTTTACCAAGAAATGAATCAAACCTTTTTTGTAGAGAATTCGATGTTCTATATTTTTTGTTTGAAACATTTTTTTGTACGATTTGTATTTTTTGTTAAAAAATGGAAAAAACGTGTTTTTTAAGCGTTTTTTTGATAAACCTCCCCATAATCTAGTATGCATTGTCTCCAAAAACTAATCAGATCTAAGTTTGGCCAAGAGAAATCCAAATCCGTTTGTACTTTTTAAATTCGTCCTGCCAGTTGCGAGATATCGCGTATACAAAAGTTTGCCCACGGACGGACGGACGGACGGACGGACGTACAACCTAACGGACACCAAATTTTTTATTGTTGCTTTGGGTTCCTTAGGGCCTGAAACGTCGATATTTGATGAAAAACTATAGGGTAATTTTTTGGCGGGAACTGACCAAATTCAATACTTCGCCAGACCTATGGTCTGGGTCGAAGTAAATCTAAATGGTTTTTTTACCCCGCTCTACTTAATATTTTTAATGATTAATGGATTCCAGTCAATGATAATATTATTTTATGATATATATTATGTGCATGGTTATAAACAGTATTTGTGAAAGTTCTTATTGTCAAAGATCTACCGTCCTCAAGTTAAATTAAAATTTAGTGTTTAACATAACCCACAATAATGACTATTCCACAATAGGGACAACGATAATGGAACAGCGGTGCATTCGACTTCCAGGCCATTCCGCTTCAGGAGCATATTTGCGCAATTTTTACTATTATAATTTTATTTGTTATGAAATTTAACTGTTCTTAACCGCAGTTTGTTTATGAAAATATAAGCTTTCATATATAATAAACTGTTTTTTGTCAGTTACAATGCCGTATCTTTTTAAACGATTTCTTATACCCAGTAAAAGAAATATTGTAATTACTGAAATCTCATATGTTATCCATAAAAATCTTCATCTTTTAGCATTTACTTATTATCGAATAAGAGATATTCTATAAAATTCTCATGTTTCAAAGAATGTTTTATTATAGCTAGAAGAATATATATTTTAGAATTTTAAAAATACTAGTTTATAACCTTATATATATTACTGTCTTATAAACTGATATATATCGGAAAGGCTTGAAAAACAATTATCTAAAATGTTGTCCGCACGAAGATCCCGGGAAAAATGATTTATATCTGGATCATATATGCACCATATATGATTATACATCATCATATATGATTCATATATCATCATATATATGATTCGTATATAATCCAGATATATTTATGTATGCTCGTATAGGGATTTTGACCTGATATAAATATAAATAATCAGATTTAGCTATATATGAATATATATAGGATATATATACTCATACATGCTCATATATGATTATATATTACTATATCAGGTCAAAATCAATATATGAGCATACATAATCATATCTGGATTATATATGAATCTTATATGATGATATATGAATCATATATGATGATGTATGATCATATATGGTGATCCAGATATAAATCATTTTTTCCCGGGATGTTACGCTTTTTCTAACCCTCTATTATGATCATGGGTCAAACGTCATGTTTAACACCTTCAATTGACAAAGGGTGGACCTTTTTAATACAGGTAACAAAAAACGTCCTAAACAACACGAAGAAGTATCAATCGCTTGTTTGTGTGAATGTGTAGAATATTATACAATAAATAAATACAGGAAATCAATACAAACGGTTGTATACAAAAAAATCCATCGTTACATTAATGTCTCCTTTTGATGCACAAACAAGCCCATCAAAATATTCGAAAATCACGTTATTCTTCATTTACCAGCATAATTTAACAAACATAATGTGTACCTTAAAACCTGTGGATCTACCAAAATAAATTCAATAATTTCAGAAAAATTACGAAAAGTTATCAAGTGTTGACCGAAGTTATTAATCTGGTGTTTATAGGTTAGAAAAGGGTTTTGTTGCATATTTTTTCTAAATTGGTTCATTAACTGAATTATAGCAGGTAATCTTTTTTGTGATATCCAAAAATTACCGCGTTTATACTGGTAAAAATACATATCTTTTAACTATGATAATGTACATTTATACCGACTACTAGGTGTTTTAAAAATCTGTGTCTTTTAACCTGTAAAAGAAATATTTTTATTCCTATATGTAAAAGGCACTTTTCTCAGTGCACGTTATCTATTCAGGAAACAACGAAAGCGACATTAAAAAAGTTCCGCTATTGGTTCATTTACCTTAACTTTGTACAATAATTCAAGAACGCCTGAATCAGTTTCAGCCAAGAAGCGTTGAGAGACAGTAAATTACGTACTTTTTGTAATCAATTCATATTTAACTATGTACAAAAACCTTTAATCTAAATTAATTCAGTGCAAGCATTTTGGATAGTATTTTGAACCCGTTGTACTAACCTTCGAAATTTTAAATTAAGACTCATGACAAGTAACCGCAAAAAACCCCTAACACACGGGAAAAAATCATAAGTAGAATTTGCCGAACTTTGTTAAGCAACATTTACCGAGTCTCATTTAAAAGCAAAATTTTATAAGAATATAATTAAGTAGTATTCTAGCCCTTAAGTATTAAATTTTTAAATGATGTTTAATCACAGATTAAAAAACTAGGCTAGATATTTTATAACAGCACTCACAAGAAAATTGACGATAGTTATATTAAATTTAAAAATTACCTACATGAATTTGTTTACTTGGATTAGATTTTAATACATCATTGGTGTTAATCAAACATTTAAAAGATAAATTACATATAAACTGGAGAAAATTAGGATTGTTCTTTTAATTATTTTTATTGACAAATACTCAACATTTTCGGTAAATTTTGCATAAGTTCTAGGTAGAATCTACTAATTATTTTTTTCTGTGTAGATATTACATAAAAGTCAAATGATTTCTCGCATTTCAGTTCACCATTTTGAAGCCGCCATATTTAATTTCGAAATTCAGACGTGTAATCAACAACCTCGGAACCGATAAAAAGAAAAATGTGTGCATGTGAGGGTTAATAACAAATTTTGTTTTGAGTTTTGCATTGATTTTGAACCCAGTATTGTTTGAGAAAAATCTGTATAAATATTTAAATCTCTATTTCCTAGTATTATATCACATAATTCTTACGAAAGCTCATGAAAAAAGTTATAAAATCTACGTATAAAATTATTATTACGTTTAATTTTCTATCGACAGACGTCTAGAGCTTTAAAATTTTATTTAGGTCGGTAAGCTTTTGTTTTTTATTCCAAGACTAATCCACGGAGGTTACTCACATTGATAACCAATAAATCTGTACATCCTTCCTAACGAATTTGACAAAAATTTTCAGTGCACAATTACCATTACCAAAACGGTAGAAATTTGGGTAAACGTGACGTAGATGAAAGTTAGACGAAAGTTCGCAAGCTCCGAAAGCACGTGCGAAATCTCGATAACGCTATCGTTCCCAACCGGGAGCGACGAATTTCGGCCTGATTTCGATCGCTCCCCAGGGGGCGCGATTTACCCGTCGTTCACGTATTTTTCTATTCTCGTGTATGCGTGAGAATCTGTGTTGTTTTTTTATACGCGACGGATCATCCAGTATACGGAGGTTCGCCCAATTGCAGCATCGACAAGAATCACTGGGGCCCGTTGCAAGCACGGGGTGAAGGGGTAGTGTTTTGCGGGGTTAGGGGGACGGAGCAGACACCCCCACCTAAGCGTCATGATCAATATTGTACCCCACCGCTCCGTGACTCCGAAACGCCGACGGCCGAGACGTACTTCTTCTCTACCTCACCCCCTCTCACTCTATCCTCCCTCATTCTGTCATTCTCTCACTTCCGCTTTCCTTCCCACACTTTTCGTTCCTCATCCTCCCCCGACGAGTTGCTCGCTGGATTCCCTCTCTTGATGAGGATATCACTTTCCATCTTTCGATTTCGTTTTACTCATCCTCTCTTTCCCTCTCATTGTCTCCAACTTTTTTTAGTTACCATTTTTCCTGTCGTTTTGCATATAGCGTATTTTCCGTCATTTCCATCATTATTAATAGTCTAGTCACTTTTCACCTGAAAGTGAATGTTTATTGATGAACCTTTTTTAGGGACACTTCAAAGCTCTAAAAAAGTTTAACTTGACGTTTGCAACCAATTATTTCAGTTGCGCATTTTTTAACATCATTAAAAACGTAAAAATGTCGTTTTTTGTAATTACGTAACTTCTATTCGAGGTATGTTTATCCGATAACGCCGGGAGCGGCATATATTGTGACAGTTTTTCATGTCGATAGTTTTTCATAGTTCCTTTCGAATTTGACCTCCAGTTTCTAAAAAATTTAGCCGTTTTTTCAATATAGCGTCTTAAAGAGGAAAAAACTCGGAAAAAAATTAAAAAGTTTTTTTTATATGAAGGCGTTATCCAATCGAATCGCGTTTCTGGATCCTGTGGTATAATGACTTGTACTTTATGAAGACGTGATGTCTGATGAAAAATTCAAAATGGCGGCTGCAATACGGAGCCATCATGAGAAAAATAGTATCTTTCTGTATGTACCGCTTTTGTAAATGAACCATTTTTTATGAAAATCAGTGTAGAAGGGGTGTTTGGGTCGCAGATTATGACTTCGTTATCCGATTTTTAAAATTCAAAATGGCGGATAAAGGATGGTGGACTAAAATTGCAAATTTTCATCGATTTTTATGATATTGTGCATGAGAGTGTTTTTGGAATCACAGATTACTAATCCGTTGTCCGATTTTCAAAATGCAAAATGACGGATGCAAAATTTGGAACAGAAATTTGAAAATTGTTATCGATTTTTATAAAATTTTGTATTGAAGAGTTTTTGAAATTCGAGACTATGTATCGTTAGACTGTATTTTAAAATTGTCCATCGATTTTATAAAAGTTAGTTTTAGATTGATTTTGGGGTTGTAGAGCATAAATCGCGGATTCGAATCGAAATTGACATTAGACAAAGGGCTCTCTTTGACTTTTTTATAAGAAACTTCTATAAAAAAAGGTTCAGTACATTTTTGGTGTACCTTGCACTGTTTTTGATACTGAAGCCTCGGAACGAAAAAATTGTTATACAACTATTACGTCACAATCACCATGACATAACTAGGATGCGTTTAAGAAGGACATTTTAATGTAACTGCATATTACGTATCTGTAACATAACTTCTACAGATCGCCATTTTGGATCCACCATTTTTAATTTTGAAAATCGGACAACGGATTCGTAATCTGTGAGCCAAAAAACACTCTTACTCAAAGGTCGTCAAAATCGATGAAAATGTTCAAATTTCTGTACGCCATTTTGGATCCAACATTTTGAATTTTTAAATTTTGACATCGAATTCGTAATCTTCAACCTAAAAACGTATTGCAGTCGCAATTTTGAATTTGTGATCGGACGTCGCGTCTTCATAAATTCATTATGCCACAGGATCCAGAAGCGGGATTCCATTGGATGACGTTCATATAGAAAAATAACTTTTTTAAACAAGTTTTAATTTTTTTCTGAATGTTTTCCTCTTTAAGACGCCATATTTAAAAAAATAGCTAAATTTATAAGAAAATGGACGTTACATTCGAAAAGAACACACTCGAAAACTATAGGATATGAGGTGTGGGCAAATTGATTATCTAGTTCTATGAAAACTATAGACGTGAAAAACTGTGATAATTTGTGCCGCTCACGACGTTATCGGGTTATGGCATACAAGCGAAGGATAATGGTGATATGTCAATACTTTCCGTCTTATTTAAAAAAAAACTAAAAATATTCAATTACATAATATGTTTTGCTTATTTTTCAATACTCGCATGATTTTATGAAAGATTATTCCAACGGAAGGTAAAGAACGTCAGATTTCCTACAATTTAAACTATCATTAATTAACGTTGGTGAAAAAACCCAACGCCAATGTCGCCAAATTAGAAAAGTTTTTCAAGTAGCACGCAATGGGACATTTTGAAAATGATGTATCGAAACCTAGTATCTCACGACAGAATTGTCAAATCACGATAGACAAATATCGATGGGACTAGAACGAAATTCAAAATAATAAATTGGAAAACAGAAGAAAAAGTTATCATATTCTTTTGTCCATGAAAATCCATAAAGAACACCATTTTCTATGAACTAGAAAAACTCTATATCAGGAACAAGCCGAAAAAACTAAAAGCATCTTGGTAACTAATAGTATTTTTGGTTGCTGATTATTACGATTCTGATGTCGTGTGCTCAAAACTAAAAATGGTGGACCCATTATGGCCAATCAAAATTTCAAATCTCACGAGCTTCACACAAATGTTCACGTTCGGACCTTTTTTGGACCGTTGAAATTCAAAATGACGGAGCCATTATGGCTGATTTAAATATCAGATTTCACGAGTTACAGGCGAACATAGATAGTCGTACACGCAGGTTCATAATGACCCTAAAGTTAGCGGCCGATTCCAGCGGCCGATTCGTGGGAGCGCCGGCCACCAGCCTCAATTTTAAAAGTTGAAAAACGTTTTGTGCCACAACCGCTGGGTATGATTTTGATTCCTGACATTGTTGGTAGCCTACATAAAAAATTCCAACCTCCCCTGACCCCGCCGAGGAAGTAAAATTGGGAAAAGTTGCCCCTAATCTCTATAACAGCCGATATCAAAATTTTAAGACTTGAAAAACGTTTTGAGCCACGGCCGCTGGGTATGATTTTGATTCCCGACATTGTTGGCAGCCTACATAAAAAATTCCAACCTCCCCTCACCCCGCCGAGGCAGTAAAATGGGGAAAATTTACCCCAAATCACTATAATAGCAGATTTCGAAATTTTAAGACTTGAAGAACGTTTTGTGCCACGGCCGCTGGGTATGATTTTGATTCCTGACATTGTTGGCAGGCTACATAAAAAATTGCAACCTCCCCTGACCCTGCCGAGGTAGTAAAATTGGAAAAAGTTACCCCAAATCACTATAACAGCCGATTTCGAAATTTTAAGACTTGAAAAACGTTTTGTGCTACGGCCGCTGGGTATGATTTTGATTCCTGACATTGTTGGGAGCCTACATAAAAATTCCAACCTCCCCTGACCCCGCCGAGGAAGTAAAATTGGGAAAAGTTACCCCAAATCACTATGACAGCCAATTTCGAAATTTTAATACTTGAAAAACGTTTTGTGCCGCGGCCGTTTCATACGATTTTGATTCCTGACATTGTTGGCACCCCACATAAAAAATTCCAACCTCCCCTGACCCCGCCGAGGTAGTAAAATTGGGAAAAGTTGCCCCAAATCACTATAATAGCAGATTTCGAAATTTTAAGACTTGAAGAACGTTTTGTGCCACGGCCGCTGGGTATGATTTTGATTCCTGACATTGTTGGCAGCCTACATAAAAAATTCCAACCTACCCTGACCCCGCCGAGGAAGTAAAATTGGGAAAAGTTACTCCAAATCACTATAACAGCCGATTTCGAAATTTTAAGACTTGAAAAACGTTTTGTGCCGCGGCCGCTTCATACGATTTTGATTCCTGACATTGTTGGCACCCCACATAAAAAATTCCAACCTCCCCTGACCCCGCCGAGGTAGTAAAATTGGGAAAAGTTGCCCCAAATCACTATAACAGCCAATTTTAAAATTTTATGACTTGAAAAACTTTGAAAATTTTGAAATCGGATGTTATAGTGATTTGGGGTAACTTTTCCCAATTTTACTACCTCGGCGGGGTCAGAGGATATTGGAAACTTCTATACAGACGGCCAACAATGTCAGGAACTAAAATCATACCCAACGGCCGTGGCACAAAACTTTTTTCAAGTCTTAAAATTTCGAAATCGGCTGTTATAGAGATTTGGGGCAACTTTTCACAATTTTACTACCTCGGCGGGGTGAGGGGAGGTTGGAATATTTTATATAGGCTGCCAACAATGTCAGGAATCAAAATCGTACCCAGCGGCCGTGGCACAAAACGTTTTTCAAGTCTTAAAATTTCGAAATCGGCTGTTATAGTGATTTGGGGTAAATTTTCCCCATTTTACTGCCTCGGCGGGGTGAGGGGAGGTTGGAATTTTTTATGTAGGCTGCCAACAATGTCAGGAATCAAAATCGTATGAAGCGGCCGTGGCACAAAACGTTGTTCAAGTCTTAAATTTGAGGCAACTTTTCCCAATTTTACTACCTCGGCGGGGTCAGTAGAGGTTGGAATTTTTTATGTAGGCTGCCAACAATGTCAGGAATCAAAATCATACCCAGCGGCCGTGGCACAAAACGTTCTTCAAGTCTTAAAATTTCGAAATCTGCTATTATAGTGATTTGGGGTAAATTTTCCCCATTTTACTGCCTCGGCGGGGTGAGGGGAGGTTGGAATTTTTTATGTAGGCTGCCAACAATGTCAGGAATCAAAATCGTATGAAGCGGCCGTGGCACAAAACGTTGTTCAAGTCTTAAATTTGAGGCAACTTTTCCCAATTTTACTGCCTCGGCGGGGTCAGTAGAGGTTGGAATTTTTTATGTAGGCTGCCAACAATGTCAGGAATCAAAATCATACCCAGCGGCCGTGGCACAAAACGTTCTTCAAGTCTTAAAATTTCGAAATCTGCTATTATAGTGATTTGGGGTAAATTTTCCCCATTTTACTGCCTCGGCGGGGTGAGGGGAGGTTGGGATTTTTTATGTAGGCTGCCAACAATGTCGGGAATCAAAATCATACCCAGCGGCCGTGGCACAAAACGTTTTTCAAGTCTTAAAATTTTGATATCGGCTGTTATAGAGATTAGGGGCAACTTTTCCCAATTTCACTACCTCGGCTGGGTCAGTGGAGGTTGCAATTTTTTATATAGGCTGTCAGCAATGTCAGTAATCAAAATCGTACGTAGCGGCCGCGGCACAAAACGTTTTTCAACTTTTAAAATTGAGAACCGCTGGTGGCCGGCGCTCCCACGAATCGGCCGCTGGAATCGGCCGCTGACTTCAGGGTCATAGGTTCATATGTCTAAACAATATGAATAATATAAATTTTATCCATCTCAAGCTTCTAATACTTATAGATCCAGACAGCAAAATAAAAAAGAGCTCAGAATGATTTCGAAATGTGCTCTAAAAGAAGTCAGATGTCCCACTTTCTCAGGCTTTGCTGAACACGAATTCATAAAGATCTCATACTGACATCATGTTCAGAAAACCCTCAGAAGGTGGGAAATCTGACTTCTTTCGGAGCACACTTCGAATTCATTCTGAATTCATTTTTATTTTGCTGTTTGGGGAGTGTTAGGTAATTTACAGCTCTAACATTAACTGCTTTGGTATAATTCGATTCCATACAGACATTTGCCGGTAGTATACGAGTTTTTAAATTTAAATTTTAACTTGTGTCTTAGGACGATCTATTTTCGTCTACAATTCGTGAGATCTGATTTGCATGTCAGCCATATTGGCTCCGTCATTTTGAATTTCAAAAATCTAACATGAGATTCCTATTCAGCGTCCAAAATAACATGGACGTTTCTCTGTAACACGTGAGATTTGAAATTTTAGTCGGCCATATTGAATCCGATATTTGATGAGATTCGTAATATACAGTTTGATATACAGTTCTTACTTTTCACAGAAACTTCTGTTCTTTATGGATTTTCAAGGTCAACAGTTTATGAGAAACATTTCACAATATTTGTCATCTCTTCTACAATTTATTAACTTAAATCTCGTTCTAGCCTCATCCATTGTGGTCAATTCTATCGTGAGAAATTACGTATTGACTCAACCTGTTCAAAATGGCTCACTGTAAGAGTTAGTCGACTTGTACATTCTCTAAATATGAAATATGTTATGGACAGAATCGATGACTCTACTGCGGTACTCGGCGTAGGTTTTTTTCCACAAAGGTGGTTTTTCCTACGCCATTGCACACACTAATGGGTACCTCTTAAAATGAATGTTTTGTTAGCAGTATTATGTAAAGGACCTTTGAAATGGTGACGATGTCTATAACATTATTTGTAACTCGTATATTTTATTAAAAAATCTTTTAATAATGTAATTAACACAATTAATTAAATTTTCATAGTAATAATAGTAGATTATATTCTTTGAAAGAATACGTTTCATTGTGGCTATCGGATGCAGGTTTCATCGGTTCAATGGATCTCTTCTCATTGTAATAAATTTATGCGTTCTATTTCTAAAAAGGGGATTTAATTTAAATGTATTTAACTTTATAACAATCACTAATGGTTTCAAAACGACATATTTAACACAGATAGTTTTGTCATTTTCAAAATTTTATATTTAAAAAAGGGGAAAAATGTTGAGCACCTCACTGCACTGATAAAGTGGTTAATGTGAAGGAAAACGGAACACAAATATTATAATTTCTATAACATTGTCATAAGATGCACAACTACACATAAAAAAAACTTTCCGTGTGGTTGCAAGTGATTCAAAATCTTCTCAGAACCATTGTCGAATCGTTACGGATCCTGCTTCGTCTTGTAAGGTCGTCATTGTTTATGCTGTTTACTCTTATTGTGTGTTTGTCTAAAAATAATTGCCATCTAATTTGCTTCTTTATTACTGATTGAAGACAAATTTACCCCGAAAGTCATTTTTTATTTTTTTTTTATTTACTTCCGGTTCCTCTCTTCTTAGCCTTGCAGTTTCAACATTAGAAACTGCTAGTGTTCATTACGAAAATTATCCGGAAATCGTAAAAATAATACGTAAATTACTTCTTCGTAAGTGTATTAGCCCAGTAAAATAGAGTGAAATTTAACGATTTGAAAGAAATCGGTTACACCTCTTGATTCATGAACAGGTTTTTTTTATTCTGCATTTGAAGTGTTCAAAATTCCTCACCCATAACCCCTCTCGGAGAGAAGTGGGGAGAGAAAAAAGTGTTAAAAAGCAGTTTTTCTATTCTGTAAAATGTGAACGGTCCGTTCCTTTCGGAATTAGCACAATTAAATCCTTTTCTATTTAAATATATATGTTATATTCTTGTGTAACCTGTAACACAGATAACATTTTGAACATAAAAACAGATTAAAATTTAGCGGTTTTATATCATTGTTATGGATTACGTAGGAACAGTCAAGAACATATAATTTGAAATCACTGTTTTTGATGGAAATGACTGCTGTTGAAAAATAAAACAATGAAACGAATAAATAGAAGATTTAATGCTAAATGTTTGTTCGTCGAGCGGAAAACAAATTGTTAATATTCAATGAATCGGATTTTATGACTAAAGAATATTACGTAAATCCCACTAAATCCGTCCTATTTTACCCACGGAAAATTCAGTGGCGGAGCATAATAACGATATAAACCGAAATATGGACTATTGAGAAAAACACAAAAAACATAGTAAACTAATTTATTTATGTTGTATTAGAAAAAGTTATGATGAAAGTTACATTACGGTATTAAAACTTGATTTAATATAAAAGATTGAATAAAAATATCTGAAAACCAGTAAAAATGGAATAGAAAATTTGGAGTTATATCAAAGTTTTTCAGATCAGATTAAATTTTTAAAATCGGGTTAATAGAATAAAGCTATATATAAATAAAAGGTAGAGCTAAACTATTATTAGAAGACGTAAATAGAGAATGAGAAGGATGACGAGTCTTAATAGATGTCTTTATTACATATACTACAATTTACTTATTTTACCAAAAAAATAAATAAATATGAGTAGGTTTATACTTTAATATAATATTTCCTACGTCTAGTGATATTACTAAAATTGGAACGTTTTCCAGAGTCCTTACTTCAAGGTTAAAAAAAGTAATGCCGAAAAGTAAGTTAGATGTTCTTTCAATTTCTTAGAGTGAAATTTCCACTAAAAACCTGGAGTGAACACGGTCCTCACTATACCAAGAGTGAGACTTTTCACGTCCAATGAAAGGGTGAATAAATTCACTTTAAATGTTGGAGTTAAAGTCACTCCAAAATGAGTGAGATATTATCAGTATTAAAGTGCTATTTTATCAAAAATAGATTTGTACATGCACTGAAATTAAATTCAAGAAGACTGATTCAAATTTCTATATTGTAATGTTTTTTTTTTCAAATATTTCACTGCATTCAATGCCTTTTAGTAAATACTGCACAATGGCAGCAATTGCCTCAAATATTGAGTAAACGGTTTGGTTGACCCAAACTTTACACAACTTCTGCACATTTATTCATCATTGTTATTGTCGGTGGTTTAACTAGAGATAATATTTCGCTCTATCTCTGGAATGAACAAATTCACTAAAAAAGTGGAAATTCATCAAGTGCAGAATGGCTCACCTTTCACTTTTGCTTGGAATGAATTCGAAAATTATGAAGAAAACTTATGTGTACGTGCTGAACATAATAAACTCTCACGAAATCATTGATGAAAATGTTAAGGACAATAATAATAACAACAGCAATGAAAATAATGATGATGATGATGATGATGATGTTGATGACTATCACACTCTTATTAAAAGTGATGAATGGAGTACTCATATTCAATATAAAAATTATGCAGAATATCTCTTTCCGAATAATAGTTATGCTAAAAAACGCCCATTCCAAAAATACAAAAATGCATAAAAACTGGACATAAGCTGATGAAAAAGTGTCCCGGCAACTTTTAGGTTACAGTTAAAAAAATCCACATAACATTATCTAAATTATCGGCTCCAAAAGTAGATAAAAAGTATTTAGGTTGTTCGTGTTAAATATTCTGAATACGTTTTTGTAGAAACAGATTAGAAATGGTCTACAATTTATCTAAAAAAAGGTATATCGAAATAAAATCTGTAATTTCATTACATTTTGTATGGAAAACTGACCATATTTTATTACTTGCAAACTGATCGGTAAACAAAAACTGGTCAATATGTAGACTGCATATCTACCTGGAACTGTAAATTAAATTGCAATTTCGGAGTGAATTGTTTTACAGCGTAGGGTACACAGGAAAAAAAATCGTAAAATTGTTACATCTCAAATTAAGCACTGTAAAAGGCTTAATTTCATTTAAAAAATGGCTTAAAAAGTAAGTTTCCATAACTAAAAACAAGGTTTTGAGAGCAAATATTCACTTAATTTAAGCAAATTAGCACAATTTTAGGCTGAAATTAAGCCTTTTATGGTGCTGAATGGAATATGTAACAATTTTAAGCCTTTTTTTTTTAATGTGTACATAATACAAACATTTATGTGAACTGTTTATTGCCGATTTATTTATGTTAAGAATATTATGTATTTGAGGTTCCGAATAATTCGTAAAAAAAGAACTTTTCAAAATTTTCGAGGTGTTTTTTGACAGGTTTAAGGATATCTCTTAAGCTAATTCAAGACATCATTTTTCTTATGGAGTAAATTTTAATCAAAATATTTTATTCGTTAACTTTTAAAATGCCGGGGTTTTGAAAAATTTGCTATGATATATTTTTCTATAAAAATGTTTAAGGTCCCTAAAATTAAGGCCAAACTAAGTTGAGATATTGGCAGGTCAGGCCTCTTACGCCTAGAGGCGTAATCCGGACAGGTAAGGCCAAGAGTTGACTTTCTCAAAATTTGAAAATAACCTTTAAATGCGTTACTTTTTTTATTTTCGCATTATTTACGTTTTATTTTATCACTGTACAAACAAATACTTAAAATTATTACATCTTAATGTTAGGCAATATGTACAGTGAACAAGTCTTTCCTTGCCTACGTGATCCGATTTACATTACATCTTACTTTTCGTCAATTTTATTCCTTAATTCTATATTTCAGTCGCATTCTTGTATTAATTGAAGTATTGTTTTGTACAGTGCTGAAATAGTCAGTTTGTGTCACGGCTTTGGAAACGTTACAGAGCGTGTCATCAACCGTAATATAAGTTTCTTTTTTCCCCAAAAATTGTTTCAGTTTGGCTGAACATTTATCAACGTATTTACAATATTCATTTAATAGTAGCAAAAATCACCTCCAGGTGGCGAGAACCCCGAAATTCATATCCACATCGAAGTATCTCATTGATTTATATAATTAGATTCGTTGCAGTAACAAGTTTTCATCGATTTGCTGCCTCCGTATATCTTCACCCGTTTTTCTTATCTCTAAGTAGTGACTTCTAACACTTAATATAATTTTCGAATGGAATTTCAAATTCATATCGAGATGGAAATATTTCAAAACCATCGGTATATTACATCCCCATTTTGAATATGACTTTTTTGGATGCAGAATCATATTAGGATCACTAACCTTTAAACATAAATTCACAAGTAATTTAGATTATACAGAAATGAGTCCAAAATTCTCATTTTTTTATGTCTCTGAGTGTTTTCAGTCTCTCTAAAGGTTAATATCTGAATTCTTAACATTTATAATAAAGCCGTCCTTAATATTTCGTGTTTTCCGTTTTATAACCGTCTTAAATGATAAACTAGGATGAACATTAAGTCAGTAATTGTAAAAAAAATGTATGATTAAGATAGACCAGAAGAGCTATTGTTACTGACAAAAAGGTAATGTGGTAATTTCCAGATTGCAAAAGTTTTCGGATTCAGCCGCGAGTCTTCTTAAGTCGGATCCTCGTGTCCGCAAATTGGATTTGTCGACCGGCAGCTGGCCGAATTAGTTATACATAGCGGGTCCGCACTGGCTGGAAACACACGGCCGAAATGCAATTTGTAAACGTCGTTACCTCCGGTTCGACTCGCGCTCTCTAATTCCTCAATTTCTCATTTCACTCCTAATTCGGCGTACAGGTTGTACACGAGCCGACTAAATCGCGGACACCGCACCGGGGATATATACGATTTGGCTAATTCGAAGTAACATCCAATTATCCCCTTCTCTGTCCGGAGATATTTTTCCGTCGGTCGAAATTTAACTTCCGTAAGCGTCCTGGGCGAAAATAGCACGACGTCGCGTTTCCTGAACTCGGTCGTAATTACACTGAAACAACAGTTTCCCGCCACGAGATGATTTACGTTTGCAACGTTTGCTCCACTCTATAATTTATTGTTCTAAATCCAAGAATGTTTCAAATTTCCAAATCTTATTTCAGAATATTTTAGCGATACTGAAAATAGACCGCACCCCAGGTGGAAATTGCAATGATTTGCCGCACTTGACCATACTAGCACGGGCGCCAGCTGTAAATCGCGTCTAATGCCGGTACTGACCGCTCGTGATATACCATCGGTCCCGTGGAGGAATTATACTGGCACAGTAGTGGACAGTGCCAGTTACCAGTATAGGCAACTGATTAGTTTTTGATACCGATCCGGTACAATCTGTGCAGGAGCCAGTAGTAAATTTCCACCTCAAAGTGAAAGTGAGTAAAAGAAAGAAGTAGATGTTACCTGATAACATACTAATGTTACCGGATAATATCTGATGGTATTCAGTACCATCAATATGTTATCCGGTAACATCAGTATGTTATCGGATACAATATTTTCCTCTCTGTGTAGATGCGTTGTATTTTGTCATGCTAACTTCAAACCATTATTTATTCATTTATTGTATATTAACGGACGGCATTGATCTTTTACAAATATATAATCATTCACAAGAATTCCGACAGCTGCGCATGTCATCTTCTTAGATGGTGCCAAACCTGACATTTATCGAGAATGTAGGAAACTGAAGAAATAAGTACAGCAGAGGTTATGAGTCGATTTCCGCCACACAAACAAAATTTTCGAAACGTAAACAAACAACGTGGCTCGTGTTATCAACAGTCACTGAACTGGCAATTTCGATTCCTGTGTGGCCGTTTAATGAGAGTCGTAAGCAATTCGCAAGGTGGCGACACGAGTGTTTAGGAGTAAGCCGAAGACGCTCGAATCGTTCCGATTATTAACGAAGTCGGCTCTGTGCACTCTAGAACTCTGTGTAAGTCGTGTACACTGAAAAAATTCGATGTAATTTTACAGTGAAATGGTAGAAATTAAAATACTAGCGTAAATCATGGTACAATTATACAGTGTTGCGGTAAAATCCCTATATTATCGACATTATTTTACATGCGCACTGTAAATAAGACGTCAATCGGTTATTGGTGAAGGGGAACGATTCGCGAGAGGGAGTAGCAGATACGTAAATCCCTATAGCATAATTTACAGTACGCTTGTAATTTTACATTCTCCGTACTTTTTTACGTGAAAAATTATAGAAAATTACAAAAACGATGTAAAATTACATTTTTCTTAATTACATAATCGATGTAAAATTACCACGATCATTAATGGTATTTTTACCCCACCTGTGACGTTGTAAATTTACATTTCCATTGTACATTTTACATGCTTATGGTAACTTTAATTATATTTTCGGTTGAATTTCAGAAGAAAATTGTAATTTTACTACGAAAATAATAGGAAAATTCAACAAAACTGTAAAAACTAGGAAATGTAATTTTACTTTTACTTTTCACAGTGTAGGTCTGTCGGTTTAATTTGGCGTTATTATATATTAGTTAATACCATAAATTGCATCAACCAATTAACGTCCAAAGGCTACTTTTGTTTGCTTCAATTAAAATCGAGTATTTCGTTTCAAAATCGAAGATGAACAAAATTTAAAGATTAAATGCAAGGTCGCTCTTTAAGATTACGAGGTCAAAATTGTGTTTCATTCGTCATCAGGAACTTCAATATGGCGCCAGACTTTTGCAAAAATTGCAAAAAAAATGGAAATATTTATTCCTCTCAATTTGTGTCGAACTATTCTAGTATTGTGATTCTATGGAAACAATATACAAAGAGGGCTAAAATATTTGAATTTGAAGAAAAAATGTTAGCTTTTTACTCCATATCATTGTCATAACCTCAAAATGGTGTCCTCAGTGAAAATTTCTTTGAAAATTTCGGAACAGCTTTATCTCAAAAACTATGAGCTCTTTTAAAATTGATGAATTTTGACAAAAAAATGCTAAAATTGTTCTTGAAATTCATTGATAAATACAGTGAAATTTTTCAGATTTTTTTTTATATTTTGAAAAATGTTTAATCAAACTATTGCTCAAAACTTATCTAATTTATTTACGACCATTTAGCTACATTATTTACGAAAAATTGTGTAAAAATGTTGTCACATGTGTTTTCAGAAAAACTCACTGCTGAAATCAAAGCGTTTTTTTTTATTTGCAATTGTATCCAGAAGATTATAGTTTTCAAAGACATGAATTGCAATATATTAAGTTTAGGATTTTTTATTGTAAAAACTGTGAACATATAGAAAAAAATTGCATAGCACATAAATTCGTCATAGAACACACTAACATATTTGCTGATTTTTTCGGAAATAATTTCAAATTTTGAAAAAAATATAGTAAAATGAAACTGAAAACCACTGTATTTCTCAACGAATTCTAGGAACTTTTCAATTTTGGAAGTTTTTTTTTAAAGGGCATAGTTTTGCTTTAAAGCGTCCGGAAATTTTCAAATATATTTTTATTGAGGACGCCACTTTAGAAAAAATCGGAAAATGTGTTACAACAGTCTATGAGAAATTTTTTCTGCAAATTTATAGTTTTTGAGCTTTTTAACTTTTTTTCGTAGAACTCAGGAACATGAAAAAATTCTTAAATACCCTTTCACGGCGAATGTCAACGTAAAAGCCTTGTAACCAAAGCGGTGTCGGCCTTCTACTGTCCTTAAGTTTCAAATTTGTTGATTTACAGTTTCAGGCAGAAAATACATTTTTATCGGTAAAACAGAACGCAGAACGAAGTATCCGTTAAAAATATATCTATACTAAAAAGTTGACAATAAAATTGATTTTAACTTTAGTATTCATTATTTTTTACATCTGTTGAACGTATCTTCCTATTTTTCTTAATAACACGTATACATTAGACTTATAGAATAAAATTACAATTACAAAAATAAATATACTCGTATTTCATTTATAAAAATTGAATTTAATAAAAAGTCCGCCGGTCGATTACCTCTGTAATATCAGGCTTAAAATTAGCGTAAGGCAGTCTAGAAATGATGTTTGAAGAAAACCCAAAGTGCACGCCACTTTTACTTAAACTTGATCGAAGCTCATCGTGAATCCAACGATATTTTAACATTTTAAATAGCAATAGAGGGAGGCTGATTTTATGTGTATCAAATAAATATTAATGAAATATTTGAAATTTTACTGCATTGATTATTGAAATTTGCAACCATGTCCTTTTTCGATGAAAAATGTGATATCGGATGCATTAGCGAGTAATGCGATAGAAACTCTGTCAAGAATTGTGTACTTAAACATTTATTGGAAATGTGGTTGTGGAAACGTCGAAGTTCCTGAAAATATTTAACATACAACATTTTAACGTAATCCGAAAATTATTATGTTTTTAATACTTTTTCCTTCACTTTTAAAATTTTAAGTTGTTGTACATCGACAACACATTTTGTTACTTAATTTTTCTACTTAAAGTCAGTTGATCGATCAAACCGAGAAATAAATTCGTATTTTATTATATATTACAAACGATCGAGACGAAATTAATTTTGCATCGTATTATAGATGCGTTTATTATTATTAACAGTTTTGAGCTTTGTAATATTTTCAAAAACTATTTTTAAAAACTAATTTTGAAATTCTGCAACAAATTAATTATTTCTAGAAAATTACAATTTATATATTTACTATTTTCTTGATAAATTTTATATAAGCCAATATAATAAACTATATAAACTAATTCTCTATTTATAATGGTTCAAATTACATTTATTAGTTAATGTGCAATAAAGAATATTCGAAATATACGTTTGAAATATTCTAATTGGAATATTTATAATAAAAACTCTTTTACGTTTTCGTGCGATCTTTTAATCTGCGATAAATATTGCGGTTTCACGTGTATATCGTTGTTGAAACTTCCAATAATATTCAGTATCTGGCAAGAATTCGGTAAACTATGGCAATGATACTATAAACTATGAACATTGTTAATTAAAGTCTAAAATTCTATCGTATTTATAACATTCACGAAAGGATTATGTATATTATTATCCTAGATAGGGATTTGCTACCCAACTTTCATCATGCAGAACTATATTTCTAATATAAATTATTTTATGATTTAAACAAAATAATGCTAATCTGTATATAAGTTTACCCACATAAAAAGAAACATAATAGGAAAAATATATTTATTATTTCATGAATAGTTTCGTGAAATTTACAAACACAATTTACTTTGAGGCATGATATCTGGTAAATGTTTTATATATAGAAAGTTTGCCATTTGAACAAAAAGATGTGAAAATATTTATAGACATCAGTTGGAAATTGTATCGCAATTCAATTGAATTTTAATTTTGTTACCTGCAAATAAGGAACTTTAAACACTATTTAGTATCAAAATTCAGTGTGTCTCTAGGGTGGAGTTTGGTAATAATGGCGAACTGTAAAATTAAGCAAAGATTAATTAATACTGTGATGTTCTTATTATTTATTAATGATTGCTAATTACGAAACATTCCGACAGAAAAATATTATATAGTAACGGGATTTCGTGATTACCGCATTCCCGGCTTCTTTTGAGATGTACATAATACTTATACTTTCAATTTAGTGAAAGTGTGGAGTAGTAACAGCTTTTGCTAACTGATGGTATCATGCAGTCGAACTATTAACTTCTAAACAAGATTTGTAAACAATTTTCGTAAGATCGGTGTTCACTGATTTAGAACAATGGAGTTCTCAGCAAGTTCCTTAAAAGATACTAAAGTGGTAAAAGTTTTGGCCAGGAAAAGTAAACTACAGGGATCTAACTTGGAAACTCGTACATCGAATCACTCTTGTTAAATTATTGCCAAAGTCGTAAGAACGTGTTCAGACGAAGAAACGTTTCCTTTCGTCACAATAGGAAGCCGTATTATCATCAATTTCCTTGGGAATTCCTACGTTCATAACAAATGCCAATAAAATATGGTCGATCTCCACACCGAGAAATAGGACTATACTTTTCCAAAACTAGCCCCGAGGTGTCAAAGTTTTTGTGAAGGCACGATTATTATTTTAGTTTTTACACTTTTTAATTGGGATATCTCAGATTCTTGACGAGACAGTGCAATTCTGCGACCAGATTTGGATTCAGCACATCGAAACTCTTCGGAAAAGTATAATTTAGGACTCTGTTATATTTTTTCAGTAAAAAAGTATAGTACTATGTGATGAATAAATCACATTGTTTTTTGTAGTACAGATCTTTTCCAAATTATCTTAAAGTTATTTTGACGAGTGTGGTTCATTATGAAGGGTGTTTTAAGTCTTACAATTCATATTTGTGACATTTTGACCCACAACGAATATTTTTCTAATTAAAGCTGTGTAAAGTAATGTGCCAAGTCTTAAATGCCAAGTTTTACGGTTTCTCCGGGTCTAACTCAAGCCTCTAAACAGAAATTGTCGAGATTAAAAAAACGAAGTAATTTACTTCGTATACGTTAAGTGTAGATAAAAATTGAGCTAATTGTATAGTATCATTTGAAAATGGTCGAAAACCAGATGTAACGATGGTGCAAGTTCAACGTATACAATATACCTCAACACTCTTTTTAGTTACTTCAACTATATCCTGTTTGTTGTTTTATAACCAAGATAAATAGTGCAAATAACTATTTCAAATCCTTGAATCAACTATTTCAATTAGATAAATGGTAACAGCTTTGTCTCATTTTAACCAGTTAAAATAGAAATCGTACCTATGGTAAATAATTTAAATAACTATCAGAACAATCAATTGAATTATTTTTTGTTTATAAATTACTCGTGTCAGAACACAGTCAAAAACAAAACACGAATTGTGGGATAATGTACCTATCAATTCTTTGCCTTGATGAGCTAATATTTTATTCGATGCATGCCGATTAGTTGCGTTGATATCGATTTCTTAAATATTTAATAGTAACCCTAACCTAAAATTTATAGGTCTTTTTATATATAACTCATAAATCTATACCTAGCATCAAATTTTTGAACATGGTCTGCCAGTTCGCAGGTTTCTAAAATGTCTTTCAAAACTTATTTCCATGTTAACCTTTCTTGTCCACAAACGTGAACATAACATTATGCACACCCAAAAGTACTGTGGGGAATGACCTGTACAGCTTATTGTTAGTTCAAATTACGATTAAGGCGAAACTACTCGATCGATTCGAATGTATTTTTTTTTAAATATAGCTAATAAAATTTGAAAAAAGTTTGTCAGAATAGATTTTTAAGAAACTCTACACATCGCACTATAAAACCCGCAAATATTAGCGAAATAAAAATTTTTAAAACGCCAGTAGTCGATTTTATAAGATTTGAGATTTCTAGAAAGGAGAAAAATACTAAAACATTTAGTTATTCCGGGGTAAACTATTGAAGTTTGAAGTCAAATGTAAATTATATCAGTAACCCCTAAATTTAAAAAAAAAATAAAGAATTGGCATGTGCGATACAATTATTTAAGAAATTGTCGAAACCCGATATGCAACAAATATTCTAAAAATATCGCATATATGTGTAAAATATTTACTCCCAAAAACTAAGACGTTTGTCACTCATGCGAAAAGATGCCAATTTCAGGCCTGATGCTTATTATAATAATTTATAAATATTTGTAGCAACCATCAAAATTGAATTTTCTCGCAATATGTGTCAAAATTTCCTTGAACATCAGAAATCAAGAAAATATATTTAGAAATGCGACTTTAGACTTTCGAAGAGCGAATTAACTAATCAGATTTTCTCATCGATTTCTTCTCGCTGATTTTCTTTACCGCATTACTCAATATGATGGAGATTTTCAGGGAAATTTAAATAATCGATTTAAAATATTGTACGAATCTAATTGATTGAAATAAGACGTTCCACAATAAGCGAATCACCTATTTTTTAAAGTTTGTTTAATTTTTATTATTCTGATGTTTCATGGTTTATTAAAGTGGTACTTAGGCCTAATATGAAATTTCCTTTATACATAATTTCACATTCGAGATTTTACAATAGTCGCTAGATTAGATTTGTTTATACCACTGCATAATGTTTAATGATATCTTTCGCATTGTGGGCGTAAAATGACACTTTTACGCCTGCTTACTGAAATCCTCTCCTACAGTAGCTTTTCTGGCGTGAAACGTATTTTTATGTCTACTCGGGAGAGATGTTATATTTTATCACTGCGGGCTTATTACGGATTTCGCTCCCTAGTGCATTATGACTTTTTTCAAGTTATTGAAAGTCTGAGGACGTAATTTCTACATTTATAGTACAAAAATTTCTGAATTTTGCGAGCAATAATAAATTCTAAACAAGATGTTTTCAGTTATTTTCGTGTCCTCTTCAGATGGATGCATGGCCATTGTATTTTATGATTGTTGTAATACAGAATCACGTTATACATTTGCTTAAAAGTATTTCGAGTAATTGAAATCCCTTACTAGATCGAAATTGTGCTTCAAATTTTTGCATTTATATTTTACTTCACATTCGGCCATAATATGTGATTTTAAACTGACACTGACAATAGAATGTTTTAAACTCATCCAAAAATAAACTAATGAACATCATATATGTCAGAGATGTACGTATTCATGCCGACAAATTAACTTCAGTCGGTGATCTAAAAACGTCATTATCATCGCTCAGGGTGCATCGACTAGCAATATCATTAACTTTTTATCTGATCATGACTTTAACGAATTTCATCGACTTATATATAGACCGTTCCATGCAATGACAGCCACCCATGTTTGAAAGTTTGTTTAATTTTTATTATTCTGATGTATCATTGTTTATACCTATAAATGTGGTATTTTAAACCAAATATGAAATTTACTTTATGCTTAATTTCACTTTCGGGATTTTCAATTGTTAAATATGTGAAATATACGAAGGCGAAAAAACATTTTCAAGTTTTCAAAACTACTTTTCAGATCTTAGGCCAGGATAAATATATACCGGAAATTTTCAAAAAATTCCGTATATTCAGTAGAAAACTCATGGTATATGGAATGAAATAGAATCTAAAGGTTTTCATAGTGAATTTCGATTTAAGATGGTTGGTGAAAGAAGAAGATCCATGCTTACTGTGTTAACGCATAGGACTCAGGGGCCAATAATTTGACGTATTCAAATTTGCACATCTCCTTGAAACAATAACGTATCGAGACGATTATCTTTTCTTCTAAAGAGATTTTGTTTTTCGTTAAAATTTCATCATATAAAAAATTTGATGTGTATAGTGCGAAATATAAAAACTTATGGAAACAATTTTGGGCTGTTGATATAGCTTTTGAATGCGCTCTAGAAATTACGATAAACGAATGACACTTTTATTTTGATGAAATTTTTTGCGTCATCCACATAAAATTATTTATATGCTAATAAATTAGTATCGCAGCTCATGAAATTGTCTTTAAACAAACAAAAAAATTCGTCTTGATACGTTATTGCTTGACGGAGATATGCCAAGTTAAACGCGGAAAGTGATTGGCCCCTAGGTCGTATGAGTTAACGCAGTAAGCAGAGGTCTTCTTTTTACGCATGCGCTTCAAAATTTCACTATGAAGATATACAAACCCCATTTTAATTCATGTACCACTAGTTTTCTACAGAGTGTATGGAGCCACTATAGTGGCCACCTAATATATTGACGTCTCTATATTTACCAAATTTACCTCATATTCACAAACGTTTTTACGTTTAAATTACGTTTAAATTAAACAAATTTAGAAAAATAGACAGCTGGGTTGGCCTGGAATTCAATCAAATTCGTTAAAGCCATGATCAGATAAAAAGTTAATTGTATTGATAGTTGATGCGCCTTGTTCGGTGATAATGACGTCTTTAGATCACCGACTGAAGTTAATTCGTCGGCATGAATACGTACACCTTTCACATATATGTTCATTAGTTTATTTTTGGATGAGTTTAAAACATTCCATTGTCTGTGACAGTTTATAATTACAACGATGGCCGAGTGTGAAGCGAAATATAAATGTAGAAATTTGCAGCTAAATTTCGATCCTGAAAGGATTTCAATTACTGTAAATACTTTTTATGCAAATCGATACTGTTATTCTGAATTAAGAGATAGTATATTATGTAGCAAGGGCGCATTTACCGATCTTCGAGGAGTGCGAAGTTTGTCGCGCGAGCAAAGCGAGGGTTAGAGATCGATATTTCACTCGTGTTCCATATACGATGTTTTTTAAGACGACGGGCTCGATAATTTGCGCCCGAATACTTCACAGCAGGGTCCAAAATCGAGTTCTACTCCCAGAATGTTAAAAATGATAGAATGCAAAGGTAATGCATCAAGGTCTGAAGAAAACACGAAAACGACTAAAACCTCTAACATTTATTTGTACAAAAAAAAGTTAGAAATTTTGTTTTATAAATTATGTACAAATAACTTCGTAAGATTTTCAATAATTACAAAAGGTAATAATGCTCTATGGATCGAAATACGAAATAAACCCGGAGTGCGATAAGATACCTCCCCCGAGAAGACGTAAAAATACATTCCACGCCCTACAAAATGATACATCGAATACTGGAATGCAGTGAGCAGACGTAAAAGTGCCATTTTACGCTCCGAAAGCGGAAGCTATTATTATTAAGCAGTGATATAATATAATTTTTGCACGTTCTGAGGGCAAAATACAGTTTTGCAGCCTATATTACGGGAGAAAACTAGCACTTTCTCTCCCCGGGGATCAAGATAAGCATGAGAAATAGTGTAACAAGGGTAGGGTACGATTTTGTTTCCTTGTTGAATAATGTACCATTTCTGTTTAGCAGGCGTCGGTATGGCCTGTCGCGAGAGTACAATGATAGAGGGCAGTTGTTGGAGTCGGAAAAACCTGAGTATATTCCAAATTAAAACTTTGCAAAGTTCATTTAGCGACGAAGCTTATACGGTTCTAATTAATTGTAACCCATAAAAGTTCCTTCCCCGTACATTCAATGTAATAAAGGATATGTGTGTAATTAAGAACGAGCATTTTTAAGCCTGAAAATGAATGAATTGGTAATATTCCGGAGTAATAAAAATTGAAATACTGATTATCATATTTTTGTTTTGTTTAATAAAGTGTTTACCGAACGTATTGGTTAAATATTCCATCAAACATCTAGTATTTTAATAAAAATACAATAGGCATAACAGAATTTTCAAAACAACATTAGATACATTAAGAACAAATCCGTAAATCGAACCAGGCGTTTATGGAATATCAAGAATGAATTATATCGCACCCAAAGTCATATTTATTCGTTGCAGTGTAAAAAAAGAAACGTATGAGAGCCCCTGCTGCGACTTCAGGATCGAAACGACCAGTCTGGCTGCTCGCGCTTTAAAGCTTTTGGCAACTGCGAGTGCATGTGTGTGCGAGGGAAAACGCACGACGTTTTGTATTGCAGCGGCCCAGGTGGATTATGTTTCCCAGCATGAGGGAATTCGAGCAGCGAGATGTACGCGCGTAGACGAGGAAAAGACCATTTACGGAAGACTTCAGATCGTGGGGAATACAACGAGGATAGTCTGGCTCGAAAAAGTTTCGACGCGTTGCCTTTCTTCAAAAAAGTTTATTACCGAAGTTTTGCTTTTATAACTCAAAATCGAAAATCGTGGCCATCCCACGACTTTCAGGCCACCCTTCAATCATGCAATTAAGGTAAAAAGCATGTATAATTTTTAAGGTCGTGCATGGGGTCCGATTGTCAAAATTCAAAATGGCTAATTCAAAATGATGATAAAGCATCGGCGAATCGAGGGTATTTTTTTGATTCTGAAGACGAACTTGACAATCGTACGTACAAAATTCATGACAGACCAGACATTAACATCATTCGCATGGTATGTGTATAAACAAGGCAGACACATGTGATTTTGTACACGAATACAATAATATGAGTAAAAAATGTTAGAATGAAGATGTATAAATCCAACTTTCAACTTTTGTGAGGCTTGGTTGCATATGACATTTTCCTACAAAATATTTAATAGAGCAACCTAATAAAATATCAGTAGTTTAAATTGAGATACTCCATCATTCAAAAGTTTTTTTTTCACTCACCTACACAAAAACCGCGCCTTTACGTGACGATAAAGCGTACGACATGAAACTTATTGAGCGCGTGTAGTTTCTAAGGTCAGGCGGGCGCTTTTCGCGTTTTCGCGCCCGCTATTCCTTTTTTCACGATTTCGCCTCCATCGTGTATTTATCGTACGTTATAAATGCGCAGTTTTTTATGTACATATGTACCGTCCTTCCTCCTCGTCCTGCTCGTCGGGCCTGTCTCAAATACCTTCCTTTGGGCCCTAGATATACAATATACTATTTCGTACCAAGGGCGTAAAATACAGTTTAACGTCCGTGGCACGAGTAATACTTATGGATTTAGAATGTGTAAAAATGACCATTTTTATGATGACTTATCTAATGCATGTTGTCTTTCATCATGAAGATTAAGCACCAATTACTAACTAGACATATTCATTACTAGACTTGTATATCATTTAAACCTTCAAGTGCTCAATCCATTCAATTTCGCAATCTTAGCAGTAAGACTACTAATTTTATTTTGATTTGAGCCGATATAACCTTATGAAGTCAATCGATAATTTTTGTTTATTGCCCACCAATATTCAAATACTACAAAAATACTCGATTTTAGTGCGTGCCTATAACTAAGGAAGAGTTACAAAATCCCAAAGAATGGAAGTCGTTTTTTTTAATACATCTGGTAAGAATATTTATACATTAACATTTTGAAGTTCTCTTTTAGTTAAACTGCCCATGGTGGATCTTGTACATTGTAACCCGAGCAGAAATCTGTCCAGGCTTCCTGAAAACTTATCAGGACCTGATCAGGCATCAATCGGGCCCGCCTGATAAGGTGTGCCTTATCACTCCCGGATCAGGCCCTGAACAGGCAGAAATCATGCGCGCCTGATAATGTGCCTTGTCACTTCCGGATCAGGCCCTGACCAGGCTGCAATCAGGCGCGCCTGATAAGGTGTCCATTGTCACTCCCGGATCAGGCCCTGAACAGGCAGCAGTCATGCGCGCCAGATAAGGTGGGTCTTAATACTGCTGGACCATGCACTCGTCAGAGGACTACAACCTGCATCTTATCAGGCAAACGTAGTTGTTGCCTGACCATGTTCGAAACAGAGAATTGCAAAGCAAACTTTACTTGTAGCTGCATATAAGAATTTGTTATAAACATCATTAAAAGAGGTTTCATGAGAAATATGAATGCGTCATTTGGTTCTACGGGATAAATTATGTGAAAAACGTACAGGTATTATTGTATTACTATTGTATAGAATAAATGACAATAATAGATATACGTTTCATACATAATTTACTCTGTAATATCGTTTGCCGCAAAATGGATTTTGTCTAAAATCGTGTTTGAAGAAATTGTTTATAAAATATTAATATAAATAATTATATAATTATAAATAAGAAAACACACATATTTTATTTTTATCAAATATCCTATGTCCAGTCGTTAATTTGGCGCTAACCGCCATGTGATTAGCGTGGGCTAAAGCTGATTTTCGATCATATTATTTACTTATTATTTTTAACAACAAATTTACGACTTTTAACAAAACATCGTACATTATATTTTCGGTTCAATTTTTCTTTTAGATTGGATTAAAACCGCCAGATTTAATATAGCATCACTATTGTCGAAGTTGTTTCTTGAAAAAATGTTATAAACTATTATTTTTTTATAAACAAAAAAACACGGGTATTTGATTTTTGGCAGGTATTTTATTGACGATAGTTGGTTTGGCGCTACCTGAGTTGTGCTAGGTATGGGCCTTAATGGGTTATTTTAATGGGTATTAGAAGACACAATTTTTTCTAAATTGCTGCAATTGCGAGCGTAGCGTAGTGGTTAAGGCGCCAGCGTAGTGAGCGAGAGACCCGCGTTCGATTCCCGGTCGGGGTAAAATTTTTTCTTATTTATTTGCGAGCATTGAAAAATGCAAATACAGGATGCGATATATAAAAGTATAATATAAAATATAAATAATATAAAACATTTTCAATGTTTAAAAATTAAATTCAGAAATAAAAATTAACGTAATCATTCGAATGACACATTTATGAAATGTTGGATTAATAATATAATAAAAATATATATCATTAAATATTAAGTGTATATAAAAGTGACTCGTCGTACATTTGTTTGATTCATTTTATTTAATTATTATTGTTTAAACGAACTTTAGAGGTACCTCATCAGGCCCTGACAGAGGCCTGACCAGGGCCTTATTTCAGGATGCCTGATCAGGCCCGGACCAAAATAATCGTTACGTTTCTGATCAGGCCATAGGGTAGCCTGATAAGGGCCTGAAATATAATCAGGCAGCCTGAGCAGGGCCTGATCAGGGCCGAATCGAAATTTCTACTCGGGAAGCCTTACGCAATGACGCTAAATAAATGTTCACACACTACCAGGAAAAGCATAAAAAAATGCCCTTTTAGCCCTTTAACAATTTGTTATCTACTTCAAGCGAGTTCTTATTCGGTACCATTGGAAATAATGATATTCAAGCTTTTAAATAGTGAAATTAATTGTCTAAGTGTATTTTATGTTACTAATATACAACACTAGTTTACGAGAAAAATATAAAACAATGTTATGCCATCATTACCATGATTTTTTCGTATTGTTTAATTAATCCACCTTGAAAACATATATAAATTATTATTAGAAGGTAGATTAAATCAGTTTAGGCGACTGCGCAATTTAACAGCTAGCAATATTTTATAATTTTGTTGACATTTTATTTACACAAATTACTAACTTTTGTAATTCATGGAAATAAGATATTGAAGATTTTGAATAAAATTTGACGCTAAATAAGTACTGATATTTCTTGAAATGCGTCAGTCATTTTCATTATAATGTGTAAACAAACCATTTAATTAATTAGCAAATAAATAAACAAACGTAACTGGAGTCTCAGTTCACGTCGAGCGCGTTAATTTATGACCTTATTATTTATAAAATTTTAGATTTTATAACTATTGGTTTCATACTTAAAAGAAAATATCCCTCCACGCTTATAAATATGACTATTAGGATGTTATTTTGTGCTCTTCAGCAGTACTAATGACATCCATGTCCTGCACGCACTGATTAATATAAATTTTGAGATGAGGAACTTAAAGGCTGATATGAAAGTTTTAAACAACAATAAATTGTAGAAGGAATACTTTCATAACTGCAAAACTTTCGCCGTAGAACAATTAGTGAGTACCAATTAGTGAGTAGTCGAATTATTTCTTAATTTCTCAACCTACCATTAAATAAGTACCGACAGTTCTTGGTATGTGTCCAAGAACAATCTATCGGTACTTACTTAATTAAAACGGTCGACGAATTAAGAAATGATGCGAAAATTTGATGTTCTGAATTTGACTCTACCTTTGTTTAACCCATTAACGCCCAAGATGACGAGATTCTTTAGCTCATTTTCAAACCTCTCTATCAAATCGAAAAATGAAAATATACTAATGAAACCAACTTACTTTACGATTTTTGGGTATGCTCTATTGATTTGTGGGGTCAAAATTGCATTTCCTTGACGCAGAAAAACAATATGGTGGATTTTATCTGAAAAAATACCGTAAATTCGGAAAAATTAGTTTTTTCCACAATTTTTTACAAATGGATCATGGATGGCGAACCGTTCCAAACTATGGACAAACGTGGACAAATAAGTTGCAGCTCAAGGGGAAAAATGTTTTTATTAAATTCCATTCATTATATCCTATTAAAAATGACGAAAAATTGGGAAAATATCTAAAAATGCGTGTTTTTCCTAAATATTTCTGAAATAAATCATCATCAATCTAAATTTTTGTCTTAAAATATAAAATATAAAATTTCAATTAGTTGAATATTCATGGTCATTTTTTCATATATTTGACGATGTTAGTAATGGCAGATTCAATGTGGTGGCCTTGGAAATGAAAGAAACAATTGAATTTTTTTACATGCTTCGTCGGTAAATATTTCGGTGCCTTATTTTATTGCATTTATTTTATGTTTACAGTTATATTAAATACAAATATAATAAGGAATTTTTAAATTCCAAAATGTCGGGTAGAATATTTTAAATTACGTTATTTCCTGATAAAAAAGACCGTATCATATTCTATGTAAAATTTCCGTGAAAAAGTGATCTTGGTCATTTTGTGAATAAATTCGCCATTAGTAACAATATCAAATATATTAAAAAGTGACCGTGAATAGTTAATGAACCAAGATTTTGCAATTTGAAACAAAAACTTTGATTAATGTCGATTTATTTCAGAAATATTTAAGAAGGAAAACACGTATTTCGAGAAATTATCACACTTTTCCGCCATTTTTAAAAGCATAAACTGACTGAAGTCCAATAAACAAAAATTTCCCTTTAAACTGCAACTTATTTGTGCACGTTTGTCCATAGTTTGGAATGGTTCGCCATCCATGATCCATTTGTAAAAAATTGTCGAAAAAACAAATTTTTCTGATTTTCCGTACTTTTTCAGACAAAATCCACCATATTGTTTTTCTGCATTAAGGAATTGCAATTTTGATCCCATAAATCGATATAGCATACCCAAATTGGAAACATAAATTAGTTTCATAATCATATTTTCTTTTTTCGATTTGCTAGAGACCGTTGAAAATGAGTTAAAAATGTGGTCATCTTAGACGTTAATGGCTTAATAAATAATAATAACCTGAAAAGTGACTAGTGTACCCGTTTTCCTTCCTTTGTATAGAGGTAATGAAGAGAAATTATAGAAAAAAGTCGTAGTGTAACATTTTCTTTTAAATCACATGTTACATGTTTTAAATGTTTTAATGTTTGCATATTAAAAATATAATTATAAAAAAATATGAGAGCAGTAATTTTCTGAAATTTTAAAGGCGAATAAACATTAAAGAATATATTTGGATAGTGTACATTACAAATTTATGTTTATTTTTGAAGTGAAATATTTAATTTCATGAATTTTCCCGAATACGCTAACATTTTGAACTTTGAAAGCGTTGTACCAAATTCGCTTTCAACGACTTCAAAAACATCAGAAGTAGATATTTGTAAAAGTGTCCAGTTTTTAATCCATCGCATTGGCCAATTGGAACTGCCATTTCTAATTTTAAGAATTTTATACCTGATTCGTATTCAGCCACCATAAACATCCTACAAGTAGATATTTTCACGAAGATTTTCTATCGTTTTCAATGCTTTATCCGCCCTGTCAGAGATGCGTAAAGAATATTCGTCAACGAGTGGCTCTCAGGAGAAATGTATAAATGACTGAAGGGAATAAAGCTTAAAAAGCGTGGAACCGGTGACAAACATGTCTGGCACAACACTAGAGAAATTTTTGTAACAAAGAGCAGCGACAAATGAATGCCCTCAGCACTTTCAAGAAATTAAAAAAACCATAAGATATTTGATTATGATGGAAATAGTTCGTTTCATCTAGGATAGGCTTCTATTCTCTCCATACCACTAACTACCTTTCATCTTCCTTATTAACCCCCCTGTGCACCAGTTTTTCTTTTCACATAAGGGAACAATGTAGTTTGGACGAGAATACTCGTCCTGGCGCACAGGAGGGTTAAGATTGAATATTTTACCACTATTTGGTTGTAAAAATACAATAAGTACACAAAAATAATAATTATTAAGATGCATGTACTCTATAATAATTGCGTTAAATTGTACAATTATGATGAGAATACTTAATTTTATTATATATATACTTTAATTTTGCTCACGAAGACTTATGCATTTCACCTCCATATATTGTGCTTTGTCAACAAGATTAAGTCCTAATTACTCATTAGAAATACTCACCTTGACACGTTTAGTGAAGATTGCGGAAAGAAGTTCTTCTTCAATTAGATTAGCAAGAAATTTCTTACGTCGGCTTACTAACCAAAAAAAATAAGGGGTCCTATAATGGTGCATTTGGTTCATGTATTTTTGATAGTCCTCTTACCCCTCGATATATTTTTGTCAAAAATATCATGGACAGACATTGGTTTTATTGTATTTGAATTGTTTAGAGTCTGAAACATCGAGATTTGATTAAAAAATACTTCACTAAAATGACATGAATGAGGCATATGTTCTTTTTGAGAGAATTAACCATATATGCAACGAAATAAATGTAAATCAAATAATAGATATGTTTAATTTATGCGGTCATTTAATTAGATATGTCAGTGTACATAACTCACACTAATCCCAAATTTTAAGCTCTTTCTATATTAGCTTTCAATTAAATGCAATTGAACTGCACATATTATTAAGTCAACTACATTACATTGAGTATCTATGAAGGTCTGGCGGGAGCCTGCACGCATGTAATAACATATCTAAAACATATTTATATCACTGGTATTCAAGGTAATCTCACCGTTAAATGGACATTTCTTTTAAGGCATTGACCTCATCAGAAACATTACAGTTAAATTGATACTACTAATGTGTTATATGGCAGTAAATAAAAGATTTACATTGAACCAAAATGTAGAACAAATAAGATTTAAATAATAACGATTAATACTAAGTAACATTTGTGCACAAATAAATTAAAAATGTCTCAACTTAGGTTTGGGTCAGGATTGTTACACTACCACGACCCGGTACCCGGAGGTTCCTGATTTTATCATGATTTAGATTTTTGTATAATGTATATATATATATAGGTTTACGCAGTAAAATATGCCGTTGGAACCGACATGTAGATTTTATCGAAAAACTAAGCAATAACACTGGCCTGCGAAATTTAAATTTTTTCAGTTTATAAAATGAGTGAGGGTGATTTTTGGAGGATTTTATGCGCTGGACACGAATCTGTTGTCCAAAATGGTCCATCACGTAAGGTTTTTGAGTTCTAGGTCAAATGTCCCACATATTTCCATTTTTGAGAATTTTTTCCGGAAGGCCGAAATTTTTTCTTTATTTTTCCATATGCCTTCGTATAGTATGCATTATCAGCTTTAAAGCTGATTTTTTAAATTAATTTATGATGATTTTTAAAGAAGTTATGAATATTTGAATTTATGAGATTTGACCATATTATTAACCCTTCTGCGTACGAGTTGGCATTGCAATTATAATTATTTGCATTTCAAGAAATAATGGAGTATATGAATAGTAATAGTCAGCAATACCTTCTATTAATAATTTATAACAGATTTAAACTGAATGTATAGAAAGAACTTAGTAATTGAGAATGTAAGATATGTGCTGAAGTCCAGTGATTAACATTTACATTTGTCTATGTAAACCATTCATACTGTAAAAAGCAATGCTTAAACTCATATAAAAAATGCGACTGAAATCTGGAATTAGGTAAGAAAATTGAAAGTATGATGCGATGTAAATGAGATCATTTATACAAGTATAAACTTGTGCACTATACATTGGCTAACTTTACGATGCAATCATTTTAAGTATTCGTATTGACAGTACATGAATGTATCCTAAGCACTCAAATATTCTTATATGATTTTAAATTATTTGCAGGGATATTTAAGAGTATGAGTTAAATACCTATGATAAATAACAAACATTTGGTTTACGTAACATTCCCACAAATTTTACAGGCGCGAGTTGAAATGTCAGTAAATAAAGCAGTCCTATTACATCTGTTAGCAGTAAAGATTTAGAGAATAGTCCCTTATATTATTACTATTTATGGAATGTTTATGCAGGTCATGTTCTTTAAATTTGATATTAAACATACACACTTCCCTTCAGCGTGCAAATGGAAATAAGCAAATGTAAAATTAAATAGCATGTACTGAATATGTACCGCATGTTCCATAGTATGAATGAGAGGAATGAAGTTTTCGCTTATTAAATTTGTGTATATGCGTTACTGTATT
This sequence comes from Trichopria drosophilae, assembly GCA_030407085.1. Taxonomy (NCBI): domain Eukaryota; kingdom Metazoa; phylum Arthropoda; class Insecta; order Hymenoptera; family Diapriidae; genus Trichopria; species Trichopria drosophilae. Next base: position 40,941,249 of record CM059587.1, on the reverse strand, counting down.
TATTGCTTAATTTTTACTTGTTCTATATTTTTTTCATTCTGTATAATTCCGCTACATCTTATTTAAACAGTTATATTTTATTTTTTAGTTGTAAAGTTTTTAATGTGGTCGGAAACGTAAATGTCACCTAATATATGCAAAAAAGTTGACTTGATAATATACAATTTACTTGCACTAAATATATTATATAGTATTTATATATATATATATATATATCGGTGAATGCGAATCTCACGTCGGATTTTGGAAATTCAAAATGGAAGATCCAATACAGCGGACATTATTTTTTAAAAACTGACTGTCTCAAAAAAACCTTTGAAATTTTCCCAGCGCGTTATATTAACCTCAACTTTGTACATCAATACTAACAATCCCATAAGCATTTTGTCAATTTAAATTTGTTTATCGATTTTGTTAGTATTTTGGGCGTGTACTCTGAAAATTTCAGAATTTTTTATGTATATTTCACCGATATATGGCGACTTGAAATAAACGACAATGGGCTCTGATGTGATCTTTCCAAATTATGTTACTTTCGTTAGTTGGACTTAAGTTACTTATAAGTGACTGGCTTTGCCTTATTTTGCCTGCAGTATAATTTGGTCTTGCCTTTATAGTAACGAGTTCTAAGCCAAAACCGCACCGAAATATCAAATTACTTGATCAATTTTAAAAATTCGTCTTGTATATTCGTATTGGAGCATTGCGTATTTTAAATTTTGCCATTTTGCCTTTAAAAGTACACATGAATAGCTGGATTTTGAGCCTTATTAGAACTGTCTATATCATAAACAATTTTGGGGAGATAGAAAATTGAAATAAATCATCGTAATTCTGATCACATTCAGATAATTAAATCAGCCATATGGAATTATTTCATATATATTTAGATTTAAAAATGGATACTATTAAATTATAAGAAATCTTATAAATTATAATAAAAATTATAATAAAAAAAATAATAATATTAAATAAAAATGGATATATATTGAAATGTTATATCATTCGGAGAATTTGATCTTTGAGCTCTTTTCGATAAATATTTTTTGTTGCTATTTTCTTTTCAAAATATATTCCATGTTACTGACTTTCCGTTAGATTTACTGTTTTTCATTCGATTTTGCTTTTACAGAAAAATCTATAATTATTATTTTTGCTGTGGTTTTCGATTTCTAATAGTTCAGCTTCGAAATATTGGGATTTAAATTACGGTGAAACTCGATACTATCGTTACATAGCACAATTTTCCTTTTGTTTCGAGCTATTGAATCATTTAGTTATTGTATATCCAAACAAAATGTAGATTTATGATCTAGCTAAAGTTGACCAAAGTAGGAAATGCAATCGATTAGTGCATATATATTTTTACATATATTTTCTTGTTAACTTATTTTAAAGTATTACATATCTACTAGTCTTTTATTAATGCATCATCGACGACTACGAAACTTTGTATATTTTTTACAACTTCCATAAATTACACCTCCGTATAGTTGATATGCGCATAAATTACACGAATCATACGAACTTTTCACATTCGCATAAAAATTACAATCTACATGAACCGAGTACTAGTTCGTAAAATTTTGTACGAGGATCGTGAAATCAGTAATTAATCCAAGTTTTCGATGGACACGTAGGCCAATTTACTGTTGTGCTAGTGTTTTATTTTTTCGTTCTTATTTGTTTTATATCTTCACGAAAAAACATTTTGTTGCACCAATGACTAAAATTTGCGGCAAATTTTATTTCAATATACTTGTGTATTCAAATGTTTCTAATATATACTAGTTTTTTATTCAAGAATATAGTTTATAGACATGTAGTAATAATTACGAACCAAATAAAAAGTTAAACTAATGAAAAACCTTTCTCTGCATAGTATTGTGCTTGGAGAATATTTTTATAAATTTTCTTTAACTGCAACTAAGAATTCTTATAATCATCACGAAATTGCTTAACACGAATGAGACACGAGTAGATTTCTAACTTGTGTAAAGTATGTCAGCAAATGTTCAATTCATCAATATGCAAGAACTTTCAGGATATATTTAACAGCGCAAAGTAATGGAGTAGTTTTAGTAGTAGCTTTGTATTATTATAAATGAAATTACCTACATTTTATCCATGGAACTGTATAATACAAGTACAAAAGTTACTTGAAATATACATTTTTATTAATTCGTTGGATGAGATGAAGGACCCAGATTTGAGCAAGTAATAAGTTTATTATAAATTACTGTGTAAAAGACATAAAATTGTACAGTAAGATAAATAAAACCGTAATACATAATTGTACAGTATAAAATATTTCGTTTTTAATCAAAAACATTTTATTATTAAATGGGCATCCTCAGGCAGGATGAAAATGGTTTAAAGCAATCACGAAAACAAGGAGAGAAATTATCGTAATTAATAATAAAATTGCCTTAGATTCAAGTTTTTAATCTAGAAATTATATTTTATGTTTAAGGTGTCATCTTGACAAAGTTATATGGATTTAGGTTACAAAGGTTTGCATATACCATTACTACTATAATTTCATTAGTAAATAGTGCTGTGTAAGATTTAAGCGCATATTAACGTCTGAAATCACATGTTTATATGTCGAGAAGTAATAAAACGAACAATTTTCTTGTGCACCGCATCCACAAAATATTAATACTTCTGGATTTGCAATCTTTAAAGAATTAATCCTTACATAAAAATCGTGTTTAAATTGATTAAAGAAATCTGTGTTCTTACTAAATACAAAAACTAGGCATAATATAAAAAATTAAACATTATGGTCAGTTAAGATGAATTGGGTTAAAAACAGCATAGAAAAGTAATTTAAAGAATTTAAATGCTCATCACTCTTCTTGTCTGCCATTTGTATTGGTGTGAAAAGGTGCCTGCGGATAAAGGTGGGTTGTGACTCCAAAATGACACCTCTGAAACTACAAAATTCGAATCGATTAGAACGAGAGGTAACACCTCATACAAAATTCGATTGTTTTATCAAGTGGGAAATTGAAAAAATCACTGTTGATGTTCGCTGTCTCGTCGATAACTTCTATCACCACTTACGTTTCAAATGGTGTATTTGAAAATATATTCATTCGATCTTTGTTATCATTTCCATATTTTTCAGTTATTTCTAATCCTTTCCCATCTTTATCCATCTTATTCGATCTTTTTCGACCATTTTCAATCTATTTTGACCTTTTTTGATCTTTATCGATATTTTTCGAACTATTTCGATCTGTTTTTTTTTTGTTCTTTCTCGATATTTTTGATATTTTTACATGTTTTTATCTACTTCCATCTGTTTTATCGTTCTCAATCTTTTTCAATCCTTCTTGGTCATTAGCGATCTCTATCGACATTGTTTGATCTTTGTTAATCTTTCTTCAATACTCTTAACTCCATCTATATGCATCTTGAGTGATCAAAAAAATCCAGAGAGATCGATAGCGATCGATTATTGAAATAGTTATTGAAAAGTTCGAAGGTAACAAAAGAACGATAGTAGCGACAAATATCGAACAATATATAATTATACATTATAAAAGTCTTAAAAAGAATTTAGGTATTTCTTGGCGTGATGGTCCAAAATGAAACAATGATGTAGTTTGTTTAAAATACGTTTAGGCTAGTTGTACGTGACTTCTTCAGTTTATTTCTGGTATAAATTTAAATATGTGCCTTACAAAGTGACTTAATGACATTCAATTAAAAATACAAACAGTTCCTTTCAACTCTTGTGAGAGAGATAATATAAAATTATATCGAAAATATTTAAAACAATTCAAAATAATTGGGAGGGATCGAAAAGAGTCGATAAAGATCGACTCAAATGAAAAAGAAGATTAAAGAGGATTGCTAGAGATAGAATAAGTTACAGAACGATCGAGAAAGATTACAAAAAAACTGAGTAAGATTGAAAAAGATCACGAGACATCAAGAAAAATCGAAAAAATTTTAAAAATTATTAAAAAGACTGTCAATAAAAATCAATAATACTAAAAAAGACAAAAAAATATCGGGAGAGATCGATAAAGATCGCGAAACATGAAGAAAAATCGTAAATATTAAAAAATGATTAAAAAGATTGTTGAGAGAGATCCAAAAAGATGAGATCCAAACAAATTAATCAAAGTAATAAATGACATTAACAAAAGTCGAGAAAGATGAAGAAAGATCGAAGAAAATCGAAAAACTCTTCCCAATTCCACATTAAACTACTGCGAGAAGTTCGGTAGTTGGCGGTAAACTTGTGATAATAAAATCATATATCGAATACAAGTGCACGCAAATATTTTATTATAAAAAACATGGTTCGATTTTGTAAAGTATAGACGATGCTCTCGATTCCCGCAGCGATAACTTTTAGTTGTACGTTTGATTCAAATCGATTCATTTAATTAAATTATTTCACTTTTGATATTGACTGTCGTTTCCACGGATGTATTCCGATTCGTACGATACTCCAGATTAATATTGGCATTTATCGTCTGTACCTGAATATTACTATAAGCGTAAAGCAATATTTTAAATTGAATTAACTTTAACCCATTAACGCCAGGATGGACACATTATCCGTTTCAGCATGGATAATTTGTATAGAGATGCATTGTGAAACATTTAAGGCTGGATAAACTTAATATCATTACGTTCTTTATGCTGTTATAAGTAACAAATTATGGAAATAAGCCATGGAATGATCCAAGATCTCTAAATAAGTCTATCTTCATTTTGTTCAAAAATAAAAAAATGATCCAATAAACCATTCATGTAGGTGATAATACGGAAAAAAGTAATGTATGCGAAAGTTGCTGGAAATGGCAATAAAACCCCTCTAACGCCCAGAAATCGACATTTCAAAGCTTTCAACTTTCGACGTAGAAATTTTTTGTTTATAGTATGCGTAAAATTCGATTTTACGAACAGGAAACACCAACTCCAGCGTAAGATTTCGACTTAACGCAGAGCCCTTATATAAAGGTATGTTAAAACGCGGTGCATAAAGTCGAACTTTACGTACTAGTATCAAAATTGTATATTATGCAACAAGGGCGCAATTACCGATTTCCACGAGTGCAAAGTTCAAAGTCGCACGAGCGAAGCGAGGATGACAATTACACTCGTGAAAATCGAAATGCTGCAGTTCAATTTGCATGAAAGTGATGTTTGAATTGAAAAAGATTGTGTCACGATCATTAGGATCCCAAATTATGGAGGCTGAAACGGATGTACAAAAAATATGAAGTTTTTTGTACATGTAAATTAATTTTAAAATTCACCTTTGTTTCAAATGACTTCAAATACATGTGTATATTAATTTTCCGATGTATATTACAATAGATCAATAATTGTTTAATCGTTTAAATCGTTTAAAAAATTATTTTTTTTATAATTGAATACATAGTTTATCCTAGGACGAAATATTTATCACAAAAGAGTATTTATTTAATCAAAACAATCCACTGAAAAGCAACACCCTTTTTTTGCTTAAAAACGTTTTAAAAATAATTATGTATTTCATGGACATAAATGTGTAAAGTGAGAAAAATATTTCCTACGTTTCAGAAATAAAAAATACACGCATGATTATTGAAATTCTCTTTTGCCACGTTAGAGATTTTGATATGGCGGCCATTTACGAGTTTGGCATTTTATTTTCAGACGGAAAAAGAACAATTAGTTTTTCATATCAATTCCTGTTTAATGAACTCCGACGTTGGGGTGCGTTCAGCAACGGTTTTAAAACGATGAGGGAGCCGTTGATTGGCGAATAAGTTTGTGTCGGCGGTAGGCTCGAACAAAACGTTCGCAAATACGTAAACATATACATGTCTGTCGGGGAGAAACTCATTTCCTCATTTCGTGAGCATGGTAATCAATTCGAGTAATAATTTTATGTGATCTTCTCGAAATTATCAATATTTTCCCTTTCTCTGCAGCTGTCATTCGGTTTTTAATATTTTATTTTGGATTCCTTAGTCAGGTTTCAAAATTCACTTGCAATTTCGAAACCTGATGTTTTTTTCAGTATATATAAATGTTGAAGTTAGTGGTTTCCTCCATTCTGCATATTCTCCATTTTCCGTGCTCAAAATTCAATTTGATTATTCAGCTTTCTTTCCGTTTTTGAATCGATCGTGAATATTCGGTTTCGAAAAAAGGTCTGCTATATTTTACCCGCCATAGAAGGTCATGTAAGGATTTATAGAACATAAGTTTGACTTTATTTGCCTATCGAAATTCATTAACGGTATTTTCAAACTAATAGCTGCAACGAATTCCTGTTTAGTAACGATTATAAAATAAGTGGATTTTTTTATTATAAATACAAAGAATTTAATTGCATTCTTATCTTCAAAGAGAAAGGTGAAGTCAACAATCTTGTAGCAGCAGCAGCAGCATCAAAAACATCAGTTATTATAGTAATTGAAAATCCTGCATAAAATAAGTTTCAAAAAGAAACTTAGTAAGTGTGCAAAAAGAATGTATTTAAAATCGCCTCACATTATAATTTAGAAAACAAATAAGAAGTGTCCCGAATCATGCCGGAAACATAACTGAAAATAATCAGTGTTTGACGTACAAAAGAGTTAATATGACGTTTTCAATTATTAATCTTCCATTTATTCCTTTTTGAACATAAAATATTAACATTTTTAAAATCAAAATTATGTCCTGTATCAATTCTATGCTTACTAAGTCCCGTTCATTTAGATTCATTCAGAAATACACTGTATTTCTGTTCACTAATTCTATCTTTAAGAAGCCTTCACCTATATAAACCGTTTTACATTGATTACATTTGATCAAATAAACTACACAGGTTTGGTGTAATAAAATCTAATCTATCTATATATGGTATCATACCACTAATATTTGTATTGCATGGCTTATAACCAATTTTAACGTTTTATCTTGCCATTCTAATATTTGACATGTCCAAAAAAAGTATAGTTTTACATTTTTCAATTTTTAATTCTATTATGCAAACCTCCAATTTTATTCATATTTTTAAAATATCTAAAATATTATTTGAAAAATCTTTAAAATAGCTGCTAAATATGATCTACGTATCTGTTATAAAAAGACATTGTAAAAGGTAATTTATTCATAAGGGTATTTTCTAAAAAATCGAATACTATATTGGGAAGAGTGTGAGACGCTATAAACCTGTTTGCATAAAATGTAGAATCGAACATAAGTTTTAGAGCATTAAAAAATTCTTTTCGTGGTGTATTAGTATAATTCATAATTAAATTCCATTCCTTTCGTAAAATGAATATACCTAACTCCGTAGAAACATTGTCAAAAAAAGAAATTATATCAGGTGATGTCAAAATAAAATTATAATCTAATTTAATATTATGAATTTTGTATTTCACTTTCCAACTAACCTTCCCAAATTTTGAGGTTATGGAAAAACTAAACTTAAAATGGAACATTAATTCGTAAAAGAATATCTGATTTGTGCACTTCAGATAGTCCATAAGCTCTAGGATTAAATGCGTTGCATGTTTTTCTTAAACCATTTAGTGATTAAATATGCAGTACAAAATCTATTTTGTATTATTGCGGATATCCAATATTTATTTTTCAGCTTTCTGAGTTTTACATCTTCCCCATTTGAAAATTCGATTCAGCCTAATATGTAATGGACCGCTTTAAATTTCTTCTCTAAATTTTCAAAATGCTTATTTAATTGTTGTTCTTGAGAGGTATGCATAATTTGTATTATTATTTCTATTTTTATTGTCGACTTTACTTCAATTATTTATTGTCTTCTTTAGCAAGGGCTATGTATCTTTTAAATGATTGCCTTTGATGTATTAGTATAAGATTCTAAACTCTGAAAGTCGAAGCAGTAGAGCAACTGTTCATAATATTCTATCAAAGCGTTAATTGCTCTTCAAAAGGTACTGTAATAAGCCCTGCTGCATAGAGGAGTGAAAAGCTGAAGGGAGAAACAGTCACGAGCCTACGTCATATGGAATCAATATATTAGTCATTGAACTAATATCGTGAATTTATCATTGAACACATTCGAAAAACTTAATTTTTTACACTATTTTTAATTAAGTGTCTGTTTGAACGTTTGACGTAAACCTCCTGGTCGCCCTATATATTCTGCAGATATGATGATTATATTCAATTCGCTTTCAGTTGGTTACCAGGATGCTGTAAAATACTGTGATTATAATGGTTCTGAAATAGTCCGTTGCTAAGTTACTGAGCTATTCTTAAATTCCAAATACAATGTAAACTAGCAAATATGAAAGTATGTACTTATAATATACAAAAAAGTATGTAAATATAATAATAAATTGTATAATATTTATGTAAAGTAATGTTACAAAACTTTTACTTTTGAAGGTTGCTGGGCAAAAAAATATATGTTCAAATTATGGAATTAAACCATACAAAGATCGTTTAGATAAACTTCATAAGAGCGACATTGTTTATCAAATCCCTTGTGGTTACTGTGACTGTGTATACATTGGAGAAACGAGCAGGCTCCTAAAAACTAGAATTTATGAACACAAAAATAATATCAAGATCAAAGAAAGCAACTATACAGCATTAGCAAAACATAGGTTAGAAACGGGACATAATTTTAATTATTCAAAAGTAAAAATTTTAGCAACAGAGAAAAACACATATGAAAGAAAGGAAATCGAAATCTACTATATAAAAAAATGTAAGAATGCAGTTAACCAGAGATTTGAAAATTTATTTTTTCCAGAAGTATACAACGTTTTGCTTTCATAGTCGTAGATAAACATAAATAATTAGGAGGTATTCGAAATGCGTGACACTTGTTTCAAATTTAAAGAGAAGGCTTGTTTATATTTATATCGTGGGTGTGAATACCAAAGTTATGTATGTAAATAGAATATATTTAAATGCCACTTTATGCTACTTCATTTAGTTCTGACATACCGAAACCTACAATCCGGTACACGTAAAAAAAGTGTGAGTGAAAATTACCCAAGATGCAACCTCGCATCTAAGCGACGAACAAAATCCAGTCGTTTACATATCTGGGTAAGGTTCTCTACAAAGTGTTATAATACTTTTCAAACCTGTTTTTTTTAAGTTATTCATATCACGTTTGTAGGGTCAATTTACACATTTCCATCAACGGATTTTTTGATATGTAACTAAATTTCAATTTCATTTATAAGTCTTGTAAGTAACTTGGGTTTTTGTAAATTATTTTGTATTTTATGTGAAAATTTTTTTTAAAAATTGTATTTATTTATTTATTTATAAAAATTATACTGAAGAAGGCTCACATGGAAAGCTGAAACGTTTAAATTGTTTTTTTTATATTATTTTTGGACCGTCTCACCAAGAACCTCCTAGAACTCCTTAAGGGTTTCGCACTTTATTTAATAAGCGGTCAACAAAAAACCAAACAGAATGATTTTTAAATCATTTCGCACTTAAAATTATGGTTCCATTTAAGTAATCCTAACAATAACGCTTAAACAGAATTTAGATGAAAACTCGTTGAGAATTATTTTCGAAAATGGATCACTTTTTCTTATTTCCGAAAATTGGCGATAAATTCTGTTCGCTGCTACAAATTCTGCGGTATGAAAAAAGTGACCTTGAAAAGGTCATCATTTTTTATATAATATTCGTAATGAGAGCACCAAAATACGTCAGTAACCATAGTTATAATAAAAATTGATCTTTCTCACAATAAACGCTATATTGCTCCCAATTTTCATTATAATATTCGTAATTACCGGATCAAAATACGTGGAAAACTACAGTTACAGTAAATATTGTAGGTATTAACTTTTCAGAAGTGCATCCCGATTTTTTATTTTTATCGCAGCCTTAGTAAACCTCCTAAATCTCCACCAAAAATGAATTACGCGTACAGAACTGCATTTTGTTACATCATACCTATCATCAATTTGTTTTGTTCAAAAGAAGCTGTGTCTTCAAAAGAGGTTGTGTCTACAAAAGAATCCGTGTTTTTTTGTTCACTCGAAAGTGAAAAGTTCTGACTCCAAATTCCGTCACGAAATATGTTACGCATCGAAAGGTGAAGAAATAATACAAACCAACATGGTTTTGATGTTCCAAAGTAAACAGTTATTTTCTAAGTAATTGTTTGCCAGAATCCGAATCCACGGACAGAATTGTCCAAGCACACAAGGATTTTTATATATTTGATGTTGCGTACACAAAAAAGCCTTTTTTTATTAATTTTGGGGTTATGTACAGAAGACAACAGATTTGTACGGGCTTTTTCTTTACCTGGATCATATCGCTTTGCTGCGTCTCTTTTATTTGGGAGCCGCAGGGTTCAATTACGATTTTTCTTCCGTAAGTTACGCCAATTTGAAATGATAGCACATATGCTCCAATAATGTAACGAGCATTAATTGTATTAAATGCTTTGAGACAGATATTTTTCTACCGAGTATTTTCTCTTGAAAATTTGAACTCAGGTTCCCAATTACGAAGCTGATGATATTAAAATTGTTTAATAAGGTATGGGGACTTACCTCGTAGTTCCAGATTGACGTAACTTGGTGAAGAAGAAATACAATTGAACTATACGACTCTCAAATTAAAGTGAAGTAATAGTAATTCTCAAAATGTTAAGATCCCACAATCTTCCTAAAAAAATGTTCTTGTTCTCATTGCTTAGAGAAAATGTCCAAACATTTGGCGATATTAATATATCAAAATTTGTGAATGGTCTACTGCAATTTACATTTGCAATTAATTTTTTGAAAGAACTAGAAAAACGTATTTTAAAGGGAATGTAACACAATGTAACTCAGTCTATTAAGACTCTGATACTTTGCTGAGTTGAGAAAACCCACAAGATTATTTGTCGACATGTGAACATTTATATTTACATTTCTTCTGCTGATTTATTAGTTATGGGCCGAATTATACATCAATAACATTAAATTAAATTGAGGTGAAAGAAGCATGTGAAATGTACCTAAATCACATCACGTGTGCTTCTATAAGCGTTCTGCCGAATTTCCGGTGGTGCACCAGTTGCTCGACAATTACACAAGGCTGCTCCTATATACTTCCTTGCCCGTAGCAGTTGTGTATCTCTGGCATAATAGTTTTCGTCTAACAGAACAGTAGTATCGACTTAACGTTTAACATAGATAGCTAGTTTGGTATCGTAATTATTCTAGTCCAGATGATGGACACTTTTCTCTATTTAGGTCTGAACTCTTTTACACGATTTAAAAATAGTTAGGTTGATTACGAGAAAAATAATTAATTTCAAACGCTCAGGCAGGGTTAGCAATTAAATATATTTATCCATTAACGCCTGAAATGGCATTTTTTATACTTCATTTGCAATCAAGTATTTCGTATCAAAATCGAAGTTGAAAACAATTAAAAGGTACATATACTATTGTTTTCGAGGTCGCTCTTCTAGATTCCGAGGTCAAAATTGAGTTTCAGTCATCAGGAATTCCAATATGGCGCCGAATTTAAAAAAAAATTACAAAAAATTAAAACTACGTGCTGTTATAAAAAAAGGCTAAGAATGAAAAGTTCTTAGAATTAATCGCGAAATATAGTGGAATTTTTTCAGACTTTTGTGATGACATTTTCAGAAATTTTTTTTCAAAATTTTTTTAAAATTATAATTTATTTATGAAAAATTCTGAAGTATAAAAATTTTCATTTCGGGCGTTAATGGGTTAAAACGTTTAAAGATCTGTGGCGGGTAATGGTTGAAAAACCGAAAAATAAAAAGCCGACAGGTCAAAAAACCGACAGTCGAAAAGCCGACAAATAAAAGAAATATATACATCGTCAAGACATCGTCGGCTTTTTGACTTTTCGATTGTCGGTTTGTCGATCTGTCGGCTTTTTGATTTGCCGATTATTCGACGTGAACCCTCTGTAGCCAGTTTTTATCGTACACAGAAATTTCTGCTAAAATCGCAGTATGAGAAAAAACAATTTCTAGATTTATGTAACTCTTTTTAAAAGAAACTACACTACATGCGGTGTGTTTTCATGTACTGTAATTTTTCGGGAAGAATACAATGTGTGGATATAAGTTTTCAGTGAACGGGATATGGAGTCTGCTCACTACGATTTTCCGTTAATTTAGGATCTTTACATATTTATTTATTTATTAAAAAATAAAAATATTTGAAAATAACAGAATATTGCCTAATTCAGAATGAGGATTCTGATTCGTGGCTTTTTAGGTCACTTAATCCTTATAGAAAATAACCATCAACTAAATATGTTGTTGCACTCACTTTTATTTAGGCTTTGTTAAAGCTGTCCGTGCGTGAGTATCATCTTTTCCTATACCAAAGAGTCTGTTCTGCTTCTAATGTAAAGTTTATAATTTAATCATTTACAGGAATCGGATTTCATTGGATAAATGAACTGATACATTCGTGTATCTCACTCTATTTTTAACAAATAACCTTTCCTTATTATATTTTTTGATGTGCAACATTACTAGAATGGAGCAACAAAAAATAAAACTGTACACGGAAAAAAGTCATAAGTAGAATTTGCCGAACTTAGTTAAGTAAAATTTATCGAGTCTCATTTAAAAGCAAAATTTAATGAAGAATATAAATAAATAGTATTCTAGTCCTTAAGTAATAAGTTTTTACATGATGTTTAATCACTGATTAACGAAAAACCAGGCTAGATTTTCTATAACAACACTCGAAAGAACATTGACACCAGTTATATTATATATAAAAATTATGTGAATTTGCTTACTTAGATTAGATTTTAATACATCATTGATGTTAATCGAGCATTTAAAATATAAATTCCACATAAACTGCAGTAAATGAGAATTGTCCTTTTAATTATTTTTATTGACAATGGTTACTCAACTTTGTCGGTAAATTTTACATAAGTTCTAGGTAGAATCTACTAATTATTTTTTTCTGTGTAGCTACTAAGTAGAATGATCAAAATGCAATTTTTTCAGAGGAGTTTGACCTCCAAAGTACGCAGTGTTGCTTATGAAACATTTTAATTTTGTTGAAGATGGGCATGTTGTCGTTTGTTCAGCACATGCCCCCCCCCCCCCAGTTTTTATTCCCAGCTTTCGATTTCTGTAGCTTAGTCAGCAGAACTATTTTCAAAATTGTTTCGGAAGTCTGCGGATGCATATAGAATTTTTTGGGTAGTGGCGGGCCACTGCTCAAACTACGAGCCAAATGATCAAAATTGCTAGTACGCTGACATGATTTGACGAACACCATGAGTTCGTACGCTTACCGCAAGAGGTTAAAATATGAAAATCTCTAAAAAAAACGGAGGTCAATGTTCAAATAATTTTGGAAAACATTGGATATAATGCGATACAATTTACATTCGGAGGTGAATTTATCAACTAGAAATTGTTATAATCTTCGTCCAGAACCAGTCTTTATTTATATAGTCATTATAAGATTAAAAAAATATTAACTAGAAATTAATAATTTTGGTAAACCTTCGGAAGAGCTACAACATCGAGAAAAAAAATTTCATCACACTAGTTTTGTATATTTTTGCCCCCTGATTACGAATATGACAAAAAAAATCGGCGCTCTGCTATACAGAAGCCGCTATCTTGAAAAAACACCAAAAATTGTGTTTTTTTTTAGTTTTTTCCATTTATCTTACAAAAAATATAAATCGGATGAAAAAATATTTCAAATAAAAAATGTAGAGCATAAAATTCTTAACAAAAAAGGTTTGATACATAATTTTAGTAATCTTAACAGAAAGCTCGCAAATGAGCGATGAAAGTGACCGTAATGGATTTCAGCGAGGTAAAGTCTCCGCAAATAACTAAATAACTTTCTGTTTATAACGGTTTGTTGTATAGACCCACATTTGCATGGTTGGAGGTTAGGTTAGTATAAAAGGGGGGTCTGGGGGGGCGGAACCCCCCATCACGCAGGCACCCCCGTGTTTCACGCATTTCCTTTCGAACTGTAGGAGAATGCCAATTGTACATTCTGAACATAATTCTCGAAACTCGGGACTCCTTGCAGAAATCTATTACGGTCACTGTCATCGCTCATTTGCGAGCTTTCTGTTGAGATTACGAAAATTATGTACTAAACCTTTTTTGCAGAGAATTTTGTGCTCTACAATTTTTATTTGAAACATTTTTTCATCCGATTTGTATTTTTCATGATAAATAAAAAAAACTAAAAAAAAACACGATTTTTAGGTGTTTTTTCAAGATAGCGGCTTCAGTGTAGCAGAGCGCCGATTTTTTTGTCATATTCGTAATCAGGAGGCAAAAATACACAAAACTAGTATGGCACAATTTTTTTTTGCGATGTAGCTTTTCCGAAGGTTTACCATAATTTTGAATAAATTCGTTTCGTTATACGTGGCCATTTCGAATCGGCCATTGGTTGTAAAAAATAATCTGTTAGCATATTTTTAATTATATTTGATCGTGAAAAATAAAAACAGACCTAAAAAATCATGGCTATTTCATTTTTCATAATTTTTTTTAAATATTTTTTTGCAATTTTCTTTATGGTAATTCATAAAGTATATTTAAAAATAGTAGGAATGGTATCTTTCTAAAATTAAAACAATTCTTATTACTCGAAAAACTGATCTGAAGTTGAAGATTTGTTTTTTTATTTCGGGCAAAAAAGAATTAATACAACCGGAAGCTTAGCTTGAAATTCTTTAGTCGTTTCAAGGAGAAACAAATCTTGCGACGTGACAAGGTAATTTAATTTCCGAAAACTGGCATTGGGATTTAAAATCAAATGTCCTCATTGTTTTTCGTAATTTCCAAGTTACTAATTCTTAGACCATTGTAAAAGTAAATAAAAATAAACGTACCCAATAGTCGTAAACTACTGTGTTTTTCCCTCAGGACCATCAGACGTAAAAATTGTGGGAGTGCGTAAAAGGCTGTCGTGTGGCTGTAACGCCCCATGAATGATTCAGAAGCAGCATCGGCGATAACACGACGAACCTGATTTATTTCCGGTCCCGATTTGTTCACGAAGTAAATTCGACCTCCCCTTCGATTTCTCGTCGCCTTCGTGCATGGCACGCGCGGCCCGTTTCCAATCGAATTGTTTTTCGATACGAGGCGATGTTGACCTCATAAAAAATTCGGCAATTGTCCGTTACCGATACTTCTGTCAACAAAGTCGTGCGAAATCGATTGAAATCTTTGTTCGCACGATTCTTCACATATATTGTTTGATATTTTCTTCCGTTCGCTACACAAAGAGAAAATAGTTAATGGAACTATTTCAGAAAAATAAAACACGGCATTACGACAAATTCTTAAATGGACTATTTCGGTTGTAAACAAAACCATGACATTGTTTCCTTTACTGTTGCATAATATTTAAATACCTATCAACTTACATAACCAAAAATCTATCGCAGTTTTACCATCGAATAGTCATTTTAAATATTCAGGGCTAGTGAAATAGATGTAATAAAATTGATTAAACGAAAATAACCTTTAGTAATAGTAATAACAGTGATAGTAATAGTTATTGTATGATATAAATTACAACATTCTCAATTGAAAATGTAACGAATTGTTTTTCGATATGAGACCGAAAATTGAAAAAGTGGAAAAGCGTATACTGACAGTCCTCCACTTTTCATGTTATTAATTCTATACTATTTTTATATGTTACAACCGCTTCTACTTTTTTCCATCGTTTTATTAACCATTTTTCCCTCTGTGGATCTTCAATTTAAATTCCAGTAATCTGAAATAGATTAAAATATATTGAATATTTGAATCCTTTTTAATGCATTAAAAATGGCTATTCTTCGTATCACATTACATCGAAATAGAGAAATGCGAGTCTTTTTATATGCCCGGAGTGAAATTACGTCAAAAAGACCTGTTTAATAGCTGTTTAAGAAGTCTTAAAAATTATAGGATGTGTTAAATACTTATCAGAAAGAGCTCGTGAAGTAATCTTTAAGAAGACTTATGCTTCGATGTTAAGAGCTGTTATTTGACAGCTTTGACATATAAAATATAAATAAAAAGAGTATAAGTGATTTCAGCCCTCGGGATGAAACCTCCGAAACTGACAAATTCGTTCAGAGTAAGATGAGAACTAACACCTAATGGAAAATCTGAATGTTTTATCATCTGGGAAAGTTTAAAAAATCATTGACAAAATCGCGGATTGTATATAGAAAGATGCTGGATTCTAAGTAGTAACAGTTCGCACCTACTGCGAACAACACAGCTCGGCCTATTACTACTGAAATGACTGCATTTTCTTATGTATTATCCGCGGATTTAACGACGTTTTTTTAAACTTTCCCACATGACAAAACAATCGAATTTGCCTATAGTTGTTAGTTGTCATTATACTCTAACCGAATTTGTTAGTTTCGGAAATGTCATCTTGAAGACAGAAATCACCTATACTTGTGGACATCCTCCTTTCTGAGAATTATAAATTCTACTTTTGTTCCTAAATTATCAATTTGTTTCATTCTTATCTGAGTTCCTTTTCATCTTTTATATAGTTATATGTATATTGGATTTACATTCAATAGAATGCAGAACATTACAAAATAATGATAACACTCCTTAATGTGGGAATTCTGAATTAGATCGAACTTTCGCGACCTCGACATGATTTATTTTGGATAAGGTAAAAGTCCTAATTACGAAATACTGTCTTAATCTTTGAAACACGACAATAAATACTATTATTGCAGTTTAATTAAAGCATATATTATCTGCACAAAAATTGTAGGCATGAATTCGTTGTTTATTTCCATTTCAACATTAATGATTACATTCTCAAATTTCTTTTAATACAAGAAGAAAATAGTTATGCCAAAATATCTTTTCGTCAGAGCGAAATGATATGCACTTAGCATCATATTGGTAACGTACATGGTTAATGGTTTTACGAATCTTTACCTAATAACAATATTTAAAAGCATTATAAATTGATTACTAAAAATTTCAGTTTACACGCCCCGGGAAAAAATGGATTATATATAATTATATACAATTTTTTATACAATTAGATCCAATTATATATAATAAGATATAATTATATATGTTTATATACGATTATATACAATTATATACAATTGTTGATACAATTAGATCCAATTATATATAATTATATATAATTATATATAATAATATATCATTGGATCTAATTGTATCAAAAATTGTATATAATTATATATAATCATATATAAACATATATAATTATATATAATCCATTTTTTCCCGGGGCGTATTGTTATTATTAAATAAATATTCAGGTTTTAGAAATGCATCATATTTGGTAACTTGAGGTGTCACCTCTTGAGTATGATGAGATGTAACAGCACATTCCAACCTCGATTGTTTTATCACGTTGGAATGTTTAAATAATCGTTGAAATCGCGGATATTGCATAGGTAATCTAAGTAGTAACAACGAATCTGATACAAACCAATGATCATGCGAACTGTTACTACTGAGATTACCGCGTTTTTCTAATCTAAGTAGTAACAGCGAATCTGTTATAAACCAACGATGATGCGGACTGTTACTACTTATATTACCGCATTTGTAAAATCCGCGACTTCAACAATGATTTTTTAAACTTTCTCACCTGATAATATAATCTAATTTGGTATAAGAAGTTACATCTCATCATACTCTATCCGAATTGGGCAGTTTCGGAGGTTAACTGTCTGCAGAATATTTTCATCCTACTATGAACGCTAATGCCACAAAAGTCGGATGTGCTTGATAATAATCGGTTTATCATGTCATATAACCTTATTTATAACACAGTTTCATGTTCTGGGATATTTAAACACATTACCTTTGATATTACAAAAAATGAATGTAATCTTTTTGTTCAGAATTTGATGTTCTATCTTTTTATTTATCTCATGTGTATTTTTGATAAAAAATTAAAAACCCTCAATTAAATACCCCACCCACCATCATTTTTATTATCGCATTCGGATTCAGAAAGTTAAAATACCTTAATAAAGTGTCAAATTATTTTTTCCGATTGAGGAAGTGCATTGTATGCATATGTTTCATAATAGGGACATAGTAGATTAAACAGTAGGGACATATACAGTATATGTATAACTGTCATGTTGATCTTTTATAATAGGAAGTGAATTTTATCCACTTTTGTCCGTATTCAAATATATCTGCAGCAGCATGTTGAGTTTAGAAAAGTAATTATTATTTCAAAAATCATAGTTATATAATATACACTAAAAATATTCAATGTTAAACGTCTTTTTCATTAATTTTTAATGTTAATACATGGCTCCATCATAACGTATGCTGCATGATCGGGAAATTTACCTTAGTTCATTTTTGTTCATTCACATTAAAAAAATTATGTCATGTATGTTGTATAGATTATGTAAATTCGAAAAACGGGACTGCCATTCATATTTCTAAGAGAAATGTGCACATAATACACAAGTAAAACTAGAAAAACTTGAAATGTTACACTCTATTTTTATTTTTTATTTTTACGTTGTTAAATTTGGTTCGTTGATTTATCGTGGTTGAAGTAGTAAAGAAATGGTAGCATTTGGAGAACTTAATTGAATGCAACGTGTTATAAGTATGTGCTTAGAGTGGAAACGTTATGAAAAGTCAAAGTGGCCTGACTTTTTTAAATTCTGATATTCGCGATCATTATAGCGGTACTGAAACTGCTTAAAGGGCAATTTTAACAGTATTCTGGAGTATAAAATAAATCATTCTGGATATGGTAGGGCGACATGCTTTCATTAAAAATTAATTAAAATAAAGCTTATTTAAACAGTAATGTGCACTGAAATGAAAATGCACATTTTTTATTGGCACATAGTGCGTATGCAGTTGGAAAATTTAGTCAAATACATGTATGTTCAATCTATTGAACTATGTTTCCGTATTTTCCGTATTCTAGAAATAACAATTAATGTTGTTTATTATATATAATATAAATGAGACATGAAAAATGTTATGTTTAAAAAATTATTCTATGTATAAAATTGACCTAATTCCTGGTTATAAAAATGAAATACTTTGAAAAAGAACATTATGCAAAACAAACGTTATATAAACTTGTACATGAAATAAGTGTTTTTTGTAACTTTGCTTCATTGGTTTGTTTATTTATTGTTATGTGTAATTTATTAACTTATTCTTCGCAAGTAATTCGAAACTCATGAAGATATAAAAAACGCGGAAAACGTTAACAGGTTTGGATCGCTGCTTTCATAAGTTGCACTATGATTGATTTTCTATTCAAATAGTTAAAGGAACATAAAAGTATACTGAAAATGACATGTGCTAAAGATTAAAAGAAATTATTTCTTCATGATAAAGTTCCAAGTTTCTGAGAATTGCACATATCGTAAAAGAACTTATTCTTTCTCTACAATCCAGAATTAAAGTAACAAATCTTAAGTAAGATATCATTAAGAGCTCGTTTTATAAATTATCATAATTAAGACCTTCTCAGGAGGTCTTTTTGGAGATATCTTTTTGGACCATATTTTTACTAGGTATGGACTCTATGGGCGCAATTTATTTTTGTATGGATTTTCATGTACACTCAAATGCATTCATAATTTCAGTACTAGAAGTTGAGTTTATTTTTGGAATCCTAAGCATTGAAAATTTGCTATTTGAAATCATATTTCTGGATTGAGATGCATTCAAATTATTCGAAAGAGAAGAGGAGGAGTTTCAAAAGCGAGCAAATGAATCAATGTTTACCCATTTTAATGCATTTTAGTTCACTGGGCGGAATTCCTGGATGCATTTACGTTACGCGTTCAGTTGCAAGATTCAATTTCATTTTCATGTGTACTTTTAGCTTTATGCTTGTAATTTCCTTACATCTCTACTGCCGGTTAGTTTCTCAATCGATGTAATCTTTGATTTTCATGTTTTGCCTTAAATTGCTTGGGGTGAAAATATATACATACAGTGACCGATAGGTCACTGTTATATAGTGGATTTTTACTCCCGTAAAGATGAAAAATGTAATGAAATTATTAATAATTTGAATAAATTTTATTTAGTGATTGAAAATTCCATACTAAACGGAAAAAAGGAGGAGTTTATTATACATTTAATGTTTATCATACTTCTCTTCTTTAGCTGTGTTGGTGTTTTTTACACAATAGTAACAATCACTGGTCAACAAATTTCAGGTAATTTAATGCTATCTTTGTTCATTTTGGGTTGCTAAATCTGAATCCGTTGAGAACATTTTTTTATTAGCTCTTGTTTCCATGTAATATGGGGATAAAGTTGCAAAAAAAGTAATTTTCTCTATTGTTGGAGGAAGTGTATGTTTCAATAGAAACACGATAAAGGCTTCAATGATAGATCAAAATGAAGCTTATAGCTTCTATTTCATGAAAAGAAAATTGTTATACGACCTAGTAAAAAATTATTTTCATAAATGGGCATCCGTTTTTATTCGCAAAATGTTGTCTCACCTAAACTACCTGTTACTTCTGCTGATTTTCGCCGTGCTGCCGACCAAAATTCTGGTGAGCGGACGACTGTCTGAAATCAAATGTTACAAGTACAATAATGCATTTTATTCCTACGTGTAGGTGATTTTGATAGCGGTCGTCCGATAAATCTTCATTTTAACACCGGAATCGTAATCTGCAACCGTAAAAACATATTATAAAACATTTATATTACATAAAAATGCATCTTTGTACTTGTAACATTTGATTTCAGACAGTCGTCCGCTCACCAGAATTTTGGTCGGCAGCGCGGCGAAAATCAGCAGAAGTAACAGGTAGTTTAGGTGAGACAACATTTTGCGAATAAAAACGGATGCCCATTTATGAAAATAATTTTTTACTAGGTCGTATAACAATTTTCTTTTCATGAAATAGAAGCTATAAGCTTCATTTTAATTTATATTTGAAGCCTTTATCGTGTTTCTATTGAAAGATGTACTTCCTCGAACAATGGAGAAAATTACGTTTTTTGCCATTTTATCCCCATATTACATGGAAACAAGAGCTAATAAAAAATGTTATAATCTATCACTATCGAATTCGGATTCAGCGACCCAAAATTAACAAAGATTATCTATTTTTATCTCTGTAACATTTTTGTGTTGGCCAGTGATTTGTTTGATTCAAAGAAAGCTTCTTAACATTTAATAAACGAAATTGTAGTATTTGGCGAAATATTTGTTAACTGTTAGAAAGAAATTTATTGAAACCCTGTAAAAAAGCTTTTTACGTGAAATTGCGGTTTATTAATATTAAACAAATAATTATTTTCACCGCACAAAATATATCATAACAGTCAAAATAATTTATTAATTACTAAGAAATTATTTATTACTTGCAAATAATAACTTTTTTATTTGACAGAAAGATAGGCTTATATTTCATAATATAACTGATATATTAAGCCATATAACGAGCAAATTGTGATGGAAATGAATTCATTTTATTTTATTCGATGTTTTAATAATGAGCAAATACTACATTACGCTTCAAGTGCGGGATCACCAATTGATTTTCCGCACTCATATGCGGAATGTCGATCAGAACGAGAAAGTACTATTTTGCGCACTCTGCATGTGGAAAATTGAATTTTGTACATGGGAGTTAGGAAAAAATATATTCCGCATAAGTGAGAAACGTGAATTGCATTTTGGGACAAATCATAACTTAAGAAGGTGAAGTGTTCGCAAATTTGTAGGCCGGAACTTAAAATGAAATTACTTTTTGCAAAATGGTATATCGGATTTAAAAAAACCAATAAAAGTGCTCAGTTTTTAAACTACTTTAGCTAGTTAATAAAAAGCTCGTAGTCTAATTTAAATGCGATAGACATTGAGATATTTACTCGAAATTTAGAGACCATGACGTCACGAACGTAATTTTTAAATATTTTATTTTCGTTTGTCAACTTTGATATTTATGACGTGGAATATCTATAATATTACAGTTTATTAATTTCTTTCGAAAATTGGTTTATTTATTCTTACGAGATATTTTGATTGTTATAACTTATATTATTTACTTTATATATATCACAATATATATCATCAATAAGGTACACTGCGATCAAATGCCCTTAAGTTAATAAAGTCATAAAGATTAATTACAGAAATAGTTCTTTTTAAAGAGCCTTTGAAATATAGAAAAAGGATATTTCTTAATGGTTCAGGTTTCAAAGCAAAGCCGTCTAGTTACTTCATCGGACAGATAATTTACAAAAAAATAAAAAATAAAAATCCCGTCGATATCTTTCGGTACGACAGCAAATTTATCAAGAAGTATTGCCAATAACTGAGGGGGGAACTGATTGAGATCACATTATTTTACTGTTTTATTTCGCAACGGATGTAGTTACGAGCAGATTTTTTATATCCATTGTTAATATTCATATTCATTGATGAACTTCAATCATTTGAAAGACAAATTTCAATTGTTTTCTGTCACAAATAATATTCCCATACAGCACAGACGTTGCAAACATATAACGGTTATGTTGCAGGAATGTAAAAATGTCCGACTTCATAACCGTTATGTATCAGTAACGTATTTGGTATGTAACAGAACATTTTGTGCTGTCTGGGTTACTATTAATGTAACTTTTAACGATATTTATGAATGTTATGTCGTTTTTTATTCGTCATGACTAATTGTTAATAACTAATTAAATCAATATCTTGAAATTGTATTTTATCTGTAAAGTAAACAAGGTATCTAAATACTTAAATATATACGTATGAAAGGGAATGTATTGTACCTCTCTTTGATGTCAATAAAGTCGAAATAATAATAATAATAATAATAATGTAGAAACCGATTATTCTTCATAGAAAGCCGCAAAAAAATTAAACACTCAGCAGTTACTCAGCAGCACATACCGCTTGTGCGGAAATCTAATGGCAATAAGGTTCGAACTCTGGTACCAATAATGTCTAAAAAATTTGTGGAAAACTTTTATTAGGCAGAATAAATTTGATAATTGATGTAAAAACTGCAATAAGTTAATTCCGGATCATCAGTTTTTGTTCCTGATCGCCATGCTGCAACTAAATAAGTGCACAGGTTAACTAAACAAATTAAAAAGGATTTCGAAAATAAGAAATACAGTACTGCCCTATTCATAGACGTTGCAGAAGCTTTTGACAAAGTTTGCCAGAGGGGACTGTTATAGAAACTAAGAAAATCCTTTCTTAATCACAATTATCAGTTCCTCGAATCATATCTAACAAATCAAAACTTTCAAGTAAAAATCACCGTAATTTTTTCTAAACAGTTAACTACAGAATCTAAGGTACCGCTAATGTTCTGGGCACTGCTCACTACACTGAAAAAAAACTGCTAGTAATACTTTTCGAAATGCAAAACTTCAGGAACGAATAAGTTGGTTAGGGAAACTAACTACAATTTGGTCGAATATGTCTGAATGATATTTGCAGTGACAACCATTTAATTGTGTCAAACAAATTTGTTAAATAGGTCCTCCAAATATACTTATTTATTGGAACTCAGAGCAATAAGTTGGGTAACCACTTCAGGAGTTGATACTGAATTTACTTAAATTTAAATCCGTTTAAATGAAGATATGAATACGGAAGTACTACGAAAAATATTTTTCATATTTGACTTTTTAGCCATATTTAGATGTTCTTCTTTGGTTAAATTAACTGAAAATACAGCAAAAAATGAATATGAATTTGTAAACTTAATTATTTATATACTAATACTAATATCAATTAGGCATTGAATATTACTACACATTGAAAGAACGCAGCCTCCATGTTTTATACTTGAATTTGCTATCATAAACCGAGAAACTCTTCTCTACTCTCTACTGCTTATTATAGCAAGGTAGTCTACTTTGTGGCTTCGAAATCAAAACTGTCTCACCGTCAAAATCTGACTTGAATATCTACTTGGCGAGTTAAAGCTGTAACAGACTATTTTCTAGACCTTTGCGCCCCGATTTGCAGGCGTAAAATCGCATTTTATACCCTCGAAAATTTCATGGCTGAGACAGGAGTTCCCTACCCATCCCAGTTTAAAATGCAGATCATAAATTCGAATTTTACACCCGCACGGTCAATACGGATGGAGTATACATTGAACCCCATGGAGTAACTCATTAATATTACACCCCCCCCCTCTCCTGTTATAAGCACTTATAACAAGTACTTATTGAGTTATTTACTTAAAAGAGCTTCAAATTTTGAATTTTGATTTTTTTTATTTCAAACATTAATAAATAAAAAATTCTTTTTAGAAACCACCATTTTATAAATAGACTAAAAAGGATAAAATAATTTTTCCCATCCACACAGGTCACTAATACCATGCCGAAATAAATACCCAATAATTTTTCATTTTATTAGGAAATAAAATATTTGTAAGACTTAAAATGGAAAAAGTGGGGGGCAATATAGGTAACAGAAATGACCATCATGTCTAAACTGGCGTGTCATATTGTTCATTTAAGCACAAGTTTCTCATTTGTTATTGTTCGTCGAGGAGTCATTTCTGGTAATAAAAAGATTGTTTCTTTTTCTTCCTTGACCTTGGAAATTTACTCATTTAGACTCAAAATTCAGACCGGGTTCAACCGTTTTATTTTTATTGCCTTGGAATTAAACAGTTTTAGTATGTATGTAAAAGGCTAAAAAATGTATGGGAATTAATTTTATTAAATACATTTCATTTACGTTTATTAAATATCTACATTATTATCTACAAAAATGTTATTTTTCCAATATAGATGCGTGATCTGAAAAAAAAATGGTATTAAAAAATTGTATTAATCACTTCTCGTTTTGCAATATAACATTTCATGAAGATACTAATGTTTTTTGCTAGACTTTTTTTAGCTTTAGAACTAGAATTTTATTATCTGTATCATTGAGTCTATGGCAATATATTTCTAATTTTGTTAGTTACCATTTACACTGTATAGTCTGTCACTTCCTTTTTTTAATTTAATGGCAGCAGTGTGAAAGTATTTGCTAAACGCTGCATTTTCGATAAAAACTCAAATGAACGAAGTTTGTTTTACAGGCGATTGTAGTGAATTCTTAGTCCTGTAAACGGCAAATTGGAAAAGCGGACAGGAAATTGCCATTTGCCCTGCTTCAAGCGAAACAAATAAACTATCCGACATGTAATCAATTATATAAAATTAGGAACACTCGGCACGATTTGTTTGTCGAAGAGTTAATTTTCGACAAATATTTACTCGATGTTTCGCGCAGGTACTTTCGAGAAGTATTGGAAGTTGCATCTACATAGTTTAGCAAACTGTAAATATATTTGGCATCTTCAACATATACGAATGGTAATTAATTAATAATACTATAAAAAGAAAGAAAATAAAAATTAGAGAATACATTTAAAATAAAAATAGATTAGATTGTTTTCAACAGTTTTACACAAAATTTATTGTAATGAATGTTTGAATATGAATTAATTGAACAAGAAAAGTATATACAAATGTTATTTATAAATACCAAATTTTCAAAACGGAGATAAGATTTTGATATAAGATATTTTTTATAATTACACACATGTTTAAATTATTGATTACAATTTTATTGTTTTCCAATGTAAAATTCTGAATAACAAACATAACTACAGATAAAGAAACACTAATTAAACGCCATATTGGCCTATGCCCTAATCATCTTTCTTCAAGTGCAAGCTTCGACTAGTTGGAAAGTCACCAATAAACAGTTCCCAATAGAATTAGCATGAACGTAATGTTATTCTATTATAATTTTTTTATTAGTAGTACTACTTGTTAGTACTACTAATATCTATTCTTTACAGAGATTGGAATTTTATTCGAGAATGAAGAATATCGAGGAATTAAATGATGATTGTTACTTTTTTCCAACAATTCTCGATCAATTCTCAATTAATTTCTTCTGATTCTGTTAGGAGGTATAATAGTTAGAATTATTTGTATACAACTCGAATTTCGAAAAATCCTGTGTGCCAATGTTCATCATATATTTCAGTATAGATTATGGCCGGAGAACAAACTTCCGAAAATCAAAACCCCGAAAGGCTAAAAGGTCGATATTGCGTGAGTCCAGCGTATTTTAATTTGATTTCTTTTTGAAAAATTTTCAAAGACAAAGTGAAGAGAATCACGCTGGAGCCATGCTATATCGAAATTTTGGCCTTTCGGTGTGTAGATTTTCGGAACTTTGTTCCCCGGCCCAGATTACTACATAACCGAAAGACTAATTTTAAATTTCCTTTCATATTTTGAGAAGAGAAAATCAGACACAGTATACGAGCATTGTAACACTATCTGCGAAAAAGTTTAATAAACTCAAAAGAATAATATTAGTTTGGCTATACTAAGCAAACAAATTTCGTATTTTATTGCAATGAAAAGTAAACATGAAAATTGATATTTTGTTGATTTTATTGACATCTGTAATTATAATATTTTTTAAATGTAAATGCCAACATAATTTGAATATATATATTTTTTGCAAAATTCTTTGAATTTTATGCAACAAAATCACGTTATTACAGATTGATATTTCACTCCAAGCAAACCCGAAAATTGAGTAATTCTTATTTATATTCTCTGATCTTTACGCTGTAAAACATTTTTTAATACAACATCCTAAAAATCGCAAATAAGCAAGTAATAGTTTTTATCAGTTTCTTGGCGAAATTAACAATTTGTGTTGTATAAATTAACCAACAACACTTTTTCTGGTAGAGTTAAAAAAATATTTAATCTACATTTGTTACTAAAAACCATGCTACTATGCACCTGATATTATTCTGCTGTAAATAAAAACATAATAAACTGCATAATTGAACAACATAACCCTACGTTGAGAATCGTGACCGCTACAGAATAACGGCGGCAATACTGTGGCAGTATTAACCCGTTACATAGTTGTGAAAAAACCAGTACCGCCCTAAGTTATCATTCGGTCTTATGCCAGTATCGTCGACCTTCGGCGTTAATGGGTTCATTTCATCATTATTATTATTATTATTATTATTATACGTCTTTATTGACACAACCATTTGATACAATTAATAGAACAATAATTGAACCAACAGATCGCTCAAGGGGCGAGCCACAGCAGCAGCTGTTTTGCAGACTGACCCGTCATTAGTTGAGATTGTAGATGTTTCGACAGGGCCTAGTGTTTTGAGAATCCGAACAATTACGACGCCAGGTATTTGAAACATTTAGAAACTTTCAAACTATAGCATTTCAACATTTAATGCAATTTGTAGGTATGAAGCCGTTAACTATATTAATTTTTACTTGCACCTATGTTAAATCTATATTTCGTTAATAGACTCTGGGCTCGAATGATTCCTCAATACTAGTTTTGTCTTTAAATCATTATTAATTCTTCTATTACTTCGACCCAGACCAAGTCTGGACGAAGTATTGAATTTGGTCACTTCGGGCATAAAAATGACCCTATAGTTTTTCATCAAATGTCGACGTTTCAGACCCTAAGGAACCCAAATCAACAATAAAAAAATTTGTGTCCGTGATCTTGTACGTACGTACCGTACGTCCGTATACGTTCCGTTTTTTTGTCTCGCGATAACTCGCGAACGGATAAGCGTATTGACATAAAATTTTTTTTAAAATACGCGTCTTGGCATAATTTAGATCTGTTTAGATTTTGGCGTAGATCCATCCATCCATTACTAAAAAAATTTAGCCCCAATTAAGTTTCTTCATAGTTTTTTGCATTTATTTTGAAAAATACAAATTTTATTAAAAAATGTTTCAAACAAAAAAGATAGAGCATGAAATTCTCTACAAAAAAGGTTGTATGCATTTCTTCCTAAAGTCAACGATAATGCCATAAAAACAGGTTTAAAATGCTTATGACTATTTCTGAAAAAGTATCGAATTTGGTCACTTCGGCAAAAAAATTACCCTATAGTTTTTCATAAAATTTCGACGTTTCGACCCCCTACCCCCGGGGTAGTCTTCGCCAGCCCCTCGGGCGCGGTAATCACCTACGGGCGCATAAGTTCTTTTACGCCCTTGATACGAAAATAACTATTTCGATATATCTAAAAGATGTCTTCTAGTATCTAAAAGATATAACCGTCAGAGATCTTTTCGAAACTTTCAAGATATCTTTGACGAATTATACAGGGTCATCGAAAAGTATCGGACCCCCCTAATATCTTCAGTTAGAATGCACTTAGGAGAAAATGTCCAATAGCAAAGTTGTATGGTTTCAAGCGGGGAGTAAGATGAAGACCTTGACATTGACCTTGACCATGTCCTTCAAGGTCATTTCAAGGTCAATCTTATTTTTTTAAATAGAACCCCCTACATTTTATTGCATATTCTTATAGCTTATCTCGAGAGCTTTCTAAAACACTATAATAAAATATTTTTTTATTAAGTACTTTTTGAGTTATAAAGGTTTGAAGTTAACAATTTGTTAAGTGGTGTGCGAGTCCGACCAGTTAAGGCAAGAGTGGTGTGCGAGTCCGACCAGTTAAGGCAAGAGTGGTGTGTGAGTCCGGCCAGTTAAGGCAAATTTAATTCCAATTGGTTAGCTTGGGCAAAATATTTAATTGTACCAAACAATTCACAACAAATGTTCAAATTGTTGCCCTTCAACAGCCTGGCAATGTGCCAATCTGTTATAAACAGCCGAAACCGCATTCCGGTACGTTTCTGGCGGTATTACTTCTATCTCTCGAGTTATTCTCCCTCTTAAATCATCTAAATCTTGAGGCTTGGTGGCATAAACTTTACTTTTCAAGTAACCCCACAAAAAAAAGTCAAGTGGGGTCAAGTCCGGAGACCGAGGTGGCCACTCAATATGACCCCTTCGCCCTATCCACCTGTCCTGAAATACCTCATTCAAATATTGACGGACAATGACACCATAATGAGGTGGAGCTCCATCCTGTTGGAAATAAATTTCATCCATATTTCCACCAGCTATGTCTCGAATAGTTGGAACAATTTGTTCGCGAAGCATGACTAGGTATACTTGTGCTGTCACATTGCCTTCAATGAAGAAAGGGCCAACTGCTCTACCATTAAGAATACCAGCCCATACGTTAACTTTTTGTGGATATTGAGTATGATTGTCTCTTTTCCAGTGAGGTCGAATAACACTGTTAATGATGCGAGGATGGGGAGATCAACAAAGAGGGTATAAAACAGTAACGCGATTATTTAATGAAAATTTTCGGAATGAAAATAATAGGATCTCCAAAAGTACTGTAATCCATACTATTCAACGTTTCGAGGCCATTGGTAGCGTTAAAAGCCGCCCAAAATCTGGTAGACCTAAAACAGCAACAAATAATGATAAGGCATTAGATGTTTTACAGTCTTTCGTTGAAGATCCCCATATTTCCATCAATCGCGTTGCACAAGAATACGAAATCGGTCATGCATCTGTCAGCAAAAATTTTGAAATTGAATAAATGGCATCCATACAAACTCCAGTTTTCTCTGATGAGGCAACATTTGAACTGACTGCAAATGTAAATAGACACAATTGTAGATACTGGAGTGACGTTAATCCTCACTGGAAAAGAGACAATCATACTCAATATCCACAAAAAGTTAACGTATGAGCTGGTATTCTTAATGGTAGACCAGTTGGCCCTTTCTTCATTGAAGGCAATTTGACAGCACAAGTATACCTAGTCATGCTTCGCGAACAAATTGTTCCATCTATTCGAGACAGAGCTGATGGAAATATGGATGAAATTTATTTCCAACAGGATGGAGCTCCACCTCATTATGGTGTCATTGTCCGTCAATATTTGAATGAGGTCTTTCAGGACAGGTGGATAGGGCGAAGGGGTCATATTGAGTGGCCACCTCGGTCTCCGGACTTGACCCCACTTGACTTTTTTTTGTGGGGTTACTTGAAAAGTAAAGTTTATGCCACCAAGCCTCAAGATTTAGATGATTTAAGAGGGAGAATAACTCGAGAGATAGAAGTAATACCGCCAGAAACGTACCGGAATGCGGTTTCGGCTGTTTATAACAGATTGGCACATTGTCAGGCTGTTGAAGGGCAACAATTTGAACATTTGTTGTGAATTGTTTGGTACAATTAAATATTTTGCCCAAGCTAACCAATTGGAATTAAATTTGCCTTAACTGGCCGGACTCACACACCACTCTTGCCTTAACTGGTCGGACTCGCACACCACTCTTGCCTTAACTGGTCGGACTCGCACACCACTTAACAAATTGTTAACTTCAAACCTTTATAACTCAAAAAGTACTTAATAAAAAAATATTTTATTATAGTGTTTTGGAAAGCCCTCGAGATAAGCTATAAGAATATGTAATAAAATGTAGGGGGTTCTATTTAAAAAAATAAGATTGACCTTGAAATGACCTTGAAGGACATGGTCAAGGTCAAAGTCAAAGTCATCATCTTACTCCCCGCTTGAAACCATACAACTTTGCTATTGGACATTTCTCCTAAGTGCATTCTAACTGAAGATATTAGGGGGGTCCGATACTTTTCGATGACCCTGTATGTATATATATAGTATATATAATATCATAATAATACAGACAGTACTTAGTAAAACACAGTAAACATGTACTATGCATCGAATAGTCTATTAGAATACAAGTGCATGAAGTAAGTGTTTTGCAACTTTTATTTATTAATACTTCGGCTGGCCTGTTGTCGGGGTCGAAGTTTTGAAAATGCTCATTTTCAATTTTCATACATATAAGAAACACTATATTGTTGTAACATATCTATCGAAGCCAGTTGGACCTAAATATGGTTGCACCCCAAATATCAATATAATTTAATAATATAATTGAAAGCTGTTAGTAAACAAACGAGTATTAAAGAATAGCCGACTCTCTACTGGGTCGACGTTTCTGAGTGGGCGAGGCACCACGCCAATTTACTTACTAAAATCATACAGTTTCAAAATTTAATTATACAAATGATACATTAAGATTCGTTTCGAGTTGACAATTTGGAATATACTTCCTGCACGACCCATCTTAAACTAACATATCCTATATGTATATAATATGAGCAATTATTTATGGGATTAATGGATTAAGCGAACATATTATTACAATATATGGTCTTAATCTGTCTCATGGTAACACATTTATATGAAAAACAATATAAAAATATATTTCAAAAAGTGTAGGAAGACTACAATACACGGGTTGCAAATTTACGAGACACGTATTGTAAAAGTACATTACTTTCTGGTTAAAAACTTCCAGCCCGTTTATAAAATTACAAACATTTTTAACAGTGTAGGAGTGTTGTTGATTTGTTAAAAGAATGGAGATTATCTACGTAGGTTAAAATGCAATAAATGCAGTTTTAAAATAAATATTAAAAATGATGTCGGATGCCTACTTCGTAATACACTAAATATCTGTACAGTAATGTAGCTACCGCGCTTAAAGGGTTTTAAAACCCAAAGCGTAAAATATCTATCTATCTATCTATCTATTTAATGGTTATGTACGACTTTTAGAATTTATTTTTCAATCATTAATTATCGATAGTATAACGTAGCATAAATTTTGATAAATATTAGGGCCACTTTAACATTATATGTAAAATATGATACTAACTACAAAAATACAGTGATATAATATTTCAAATTAGTAAGAATAAAAGTTAGTAACTCTAAGTAAAAAGAGTAGACGTTCTTGATAAGAAAAGTAATTAGATAACTTACCTGAAATAGTAATGTCAACCAAATAATATAGATGGTGCAATATTTACTACATTTTTTAGTTGGCGTGACCACTTTTCTTGTTTGCCTTACAAACTGTTTTTTCCATGTGATATTATTCTTTTAGAAATTGCGTTTCTAACCGTTATTTATTCTTATATCTACACTATATTGTAAAAATATATAAAGCTCTTTTTATTTAAGTTTAATACGATTTTTTAGATCAGTCTGGGTAAAATAGCGTTTGCTATGGCTCGCCTTTTGGCGAAATCGAAAAGTGCTGTAACCCTCTGTATAATGACGTATAATAATAATAATAATAATAAAGTTTGGAATAAGTGAATATTCGAGCCGAATCATATAGAGTGTGTGCAATGATTTTAATACGTATTTATTTGTAAAGCGAAGCCTTTGACAAAGAAAATGCAGGGCGATATTATATGCTTATGCGTAAATAATCGTACTGGATATTAAATGTAACGTTTTTATTTTAAATCGATAAAAAGATTCGTACCGGAAAAAACCATTACAGAGCGTGTGAAATTAATTATACTATTTATGGCTTTTGTGAAAAATAAGGTGAAGATGTATTTTTATAACTTACGTCAATTATTTAGTGAGTTTCGAGTTCGTCATGATACGATTTAAAGCACTTCACCTAATTTTGTTTCTAAATAGATTAAAACTTGGAACTTTAAAAGCAGACATAATTTTTTAAGAGCTCTCTTAAATATTGGCTCAACTGAGTTACTATATACTCGAAAAGACTAAGGAACGAAGGATAATAACGAGTCCAACCGTACAACATTTATGCGCACAACGAATGTGACCTCTGTAATAAATAATACAAAACTTTTTACGTGATTTAAAATGTTCATACGTGCAGCAGAAAGTATTCTCGTGTTTTAGTGGACATCGTAACCGAATGTTTCCTTAGTCGGAAAAGGAACGGCTACAGTTTTTTCTGAAAGGCCATAATATGAAATTATTTCCTTCGTGTGCACTTTTTGTTTTATACGTTCCATAAATCATAATGCAAATTTTGCAAACATAACTGACCATATAGATTTTCTGAAATTTCATTGTAGAAAGCAGACTAATGTTGATAGAAAATGGAGCAAATTTGTTGAAAATTTGAAATTTTACTCATTTTTAATTTAGTATATTAATTTGAGAATTTTGAAAATAGGCAAGATTCTTAATGTTCTTTCATTGACTGAAGTATTTAATCTAACCTGAGGAAACAGAATTTCTTTATATTTATCGCTGTTTGATAATATTTAATAAATTATACAAATTCGTATGCAAACATTTTTTCTTTTAATTTTATTTAACAAAAATGAAAAGTTCTGTGGATGTGCATATAATCAGAGCTATTCGGACGTCTTTGGTTTGCTTCTGCAGATACCTAATACCACCATGAGGATTAATTCCGGTGACTTGGTCGGGGATTTCAACGGCTTCTTTGAGCGGACGCGCTGAAATCGTTAATGCGTGGGGGGGGGGGGGGGGTCAATATCATAGACCTTGTGTGCATTAGAGGTTAATGCAACTGGTCTTACCCAATAAAAATATTTTTCCGAACGGTAATAGCCAATAATTAACTGTCAATTTCTGCAAATTTCCGAATTATAGAATAATACCATTGGTATTCTTAAGAAGTTAATTTTTATTGGTTGACGATACTAGTAACTTATATTGTAAGGATATCTAAATTGAAGCATTGATTGTAATACAATATTTTCTATTCACTACTTTAGAATTCTCTTAATTACTAAATTACTGCATGATTTTAATTTATGACCAGTAAAATCATCAATGCTAATATCTTTATACCTTCATTGTTTACAATGATGCGTGAACTGTATTTTTCGTATCTTAATCAATCCAAAAATCGGTAATTGCACGCACGAGCATCAGTAGGATTATATTCAGGGAGGGTGGAAAAATTAAATATGAGACTATATGTTAATTGCCATTACATATAGACTATAATAAATGTAGACGATTAGGCCAGTAGAAGGGGAACAACTGACCCCCACCCCCTTGCCGCTCTTAGTGGACGCTTTTGATAACATAAATTATGTGTGTCAATCTCGTCTGAACTGATATCATAAAAATCGACTAATGTTTCAATGAACGAAAAAATATTTCCGACATAAGCACTGATACTTTATGGAGGATCAACTCTGTATTGCATTGGCACATTTCATCAGTACAAATGTACATTAGTTACTGATGTTTTCCGTGAAAATTGTTTTCCATGAAGGACCACGCACTAATTAAATGGAAAGTGGCTCCGGTCAAATAAAAAATAAATCATGGGTCAATACACTCTTGGGTATCCTGATAAAACGTCCCCTGGGTGCTTTGAAAAAATAATATTTTTATTATTTTAATTTGAAAAAGTTTAAGCTGTCAAAAAGCCACTTGATACATATACAGTCCTCCCTTCGTAAGTGTTTTCCTCCATAATTATTATCTTCCTAATTCCATCCATAATCGCAGTCTAAAAATATTCCATAATTGTTGTCCAGGTTCCCCCTTCCAGGTGCATCTGTTCTATTAACTGTTTCATACGTGGAGAACAGTAAGTAGGAGCGGAAACGGCAAACAAGCAATAGTGGGGGCATTATGAGAATTTCGGTCCCGACCGGAGAGCAATTAGGGGGGGAGGGCAGTAGTTGAAAAAGTAGGAAAGCGCAGAAAATTGACTTAATTGATTTTCTCGAATCTATTAAATGCAAAAACTTGTTTTTTTTCCAGGTTGCATCACAGAAAATTTTTATCAGGATATCCCACAGTGTATTTTGCAATGATTTGCGGCTTCATCTTGGATTTCAATACATCACAGGGAAATCTACAGGAATAATAACAGTCAATATTTCTGCTCTCTACATTAATTCTAAGTAGGGAAAGTGCGTCGGTTATGGGCACGGCCCGGTTGTGAGCACCTCCTCGTAAATTGGTAAAAGAAGCATACGGCACTGACCTGAGTATTGTAAAACTTGAATGCTGACATTACGCAGCTTTTGTGTTAATACCGTATATATATATATATATAGCAGCGAGCATAATAAAACTGAGCTGAAATAAATAAACAGAAAAGTGATTGTATACTGTTTTTAAAATGATATAAATTAAAATGATATAAATTAGTGTGAATTGTTTCGAATCGGTAAGTATTTAATTTTTTGTACAGTGTGATCATTATATTTTGTGATTTGATTTCGTTTTTAACCAAAATTTTTGGATCACATAATTTATTGGCGTTTTAAATAATCACTGCCATTCCCGGTTATGGACACCTTCATGTAACGGGTTTTCGGCACCCTTGCTTTCTCTCACTCAATACGTGTTTGGTTCAGAAACATAGCAATCTCATTGTTTATATTGACCTTATGTTCTTATATTACTTTGATGAATTGTTAATGAATTAAATGCAATGAATATAGTCGATCGGTGCATTTGAAGTGCGCTGAACATGCAAGAATTGTGATTCTGATTTTGAAGATTAGTGAATGACTAATGTGAAAACGTTTTGTGTGCTTTCTGTCACCGGAGGCTTTAAAGTTAATAAAATTTTTGTTTTCACTTCACTAAATGTATGATAACATTTTTCTTTTACAAGGAATCAATTTAATTCGTTTACAGGAGTTAGCTAAGGTATCTTTCCACTGATACACATATGTTTACATAATATGAGTGTTGTCAAAAATTATTCGCTAAAAACAAAAGGGTGCCCACAACCGGTGCTCTTCCCCGATTCAATCGGATAAAAAAAAACTACAAAACTATTTTAGTTTCAGCTCTAACGGTTCGTTTATCATAATTTTATTTCAAAATTCAGTTTTGAAAAAAGGTAACTTCGAATTATATAAAAATCGGAGTACCACATATTACACATTATTACTTGTTAACTTGGTGGTGGTTCTACTGCATCAAAAAAGATTACACGATAGTGGAAGCAAACTCAAACCGAAAGAGCCGAAATGCATCTCGTCTATAAGAGATCAATTGCTGGATGCAACTGTATGAATCAAGTGGGACTACAAATTCCATTACGATCAAGTTTCACTCAAACATCTGTCCATTTCAAGTCAGTACCCGAATGGAAGTTCCCTCTTGTTAACATTGAAGTTGAACTTTTATTTCTCGAAGAACTCGAACCCGTGAGCGAAGAGGCCATTAAAATCTTGGGGAATCACTGCGCTGCTATTTACAGGAAAACATTTCTGGCTCTAAAGGCCAGAAACTCCGTTGCCGTTGCGGATCGATCGTTGTCTTGGCTGAGAGAGCCAGGTAGTGGAATTTTGATGGAGATGAAGATCGCAATGGAGGTGGGTGTATGGATGTGCAGGTATTGGGATGGAGAGAAAGTACAAGGGTAGCGGGAGTAACCCCGTGTAGGATTTCCGATGTGGGATATATCGAACGATGAACCGAACCCATCGAGTTGTAACCCTGTTCGCGGATTTCCAGTCAAACATATTCCGAGTGACAGACTGAAGCATCGCATACAGAGAGGTTCATCCGCAAACAATAACCCGACGCTGCCGCCATCCCCCTTTGACCCCACTACTTGCTGAGGCTGGGTGAATATGCGCTCGCTGTCAGAAGTTATCTTTACCAGTCCACTGTGGCACTCAATTCAATTACACCCGAGACCCGTGCTACCCCCACCGCCTATGTATGACGTAATCTCCAAACCCGTTCGTCCTCTTAAGAGATATTATAGGGTGAACGCTTTCCAAAGAGTGGAATAGAGAATTGTGCAATCATATTAAGCGGCGAATGAATGTTATTGAGTCGGAAACAATTATTTTAGTGGTCGTTTGACAATCTCTGATGATAATGTTTCATTCTGTTTTGATTTGATGATGGGTCATTGATAAGAGTTTGATGATCATCATTCAATGTTCTTGACTGTTAATTAGAGTAGATTTGGGCAACTTAAGGGATACATGATATTAAGGTACAGTAGTGGTAGCGCACTGGACTACGAAGTCGTAGGTCGTGTGTTCGATCCCCGCCCGGGAAACAATTTTTCCATTTCTTTTTCAAATAGCAGTTCGCTATTATTAAGATCATGTTGTTTGTTTACGTTTCGAAAATGTGTATCTCACGGAAATGGTCTCATAACCGCTGCTGCGCTTTAATGCAGGTTTCGAAAGTTTCCTACATTCTTGACAAATGTGACGCATGGCACCATGTAGTACGACGTGCAAACAAATTTCTAATTGATTACACAAAAATATATTGTTAAAGAAAATTCTTTTTTTGAAAATACTAAAATATGTTACTTGGTGATGTCGTCACGTATTTTTTCTCGTAAATATTGCACCGTAGGTTGTCTCTCTTATACTATAATAGTTTTACGATTTTCTTTTCTCCTTCTTGACAATTTTTACAACGTATTTTAAGTAATTCATATTCGCTTAGTGCAAGACGCCGGCTACTCCGCCTGGTGGTGAATTTTGACAACTCGCATCTGCAATTTGTATAGAGAGTGATATGAGAAAGTGTAATATTTAGTTTTTCTTTAATTTTCTGCGGGTTTTCAAAAGCATTAGTACTTTGAGTATATTGATTGAAATTTGGCCCAAATTTTGTACATTTTTGTTTGTAACAAAATATTATACTTTTACTTCGACCCAGACTAAGTCTGGACGAAGTATTGAATTTGGTCACTTCGGGCAAAAAAATTACCATATAGTTTTTCATCAAATGTCGACGTTTCAGACCTTAAGGAACCCAAATCAACAATAAAAAAATTTGTGTCCGTGATCTTGTACGTACGTACGTCCCGTTTTTTGTCTCGCGTTAACTCGCGAACGGATAAGCGTATTGACATAAATTTTTTTTTAAAATACGCGTCTTGGCATAACTTAGATCTGATTAGATTTTGGGGCAGATCCACCCGTCCATTACTAAAAAAAATTAGCCCCAATTAAGTTTCTTTGTAGTTTTTTGCATTTATTTTGAAAAATACAAATTTTATTGAAAAATGTTTCAAACAAAAAAGATAGAGCATGAAATTCTCTACAAAAAAGGTTGTATGCATTTTCTTCTTAAAGTCAACGATAAGGCCATAAAATGTGGTTTAAAATGTTTATGACTATTCTCTGAAAAAGTATTGAATTTGGTAATCGCGGCAAAAAAATTACCCTATTGTTTTTCATCAAATTTCGACGTTTCGACCCCCTACCCCCCAGGGGTAGTCTTTGCCAGCCCCTCGGGTGCGGTGACCACCTACGGGCGCAAAGTTCTTTTACGCCCTTGATACGAAAATAACTATTTCGATATATCTAAAAGATGTCTTATAGATATCTATAAGATATCCGTCATAGATCTTTTCGACACTTTCAAGATATCTTTGACGAATTATATGTATATATATTGTATATATAATATCATAATAATACAGACAGTAATTAGTAAAACACAGTAAACATGTAATATGCATCGAATAGTCTATTAGAATACAAGTGCGTGAAGTAAGTGTTTTGCAACTTTTATTTATTAATACTTCGGCTGGCCTGTTGTCGGGGTCGAAGTTTTGAAAATGCTCATTTTCAATTTTCATACATGTAAGAAACACTATATTGTTGTAACATATCTATCGAAGCCACTTGGACCTAAATCTATGATTGGACCCCCAAATATCAATATAGTTTTATAATATAATTGAAAGCTGTTAGTAAACAAACGAGTCTTAAGGAATAGCCGACTCTCCACTGGGTCGAAGTTTCTGAGCGAGCGAAGCGAGCGAGGCACCACGCCAACACTAGTTTTAATTCGAATCATTTTGAGTTGGACAAAACGAGGTTAAGGGGCTGAAATGAATATGATAATCCGAACTGGATTTGAATCAATCACAAACTCAATAAACTTTAAACCAGTAAGTATAGAAATAGGAAAAAATTTGGCGCTAGGATATGCAGTTCGTGTAGAAGAAGTATTTGGAATATCTACAGAGCATAAATTAATTCGTTCCAATGTAATTCGGCAAACGACAGTGACTCTTCCACCGTACAAAGTTACATTGGAAATAAGAAAAATACCACGTTTATGTATTAACTAAATTACTAATAATGGAAAATTACAATATATACATAAATATAAATATATTTCAGCTGAATAATGAATTGTATTCTATACAATTTCGAACTCGGAGTAATCATTTTTTTTGCACAGTATAATAAAATGAACCCTTTCAAATGGTTCTTTAAACCATAAAACTTACTTGCAACACTTAACCCAGATCGAAATAAACTTTAAAATATCTCAAATTAACGAATAAATAAGAGCATTTTTACATTGACTTTAATGGAAAAGCTCGGACGTTGCAGATGCGAGTTGTCAGAAATCTCCACGCTGAGCGCTGCCGTCGATTTCGATATCCCCTCCATCGCCATGCACGAAGCGAATACTTTCCTCGTGCTAATTGCATAATAGTTATTTTGGATTGAAGCACGTAAAATAAACTTTTACGACCGTAGGTGATCAGCGTGTCCGAAATTTTTCGTCATAACGAGTTTAAAATTTGACATTATGCCAATATATTAAAACTCAAAAAAGTGAGAAAACGCTACCTTATCCTTGTAATTTTCAAAATAGTAAAATTTGATTTTTATGCCACAATTTTGGGACGTAAAATAGGAATTTAAAAGCCCCGTATAATGAAAACAGAATTTTTTATTATTTGGTTTAAATGTGTATAAAACTATAATTTATATCATTTTGATCTTTGGTATTTACGTTGTCATCTGCATATCGCCTATAGAACGATCAGAAATACATCAGAATTGAATCGTTGGTAAGTTTGTTCTTAAAATAATATTGCAACGCGTTGACCGACTTGTGGGTTGCATTTTAGAGACAAATAAACGCAATCTGTTCGTCATTTGGAGATTACTTTTATTTATATTATTTTTTCGGACATATTATTTATTGAATAATTACTTAAATTAATGCTATATTATTTTAAAATATACAGGGTCATCGAAAAGTATCGGACCCCCCTAATATCTTCAGTTAGAATGCACTTAGGAGAAAATGTCCAATAGCAAAGTTGTATGGTTTCAAGCGGGGAGTAAGATGATGACCTTGACTTTGACCTTGACCATGTCCTTCAAGGTCATTTCAAGGTCAATCTTATTTTTTTAAATAGAACCCCCTACATTTTATTGCATATTTTTATAGCTTATCTCGAAAGCTTTCCAAAACACTATAATAAAATATTTTTTTATTAAGTACTTTTTGAGTTATAAAGGTTTGAAGTTAACAATTTGTTAAGTGGTGTGCGAGTCCGACCAGTTAAGGCAAGAGTGGTGTGCGAGTCCGGCCAGTTAAGGCAAATTTAATTCCAATTGGTTAGCTTGGGCAAAATATTTAATTGTACCAAACAATTCACAACAAATGTTCAAATTGTTGCCCTTCAACAGCCTGGCAATGTGCCAAAAGTTATAACTCAAAAAGTACTTAATAAAAAAATATTTTATTATAGTGTTTTGGAAAGCTCTCGAGATAAGCTATAAGAATATGCAATAAAATGTAGGGGGTTCTATTTAAAAAAA
This sequence comes from Trichopria drosophilae, assembly GCA_030407085.1. NCBI lineage: Eukaryota > Metazoa > Arthropoda > Insecta > Hymenoptera > Diapriidae > Trichopria > Trichopria drosophilae. The sequence continues at coordinate 40,900,945 of CM059587.1, read as the reverse complement.
TAAGATTGACCTTGAAATGACCTTGAAGGACATGGTCAAGGTCAAAGTCAAGGTCATCATCTTACTCCCCGCTTGAAACCATACAACTTTGCTATTGGACATTTTCTCCTAAGTGCATTCTAACTGAAGATATTAGAGGGGTCCGATACTTTTAGATGACCCTGTATATTGTTTTGACAGTGCGTAAAACTTACGTACATTTTTTGTTCAACATTGGCAAATAACACAGAAATGCGAAATTTCACTTTTATCAGCTTCGAAAATCAGTGTGGATAATTCGCGAAGATTTTTTCCGATTTCTCGTAGAATTTTATTATGAAATTACGCCATTACGTCAGGATGTTTAAAAATTGAATCTAAATTCATTAAAAAAATGCTATTTTATTCATTTTTTTGAATTTTTGTTAAGGGAACCATTTTTTTTCTATTTTACTACTATTGCATTGCATAGTATTACTAAGTCGTTTTAAAATCCAGTTTTTTTAAATCATTCTACGATGTTGTTTAAAGATACGACGGTACTGTTTAAGTTATCATTCTGTACAATTGGGTCATTTTGAGGTCGTTAATAATTATGAATCTAACATCGAAATTGAAACTGATAAAAATTTCAAAAATATTCTTCCGACTTAGCTTTACTCATATCTTTGAATTCAAAATTGTATACCATCATTTTAAAAGGTCTTAACATGATTTAAGGAAACGGGGTTAAAAGGTAAGTGAGGGTAATTGAGTAAAATTGAAAGAAAAATATGGTTCTTTAAAAAACAAGTCTAGCGTGCTGGAGTAATTTCAAGATCAGATTCGTTTTCTGAGCAAATTGTACTTCGAACGACTCTCATTAGTATTTAAAATGGGTTTTTGGGGTCGCTTAATCCCAATATAAGGTCTAAATTTAAAATGACAAAATTATAAGAATTCTTCTAGTTTTATCCTCCGCATCAGCTGATATGTAATTCATAGCTTTGGCATATACCATACGTGGAGGTTGTAAAGGAGTTACATTTAATTTCATTATAGTCGTTTAAGAGTTTGGTTTTGAACTGATGCCTCGATATTAATACATTTACAACTTCCGAATTTTAGGAAATGCCTTGGTTAAATACCCCAAACAGTAAGAAAACATCTTTAAGAGCTGTCTAAAAACAGTCAGATGTCTTAAATACTTATCAGAAAGAGCTCTTAAAGTAATATTTAATGGGATTAATGTGTCGATTTTGAGAGCTCTGCAAGACCTCTTAAATATGAGTTCTCAGAAAACAGCTTTTATTTGCGAGTTTTGACATATAACATAAATAATATAAATAAAAAATACATTTCTGAGAATTATAGATTTTTTTACCTTAATTATTGATTTATATAATTCTTACTGAAGTTCTTTTTACCGTTGGTATATGTACATATTGGACGGCGATTACATTTTAATAATGAATACAATATAATAATACACATTTGTCACAACAATTGCTAAATATCGTAAAACCGCTATTTTTTTCATTATATTTGCATCTATCGGTCTGCATGTGATGTAATTAACACACAATGTCATTTTAGGATTTAGTTCCATCTATGTCTATGGAAAAAACTCACAAATCTTAACTCTGCGGATGCCTTTATCCAAAGAGAGATGGTCCAAAATGAGATAGATTTAAGACCTCTAACATAAGACCTCTTCGAGACAACTATTTTTAGAAGACGTAAGTAAGATCTCTTCAAAAGGTCTTTTTGCAGATATCTTTGGAATGAGCTCTGGACGACCTGTGGTGGACAGGTATGTGTTGTATGGGATGGAACAAAAGCTTTAAATAAAATCGGTCATTGCCCATTGCAATCACTTCAGTGACTCACTAAGTACTCGATCAAGCCTGAATATAGCATAGTCTTTGAAACAAAACGAATTCACATATCTGAAATATAAAGGCAAAGTCTTCATTTAAAAAAGAATTTATCTATAAAAATTAATAACCTTTCATAAAGTTTTCTTAAGTACCGTCTTATATAGATTTACTAGATAGTGAAAAAGCGGATTAGTAAAAATAAAAAACAACAACAAGTCGTGCAAACATGCTAAAAACAATTTTTGACACTTTTGGTGTCAAAGGCATAAAAAATATCTTGGTGGAAGCCATATAGTGCCGTATAGACACTAAGATTTGAAATGAGATACCTGTTTTGTAAAGCCATATACTAAAAATTCCCATGACTGACTGCTGGGAAGAGTATTAAAACAAAGCTTATTACCAAACACAAATATCAAAGAAGGCGGGGTTACGTATGAAATACAACTTTTCTTATTAAGGTGGTTCTACAGTGATCACTTGAGTGTAGGTTATTTAAGGTGTCTTGCCTCCCTCGCGGGTTTAAGGCACCCCCCCCCCCATGGGGGAATGGGGCCAAATTTTAGTGATGCGCCAGCACCGCTGGTTGTGCACACTTAAAAAAGATATACAACAAGTCAGCTACCACATTTATTAGCAACAAGCTGCCTGCCTTGATGCTTCTGTTGGTTCAGAGAACCTTTCTAACGTCGCCACGGCCCGCTAGAGGCCAACCCTTTCTGCGGTTACTGCCTGCACGGACACGGCACGCCGTAGCGCTCCCCCGTGTGGAACCCGCCGGCAGGGGCTTGACACCGCACCCTAGCTCCCCAGTATGGTGGGTCTCTCGAGTCGTTTCACGATCAGGCATTCGTCGGCACAGACCAGCCGAACGATCGGGTCCGTGAGGTCGTCAATTCTCAAAACTTGCTAAGAGAAGCGGATCTTTCAAAAGCATTGCTCCTCTTCGAGCTCGGGCACTTCGACCCCTCACTCTTCCACAATTAAATTGTGGACGGAGATAACCCGCTCGCTCTCTTCCACAAGTCCCCTGCGGGGTCTACAGTGATCAGGGGGTAAGGTAGGAATTTTCACTAAAAAAAGTAAATAAATAATTATTGACTCGATTTTTCAAAATTCGGGATCTCTAAAGATAATTCTACTTATCATAGACGGTTTTCTAGAAAATATCAAGACATTGATTGAGAACTTACCGAGAATAAGTAAATTGTATTTATTTCCGAAAATTATCGGTCCGTTCTGAACTAATTTCTTAAAATACATAGGCGACTGTCATTATCGTGCCCACGCCATTAAAACATATCGTATGCACAAAGGGGTCGGCATTTTTTCATAACCCGCTTGATGATGCTACACTCATCACTATAGTATGTCTATAATAAATTATTTTTGCTCGTTGGAATTTACTTAAATGAACATAATAACCAGCTATTAATTTTAATTAGATTAATTTTCTAGTAAAATTACCAAAATAGCAAAATCCACGGCAATATGATATCACATTAGCATCACGAGCCTCATAGCATGATATCATATTAATAGGGTTAATGCGTCCTCAATAGGCACTCATATTACTGTCACACGATGAAACACCTGATGATAGTAATGTTTTATACGAGGGTCATGCTTTCCAGCAACCTAGGCTCACATTGTGAAGGATGCATGATATAACATGAGAGGGGTTTCACGTATTGTCCAAAATGTTTAAATGATGTTTTTTTGATTTTGAAATTCAAAACTTTAAATTCGAAGTTGAAAACCTTAACCTCAAAATTGAAAATTAAAAATGTATAACATTCAAAATTAATAATTATAAATTCAAAGTCCGAAAATAAAATCTCCACCATGTGAGGCATGATGTCATAATGAACTAATTATCAAAATTTCTTCTTGGTATATCTCGGCCAAAATACTACAAAATTCAAAAAAAATGAAAGGATCTAATATATTAAAGAATTTAATCCAGATGCTTTAGCATCGAATTACTTAATTAATGATGTCATAATCTTACCAGGACCCTTGTAAACGTAAGGACCACGCAAACAATTTATACATGGAGAAGCTCGAGAATACGACGAAAACCGAAGTGAAATGTATTATCTTATCGATAACACAGGTCAACATTTGACCTACGCGAGTTCGCCGGAAGCGCTTAGGTGTTGGTAGGTTTTTTGAGGTTGCTGAATATGATGAGAGGGTTTGTTAACATATGTCAATATGTTTTTGAGGTCTCTAAATCGAATTCAGCTTTTAATTACACATTGGATCTCGTAGAGGTCATGTGCATATTATGTGCAACAAGGGAGAACAAGTGCGGACTCATGAGAATTGCCGACCTCACTTCACTCGGACGTCAAACACGCACTCGTCGGCAAACACCTATTTTGCTCCCTAGTTGCGCAATGTACTATTTCGTCGTAGTACAAATTTTAATGCTCTGCACGCCCAGAAAACTGTAAACTTAGGATTACAGAGTATTAACCCTCCTGTGCACAAGGACGAGTATACTCGTCTAAACTACATTGTTTCCATACGGGACAAGAAAAACTCGTGCACAGTAGGGTTAATCACTACAATGCGCCAGTGACTTATTCAAAACTGAAGTGCTATACACCAAATATAAAGCATAAAAAGAGCAAAACTAAGGTAACAGGAGTTTTATAGTTTGTATGATTTATTTGTTCAGTCCAGTATCCCTTAATGTGTCGGTTCAAAATCTAGCCAATGTTAATTTGTCATTTTTCATGAAAACTCTTATTTTTAATTAGTGTTGTATTTTGTTGGCATTTGATTCTATCCATGAAATTAAACAACTTTAGTTACAACTACACTACACTTTTTTAACATACTTTCGAAAAAATGAGTTAAAAACTTTCAAAAAGTTACGTCGGACTCTCACAGATATTTCAAAATAAAGTTAAGCCTCAGTATATCATTACACAAAATGCAATTTTTAAGTAGTTTCTCCTTTGTTTAATGTTAAATAACTTTAGTCCCATAGGATTTGTACAGAAAATGCAAAAAAGCCGTAAATTTGCACTTTCCTAGAAAATTACCTTATGTCAACAGAAGTTCGGCATTACACTTTATCTTTTATTTTTTTCGCTATGATCATTCGTATGGGAAATATATAAAAAGAAAAGTATCGAAAATCACACGACACTGAAGTTAAGATCGCGCCAGCAGCGAGCACGTAAATCCATTGGCGTAAAACGTGATCGCCCCACTGAACAATTTATTTCGATAAACGATGTAAATATGAGTTAAAAATGATGTAATAATTATATATTCAGTGTAAAAACTATTCTTAACCAGAAGAAGAAGTAATAAATATTATTGCACTGTAGAATAAGTTGTACATGACACCTGCAAATGGTTAAAAATGCAAAATACCAACAAATAACCTGGCGCCTAATTTCCGATTTCTACCATTTTTTATATATGTGTTGGTTCTCAATAAGAAGTTGCTTTTCCTCCAATTAGAGCCCTGTAATTCTATACACTTTACTGATTTCACCCCCAATTATTAAAATTAAGTGACTAAAATAATCTGATAAAAATCGGAATACAATATTGTATTGGAAAAATACTCAATTTTTCAAACCAAAAGGAAATAGATAAATTTTGGGAAATTTTTCTTTGGCGAAACGCATTAGGATAACAAAACCTAATAATAATAATATTTTAGTTTTTTTTTGCGGTTATCTCGAAAAATACGAGTCAGACAAAAAAATTGTCGAACAAAAACTATAGGGTTTGTTATTCTCTAGAAAAATGTTCCTGTAAGTTTAATTCGTAATATCTAAAATTTAGTGTAAAAGAAGGATGAACATGCGATTAGTCGGCTTTTCCATTTCAATCAGCTGTATCATTTATGCTTGTTTTTAAATATTCGTGCGCCATTTTGAATTTTGGCACTTAGACTTTGGATTCATAATGAGCAAACCCTAAACTCTAAGATACAAATTTATATGAAAATGAAACAATATTTTGTTAATTCGTCCGCCATATTGAATCCGACATCTTGAATTTTTAAATTTTACTATAATTTCTGCCCCTAAAGGTTAAGAAACAATAATGATATCAAGCAGACATTGAATAAAATATGTCGAAGTAAATTGAAAAATAAAACAGAGTATTGGATAGATTTATATATAAACTTTTAAACTTATTCGACTTTCAAAAAATGTTGTTTTTTTATGGCATCTTAATTAACCTAGAACCACAAAAAGTAAAAAAAGGCGAGGCCTAAACTAATTTTTAGCAGAGTTATTTTTGTAGATACAAACCAAAATTTTAATTTTAATTTATATTCTTTAGAAAGTTTTACGACTAATGGAAACATACCCAGTAAAGTCTTTTTTTTCTAAATTAAGAATCAACGGCCACGTACACTACGTTGATTACCCGCTAGTGTTTACAAACGTGTTTAGCACTGAAAACTTGAAATTCGAAATATTTATTCAAACATTGCGAATATAGTATAACCCCACTCACTGTGTATACAGATCATAAAATCGTAAAAAATGTTCTAAAGATATTTACTGTTTTAATTTTTTCGAGCATTCCCATTTAACGTTGACTCATTTCATTTCTATAGCAGTAACGGAGGTCAGAGTTTGTAAATCTTACATTATATTATTTTTGTAGTATAGATTTTTTATGATATCGTTGTTCGTGTCATACGATTATGGAAAAATGGACGCCATTATACTAAAACATTAAAGTTGTGATGGTGCCAACAGTAAAATATTTTTTTCTTGTGTAATATTGTCAACATTGCCACAACAAATGTGTATACAAATGCCAATACATGGGTGCGTAATGCTTTACGTATACACGATGTGTGTAATATTTATTTGTGTATCAAGGGCGTAAAATGCAGTTTTACGGCATAGCCGGCTCGAGGTTAATGTGGATGAAAATTGAGATTCAAACATTGTTTTTTAATGCAGTATGCGTAAAATTACCATTTTACGTGTACTGCATCACAAAAGAGATTTCATGTAATAATATTAATTGACTTTTGTTTTCTTTCAGTCGAAAATTGGCCATATACGGAATTGCGTGGACCTTGCATGGACCATGTTAGTGTACTCTTAAAAAATAATGATTTTCATTTCGAGTGGTCACAGTAAAATGCAGCGTTTAAAGCATTGCAAATAGATTAATAAACAGGGCACAAACCTGAACCAAGTTTCATTTTGTTTCTCCTTACAAGAGTAATCTTTTACGCTTAAAAAATAATAAAACTTAGTTTTTTAAATGGCAAAAATGTAAAAAAGTTACGATTTCTCAAAAATATGGTATGTAAGTTCCTGCTTTCAGTAACTTATGTTTTGAAGCAGGCATTTACTAAACCAAGTAAATTCTACTAAACACTATCTCAAAAAATGATAACATGTTGATTTTAAATGACTCGGATAAAAGATATTTTTTAACGTACCCCAACTGAATAAAAGTCTAGTGAGTACGCTTAAAAAATTGTTAATATTAGTGCTAACCCGCATAAACATTTGTCTACGAATCGGGTCCGAAACGGATCAGGGACCCTCAGCCCGGAAGTATTCCGGATCCGTTTCGGTTCAGGATGTTACACAACCTCGGATCCGAATCGGATCCGGAACCCGGAGGTCAGGCAATCGGCATCCGTTTCTGATCCGATCCAGATTTTCATTCGCATAGCTTTACCCGGTATAGGTCAGTCGAGGCTCTCTCTGTCTGTCTCTCTCTCGACTGGCTCAGTAGTAATTTTAATAAATTTACAGCATGGAATACAATACTTTATTAGTATAAAATGTATATGTTACAGAACTGTTATTTCAGAGACTATACATTTCATGTGTCAAACTTTCAACGATTAATTTATATCCGACATTTATTTATAATAATACTATACCTTCGAAACAGGTTTTCACTATTGAACACTGTATTATAACATAAATAATTTGGACTTTGTCGTATATTAGAATATTATATTGTCGATTTTATCTCAAAGTTGTTAGATATTTATGTTTTGACATGTCACATATAGGTTATGTAATTACATACACATCAAGTAGTGTCCCAATAAACGAGATCGTGTGCAAATATTTTCACTGATTTTCATTTTGCATTCGATTTGTTTCCACTTTCGAATGGAATGTAGCAAATTTGAATGCAGAATTAAACGTTTTCAAACGAATATATGCGCAATGTTAAGATTGAGGTTATGTACATCCGTTTGCATGCGATAACGGCTAACTGTCGAATGAAAAAAATGTTCATTTTTCATTCGATGTGATACGTTCTTTTGACATGATCTGCATAAAATGAATTGTATTTCATACGATTTCATTTGGCTCGGCATTCGATTTGCATTCGACATTTAGCCATTTTCGCATGCAAACAGATGTACATAACCTAAATCTTAATACTGCGCATATATTCGTTTGAAAAAGATTAATTAAGCATTCAAATTTGCTTAATTTCATTCGAAAGTGGAAACAAATCGAATTCAAACAGAAAAACAATGAACATTTTTGCACACGATCTCGTTTATTGGGGTGGTATAACCTAACGTGACGTAACGCTTGGACCGATAAGGGCCACTACACGTAAGACGTATATCCTTCGCCATAGCATTTCTTACGCTGACATCTAAGGTCGTTTCTTGTGTATTGGCCTTAATGCAAAAAATATCAGACGTCTCATGTATGTTTTAATTCCTATGCGAAATTTCTTTCGGAATACAAAGGTAAACAAATCTATTAGAAATCCAAATACGAATCGGATCGGGGACGGATCCGGATTACCTGACCTACCGAGTAAACCTATATGTACATATGCAAAACCAAATCTGGGCCGGATCAGGAACAGATCCTGATTACCGGACATCCGTATCCCGGGTCCGATACGGATCCGAGGTTGTGTAACATCCTGATCCGGCACGGATTAGGCGATCGGATCCGATCCTGAGCTAATCGTGGGGGTCAAAACAGGGAATGTTTATGCGGGAATTTTTATATTTGTGCGAATTTTAAAGGGTCCAGGTATTTAACTTGCACAAACACCCAATAATAAAAAAGCGGTATGCAATAAAATAACAGAAAGGAAGGAAGAAGAAAAACGAAAAATAAAAAAAAGAAAAAGTTTCTTGATACACCTTCATGTTGTCACAATTGGACACATTTTATTCGATTAAAAAATGGGTAATGACATAAAAATTCTGTGTTAATGTAACAAGATACATACCGATGGTAAATTCAAACATTTCTCTGTTTAACATTTTCTTTAAAAAATCAATCCCGTCGTGATAGTTTGCTATACTGCGACTGTTGGAATATTCATCTTGACCTGACGTTGACTCTGCTCTGAAGGTCATGGTCAAGGCTGTATTCGGTCATAAAATATGTTCTTGACAAATTCAATATAAATAATAAAGGTTCCCGTTAAAAAAAAAGGTTGACCTTGAAATCACTTTCAAGGTTATGATGAATGTTTCATTTAATGTCACCATTGGATAGCTAGGGAAAATCCCTAGTTTTTTGTATGTCATTTTTTTCAGAAATATAAAAATTTACATCATCCCAAAAATGGGGAACATAATTTTTGTATGCTTTCTTATGCGTGTAAAAGTAAAAAAACAACTGTAGTAGGTGTGCCTTTACTTTTAAAGTTTTAATTTTTTCAAATTGAATTGTAAAGATTCGGTAAAAAATTCTTATTGTTTGGACCAATAGTAGGATTCTACTTAAAAAAGTTGACTAAATCTCCACAAACCCTTCGAATAAAAAATTACTTCATGAAAATGATTTTCTATCCTAATAAAAATAGGGATCTGGAATTTAAAAAAAATGCTGTAACGTTCATTTAATTGAAAAAAGTAAAGTTTCTTCGAATCATTGAGATCGTTGAGAATAACGATACGACGGCAATATACCGTAATGGCGAAAAGTCCAAGTAGCGTCGTATTCGGTAAACGCACGCGTCAATGCTCAGGGTCGAGCGATCTTCGGGTCGATGGTGTACGTATAGGAAGCGAACCGGTATTTTGCGGGGGAAGTGCACAGGGAAGTGGTGTGTAGTCGGAGAACGTGTACCGGAAGAAACGAAGCTCATATATATCTATATAGATGTATATGAACCAGTCTACGTGTATATATATGAACACGTTTATATATAGGGATCGTCTCGACGCGTGTGGCGTCACGTGCGGGCGTATTGATCGTCGCGCAGCATCCTGGCACCCAGACTTCCCTACCTACCCCAAGTCACGACGAAGCTACCCTATTTCGAACCCCTTCGGTCACCCTTCTGGCCACCCTTTTCCGCCCGGTTGCCCCTACCCCCTTAACCGGCACTTCTCGCCCTCCACGATCCGGCAGACTACATACGGACTACGAACTCGTCTCGAGGACGATCCTTTCCAGTCCTCTTTTTCCACCCTCACTCACTCTTTCCAACTGTTTCTCAGCTTTCGTTTGCCTGCACTTCTTTTCTTCTATTCCCTCTCGCGAGAAACGCCGCTCGCGTCAACTTTTATTCAAATTTTTAATTGACGAGCGAGTCTCGCCTCTAGCCCTACGCCATTCCACACGAAGTCGACGCACTCTATACGCGTTAATTTTTATGCGTGCTTTCTAAAGGTATTTTTGAGGGAAAAAATTCAAATACTTGTTTCATATTAAACATTACATTTTTTCAAAATTTTTACAAATCTTTCCGCGTTGTAACTTTTGGTCCAAAAATCGTTAAAAAATTGAATTCGCTGACGACTGATAGTTTCGGACGTCCTATTCCATGATCAGCTGGCGATTTTGTAGAAGAAAATTATGCAAATTTTTCCGCAAAAAATCAGATTTTTTCCATATTTCTTCAGAAAAATAATGAAATTTGACATTGGAATGCGTGACTCTTTTGAAAGGGACCCTGGGATATGTCGCCAACGTAATTTCTAATTTCCAAAATTAAAAATTCCATTATTACCAGGTACAATTGGGCGGAGTAGAACCCCGGCAAGAGACTGATCCAGTTCAGGTAGCCAGTACTGTATTCGCTATTAAACCAGTACTGACTGATTGAATAATTTATACTGACACAATACTGGCTGCCATTATCGACATCAGTAAGTAATAATGTCCGGAGCGGTTCACCACTACAACCCAGTGTAGGAAGCCAGTACTCTATTTGCTATTGAATCAGTACTGACTGATGGAGCAAATCAGTACTAACCAAATACTGACTGACAGTACCCGAATAAAAAAAGTTAGTGTGGCAAAAGTGTGACTGCTGTTATGTGGCGAATATGTGGCGCAGTAGACGGAGCCACACATATGCCACACAATATACATCGATTGCTTCAAGTACGGTAAAAGTGTGGGATAAGTGTGACGTTCGACATTTGGTATATTTTTACAAGTGTGGCATAAGTGTGGCGGTGGGCATTAAGTATATTTTTAAAGTGTGGCATAAGTGTGGTCGTCGACACTCGGTACACTTATTTACAAGTGTGGGGCACTTGTAAGAATTAAGTATACTTTTTCTTTATGTCGGCCGCCACACTGGTAAAATATATACCAACTGTCGACCACCACACTTATGCCACACTTGTAAAAATATACCAAGTGTCGACTGCCACATTTATGCCACACTTTAGAAATATACTTAATGCCGACCGCACACTTATGCCACACTTGTAAAAATGTACTTAATGTCGAACTCATACTATTTTTATTCCACACTTTTACCGTACTTGGAGCAATCGCTGTATCTTGTGTGGCATATGTGTGGCTCCGTCTACTGCGCCACATATTCGCTACATAACAGCAGACGCACTTTTGCCACCCTCGTGCCACACTAACTTTTTTTATTCGGGTAGCGTCATCGGTAAGAAATAACACCTAGCTGTCGGACTACGCCAGTACTGCTGTCGTACTCATACTATTTTTAATGTTAAAGTATTACTGATTACCGAAATAAGTCAGTACTGATGCCATACTTATTGTTAGTACATTGAAATTCACCATCACAAAATATACTGATACAGTACTAATTGTCAATACTCATATTCAAGATTGAATCAGTACTGATAGCACGGTCGTCTCAGCACCCATGTAGTACTGCCGTCAGTATTGACTTTCGGAGTTGGGGTTGTACTAACAAAGAAGCAGAATAAGTAAAGTTAGAATAAAAACAGAACAGTTGAATCAGTATCTGTTTTACACTGTTTTTTGAGTTGAACCAGTACTGATCAAGCACTAAATTCAATATTTCTGAATGATCAGTTCTGTAATAAAAGTCCGGTACTGACACCATCTTTATTTTTGAAATAATTATTTAAATTGTTAAAAATTGTTAAGATAATTATTTAGTAAATATTAAGTTATTCTTGTTTTTTGAATTAATGTAATTGCGAGCGCAATGTAGTAAACAGAAAACCCGGTTTTTAACGGTACATAAATAATATAACGCTGAAATTGAATGTATAGATCTGTTATAATTCGTCATATTTTTTACGATTTTATTCTTAATCGACAATGTACCAGTACTACGTCAGTGTTGTATCCTTACTGTACAGGGAGCCCTACTCACCGATGGTAATAACTCCTACAGGGGTACATGCCAGTAGTGATTCAGGCCTAGTACATGTCCCGTATTAGCTATCAGTACACTGAACTCTGGCGAACGATACATCTTCTACGTACCTTAAAAGAACGATTCAAACCATTCAAAAAGGTGCACGACGTTGCATTCTACTGCACTTATTCCAGAAAGCATAGAATTTCGTTTAAAACTACATAGTACTTACAATCTTAAGCAGGAATTTTCATTGAAACAACAAACAAAAAAGATATAAAGGAGTCATCACGTCAGTCATAAACCATTCCTTGTAATAGATTAATTTGAAAAATTTGAACGGACTGAACATTATTTAAAGATTTTCCCATTTGCTAACTTATAAGCATGAAATTATCTATAAATTAAAAAACAAACTTTGGATAGGATAATTATAAAATAAGAAACTTAATGGCAACCCGATAAAAAAAAAAGATGTCCAATAAGTGACTGAAGTGTTCCTGCAGATATGTGACAAGTTTCAAGTGCCCACTGGTCAATGTTGGTTGTATCGTCGTCGTTATCTCTTCCGCCGTCTCTTTGTGTCGCAGATTTTTTTACCTATTAGATATGGAATGCCAATGGACTTTCTTCCAACAGGAAAAATATTCTATGAAGCTTTTATCGTATCCCGAAAGTGCTATGAAAATGTTACGAATTTCTTCTAAATGTGTTTCGTAAGTGTCCGAGAGGTTTCCTGGAAACATCTCAGAAGTGTACAGGAAACATTCTGTAGGTGCTGCAAAAGTATGTGAAATGTCGCTTTGGAGATGCCTTAGAAGCGTTGACATGGTGTTGGCTAAGTTCCTCATCTAATATACTGGATGAAGTGTCTCGGATGTGTCTATTTGTCTCACTAGGCATACTTGTGCGACGTAATTGTTTGCAGGGACACTTCAGAGACGTCTATAAGAGATGTCTATTTTACTAGTTACTATCCCTTGTCTTTTGAAATGGTATAATAATCCTTAAAAGAAATATTACTTCTATACACCTCGCGTTTTAGCATTCGATTGTAATGGAAAATGATAATCTTCTATTTTTATATTTTATTGCAATTAAAAGGAATCGATTTTAATACTCTTATTTATTAGCTGATTTTCACCAAACAATATTGCTTTTAGTTAAAAATGACAAGTAAAAAATTAATTTATAGGTTAGAATCAACTAAAATTTTAGTCTCTTAACCGGTAAAAGAAATGTGACTGTACTTGTTTGTAAACAATTCGTCTTTAACGGGATATAAGAGTTATAATACTTGCAGGTTAAAGTGATGTAAAAACGAGAGCAGGCGACAAATATTTGTAATCTAAATGTCAAATCATCAATCGCAATTTTACGTGGTTTCTTTCAGTACTCTCTAAATTGGAATCATCGACAGGTACTTCGAATAACAGTATATATACACTGATTTATCAGCCTATACACCACCTCTGATTCAGTCAGCTGTATATTTTGGGCTAATTTTCGCTGATTTAAATTTAGACAGTACACATGAAGTAATTGAGGGTGATGATCAATTGTCGTCCTTGTTATTACAAACATTTTATATTTACTTAAATAATTGGCTTTAAATATTATTTTACAAAATTTTATTCTATCAAAAGGTTTGTTTACTTGTACTGTAAATGAATAATTAATCAGAAAAGTTTATTCTTTTGTGGGGTTTTTAGTAATCATAAAATGCCTACGGAAAAAGTGAATTTCTAACTTTATGCTTTTGAGAGGAAACAAGAGATGATAAATTTGAATTTGGCTTTCTGTTATGCAACTTTTCGTGAACCAAAAGGAGTCTCCTTCCTCATCGGGTTTGATACGATTGTCTTTAGGTATTGGTATTAATGCAGACGCTTCTAAATTATTTGAAACACACTCCAATGCACGTCCATTATTCCAATTGACAAATATTCATCAGAAACATTTTCCTTGCACATATTCCATGGCTTTGGAACCAAAATCACGAAAGAGTAAGAAGTCTGTGATACACGTTAACACCACGCGGTGATGATGCCGCCAATAGCTTCCCCCTTGATCACATTATTTTTCTCGACCCAAGAGATCTATAATTTCGACTTCAAGTTTCAGAAATTAGTCAGACAATGTTGGAATCGGAACGATGCACAATCAAAAGCAACTTCAACGCATTTCCTCATTTTTTCAAAAAAACTTCCCGGCGAGGGAAAACTTCTTTTGCCTCTCTCCTCTTAATTTCACCTCCTTCTGTATTTCCTTCTCTCGATTTAGACTTACTTCTACATTTAATAATCTTACAAAAGCTATACGTTACAAGGATGGCACTAGTAATAAACAAAACAGAAATAAGAACAAAATTACGGTGTAGACCACGGTAATAGACAATCCCAATAGTCTGAAATGTTTAATTTCACATGTCTGACTGGAAACGAATGTATCTACTCGACCCCTATTTCTTCTGACTGATTCGCAAGAAAGAATGCCGTCTATCGTAAAAATACAACATTTGCAATATGCATTGAAGTATGCAAATATATTAAAGTTAATATTTAAACAACATATTATGAATCTGTTCCGAAGAACAAAATTTTGAAAAGTACATTTCCAGCGAAGCTATATCTGTATTCTTTGTTTTTCAATTTTCGTAGATTCTTTTAAACTCTGCCAGCACATTTCAAACCTCATATTTTAGAATGTCGAAATACAATAAAATATTTATAACAGGATACTTGGAACACTCTAGAGTGTCTATTTTTTGTCCCTTCAAAAAAAATTTCAATCCTAGTGCGTAGACCATATTTAATTTCGTGCAAAGAATAATTGAGTGCTCGGATGCAAAAATGCCTTAGCCGCTCGGTCCGACTCATCGTAAGTAGTATCAGGCAGTTTCGCAATTTTTTGAATTTATCTCGTTTTGCTTGAGAGATAGCAATGTGCCACCATTGACAAAGTTGTAGGTTTGGAAAATATCTTTAATTCAAGCCTTCGCTAATTTAGTTGCGTTTTTCCTATACGCCCCACCAGCGAGCTGTGATGACCGTCGGCTGGTGAAAAAGGTGAGATCCGAAGGCTCCCCTGGACACAATTTTTACCGAATCGGAACGAGTGATGGCCCAAATTAAAGATATTTTCAATACTTACAACTTTGTCATAGGTGGCACATTGCTATCTATCAAGCAAAACGAGATAAATTCAAAAAACTGCGAAACTGCCTGTTACTACTTACGATGAGTCGGACCGAGCGGCTAAGGCGTTTTTGCATCCGGGCACTCAATTAGCATAACGAGAAAAGTTGTTGCTCTAACTGCAAAAAATAGTGCATACCCCAGCGAAATTTTGTAGTTTGCGTTACTATTTGAGTATATAGTTCACACTCTTATTACTTTTCCTTGTAAGAACAACTACTTTTCTACTTGAGGTTAAAAATTTTTATTCTAACGATTTGCAGTTTGTTATCACTTAATTTTCGTAATTAACCTTTTATTTTATATAGTACGTACGTCAGTACTGAAGCTGCAGCGAAAAGTACGAAGACAGTACCATCCCGAGTTGTTAAATGTTTTAAATTCAATTTTCAATGTAAATCAATTGAGAATTAAATACTGTAAGACTTTTTAGAAATAAATATATAGGAACTTAAAAAAGATCTTGTTTATTTGATCAAATTCGTTGAAAAGTTAGTATTTTTTCTACTTTAAAATAAATTGCACAATTTTTAGTCTTTATGATAATGAATACTTCGACAAAAATTTGAATTAATATGCCATAATACGTCTTATTGCTATTTCTGAATGACATTTATATACAAAATTTTAGCTGCAGTGATTCAGTAGTTAATAATAAATTCAACTAAAATAAATAAAATATTGAATACTAGATTAACTCTGTCAGTAATTCTGAAACCCATTTATAATTTATATTTAATTTAATATATATTTATAATTAATGCATAATTCTAAATTCAAAAGATCGTCAATATTCTTTATAATTCAACAATCACAATTACTTCCCTGCTTCTGATATTCTGAATAATGGAATAATGGCTGAGAAATTCAGAATTCTAGGTGGATTATTTTAATTAAATAAATAAATGTAGTCGTGTTTTTGAGCTGCTAATGAATTTAATATTTTCGTATAAAATAATTAGCTTTCTATTTACTAAAATGGACGAAGAAATTAATACAAAAAATCTACTTCACATTTAACAACAGTGAATCTTGTTTATTCTAGATATTCGAATAGTAATCAAAATGTTCCAGATACAAACTCTGTTTCATCGTGTATCTCCATTTTGTTTCTTTTTTTTTAATTCTGAAATAGTTTTAAAAAATAGTCAAACATATTTTATTTTCAAGCAGTATTTCTAATTTCTTCAAATTTTTCTGCTGATTTTTCTGACTTACAGAAAAACGAGAAAAAACTGTTAGGAAAAAGGCGAATGAATTTACAACTTCTCAACCATCTATTTGAATTTAAAATAGTTATTGTTGTGTTTTATGGTTGAGTACACATGACTACACGAAATCGATAAAAGTTCAACAGGTCCGGTGGATTAAACGTTTTTGCGGTAACTGAACACAGATCCGAGGATTTACTGACAACCTTATACAACACAGCTGATTTACGTTAGGCCAAATTTTATATCGCCGGGTTTACTTTAATTGGTGTACCCAGGAACATTTTCAGCTGATTATCATATATTTATTAAGTCCGATTTCCAAAATAACGGTCCTGACTATTATATATTCATAAAGTTGGGTATGCATAGATCTAGCTTTCTGAATTTGATGAAACTAAAATAGTTCGTTAAAATGACTTCCAAAATTTCTAAATTCATAAGATTCGTCTTCATATTCATGGTTATAACCGGACAATTCATTAACAGCGAAGGAAGTCAAATGTGAATGCGTACATAAGACCTCATCGTCAATTTTAAAATCCCTATATACCAGATGTTAGACAAAATTATAATTTGCCAACATTTTTGTCGGCTACATTGCATTTGCCATTTTGAATATTTAAAATCTGACATCGGATTCATAATCAGCAACCTCAAAAAACCCTATATACCAAATATTAGACAAAACGATACTTTTTCAATATTTGTGATCGGCCATATTGCAACCGCCATTTTGAATTCTTCACAATTTCACACCGGATTCGTAATCAGCAACCTCAAAAAGCCTTATACACCAAATTACAAGAAAATACCGTCTATGGAAAAACTCGTAGCTGAATAATTAATTTTATTTTTTCATAAATTAATTTTTTTATATGACGAAGTGTTTTACCAAAGCTAGAACTTTGAGAATGAGTCATATATAAACCCATTAACTTGTCAAAAAAAAATTAAAATTTTAAAAGGTGGTGTTTTTGAGATAATCAATTTTTTAAATTTTCAATGAAATGGACGCCATTTTGTTATTTAAAAATATTTTCAAATTGTTTTAGCGCCATTTTATGCAGCTGGGATATACACATTAAAAGCACAAAGAAGTAAAAATAACAATCACTTTCTGAGGAATGTGTGTTTAACTTCCCCTATTTCTAGTATCGTAGGGAATACTTTTTTCGCGAAACGGTGAAATACGTGTCTCTTAATTTTTACTATAGAATGGCCTATTTCAATATCAGCGCTTTCTGAGAACATTACTCAAACCTGGAATACTTCCAGTCTTATAATTTTATTTCTTTTCACGATTTTCCTACTCGAAATGCCAACATCAGGCAAAATTCCAATTTTGTTTCGAGCGTATGGAATACCTTTCTTTAGGTGACCATCTGTAACTAAAGTCGAGAATTGAAAGACAAATATTTCTAGTAGAATTTTGATAAGTACTATATAGTATTTGAATAAATCCCACACTATTCCAGTAACTGGCTAGTTTGACCGCCTAGCGCTCGATTTTTGTCAGGAAAACTGGCCACCCGCGAACAAAAATTCAAGATCAAGCGATATCTTTTCAGATCCGATTGGATCTAATGAGATCATACTTGATCTGGGTTATGACCACATCTGCAGAGATCTGTAATTTTTATATCAAATTAGATCTAATCAGATATAACAAGATCTCATGTTAGATATTGTCTGATCTTGTCAATGATCTGATGAGATCTGAAAAAGATCTGATGAGAACTGAATAAGATCCTATTTGATCCAGTAATATCTGTGCAGATGTGGCCATAACTCAGGTCTGATTTGATCTGAACTTTTTTTCTCGGGCAGTGCCTTTGTTGCGCCCGGATTTAATTTCCTTCTGGGTATATTTGGTTTCTGCGGCATTTTTGTTAGTTTTTTTATTGTTTCATTTTGAAATACGTGCATCAGTAAAACTTCGGTTAAAATTATTTATTTTCATTTATTTTTGTTTTATAATAGACATTCACGAAGAAGACCCACAATAGGGACGAAACATTGGGTAAAGCAGATACCACAATACAGTTATTTAAAACAAATCGAACTTTAAAATTTAGCAGTTCATATTAATATTAAATTTATCACATTTTGAAAACATTTAATGAATATATAGGTATTTATATAATAATAATTACAGCGAATATTAACAAATTGAGGCATATATGGGAGATAAATAATTATCTTTTAATATTAAAAAGTCCGTGAAAGGATATCTCTTTGCTGCAGTCCAGTTCCATGTTTTTATTTTTAATTGAATAATGGTATAAATGCCACGAGTTACATAATTATTAATATTTCTTAACTAAATTATGTAAAATTGTCAGATATGTATAATTATAAATTCATCATGCAAATAATGTAACGAATTAAGTAATGCATTAAAACGCGGCTACAATAAAATGTTCTGAATAAACCACAAAGCGAATGTGCAATGTGTCTTCTCACTGGAGTGCTCATTAGCCGAGATAGGCTCAAGCTACGTTTAATGCGCAAGTGTGACGTTACTCAAAAGTCCGAATTGCAAAATCTACATTTTCAAAATTTTTACGTGTCATATAGAAATCCGGTCAGACATGACTCCAATAACGACAGCGCTCTCGGGGAATATAAAATATAGTTTTATTGATAACTTCGCAAAAATACATAATTCTGAATAGTGATAGCAAATAACGATTAAGATAAAATAATTAGAAACTTTATATTTAGTTTGCTGCAACGAATTGGAGAATTCCAATAAAAAAAATGTTTTTCTTGAGAGAATGTTTAGATTCTTTAGAGAAATCATATTTAAAACGAACATTTGCCTGTTTTTGATATTTTTAAATGAATATATTATCCATTTCGTACATGTAATTAATTAATTTACTCAAATCTTGTAAAGTTGTACGAATAGTTGGGTATAAAAGAAATGTTAGAATTTTTCGTGCTGTATTATTGTCCCTTAATTATACCCCACACAGCACACTGTCTTCAGGAACTCTTTAGGACGTCCAAATGTCCACTTATATCGTCTTATTAACGTCATCAAGGCGTCCTGTGTCCTGAGGATGTCCTGTGGACGTTAACAGGATGGTAAAAGCGGACATTTGGACGTCCTGAGGAGCTCCTGAGGACGTCCGCAGGACAGTGTGCTGTGTGGGACATATATTTGCCTAAAAGTTATTCGACCTATGTTCAATAGTCCTGATGATCTATTACGAGATCAACAAAACGCTCTAAAAATTTTAAGAATCAAGCAAAACTGAGTAACAATTCCAATCATCATCGGAAACAAGACTGCACAGTGATAAAAATAAGGATTAACTGTCATAAACGCAGATGAGAAAGTACAATATTTGATACGTTATTGATCTGGAAATTATGTTTTGGTTATTTTTTCTTTCAAACGATAATCCTGCACTGAATATGGCACACAAGTTTTTATGTATGATTGGCAGAAAATCCATAAGGATTTTAATATTTTAATCGAACACACGGTACAAAATTGTTCACGAATACGGCGATAGGTACATCAATAACATTGTGTAATTCATTTTTGGATGAATTCATTATTGCTCGCCTGAACGGGTGTAATATTAAACTTACTTCAAAAGCTTGGTAAGCTTGGTTTAAAAAATTAAGAGAATGATTCATTGATATTGTTTTCGGGAATTTACATAATCAGCCAAATGGATATGGGCGTATATCCAGAACTTTTAAACTTTAGGTTGTCGTACATTATGATACGTTAAAGAGTGTAAAAAAAAATTGTAACATCATAATTTAATAAACCTATGTGTATTTTAAATGTATCATGTGTTTAATAATGACTATACAATCATGTATGAACCAATGAGCGTAAGTGAAACTAGCAAATTCGACATTGTCTTATGGGTTTTTTCAGTTTAAACATTACAACTTTTTTAACGAAGAATTCCATGCTTTGTAACTTATAATATAAGTATAAGTAACAAACTTGGAGGGACAACTTTTTTAAAAATGTTACAAATTAGCACTGAACCTGAAATAACTTTTTAATCAAAAATGTCTGCACAATGATACAACTAGGTTACATTATTCATACAAAAAGAAGCAATTTTAACCCTTATACGGATGTGTGTCACCTATACGTAGGGAATACGGTGACTTCGAAAGTTAAGTTTCCAAGCGTAACTCATTGCAAAAGACCATACATTTAAATAGCACATGTTAGAAATCGTTAACTTCTACACTATCCATAAAATGTGTATACGTTATGAATTATACGAGCTCCTATTCGTGACACATATGCTTCTTGAAGAAAATAAAGTAATAAATTAACGGATTTGCGTGAAACTTGGTACATAGAGGTTTTTGGAATCGCTGATTAGTAATCTAGTGTCAGATTTCAAAAATTAAAAATGGCGTATCTAATATGTCGGATAAAAATTTATCAGATTGTCTTGAAATTTATTATTTAGGAAAATGACGGATCCAATATGGTGGATTAACAATTTGAAGGCAGTTTTATAAATTTGAAATGATGAATCCAATATGACGAACGAAATATTTTAAAGATCTTTAGATTTTAACATACGTTTATATGTAAGAGTTTTTGGGATCATTAACTACTAATTTTACAATAAGTACTTACATTAAGTAACTATTGAAATTAGGGTATTATGTGATATTCTGAGATATTATGCCTCCAAAATTTTTAAAAATTAAAGAACTGTTATAAAATTTGTTATTAAGGGTTTGTATAATTGGACATGATATAATATAATATACTAATGTAATATAATATAGCTACTTATACTAATATCTAGCCATAGAAAAAGTGTATACATATAGTAATCACTTATGTGGTTAAGAAATTAATGAGTAGGTGGGTTAATGAGGCTCAAAAATGAGTTACGCGAGTTATTTCCTATTATCTGGGCATTGCCAAAGAGAATAAAACTAGTTTCAACAATGTGCCTAAAAAGAAAATTTAGTTTTACAATATGTACCTGCAAATTTAAAAGTTCTAGAGACATGCCCATACATAACGTGTGCCAATAAAGCAGCTGGACAGAAGTAAATTGCAATTATATCTGGATAGGTGTGTTTATTTCATCTACTGTTTTTATTATGGTCCATCTAGTCTTCTTAGAAAACATAAATTTAGTATAAATCTAATCAGTAATCATGAAGGTTGCGGAACAGAACTATCTCCAAGAGTGTGTTTATAAACTGCTTGGACAGCGTTCTAAGAAAGAAGTTTTCGAACATTTTGTAAAAGAAAAAATCGCTTGCTCCACAATTTATTCTATATTTAAACGTTACGAAAATGGTCAGTCAAGTGTAGGAATTAAGAAAAAAGGTCGCCCAAAAAAATTAAGTAAGTCAGCTTCAGAAATTGAAGAAAGCTGCGGTAAACACAGTTGGAACATCAAATCGAAAATTATGTAGAAAACTTGGTGTTTCGAAAGATAATGTTCGTCAAAATTTAAGAAATATGGATGTAAGTATCACAGAAAAGTGGCCGTTGCTGTCTTTTAACCCTTTAAGGCCCAGCGGTGTCGATTGAAACCACTTTTGTGTTCGAACATTCAGAACTTTGTCAAAAATTAATCAATTTTTCAGTTCTAAACGCCAAAGATCCACAAATTTATATTACTTTTAAAAAAAAAATTATAATGCAATAAATTTACAACAATCTTATAATTATAACTATATTAAAAAAATTGTTTCTGCTAAGGGTTGTCAAAAAAAATAAAAGTTGTTAAATTACTTCAAGTAAGGCTCATGAAAATTACTACTCGGGGGTTTGCGGGGTCGCTGATTACGAATCTGATGTTATTTTTTTCAAAACTCAAGATGGCAGATCCAATATTGCGCACGAAAATATTTGAAAATTGAGCTAGACTCATGAAAATGACCATCAGATTAACTGAAAAGAGAAAAACTAACATCAGATTCGTAATCAGCGACCACATAAACCCCCCTGTAACGAATTTCAAGTGAATCCAATGAAATTTTAAAAAAGTCGTCCGCCATATTGGATCCACCATTTTGAATTTTGAAAAACTAGCATCAGATTCGTAATCAGCGACCTCAAAAACCCTTAAGTACAGAGTATGACGAAAATCGGATCACTTAATAAAAGTCGGGCCTTACAGGGTTAAGGTAAATGTAAAAGATTTCGACTACGAGGTTCAGCCAGGGCCGCCAGGGCCGGGGTTCTGACTACAGGGCCCTAGGTCGTCCGGTCCTTGTACAGTCGGTGTAAGGGCCAATTAGCCTCAGAGGGCAGAAAGGGCCGGAATATAAAAAAAAAAAAATAAATGTAAAAGAAAACGTCAAAAAAGCTTTTTCAAGTTCGAGGTCGAAATATTGCCGAGTATCAATTTCTGTCTTCATATTCGCAATTAATTAAGAGGTCAAAATCCATCGAAATCATATTATCAACAAAAAAACGATGGCTTTTTTTGTACGAATGTGAGTGTTGCGGGGCGAGCTGAAAGTGAGCATCAAAAACAAATATTATCACACACTTTAATTAAGGATTTAGTAACAAAATCGACGTTGACAAAATTGAAAGATTCACGTTGTAGAGAAAAAATGAATAAACTACAATATTTGAAATGAATTTCTTGGAATAACTTTTTGCAACAAACAAAAAATGCTTAGAGTTCATTAGAGAATATACTCAAATTTTTTCGAAATTTTTCGTAAATAATTTAAAATGTTGAATAAATCTCATTGGTTTCTAAGAACTTTTCATTCTTATCACTTTTTAAAGGAATCTCATTTGCTTTTGAGTTAGAGCGTCCAGTAATTTTTAGCGAAATTTTTATTGAGGACGCCATTTTGAGTATGCCATCGTGAATTTAAAAAATCTATCAGTGTAAGTTTTTAGTACAACTATCGGATCCACGATTCAAATATATTTTGATACTAATACTTGATTAAAGTTGAAGTGTAAAAAGTTTCACTTCAGGCCTTAATGGGTTAAATGCTTTATAAAAAATGTTTGTAAACCTTGACTAAAAGACGACTTTCTTTAATCCATTTAAGTAATAAAATATTAGTATTATATTATCTTACACATAACCAAGGGAAACGTTGATCTACTTGCAACTAAAGTTTGAAATAAAAATACCAAAAGTAACTTCCAACCGCCCATAATCGACATTGAAATAATACAACATTTACCCCACGTAACGTTACTTTTCCCAAATTCCTCGGGGGTTAGGTTCTTCGGCTGTTGTTTCGAACTTCCAGTATAAATATAATATTGTAATATTATGTATTGAACATGTGGAAAGTTTTTTACGTACTTTCTGACGGGACGGATGTGGAATGATATCGAAACGTCCGGAAAATAAAGTATTGATTGACGATATGTAACTGTCAGAATATTATATCAACTCTGGCGAATATCTTATGTAATATTTTCCAGTTTGAAACCGAAAATTTAACTATAGTTTAATTAATAATCCATTACTGCTATATTATCAGTACATGCTACAGCTCCTGCCAGCACGGCATTATGTCTGCTTATTGTGCTCACCGAGCTCATTATCGGTATCGGGGCGATATCTTTGAAATTCCCTTCTGTGTACATTTTATACGCATTGCTATCATACTGCCAATCAAATACCGAAACTTGAGATAGTAAATTGGCTAATATTTCTTATGTGTCTCATTTATCAACTCATTAAGGCTCTTGCCTCGCACAGTGCGGTTACCGCCAAACAAATATTCGATATAGGATACGTGTTTTTAATTTATAAAAAATAATAAATAAACAAAATGGGTGAAAATCTGATATTCTTATAGAATGTGCATTGTAATTATTTTTTTGAATATATATATTAAATTATATTGATATTCGTTGGTACTAACATGAATAAATTTCTTCGGTGATTGATGGACCAGTGAAATCGAAGGTCGGCGGTTCGAATCATCTTTAGGTTCATTTTTTTTAATTAAAATAATTTAAAAGTTATGCAATAATTATAAAACAAAATGATCTAATTAATAATAGGAAACTTCTTACCTGTTAACCAAAAAATGATCTAGAAATTGCTTTAAACATGTGTATTTCTTATTAGGCTTTACATAACAACGTTACATGAAAAATGACAAAAAAATGTCTGCAATTTTTCACTTGGGAAAAGTTTATACAATATTTTCATATTTTAAATATATTTTTAAACATTTTTAACTCCAGTAAAGATCATAGTATTTCTTTAATTAAATTTTTTTTAACTGAATACGAAATCGAACAAAAACATCGGTATATATTAAGTCTTTTGATCCGCGATACACTTATGGAGTTTTTTTAAAGATCCTTAAAACATTTTATTTAACTAATTTTAATGATCCAGACATATATTAAAAATGCATTGCCATTTTGAGATTACTTAACTTTTTAATTAATTTCGTTAGCGAGTACGGTTTATAAATCATGTCATATAATTCTACTACATTAAATAAAATATCTTAAAGCTGTTACAGATTTTAATAACATGATTTAATTAAAGATCAAACTGAATTAAAATTTGAAATATTATACGTCTATTGAATTTTTATTTACATTTTGGAGAAACCTTCCGCTTTATCCATATTGCGTTCCAGTTCGGCATTATCTTTTCATTAAAAAGTCGTTAAAACATTTAATAATATTTAATTAATAACAAAATATTCACAATAAGCTTTAAAGTACTGAGTACACATACATAACATAAGAGCTGTCGTTAATTAAAATGTGCCAATTGTTTTATGAATTAAAATTAATATTAGCCCACCGTGTTCATTAATATTAAATTTAATATTGGTTACATGCTGTAAAATAGATTTAAGTAGCCATTTCTGAGCCGTTATTTTTTAATTTAGTTTTTTTGAAATTCTAGTTCCTATACCAAGCATATTTTATGTTAAATGTATACTTGTCTGCGATAATCTCATAAGGAAAATTTCAAGATAATAATAATTTTAAATTTCATGAAAGCACGCAGTTTATTTATTTTCTGAAAGGCATTTTTCGGTGGACCACTAGAAAGAGCAGGATTTAATAGGCAATCAAAAATATCCATTCCAAAGAAAACAGTTTTTTTTTGCAAAATATCAAGGTTGCAGAATCTAAATGCCCATTATAGTGACATCATAAATATAGTGTACGAAATGCCAACTAAAAAACTGAGCAAAATTAAATGACACTTATGGAATCGGTGTTTGGTGAAACTCAAAAAAAGATCATATTAGTGCAAAGCGATCCCAAACCGATTTGTCCGCCTTTTTCATAGATGGGACAGCTGTCGGAAACGATAGTAATGTGCCTAGAACGCTGCCATAATGTTTACATTTTGGTCATAGGTTCCTCTTATTTTATTCGCAGGTTATCGCATCCCGTTATATTTTGAAAACATTGCATTGGAATTCATTTCCGTTTTTATTACATAATAATGCTGAAAACGTCTTCCAAACCTTTTATTGTTGGGTTTTAATGCGAAAACGTACTGTCAAACTTCATATTATTAAATGTGCATTTGGCCCTTAAAGAGATAAGTACAAAGAAACATATTCAACTATCTACTAAACTGGCGCTCAGTATTTATTTTAATAAAAAAAAATTAAGTAATTTACGGTTACATCATTTTGAAATAATTTCAATTTCTAGGAATAATTTATAAAGTTGATCGCCAACAACAATAAAACAAACGCTGCCTGCAGTGACAGATATATTCATGTTGTGCAGATTCAATTTCGATTATAAATGAAAGCTATACTAAGAGCAGGGTAATACTGTTATGAAATCTCTACTCGAGTATTCAATATTCCGATTTAGAAAACAGTTTAGACACGCAATACTCAACGTTAACAATGATTGAACTATACAACAACATGAGTGACCAAATTAACATCAAAGAGAAGAATGTAGAGGCACGCTAGATCGGTTAATGGGTAGATACTCTAAAACTAACCAACGAAATATTCTTAATGAATGTATAATAAATTCGTTTAATCTAATATTTTGTGTAAATGTTCGTGGACTGCACACCATAAGTTAATTTGATACTTTGAAAACATTAATTGATAATCTGTTAATACGTTGGACTATAATAATCATAAAAATGCTTTCGGGCTTTTGTCAAGAGGACTATCATTTAAGCTAAAGTCAAAACATATTTAAGTTACAAAAAAGGTTTGTAATTTAAGAAACTGCCGAATTTAAATCTTGCAAATTATTTATTGAACTGGTTTGACTGTTTCACAATAATTTCATTTGAAATCAATAAGAATGTTTTTTATTTTAATTTAAAACAACAATTTTTATGAGAGGGTTGTTTTCCAATTAAAATGTTATTTCTTGAATTAAAAAAAATGTTTTTCTGAGTTATATGAAATACTGCAAACGTGAACATGCGCAAACAATGAACAATGACGTGGACATGAAATCCAACGTCTTTTTTTTATAACGTTACAGGGTTATTTCTTACTATTGTGTTCTATTCAAAATATGCGATAAAGACGTGTGTGTTTTTTCAACATAGGATTTGAGGATACATTCATCAGTTTCTCTGGAAGTAAATAAAAATGTACACCATTCGGGTTACTGAAAAAAAAATACACCAATCTCTGATGTATGTAAATAATACATAAAAAATTCTTAGCAGTCATGTAAGGACAGTTGTTTTGTAAAATATTAAAATGGTAGAATCAAAATGTTTCCCATATTGGTATGAGAAATATATAGTGTCCAAAATGTTAACTAAGGATTCAAGAGAATTAAATGAGAATTATGGAATCAGATGTTTATGGGGCCACTGAATACGAATAAAAGGTTCGGTGACATTAAAAAGGTCATAATAAGGTAGAGTAATCCCATACCGATCTGTCCGTGTTTTTCATATATGGGACTGTCGTCGGAAATGATAGTAATGTGACTAGAACGCTGCCATAATGTTTACAATTTGCTCATCGCCCCCTCTCATTTTATTAGCAGGTTATTGAATCCTATTATCTTTTGACAACAGTGGGATTCATTCCTACTTATTGAATAATAATTTTTATTAATTATTGTAATAAATATAATATAAATATAAATAAATAATTAAATTTGAAATTAGCTTCTATACTTTCTAAATATAAATCATCGTAAACCGCTGCCAATCAGCGAATATACGCTGCAAATCAGCTGATTGAATTAGTGGCATGCTTTTCGCTTATTTACAGCATATATTCGCTGATTTGCTGCGGTTTTCGCTGATTTATATTTAGAGAGTACCGTTAAATGTATTTTCAATAATAATTCACCATTTAAAACAGCGGGGTTAAGATCATATAAAATATCCATTTCAAAGTTTTTTTATTGCGCTCTAATTCTAAAAAGTACCGTTGTAAAAATTTCATTTCATTTTTGGTATGTTTAGACCTTAAATGATTAGTTACATATCTCAGATTGAGAAATATCAAAATAGCAAGATTTTTTAAGAATTTGTAAAGTCTAAAATGTTTTCAAATCACATATTCGGAATATAAAAGTATTCGCTGTTAACTAATTAAAAAACCATGTTTGTATGATTTGACCTAAATCTGTTTTTTTTTGTTGCGTAATTTTGATTGAAAATTGTATTAATCAATTTTTCAAAATCTCGTTTCCAATCGGCGACATATCTGTCATTCATATTCGATATCAATATCCAATATTCATGTATTACCTACGATAAATATATTTCCCTTACTTCGTTATTAGTAATTGAATCGACTGAGCTTCGGTTAAATTTCATACTAGATTTAAATGTTATCGATACTTATGATACATCATATTTATTACCAAATAATCAAAGTTTCATAGGCATAGGTAAAAAACATAGTTAAAAATATATTAATAGCAATTTAGTTTGCGATCATAAGTAACGCGAATAGACTCATTGTACTTAATCTCAATGTATTAATGTGACCCAAAATCATCTTTAAATTTTTGGGATTCATTTATTAAATTAGTTCTAAATAAAAACAAACACCCTAAATAATAACGTTTGCACCCAGGATATTTTTAACATCGAAAGAATGAAATAGTCGAAGACAATATTGGGGTGTCACTGGATATTGTTTCCGAATGGATTTCAAAATTCCGCACTAGATGGCAAGTATCCATCGCCAAAGACAATAAGAATTTCATTCTGTGACGTGCGAATCAGAAAAAGACTGATGCACTTACCCTCTTGGACTGAATGACCTCTTCGGCAGTTCCAGCATGAAGATGTTCAGACAACGATTGAACCGAGGGGGCGCCTCAGAAGTCTGTCCCGGATGCTCCTTGACTCTACCTTTTTCCTTTCCTTTACGCTAGCTTCGATTATTTTGCACCGTTGCACTTCAGCTGCCGTTTTCCAGAATGGCGATAAAGAACACAAATTCTGAAAGGCCGAATTCGCGATATCGCGTTTTCCGGCGGATAACGGAGGCAGGAGAACAATACGGGAAGCTAAGAGAGGAACTGCGATCCCATCGCGACAGGCATCGTAGAATCGAGGGCTAACTTTAGACGCAGCGCCCCGATACGTCTTCGGAAGCTTCGTCTCAGATTGGAAAATCGGCATGATAAATACAGTAGACGGTCACGAAGCACGGAAAGTGGATTCGTTGTTTCCAACGTCGGGTACTTTTTTGAAAGATCAATTGGCCAAAGGGTAAAACTGTATTAAAGGATGTCTCGGGCCAAGTAGCTTGTCACATTAATGACTGCCGTGTGTGTTACATTTAAGTACAAGTTTTGGACTCCTTTTTGGGCATTGTATCCTGACTTGCGCAGAGAGATTTTGGAATCTATCTAAATTGGACCGGATATTTCAAGACAAACATCCCGTTCAGGTGAAGTGGATTATGGAATCTTAAAATTCACGATGGAGTAAATAACACAGGTCAACATGGTATTGTTGTTGGAAAGCTGTGGGTCATTTTCGACTTAATTTTTGTGCGTAGAATCAGAATCCGAAGTCAGAAGTGGCCCATCACGTCAGGATTTTGAGATATTTGAGGTTATTTACTCGAAAAACGCGTTTTTTGTTATTTTTGAAGTCATATACAGAACGCACAATATTTTTAGGAGTTTTTCCTTTCATTGGATCATGTGATACTACTCTTTTTCTTTAATATGGGATGCGTAGAATTCCATTACAACTTTTCTTCACCAAGATACGCCAATTTGAAATTACGATATACATGTAAACAAATTTACCTTGAAATGCTCTTGGAGAACAAGTTCAAGGTCAAATTCAATGTCATCAAACCTATATAAACATAAACAACTATATAAAATATGAATACTAATAACTAAAATCACGTTTCAGTATTGTGACTATTTTTTTCATAACGTTAATGGAATATATCTCGTAATTTCAAAATGGCCATAACTTTGTAAGAAAAAATCTTAGGTGATCGAATAAAACCTCATTTTGAGGGATAAAGGTAGTACTAAAAGATCCAAATAGTACAGAAGGCCAAAAATAATTGTTGCGCCCTGTACGTAATCTCAAACTTAGCAAAATAACGCGTTTTTGGAGTACATGACCTCAAATATCTCAAAAACCTGACGTGATGGCCCAATTCTGACTTCGGGTATTGGCTTCTACGCATGCAATTACGTCGGAAATGATCCACAGCTTCCCAACAACATGTGTAATCAATCACAATAATTATCATATTTTAATTGGCTTAAGTTAAGAATTTTTGAGAAGAACTGAAGCCTCACAAGATGGAGAATGGTCAAAAACTAGATCGCTTTAAACATGGGATGGAGCTTATCAAAGCTCGACGTCACCGGTTCTTTTAATATGACCCTGAAGCAAAAATGTTTCGACAGAAGAAGACAGTTTTCAAAACAGTATGCTGGAGAAGTCAGACACGAAGATCATATTCGGTTGTTTCTGTGATGAAAAGGTATCCTCTGAAGAAGGCGAACTTTCCACATATTGATCTCTTGTCTAAGCGAAGTATTTCGGATCTATTTTAATCTACCTTTCGTAAAAGATGCATCATTCGAACATCCTTTCTTATTCTGCCATTTAACATAATGGTTACAATCAACACCTTGGTCGACGATAATATTCGACATGGTTAAATCTTATTATTATAAAAACAAAAGAGATAGATTGACTTTATTATTGCGGTTATCGTACGATCTGATGCAATTGATTTGTACGTATTGGACTATCTGAGGGTTTATTTGCGATATTTATACAGTATTAGAGGAGAGAGTAAACTGTCCATATAATATTTACTGATAAGGTACACACGTTTCAGTTTCGCCGATTCCGATTTTCAGATTCTTTCAGAATCTTTTAATAAGATTATGATAAAAGAACCGCAATTATTTACGTACAAATATGACTTTTGCACATTTTTAATATTGAAATAATGCAAATTCAAATATTACTTACACCTCGAAATGACATTGAAATACATGCCTGAGGTGAGAAAGGTAAGTGGTTAGCCTGCTCGATTTATTTCTTAGGTCGTGAGTTCGAATCCCCATTCAGGAAATTTTATTTCTGTTTTCCAATATTTGGAAATTTAGGTACCATATATTGCTGGGTGGAAGTGCGAACTTTGGACTACCTTCGGCATCAGTAGACTACTACAGACATCAGTATTTGAGGTGGTTTTTCCGTAATCGGCGTGCCATGGTCATTATTTATATTTCTCTGTATTTTCCTGTGTATGAGGTGATAATCTATCCTTGCTAAATTAGCCACAAATGGCATAGAAATACGGCAAATAAACATGGTCCTTTGTCATTTGTCCTTTGTCCTTTGTCCTTTGTCCTTTGTCATTTGTCCTTTGTCCTTTTTCCTTTGTCCTTTGTCATTTGTCCTTTGTCCTTTGCCCTTTGTCCATTGTCCTTTGTTCTTTGTCCTTTGACCTATGTCCTTACATGTCTGCGGTGACAATATCACATAAGCAAATATACGTAATTCAAGATGATAACTTCACAAATGGCGGGTAGAACATAAAAAACGATGGTCGTGGTTTATCTTACGAAGAGTGTAATGTAACATTGTCATTATATTATAGTCCTATTATATTATAGTATTTCAGGTCGCTGATTACGAATATCAAGTTTTAATTAAAAGAAATTACAATAAAAATAAAGGGCATCGGATACGATG
This sequence comes from Trichopria drosophilae, assembly GCA_030407085.1. NCBI lineage: Eukaryota > Metazoa > Arthropoda > Insecta > Hymenoptera > Diapriidae > Trichopria > Trichopria drosophilae. The sequence goes on along the minus strand of CM059587.1, from coordinate 40,868,999 downwards.
ATTGGTCCTAAATATTCGATAAACACGAAACGAAGTATACAGGGATTTTTGTTTACTCAGTATACGAATATAATATTTCCCCATGCCAAATAGCAAGTAAATAATAATAAAAATGTAAAGTCAGAATCTTAAACGGACGGATTCACAATGGAAGACATCGCGTTCCAACATTTTGTTCTAATTCATGGCCGTGCACGGACCTTAGGCTTATAGGGGTATGCCTAGTCGGTTATAATGGATGTAAGATCCAAAATAAGGGTCGATGTATATTACGAAAATGTTAAATACTAGAATAAAATGTCCAAATGATAATATACGTTGACCAACGACAACGGTGGTATTACCTGACACTTGTATCAATAGGTGATCGTAAATTAATCTCTTTTATCAGTTTTTTGCGTTCGTCAATAACCTCTGAAGAGAGAATTGTATGACCCCAAAAGTTGAGGTCAATACCAAAATATGTATTTTCTCTTAACACATTAATAGCATCGAAAGTGCTTACTTTTCTTGCAAAAATGCCGACCCTTCATAAACTATCAAACCTCAAGTCTTGATGAATACACATCATATGTCTTCATGGAATCGAGGTCACTTTTTAAGACTTGGAAATAAAATTTGACTTTTATAGAACAAAACCTTTTTAAAAAATATATTTTATTCCTTTTCCTGTATTTTCTCTACGATTTTATCATAGTTGTTACTTTATTATGGTATATGTGTTACAGTTTGTTGTTACTAAGTGATAAACTTTTTTGCATAAATCCCGTCATATTTCAATCACATGAGATTATGTCGCAATTCTGAGTTTGGAAAGAGCGAAATTGAAAACATAGGGGTACATGGTTGGCTTGAATCAAGTTTTAAGTTTTCATAGTTTGTTGGCCGTCGAAAATGATGCAAGAAATGTGGGGGCTTTAGGTGATAATACATTAAATTTAATTTAGCCTTAAAAGTTTTTCTTAATGTCTACACCTCTATGCAAAGACATCCCATTAAGAAAAGATACCAATGATTGTTCAATCAAAAATCCTATATTTTGAACTTGATATCATATAAACACTAAAAAAACTCAATACAAAGTTAAGGCACGTGTTAATATTACTAAAAAAATAAAATAAAGAACAGGTTTTTATATAGAATTGAAATCGCTGGATATAAATATCTCTTGAACATCCTAATGGAAAGCTTGAAATGTGCAAGCTTACTTGGAAATGTAAAATGCGAGTACATATCACGAAGATTTCATTGTAGGTGTAGGAGAGTTTCATCAAAAACTTCAAATTAATCAAGTTATATGAGGAATTCTTTAAAAATGTTTATATTTACAGTACCGGCCAATTTAATAATGAAATTTAAACTTTATTAATAAAGTTTCTACATAGATACTTAAAACTACCCAAGATGCACGTGGTATGTAACATCAACATGAAAAACACTACTTACATGATATTTTTTAATTAGTCACTGTGTACTTAATGAAAATTAATGTTTTCATTAACAAGTTCGTACTTGCAGAGCATCTTCATTATTGATAACATTAAAATATTGTAGAAACAGAAAAGACGTTAAAAATTAAACGTACACTAACAGAAATGTTTGTTTATTTAGTGTAATAGCTTCATAGTAAAGTTAGTAGAATTTAGATTTTGATCTTAATGTAAGGTACTTTATCCTGAAGTTACCGTGATCTGAGATTCGGTTAAATTTGTTATATTGATAGTTAAAATAAGTATTTTAAATATTAATAATGGGATCATTATGTGACATATTTACGTGCTTAAAGTTTCACCGAAACAGAGGTAAACAAACGTGCACACGCGTAAGCATTCGATTTTTTACGAATTTTTCGATGCATTGTTGACATGGCAGTTTGAGCGACAGAATTTTATATAATCTTTATTAACAGTTAACGAACACTCATTGAATGTTCAAATATATACGAGTTAATATACAATAACATTGCTGATATATGCAGGGAAGTGCTGGTATTTTCATCTCAAAGTTACCTGTCGATTTTTACAGTTACTATTTTAACTTTACAATTAATCTAAGAGTCTTGAAATTAGCTTACATGATCTGTTAGTAAATAATTTCTCTCGGTGTAGCTACCTAGAACCTTTCATCAAGCATTGCCAATTTTTCGTAAGTTTGTTTTTGAATAATATATAATTTCGTAAAAAAACAAAATTGTTTAAAACGACGAAAAATATCAGAAAATCAAAGAGCTACTTGCTTTTAATGGGTTATAATGTTTGATATAAGAATGAGCTAATTGAAAGCAATAATAAGAACAAGTATTACAATAGGTTAACGTAGATATTAGTCCTCAACAACAAATATTTGGTTATTTGGCTAGACCTTTGTATAAATCATGTCAGTATTTAGCTGGAGTCAAGTGATGTGGCACCTATTTTATCATACTTCACTCCATAATATACTACAAATTTAATATATTAATATATGCAAATCAACTCCACTGAATTATTATCATTAATTTTAGTTTCTTTGTTTTAAAAAGTTATTTTTCAGTATTTATCGATCGGATGAAATACTTGGCAAACAAATGATTAGCCCACAATTTTGTTTTCTTTTTGTAGGTAGAATGGTAGTAAACAAATAACGATAAGTGTATATTTAATTTTTTTGTTTAGTTTTTCAACATTGAATTATTAAAATGTTTATAGCATTGCTAATATACCGGTTATATCGCTATAGGGATGTAATGAAAATAGATCTTGAAAGACAAACACTTCGAAATTAAACGTAACACAGTCAATAATCCAGTACTATCTTTGAATGGTCTTTGTTTAGCTGTTTCTGTGTAAGAGGCTCAGATACGTGATCGAAAAGTAATTAATCCCATCAGATTGTCATAGTAGTACAAAGGAATGGATTCCTGGGTGTGCCGATGTAACGCTGTTCTCGATATAATATTGAATCTTCCCCTGTTGTGTAATTACGTTAGAGCAGGTTTAAAATAAGTTGTTGTGACAAACAAACTTGTAACAGATACTTTTGCTGATTATTTTGTATTATTGTTAATTAACTTCTACATTTAATCTCTTTGTTAAAAAATAACCTCGTTGTTTAATACTTAACTACTTTTTTACATAACTTTTACATTCCCTTTTATTCCTATCGATTAAATAATCGATCGTTTCATTTTCATTAGCTTTCCCGGTACCACGTTTTCTCTCTACCGGTTCCTCTCTCAATTTCGCTCCAAGTTTATCTTTCTTTATCTCTTTCCCTTTTTGTCTTTGTTTGTCACCCTCTGCATCCGCTCTCAGTGGCCGACCTCTGCCTCTTCATTATCCGATATGCCCCATGGGAGTCATTCCTGCTCGTTAAATCGTCCGAAGTCCACTATTGTTCGTGGTAGAAATAGATTTTTTCAATTAAAGCTGAAAATAACCGCTATTCGACGATGACGTGAAGAGTAAGGACTTTTGTAACGAGAAAGTATTGCAGCGTAAACAAGAGAACTTTTAAATGCATGTGATGTTAAAAGTTGTATTAAAAATCGTCGATTTGCTTCAATTAAATTACAAAAAATGTAATTTTTATTACAAGATATTGCGATCAACACATTTGGTTTTATTGAAAAAATATTCGTCTATCGCAAATAATAATATAGTATCATTTACGAAATAATCCAACATTGCATTCGATTCAAAATGTCCGTTTTAGTAACATTAATGGATCAATACCATCGAATAATTAGTGCCCGGTTTTATATTTATCAGAATAATATTACATTTTGACACAATTCTCAGGATGGAGTCGATGCGATATTGGATTTCAATTTCAACTGGAATTCAAAACGCGCTTTCATCGTTAACGGATCATTTCAACCCACTTAATGACTATTTTAATTTTATTATGGTATATTAATGCCGATTCATTTTGGAAACAAATCCAAAAATGAAATAAATGAAAACGGCCTCGAGACCAATTTCTTTAAAAGATGAAGTATCATTTTGCTTTGAAGCATTGTGCATTAAAAGTATTATGGAATGCTCCATTTGAATATTAATGTCAAAGATGGTCGATTATGATTAATTTACCTAGATTTTTTTACAATGAAATTGAAATGCAAGAATATAAATCTCTTCACATGTAACAGATATATAGTTAAATATTTTTTAAAGTATGGAAATGCACGTTGTTTTAATACTTTCAAAGTATTTATTTATGAAACAGTGCATTTTTACCTGCGCGCTGTATGAATTAATCGTTGCACATTTTTACGGACATGGGAAAACAAAATCAATGTTTCTTTACATTTCTACTGAAAATGGTAATATAATAGGAGAGAGTATCGCAGGTTGTTATCCTTCAGTTCTATTACTCCCCAGACGGCACAAAATGTTTTGTTACATACAAAATACGTTACTGATATATAACGGTTATGAAGTCGGACATTTTTACATTCCTACAACATAACCGTTATATATTTGCAACGTCTGTGCTGTATGGGTCATAACTCCATATAATTAAAATATTTTTAATGTAAACGTACTATTCGAAAAAAGAACAAAAAAGTTTGTTACCGAAGGGATTTTCGGATGCTGATCAAGAATATGTTCTTGGGAAATAAAATTTCAATTTATAAATATTGATAATGAGGGTTATATGCAAAAACATTATTAGATTAAGGTGCCAATATATATGAATAACTAAGTATTCCAAATTATTCAACTATGTTTTCTTGAACCTTTTCCCACAGTGTTTATTTTCTCACGAATTTCAAATAATTTTAAGAAAATGAATTTATTCCCTTACCCCGTTTTCGTTTGCTGGTTAATATCCCAATCTGGATTAATTGAAATATTAATAACAGTTGATTCAAACTTTAAAATATTAGGGTAATATACGTACATTATAAACATTCTACTTAGAATATTACAGATACCCTATTTCATCCATGGTCCGCATGCAGGTACTATCGCAAGTATCTTTACTACAATGCAAAATTAGTTTACATTTTCGCTGGTTTTATCGATCTGTAAATAACAAAACTTCTACAAATCAACCGTTGGTTTTGGAGTGTTAAGAAAAGAGTCCCAAGAGAAGATTTAATATCTAAAGTATACGAAAAAAAGGATACGTAAAATATATTAAATGAAAAAGGAGCCAACTATAAGGGTATGATACTAAATAAAATCGTATTCTGTCGAAACCCGAAATTTTTCTGGAAAGCAGTTAATCAGCTTAGATGAAGCAAATGCGTAGTGTATAACATTTCTACTACACAATGACATCTATATTTGAAGAATATGTACTCGCTTCGCTCTGAGACAGTTTTGAATTTGAGTGAACATGGTAATCCTTTATTTGATAGTCCAATTACTAAAAATGAAATATTAATTATTAAAAATAAATCTACAGGCTCATACAGATTATGCAATGAATTTTACAACAAATGAATAGTTAGCGTTTACTGATCATTGTATTAATCATATCTATGAGCAGGGTACGATACCGATAAAACGGGTGATATATAGGACCTTAATTATAGATGAATTTCTTTGACAACCTGCATGACAATAGTATATTACGTATCTAGGGCGGAAACGGAGGCATTGCAGCGAGGGTGACGAGTGGGTCGAGCAGAAGGAAAAGCTGCTTGCAGAGCTCTCGTCCTTGCGAGGGTCACAATCGTCGCCCGATGCTTGCAATGCGTGTTTTCACCCGCGATGCGTACGCAATTTTTTATCACATCCGTACAAGAAAAGTCCAACTCACCTTTAGGGCGTGCAAATTATTCTAAGGCTGCCAAGCACATTCAATGATCTTCACAGCGTGAAGGATTGTTTTTCGATCAAAGACTTCAACAGATTGTAAACGAGAGGAAAAAAAACATTTTCCCGCCCGCTGAATGATGTCAGCGGGCGGCAAAAATGTTTGCATCTTTATCGGACCTGGCGGCAATCGGGCACTTTCTGTCTTATTTTCCGGGCAGAAAGATAGACTTTTTGTGCATGGAGTGTTATAATCATGCAGAAGGATGGAAAATACTAACTTAGAATACTAACTTTCCACAGAATTAGGAAGTATTTATTTGGAGAAAACATTCAGTTATATAGAAAATATTTACATGAATGCTTGACGCAGTGTGAAGCAATCATCAAGTTTCCGTACAAAAAGTATTTGGAAGAATTAAAAATATTAGCACCAAAACGTCTTTCCTAATAGCAAAGTATTCACTTTATAATTATGGAAGTATTTACACGTATTAAAACATTATGCAGTGAATATTTTCATAACATTAGAAATTATTGAAAATAGGGAAGCATTCATAAAATTTAACAAATAGGATTCAAAGTAGAATCTTTAAATACTTGTCAATCATTCTGAATACTTTTTCGTTTGCTGGAAATACCGTTATCGAAAACGGAGCAGATCTAAAATGATTTCTTTTTCAATACATGAAGTCTTTACCAATTTAATATTAAAATAGGTTAGCTGTACAATATATTTTAGGTTAGGGATTTTTAAAATTCAAGAATCTATTAGAAAACCTAAAATACATTTACTACAATTTTCGGTTTGCTACAAGCAATTAAACGCAAACGTCGAATTTTTATTTCTATTCGAATATATGTAACGTTTACATATACTTGGCGTTCCTTCAACGTTATGAAAAGCAAATAAAGGTTAGTGGTAAATGCACTCAAAGGAATGTGGCATTTCGCTTTAACTAAGTCGGAATTTCAAAGTCAAATTTGACCTCAAGGAGCGCGGTTCCTTCTGACTTATTTAAGGTGAAATTCACTACATTGAAGTCGTTTTCACCTTAAGAGAATTTAGAGTGCAAGTAATTTTGTCAGACGTAAAAACAAATTTCCAGTTAGATATTAGTTTTTAAATGATATGGCACATAATGTAAAAAGCGTAAAATATATTCTAATGTATATACTTATTTTCTGCGAATGTCTTTTTTAAAGTGTAAAATGGAAAGTTTCTTAATCTTGTAGCTTATTTTTATTTCTTTTTCGCGATAACTATCATAAATAAAATTCTGAATGACAGTGCTGGATATCGCACCACACAAAACTGTCTTAATCCTCTTTCATAAACAAAATACCAAACAAGGAATAGTGCAAAAAATAATTAATGCGAAGTAAATAATTAGTTTGTTTTGTAAGTGTTACTTTTTATTACTGATACTAACATTTCAAAGTCATATAGAAAGAGCTAGAAATAAATGTCGAAAATCGCTAAACTTGATCAAATTTGTAAGGGCTACATGGTGGGATGCTGATAATGATCTCCTACTATAATACATGTCTTATATAAAATCTATATACTGCTTTATAACATTCCCATTTTGACAATTTGTTCCAATTACGGGAAGACAAATCATTTCTTGGAATCAATTCTCTTTGCCGCTCATTGCAGGATAGTTTTAAAAAATACATAACTACGCCTATAATTTCTGTTCATTTCGTACAGATTACATAATGTTGAGCTCACAGCTTAAGAGCTCAACGCGAAGTGATGTATATCAGCTTACTTTGCCTACATTAATCTGCTGTCACACAGCTGGTTTACCTGTATAATTCTCGACAGTCCGATTAAGAAATAAATTAAAATACTTGCAATTATTTCTTGCTTGACAAAATTTCATTTCTTTTATATCTTATAATTTATTGTTTTTCGAGACTACTAAAACATTCTTTATATCGAGAATAAGTTTCTTATATATTTTTTCAATTTTCATCCCTTTTAATTTAAATGTAGTTGGATTTTCAGTAACTAAGACAATTCTGTGTCTTTTTATATCTTCTGAATTATTTTATAATTTTTATTTCTTGAAATAACATACCGATAATGTTCGAACTTTTTTTCAAATATTTCTACAAATTCTATGCAATAGTTTGTTAACCCTCTGAAGCACGGTGTCCTGTCTGTAAGACATTTTTTGGTTATTTTTTAGTAGATTAAAATTGAATTTTTTAACAAAGAATGTATGTTGAAAAGAAACCGTCGTTGAAATAAGATGAAACTGGGTATTCGGGGGTTTTCGGGGTCACTGTTTACGAATGTGGCATCAGATTTTCAAAATTAAAAATGAACGATCCAAGATGTCCGACCGAAATGTAAAAATTTACTTGATCAAGGTGAAACTCGATACTCGGGGGTTTTCGAAGCTGCTGATTATGAATCCGGCCATAGAATTTCAAAATTCAAAATAGCGAATCCAATATGGTCGAAAATGTGAAAACTTTAGACTAATTAAAACCACATTGAAAAGAACGGCCGAGAAAATTGTGCGACATGTTTTTTTTATATGGAATGTCCCATTTATACTGTTAGTTATAAGCTTTACAACGAGCAAATACAGATGTTATTGCAGCAATGCAATTTTTAATTTCTCTAACTTTGTATAGTTTAGTTATTTGACCAGCATTCGAAATGTCTCGAATTGAATTCCCTGCGCGTCGAATCTTTTCATACAAGTTCCTCATTTTTTTCAAAAAACAAAAAACAATTCTAGTGTTTTCTTCTTTATCAACTTCTAATTTGTATATACATTACGTAAGTTGAATATAAACAAAATTTGTAGAAAAAAAATAATTTTTTGCAAAAATAAATTATAGTACTTATTTATTTTAATTGAAAAGCAGGACATCAAAAATAATTTTTTTTCTTCGAATTTCTTTTAACGATGTTCTGTATTGAAATTGTGACCAGAAAAACGTCGGTGTTATTTTTTTATTTCAACCCAAATTAGAGTAGTCAATTTTGTAGTTGATAGGGATCGCGTGCAGGAGCGTTAACAAAGCGAATAAATACAGTATTGATCTTGCATGTCTGTTCGTTGTCGTCTTTTACTACTTACGACCATGGCGTACAACTGAAGCAGACAAAATATGCAGGGCGAAATCTATTTGAAATTTTACTATTTCAGGTGGTAATTATGGGATAGACTTGTAGAATAGAAAAAATTGCCGATATTTCTGGTAAAAGTTACAACATTTTTTTGTAATTTTCACTGACTGAATAGTACGAATTCCAACTTACAGTCATTTTTATCAGAAAAATGGCGATTTCTCTCATATTCCAAGTACGTCCCACAATTATCATTTGTAAAGATAACATTTCCACGAAAATTTCTCTTCCTGCAACAGGCTTATGCTGTTAAACTGTTCGACATTCCTATTCGGTAGAATTTATAGGGATAAAAATTACGGCCGTTGATCACTTCATCTTTCCCGAACTTTGCAGAGCTCTCCTGATCTTCGTCGATCTCCATCAATCACACCGAATTTGGTGTTAATTTTTCTCCGAATTACTTTGGTTATTTCATAATCTCTAACCGTATCTCTCTCACTAATTTGATCTTTCTTGATCTGCACCGAACTTTATCAATCGTTCTTGATCTTTTTCGTTTCTGTTAATTCATTTTAATCACTGGTTATCTCTATTGATGTTTTATTGATTTCTAACGATTATATTTTTATCGGGTTTTTAATCTTTCGTAGTCTTTTTTTGTCAATTTTCTTTCACTTTTTGTTGTCAGGTTTTCTTCGATTTCTGTCGGTTTTTCTTGATTCTGGCAAAACTGCTCGATACCAATTTTTATACAATTCTACAAATTTTTGTTTATTTTATATACTCAGATAGTACAAATTTGTTATTAGCCATTTTAAATATTGTTTTCGGGACACACGTATCTGATAGCAAATTTACTTTTGATACAATGTTTATTAGTTATAAAGATATTCCAGTACCCCCCATACAGCATATACCTCTTAAAGTGGTTCCCCAGAGCTCAGTCCTAAGATATCTCCAAAAAGACCTACTGAAATGGTCTTAATTATGATAATCTATAGAACGACCCGGGAAAAAATGGATTATATACAATTATACTTAACACTAAAAAATTACATTTAACTGTTCCGGGAGTCGTCATAAAACAGTATAGTCTAAATCGTTATACAATTTCTTTCAGGTTATCAATTTTGAAGAAAACATTTAAGTATTAATCTTCCTGCTGCATCCTGAGAATAAATATCGTAATGTAATAACTTTTTTCCAATTTTATTCAAATCTACAAATATATCTCATTATATTTAAATGAGTTTATATGTAATTTTGTAGTGCTACAGCTTGAATATACCGGACTAATCTTAGTTTAATTAATAATCTGTAAATTTACCCGGAACAGTATTAATTAAGTAATTTGATAATGCCCCGTTAAAACGACGTAAACTGAATTTTCGTGGCCCCACTGCATGATTCATTATAGTAATTATTAGTGCAATTCCAATGATTATGTTTGATGTGACTTTTGAAATGGTTTATGTCGCGTCGAAAACGGCTAATTATTGTACGTTTTCAGAGAGCTCTGAATTATATTATCAATTCAAATGATTTTCCTGTACCTTTCGGTATTTAATTTCATTAAATGAGCCAGATTTTTACTCTGGATGTTCAATTTTCATCTATTAATATTTAGAATCTTCTCTTACTGAAATTGATAACGATTTTGTATTTCTGTTTACAGAATACATTAAAAAAATCGATTTTTAGGCAAAATTGCCGGTAGTCTGAAGGTTAAGAAACTACTGCCTTTCACGAAAACAACATGAAAACTATTTGTTTCTTTTCTGATGTTATTTGTATTGACCACAATTAAGTTTTCACTGCCTAGTTATGTGAAAAACATTAAAATGCAATTAAAAACCGCGCGCCCCTTCGCCCAGAAAAAAATCCACCACTTCGCTCCAATACATGTGTCTTTATTAAAAAGTTATTATGTCAATTATCCAATAATGAAACTGCATAAGGGTGATCACCCCCGAAAGTAATAATATTACTCTATAATAATAGACAATCTCAATGGTATAAACAACAAATTTATATAAAATATTAATGTTCTGAAAATCCAAAAATCTGTATGACTACTTGTCGAAAATACATTAATCACTATAATGCGCCATTGAAATAAGTATTGTTATAGCACGCCACCAAATATGAACGATAAAAAGACACTACTAAGGTAATTCGAATTTTGCGTGTTGCATGTTATTAATTCAGAGATATTTCGTGTTCGCCGCTTCGCCCGGTCTTCCCCTATTATAAAATTTTATAATTCTTAATATAATATAATATAATTCTGATATTTTTAAATTCGATAAGAAGGAGGATGTATGGAACTTGTGAAAATGATACAAGTATGGTGAAAACTAAAACCTAAAAGTAAATTCACCATTTTATCGCAAGGAAATTTGAATAAATCGTTGTTAAAGTAGCGTACTTTATAAAGGAATGTAATCTAAGTAGTAATACCCCGGACCGTGTATTAAAGCGGATGTGAACTGTTACTACTGAAACTACTCATACTTCGCGACTTCAAGAATGATTTTTGTAGGTTGGTGTAGAAATCAAGGGTCCGAAGGGTTGAAGTCATTGCCTTTTGAATCTGAAAAAATTATTATTTCTACATTTTAAAGGCAATCGGACCTAATTTAAGGGCACTCTCTAAATCTGAAAAACTATTTGAAATTAGTAATAAAATCTACTAAATATTAGTCAAGTTCTACTAATTGAATGTGTAATATAATTTTATTAACTCATTCAATTAGTTAAAATTGACTAACAATTAGTAAATTTCGTTACTAATTTTAAATAGTAACCCTCTTTTCACTAATTCAAATTTAGAGAGCCTAATATAAGCATTGTACTCTTACCGCCCCAAAATAATTATTTTGGAATAAAGGGCGTACAATCTACGCCTGAAATTTAAACTTTACTGTTGTTATGGACGTTCCCTAATCATGACGCAAATTTATAAACAAATAGTTCGAAAATTCTTAACCTTTTACAATTTTGAATAACTTTCAAATGATTCCAAGTCCGCCAAAACGCAGATTGCCAATCAACAACCTGCAAAATTCCAAGTAGTAAAAGTCAGCCGATTTCAATGTAAAGAAAATTGCACCTAAACAGATTAAAAATGATAAAACAATCAATGCGAACATTTTTCGTAAATTGCATAAAGCGTAAAAATGTAATCTAATGTCATCGATTTTCTAGTAAATTTTATACTGTCTAAATCTGTTAAGGTAAGATTTCACTGTATAATAATATTATTCACTTAATCACTTAAGTGAGTGCTCATTGTCAGTCAAAGAAATTTCGGAAATGCATTGCTTTAAATAAAATGCAATTTACTTTAAACAGTTTTATTAAATAACAGTGTACATATATTATAAATGATTAGAGAAGCAGTAATATTGGAGGTAACTAATTTTCTTTGTTCAATTTCTGCGTTAGATTTTTGTGAAAAAAATTAATATGGTCTCAATTACAAACTTATTATAATTTATGAATATACTAATATTATAAAGCTATCATTAGACGTTTTCGAGTAATAGTTAAAAGAGAAAATCAGTATATAAAATTCTACGATCGGAGTCAGCCATAAACAAATAAAATTTAAAAGCGTATTCCTACACCTGTCAGAAAACATAGGTTAATTGAAAATCGGGAATGTTAATTTTTTAAGCGGTTGTTTTCGTTTATTTTGATTCTTATAATTTCAGTTGGCTTGAACCCATACATAGATTCTAACTCACTGAAAGCGTTCACAAGTTCTCGCATTTAAGAAACGGTTGCTACATCGATTTTAACTCTTAGTTAAGATTGGAGGTAGTTATCAAGTTCCTAAACAAACATGCCCCGCGTTTTAGTCGGTGAAGTGTTATTGCCATCTTAAAGTTGAGTCACGAATCCTGCACCACGGGGCGTGTAATCGATTAAGCTACAAGAGTTAGGTGCGATAACCTGTTTCATCGTAAAAGAGAGAGGGTGATAGGGAAATAGTAAGAAAGAGAGATAAAGACACAAGAGAGTAACCTGCCTAGTTTGAGTTGCTAAGATGTGTGTATAAGAGCGACGTCACGACCGTGGAGGCACGATTTGCACTTACCCTGATTAAGTCGCTGCTACTCTACACAAGTGGTCTGCCGGACTAATTGGTTTATTTAAATTTTCCTAGTTTTTAAATAGTAGTTTTCGTAACGTGTGCGTGAAATGAAGCTTTATGCAGTGAGTGCATATTGCGCGCATAATGGCCGGAGAAGCTTACGAATAAGCAAAACGTCATTATTTCGACCCAGACCATCGGTCTGGTTGGTATTCTGGTGCGAAACGCATTTTCACAATAGTTATATTCATAATCGCTAGAAAGATATTTTTCTTTTAACATAAAACCCAACTGTTATTGAATCCGAAATTTTACATATAAGAAGATTATAAATTATGTGAGTTCCCAGTTACCTCTATATATTTATTTACTTTTGTACACATTTCTTTATTTACATATGATAACAGAAAGGACTAGCAAATAAATAGAACTATCATTACATATCATATTAAATTAAAACCTTTGAAAACGTTAAGAAACAATGAAATTACTGTTGAAGTACTCTCTTATTTGTCAGAAAACCCTTTTTAGTACTTGGAATTGCAGTTACGGAGCTATTTTGAAAAATATCTTCAACAATATTTAATATAGATTTTTCAAGATATATATTACCTTATCCACTGTGACTTTATAACCCCTTTAAATGTGTAGAATAAGGTACATATAGGTTTACTACGGTTGTTCCTATAAATGTAGTTTGTATTACTGCGGCCTTAATCCCATATAAGTATACGTATTCGCAGTACCAGAAAAGTGCAGTATTATGTTCAACGGTCCTTAGTATTACCCACAGTTACCCTACATAGAAAATCAAAATTTAGACACTAACGAGCATTTACAGTCAGTTCGTGTTCATCAGATACATTCTGATAGGTAAATATTGACGGAAACAAATGCTGCAATTCATAGACACCGTTTAACTGAGAGGATGATTGGTCAACAGTCTTTTGTTTTGCAAACATATGTCGGAATCTGCATAATGAAGACGCTCTGTGATATATTCCGCACAATATTCATACATTGAAACACACGTTAATGATGTAAGTTTCAGTTGAATGATATTAAGTCAATTCCCTTAAAATTCTACTAATATAAAATGAAAAGTTCACTGTAAGTAAATGTTCTATGTTACTGAAATAAAATATTTTCCATTTTATAAAAATAGATTTTATATTTTATAAAATTAAAATTTTGGTTTTAATAAAGTAAAATTTTTAATTTACAACGAACAATTTTACATTGTTTACTTAGACCTTTTTTGACATAATGAGGTCCTGGGTCTAATAGTGGGATGATTTCCCTTCGTGAGAATGTATAAGTATTTCGATTACACTACATGTACCGATTACACTTCGACTATTGAAAGTCAATATTCGACTTTGTTCTGTCTGTTATGTGTCGGAATCAGCTGCAGGGTATGAACTGACAATCAGTGAGTGTTACATAAACTTCAACTTAGAGACACGTATAGAAAATGGAACATTCTATTTAATTCTTCTATGGTTAATAACATTTTTTTAATAAAAAAAGAGGCGATTCTATACCTATAAGAACAATTAATGAATTAATTTATAAAATATAAAAAATAATATTCATTTCTGTGGAAGTGAATGGTTAACAAACGAGTATTCGTTCTGGAGTTTGCCTAAACTGGTCGGTACTATTACATGAAGAATTTCATTGCACTGAAAAAAAAACATCCTAATTTCAAGTAAATATTTACTGAAATAGTCGCAATAAAATATTTACTTAAAATAAGGAAATATTTTCTTAATTTAAATAAATATATACTTACTGGATAAAATCAAATTGATATTTAGTTGAATTAACAAACTATTTTTCTGTTACAAGTAAATATTTTGTTGCGACTATTCAAGTAAATATTTACTTGAAATTAGAAATTTTTTTTTCAGTGTGGTATAATTTTTGATGGCCAAAGTTATATGGCTGACTTAAAATACTCGATTGTTCTCAAGAATTCGCGATTAATATCAAATGGAAACCTCTACAAATAAACATACCACTGATCTAAAATATTATGCACGTGAAATTGTGAGCAAACATTTTAAAAGTGTTTTGAGGTGTTGACTCAGCTTAAATCGATCACATGATCTATAAAATTGTTTAGTGTTTGTGTTGTGGCCAGAAACAATGATATATTAGAATATCGCATTAAACTGCATATTTAATATTGTTCGAAGATAATCGCTATTAATATCACAAAAAAAAATACTTTTCGTAAAAAACTCGCCAAGTTCTTTTCATTACAACATCATTATTACAAAAAAAAATTGTTATCACAAATTACGTGCATATGATAAAGCCATGTTCTTTCTAACGAAGGAACCCATAAGTTAATCAACATACCATAATTGAAAAGGCAAATTTAATGTAACACCTCCTAGGCCATCAAAATATTTATTTAAATTCAAAATCATTAATGCAAAGTAATTTTAATCATTCCTTTAATAAAAGTACGATTCGGTGACAAACTATTAATAGTTTAACTGCTTTTACTAACTATTTTAATAGATTAATTATTTTATGTACGTTAATATGTATATAGGCTGTTATTCTAAGCATTATACCACTAGCTTGTCAAAAACTTGTCTGTCCTTTTTGAAAAGTTGTTCGGAGAATCTTGATCAGGTGACTGACGGAAGTGACGGAATAACGGAACTGTCCACACGCATGTGTGTGCGATAAATGTTAAAATACATGCAATATATACTTTGTCAGTGCTGCCAATATTTTCTGTACATGATTTGCAATATGTTACATTAATAAATCTATAATAATTTATAATAATATATAAACAATACTTACCTTTATTGCTGAAAAAGACAAGTTTTGTTTCATGATAAAATTTTGTTATAATAACGATGTTTTAATCATAAGAATGTGGCGATTTTCCTTACACAAAGTGTGTTTCTCTAAGGGGGGGGGGGTAGTTACATACTATACAGCTCCGATAAAAAGTAGAAGAATATTGTATTATGAGAACGAATTCAGTAAATTTTATACATCAATAACTTTTTATTTATTAGTTCCGTTTTTATTAAAATTTACAAAAAAAAACTTTCGCTGTGGAGATTTTTTGTTACGTCAAATTCATTCGTTAAAGAAAGTGTTCAAAGTTGGTTCTAAGCTATATTTAAATTATTTCAGAAAAAATAACAACCTTTTTTATTTAGGGGAGATTGATTGGGATGAAGCAGCGAACTCAAAATAATAGTTAATCCTATAAACTACAAAATTCGTATTATACCTTAGTTGTGTCCTTTTGTCATTCTTGTGGTAGTTTAGCATTTCAATCTTTATTGAGTCACTGACGCATTCCAGTGATTCATGTATTTTGGACTCTTAACCTTACAGTTTTTTTGGGTTTGCAGAAAAACTATCAATGAGTTTGTTGTTTGTATGAATTGACGGTTGGTTATTTTTATAGAATAATGACTAGTACGCCGTGGCTGATCAATATTTTTGTGTTTTATTATTTGAGAATTGAGTTCACGATTTTTAATTGGAAAATATGTCTTGGAGCGAAGTAGCACATCCTTTTTATTTGCATTTTGGTGTTTGAAAGGGCACATTGATCATCGGCGATATTTTCAATTAATTGCCTATGTAAACATAAATAAGAATTTTAAATAATTTCTTCAATACCGTAGTATATCAAGCGTTTAACTTTTTTTAAATTAAGTAAATATTTAAAAGGTTATTAACTTGTATATAAAATACAGAACATATTATTGCCAGCAGAGATACATCTAGTAGTGAATTAGAAGAAATAAGAGGTCGAGTACCTCATACCCTGTAGCGTTATTGTAAAATTTTGTTACTGGCTGACGATAAAGTAAAGAAAAGTACATATGCATAAAGTCGGAATATAGAAAAGATTATGGACAAAGAAAGTGCAGTATTCCTACTGTCATTTTTTTAGCATTACAAATGTATTTTGCAGTATCCAAATCATTCATAATGATGTATAATGTTCCACAAACCCATTCAAAGTTCGGTCCCTATTTGTACCTATAATATTCAGGTTTTTTGCATTCTTTGTCAGTCTATCCATATCTCTTTTACTCTCCAGTTTGAACCAAAACACTGTCTCCCCTATTTGATACAGCCCATCTCATTCTCAGTCTAGGAAATAGTTTTCAGCTAGCTCGATCGTGCACGACCGGAAATTCATGGGTGACATAGGTGACACCTAATAGATACCACCTAATCTGCATTTTTATTTCTGTATTTATCGAAGTCAATTCATTTGAAACGTATTTAATACAGAAGCACAATTACTGTCAAGAAAATTAAAACAAATTGATAATAACTATATTCATGTAATTGTTGATAATTCGTATAACCATTCACTTTGGCCTGGAATATTTCCGCAGAATCGCGTCATATTTTCGATGCATATTTCGAATTGTTGTAATATAATCAATTAAAATCTCGTTTTCTATTGATTTCTGCTGGATTACTACAGAGATATTAACGATTACGGGGTAAGTGCAACTGTTAAAATTGACAAGTTACATTTTATTTTCCGGTAATGTTAAGTCTGTAATCAATTATCAAATTTCTAAGCGAAGAAAAATGGTGTAACACAAATTTCAAACATTTCTGATGGATTTCGGTTTTCGATGGAGTCGCTTTTATTTGTGCCCGGAAACTTTTACATATTTATATCATCTCAAATTCTTGCACGTTATTTTCTTTATTGATATCACCACTACCTTGTAAAACCGTTATCATTTATTACCAAAGTTATTCAAGTAAAAGACACGAATGTATATCTAAATAGAAAGTATTAACAGCTAAGTCCTTGTACGAAGTCGCCAATTTCATTTGCTCAATGGGTCACAAATAAATACGAAGAAGATCAAGTTTTCAACTTATAATCTCATGTGGGATGAAAATATAATAACACATTCATCCCGAAAATTCAGCTAGAAACATTAAAAAAACTGAAGTACAGCTACCAATCGAGTAAAGCATTGAAACGTTGGAACGTAAAAATATTAAATGCTTGTTTTTTGGCTGAGAAATTCCGTAGAGAGATCTTCCATTCGAAGTATCAAAATATTATCTAAAACGGTTTCATTTTGCTTTAAGCTGAAGTTTCAAACTCAAAGTAAACCGATACTAGATTATAAGTATTCTGCATTTTCAGTGCACTTTACATCGCTTTTAACAACGCCAGTAGTCGCAGCATCGCTTTTGAGGTTGGAAAGCTCCTCTACGACAAGATGACCTTTCTGGCTTGCCAATGGAGAAGATAAAGTGCGAATAACGACCTTTCAAATATATGCAACGAAGGATCACCACCGTTAACGACGCAACCTCTTTATCCCGTACGTGACCTGATTGTTATATAAGCTGCAAGCTCGATGAAAGGCCACATGCAAAAGTTTGGTCACCCTTAAAGCCTCCAATATCATATGTGCGAAAATGGACAATATAATTATAAATCCTCATTAAATAATCTTTAATCCATGATTTAGAATTCCCCAGCATAATCAGTTTCTAATAGAATAATTTTCTTATTTAATATCAGAAAAGTACATTTTTATGATGATTTAGTTTATGAAATATTTCCCGTTAAATGTTTAATTCGTCTAATTAATTAATAAAATTAAATGCTTTATATCTGAGAGAATAAAATGATGCCAAATTCTTTATGGATTTACTCCATTCGAATGGCGAAATGGGTTCTATAGTCTTTGAGGAATTTATATAATATTTCTGTTTCCATTCTAAGCCGATTTTATATTTCCCCTTTGATAGTACGCTTTCTAAAGAAATCAAAAGTAATTTCCATTCATCCTTATTGTATTTTAATATCACTTTCGGGTAACTTTTCGTTACTTTGTTGTTTTAACATTATTACATAGTCTGTATAACTTCCGATATCAAAAGAAATCAATTATCCAGGATTCGCGTTTTAATCATTGAAGAGAATAGACGCATTTACAAGCATTGCTCTTGAGTATATTAAAACATCTGACTAATTACTACTAATAGTAATTATATAGATATAAATTAAATTTATATTGCCTTGCATTGTAAACATGTAGTGAACAATTCGAATTAGTAGAATTTATGCTGCTTTTAAGTGAACATGGCTTCAACGCAAAACATTTTTTATTAGCAGTCAGTTCGCAACGAAAAGAACAATAAATCATTCTGGATCTAGTTGACGGACACTTACTTCAAGATTATGTCATTACTTTGAGAATTAATCAAATAAAAATAATATATGTCTATGGTAGGATTTGTTTTTATCTTAATAGGTTGATAAAGTTTTCTTTGGTATTGTTTTTACTTTGACTTTTTTTTTACTTTTAGATTTTTGTTTTAATTCGAGCTTATTCGATTGCCTTTCGTTTGTTGTTGTTTGTTACAGAGTCAGTACTAGGGCAATAGTTATTTGGTGTGAATTGATAATGAACACAAGGGAGACTATAAATACATGAAGTGCATGATAGATAATTCATGACGGATTACCTATGTATTAATGCATGGTAATAGAAACCTACTTCCAAGACTGCAATGTGTTATTCTGTATCGAAATCCATGAAACACGTATTTTAATTGCTAATAGGCCTTTGTTTAACCCTCCTGAGCATTAGTTTTTCCTTTCCCATATGGAAACAATGGAATTTGGATGAATATATTCGGCATGGTACACAGGAGGGTTGGAAGAAGCTATTAATAATGAAACTTTTTCAATGATATGAAACAAAAGAATAAATAAAAATTAAAATTCGAGCGAAATTTGCTAATTCGGGGTTCTTGCTTGATACATTTTTTACATAGCGCCTGTAATACAATTTTGGATTTTTTCTCCGGGTATTATAAACTTAGTCGAAAATTACTTTGTAATAGTATTAAACATAGATTTGTCCGCTATATAGGCCAGTAAACTGGCACTATCAAAATTGTTGTGAAAAATACCAGATTATTCCCTTGACGTATACTTTTTGAACAAATAAACTCATATTATATTACAGTATACATAGTAAAGTATACGAACCTATGATCCTTGACATATATACATGACTTGTGCATGATATTTCAAGGGCTCCCTTTGTCTTATTGAAAGTATAAACATAATAGAGGTCATAAAGTTTACTTTACATATAGTCGTTCATAAAATTAGGTAAGCTTCTGCAGCTTTAAGTTTAACAGACTTATCAACCCGATTGCGTTTTTATAAGTTAATAGAGTCAACAAAACGATTAAAATCACAACAAAGCTTTTAAATAGTACTTTTCAGTCCTAGGCCGTGAAGTTCAATGTTACGGACCGATTGGAGATTGCGCGTCCGAGGACTGGCGAAGCCGGTCCGAGGATCGTAAAATCTCCAAACCGAGGTCGTAAAATTTTACGGCCGAGGATCGAATACTATTTTTTGTAATTGTGTGCGTAAAGTACTTTTGATGCCTGTTTTTCGTGCGTAAAGCTCACTTTTACGCACTCCGGGCGACAAAATTCGTAAAATGAAAGCACCTGCGTAAAGTTGTACTTTACGCACTCAACCAGGCATCAAAACTTTACGCACTCTCTTTACGCACCCAATTACAAAAACTAGGATATCTAACACGGGTGTAAAGTATGACTGTTACGCATGGGTCGGGAATTTTACACATCACTCGGCGCCTTCGGCGCCTCGTATGTATAGTTCCCGCCCGGTGCGTAAAAGTACACTTTACACCCTTGTTAGGTAATATACTATTTTGATTCACTATTCGCAAAAGTAGGCACTTAACCGACTGTTTTTAGTCCGTACAGTGCGGAGATCAGTCCGTAAAATCACACTTTACGGACTATAAGGAGTGTCTACTTTACGGACACGTGTATCAACAAATTACATTGTTGATGTGCAATGCAAAAAACTGTGCTTTTTGCGAGCTATGTTTCAAAAATTTGTATTTGAAGTTCTTTCATTTCTAGATTATTTGCAGTACACAATTCTGCCACATCTCAAAATGTTCGTTTTCGTGTTAACTATATACACAAGGTCATAGTTTTAAATTTAAATAGACTGCGCAATTTTAAAATTGTTAACTTTACCAAAATTAAAAAACCTTATAATGTTCTTACACATTTTTGCAATACCATAAAGTAACTTTTGTCTTAAACGTAGCACACCAATTTCCTGATACTCCAGGTTGTACAACTGATATGGAGAGAATTGGATCTAGTTCCATAACGATCACAGCGTGCGAGAAATAAATTGGTAGAGTAGGAATGTACCCTAAGTATTCTCACACATTTCTAAGACCTGAGGAAGTTAAAAAAAAACAAATTAATTTCGACTATACCAAGTACTGCTTATATCTATATCAAATGGAGAAAACGTGTTTTTTATATAAAGGAGATCTTATCGGATTACGTAAAAGGGTTGAATCAGAAACTCGAAAAAATCAACCTGTTAATTTGATATCAATAATTATTCTTGGTATTCTATTCAGTATAAAATGTAAATAAAAGGTTGTCAACATAAATATGCGACACTGGATCTAGCGTACGTGACGCAATCAAATGATAACGGAGAATACAAGGTCATAAAAAATGATTATACTACTGGGAAAGCATTTCAAAATATACACCGAACTAGTAAGCACACTGTTAAAAGTTGTGTTTCGCACTGGACTACCTTTCGTGCTCATCAAGATAATGCCAATTGAGTTACCAATACTGACCTAGTAAATAAATAGTCTACAATAAAAACAAAGTTTGTTAATAAACATTCACGAGTTCTACGAATTCATAACAAACACACCTGGAAATTCATAAATAATAACAGCAAAAAAATACACAAGTGATATTATTGCTCGAGCGGAAATGCTATCAGGCACCTAGAACAGAGTCACATGGGTAATATACTGACAAAAGCCAGAGAACATCAATGAAGAACAAACGACGAGCATTTATTTGGATACTCGTACATTGAAAAATTTAATTTCCAACTAAAATTATGACTTCTAGAAAATTTCGTTTAGCAAATTTAACTACGGTGAATGTAATATTGCTTTAGAATCTGAAAATGATAAGTCGGCGCCAGGAATTAACAGAATCGATTTTAAATCAATCAAATTTTACCCATTAAATATAATGTCAAAAGTGCGGAGTTAAATCGGTATCGCATATTTATTATGGAAACGTAGTCTATATAAGTCCGCACCCTGACCGGTGTAAATCGTCGGTGAAAAATCGGTCGGATTTATTACTTATATATAGATGTATATAATAAACAATCAATTAATAGATTCTCAGTAATGTTGAATTGAATTGTCATCGTTCAATTAACAAACAAAGTAAGGCTTTACTGCAGCATCATGTCGACTCCTTTTTTGTTTGTTTATAATTTGGATGTGTCGTTATATTAGATAAATAATATAACTCCGCGTGAATGCTTCATATCGCTTGAATATCTTTTAAAACTCGCACTGCTGTTAAAAAAACAACACCAAAAAAGTTCAATCCTCACACCGGCCTGTTTAGCACCCCCCAAATTTTAAGATTGTATGAAATTTTGTTACTTTTCATATTTAATTAAATGATAATCCGGTATATTCAGGATATATTCAGGATATAATAAGGCGCCGATCCAACAGTTGCGGTATAGGCGCACTATCGTCACACGGTAGATTCTGTATTGGCACAATTTGAGTACATTATTACCGAAGTAAAAAAAAAACAAAGGACCACGCACTAATTAAATGGAAAAGTGGCCCCGATCAAATAATAAAGAAACTATGGGAAAATACTTTTTGGGATGTCCTGATAAAAAGTATCCATGTTGCCAACCTTGAAAAGGCAAGTTTAAGCTATCGCAAGACCACTTGATCTTAATACATTTGAAAAAAATCAAATTGGTTAATGTGATTGCAATTATGTATTATTTATTATTATTTTTATTATATATTATTATTCTTACTATTTTCGCTGGATATGTTTCCAATATAAACAATAACTGTATATAATCAACATAAGCATCTACAATACCATATTATTTGTTTAGTTTTTAGGTTCTGTGCAATTTAATGTGTAGTGTAACTAAACTGTACGTAGTCTAGTTTATGCAATTAAACTTGAGTTCTATTTGTGACACACATACCGAAAAAAATAGATGGTTGGATTTACCACTTAAGTAGTAATATACGGACTAGATATCGTTTATACGCGCTGTTACTACCTAAATGACTGACTTTCCTATCTAAATACTAAGAATAACCACGAAAGTAGTCCATTTATAGTTCGTCGTGGTTGCATGATGTTACAGACAAAACATCGATTTGTCACATTTTTTTTCTCTGAGCGAGTATTAAAAGTAAAAATCATATGTGCGTTTGTTCAAATCATAACAAATCACCATAAAAGGGAAGAGTTCCCCGGCGATGAAGATGAACAGAAAGAAATGGATGGTTGGAGCAACTGTATAAGTAGTAAAATACAGACCAGACATATTTTAGAGGTGCCGTTACTACTTACGTGGTTATTCTTACTATGTAGATAGTAAGTCAGTCACTTAAGTAGTAACAGCACCTATAATGTCTAGTCCGTATTGTACTACTTAAGTGGTAGCTCCAACCATCTATTTTTTCCGGTATGTGTATCACAAATAAAACCCAAGTTTAATTGCATAAACAAGACTATAGTTTAGTTACACGATATAGCAACTTGAATGGAATCCAAAAACTAAAAAATTGATGTGGTATTATAAATGCGTCTATTGATTAGAAACACATCCAGCGAAAATCATAATAATATTAATAATAATAAACAATACATAATTGCAATCACATTAACATATTTGATTTTTTAAAATATATTAACTTCAAGTGGTCTTTCGGCAGCTTAAACTTGTTTTTTCAAGGTTGGCACCATGGAGACTTTTTATTAAGAGATCGCAAAAAGTATTTTTCCATGGTTTATTTTTTATTTGACCGGGGCCACTTTTCCATTTAATTAGTGCGTGGTCCTTTGAGGATTAGTTATAGTTTTATTTATCTTTGAGCTGATTTAATTTGTATTTTATTTGTATTTTATTTATGTATTAACGCATATTTGTACTATCTAAATATCTTATACTATATTTTATCATCTTTTAACGCTCGCAAATAAGTAAGGAAAAATGTAGTCCCGCGAAAGAATCAAATTAGCGGGTCTCTCACTTATTACACTGACGCTTCAACCACTAAGCTTCGCTCGCTATTGCATTATCCTACGAAAAATGGCTAGTTTCATTAAAGAGTAAAAAACAATATTTGTGAATCACCGTCAATTAATATATTATAATTCTAATGCTTCGGATAATCTACAATTAGTCAGGTGTTAATTTATAAATGTATTAATGATATATATACATACTAATAACATATAAATATAAATATTGTAAGGGTGTGGTTTGTTATAAGGCACCATTCTTGGAGGTGGCGGTATTTTATAAGAATATAAAGAAAAATACGGGATAGAGAAGGATACTTTCAATAGTTTTTTTATTGTGCTTGTTTACTTCCCTGCATGACACTGTATAAATATCAACACTGCTGATCAATATCAGTTAGTTGGTCTCACGAAGAAGATCACTAAGGATCGGTGGCAGTTCTGGTTTTACACGTCACAGTATGAGTGAGTGAGTGTTTCGAGTCCTTTACGTTATTATATTTATTTATGATTAGTTTCGGGTCTTGGGCAGAGGCTGCTCACATAGCCCAACTGACGAGTCCGTGGGCAGTCCTGAGACGAAACAACGATCCATGTTTAATGATTTATAGACAAATTTAACTACGCATGCAGTAACATTTTTATTTGCGATGATCAATATTGAAAAATTGTTAAAATATACAATAATGTATGCGTAGCTAATTGGTCAATGTTTACTCCCCCTTCACTAACCTTAACTATACATCGATTTCAATAATATATCTATTTTAATTGTACATAAAAACGTAGTATTGTACACTTAAAGAAATACTTCATGTAACTGCATTTTATTCTGCTTAAAGTTAATTTATAATATATATTAATAATATTAAAATTACAATTATTCGCATTTTCAACTTTTATACTTCTTCGTCATTCCTGCTAACCGCATTTGCAAGGAGAATGCTGCTATGAAGAATATGTTTGTTTCTTATATATCTACTCGTTTTGCATTTATGCCCCAACCTAACCTGGACACATAATTAAACCGCATATCCCAAAAGCCAAACATCGAAAGGTTCGAATGCTGCATGACATAAAAGCATTACGATAGATTTCAATTCAGAGTATCCCAAACATACGTTTCTAATATATTTCTTAAATACTCTCGTAATATTCCTCATATCTTCCATATAAAATGGTATATTATGCCAGGAGTACGTGAACTTCACTCTTGCCATCAAGTTGCATATCCAAATTTTATGTTACATTGCACTTAAAATGCTAATTTACACATTTTTTCAGGCACATTTTAGACGCTCTCGCTAAATAAAATAATGGTCGATGCATGTGCAAAAATGTTTCTAATGTGGACGTGAATACCACCTTGGTCTTCAGCTCGACCAGCATCCTTCACATTCACAGAAAAAACGTTTACGCACTATTTTCACGTTGTAGTAAAAATATAGTTGATTTATTTATTTACACTTATGGCACTTCATGTGTACTATCCAATGATATTTTATGAAATTAAAATTTAATTTGTATATCTAAACATCAAACGTAATATACATAAACATACTAACGTAATAATACGGCCGTATATTAATTCATATTAATCTTTAGGTAAGCCCTATCGTAGTGTCACCCGGACCTTAACAGACGCATCTTAAATAACAACTAAATAACTCCTTCATATAAGGAACGCATATTTATGGAATCCCCGTTACAGCCCTGCTACAACCGAAACAGTTTTCTCAGGTAGGTAGGGAAGCACACCTGACTTCAGAGTACGAAAAGTTTACGTTAAAAGACCACGTGAAATGCGCCAAAAATGTTTAAAATAACATTTAAAGCCCACTACAACATAAAATAAATAATTGCATGCTCATAATCACGGGTTAAACCTCCTGAGTACGAGTTATTTGTTGTCTCTTTGAAAAAATGTAGTTTGGACGACTATAGTTCTAGTGCACAGGAGGGTTGAACAGGTAAATAAATTTACTCTAGGTACTAACTAAAAAAAAATCAATGAAAAATGCTATAGCGAAAATCGCAGCTAATTCTATCGAGAATACTCAAGTACTTTCGGATACTTATTGAAAATATACGATAGAAGCCAAACAGAACCCATACTCGTTTGTTAGGTAAGAGGTATACTAATAAAAGGGAAAATGTACTTTATTCACTGCTATGAAAAATAGCACCCATGGTTTACTAAATAGAACGTAAATCGCTGGGAAGTTGTCAGCACAAACAGAAGCAGAACTAACAACTGTAATTTAGCAGCTACTCTTAACGAGGTAAATATAGTATACAGTACGGCAACGCCCGTTATTTAATTCTTTACAATCGACCCTACTAAAAATATTAGCAAAAGATAGACTTAATGCTCCCTATGATGGTAGAATCCATTATTTCACGATGTAATTGCAAATGTATGTGACTTCTTAAAAAAATGTAATTTCCATATATGTATTACTTAAAAAACACTATTTATGTCATTTGAATGCTAGATAAGCTTCTCCCAGGCTTAAACATGTTTTAATGAGAGAAAAAAAAAACAATTATCCCTGTCCTCATTTTTCATTTATCACTTTTTAACATTTTTTATTATTTTCATTACATAATTTTTTAATTACATATAGTCCATGACTCTGAGGATGTGTCTTCAATTCAACTTTTTACGTCTATCGAAGGGATAACACGGTTCCAATTCGGAGAATTCACAAAGTATCGATTTTTTAATTGATTGGATGTATTCATTACAGTCGCTAGATTGCTGTTAAATCGAATTCTTTTTGACTCCAAATGGAAAACGCTGTATCTCTATGTGATACTCTGCAAAAGAGCAATCAAGCACATGTTTTGTCCTGATTTTTTCGATGATTACTTATATTATTGTACATATCGATCTAAGATGATTTAAGTGACAGGTTGCCATACCGGAAGGGTAAGCTTAGAGACGTCAATTTTAAAAAAATTTGTCTTTTTACGATTTGAAAAGTGAATAATACGATTGTTCGCATGTTCGGACTAGGATCTGCTCGAAGCTCTGCATTAGATGATCTCTCATAGTACTTGCAATGATCCCTGTCCCCGAACGCCCGTGATGAAATGAGGAATATTTTTAGGTCCTTTACAAAAAATTTAGGGGTGGGGGGAGGGATAGAAATTTCAAATAAAAAATAATTTGGCTTTTTTTGCTCCAATTTTTTTTTGTTTCTAATTCAATTATTTTTTACGTTAAACTGCATCATAAGCTAAATATTTATTTCAACTCATGATTAGAATTTTTAAAGAAATACCTCATTTTATAGTTTATTATCTTCAGCAATATAATATATTAATCAATAATAAATATTAAAAAATGAATTACAAAATGTTGCCTATCTGGATGGACACCACGCTGCAAAGAGTTAACTAAAATAACCCCCAACATTTTATTGTTTTGTACAATTGTCTTCACGTTTAGAACATATCCAAATTTTCCGTGTTCTGTAACCTTTGCCCTCACTGACCACAATTCAGTTAGATAAATTGTGATTGAGAACATTTTTCGTCGTAAATAAAATAGATATTTTCATTTTTTGACTGAAAAATATTAACTCCTTCCAAAAAAAACAAAGCTGGCGAAAATTGAAATTACTTCTTAGAATCATCATGACTTAAAACAATGCAATAGAAATAGTTTATTATATGAAAAGGTATAATCTCTAATTAATTGAATTCTTGATTTATGAGACCATACAAAACCGTACAATACTAAATAATTTCTGAAAACTAAGAGGTCAAGTAAAAGAAATTGAATACAAAATAGTTATTGTGAAAATAGTGACGCGAATAACACCTCACATTTTTAAAGACTTTCCATAAGAAAAAGACCTTTAAGATGTTTATAGTGAATCAAAATTAGTGACTGTCTTCAAATGGGACGTTTAGGAGTCACTAATATTAGTAGTCTTTTTCTTTAATATCAATGTAATTTGAATATTTTCGCATCTTCTATAAGTAATTGAGGTCAATAAAAAAAAACATTATTGAAACCATCGCTACATGCGGAACGAATTCAATTTATTGGCTTCAGTAAATACAGCTTTTGCTGACACATATTTACGAAAAAAATTCTGCTGCACAAGCAATTTTTCCACAGAATATACGTAGAATACCTTCCTTCTACCAATATACACTCATTCATACAATCGAAAAACGTTGTTCTTCTTTGTTCTACACAACCGGATAAAAACGTATGAGTATTGAAAGAATAATATTTTGATTTCCATATGTTGGAATCAGTCGGGATGTGCCTCTTGCAGTTCTCATTCACTCTCGTAGCACGTTCTCCAGCGTGAAACATCTGATGCCTTGAACGACCAACAGAGCGATGGAAATTTCAAAAACCGCTGCTAGAATAAAAAGAAAAAGTTATAAATTCACCTTTTATCAACCGGAAGTTTTATGTGTATATAAAAGTTCAGTTTTAAAATAGATTTTATAAATTTCTAAATACACGATAAAGATACAGGTAATATAGAAACGCAATGCAATGATGAATGTTATGTAAACAGGTCCCACGAGTCTATTGTAAATGTCCCTGTTGAAAATAATATTATGTTTCCAGGTTTTTACGGAAGTAAATATAACAATTTAAAATGCGATGTACCTGTATCATATTGGGAAACCGACCCCCCTCCCTCCCAACCTTCCTACCACTGTCCACCCCATCCCAAAATATAATATTAGAATCTTTTACAAATTTTATAGGACAGTTTGTTTAATTTCAAATGTGCAGCTTTTAAAATGTTGGGACTCTATATAGCTTAAAGCAAATTTTGTTTTTCATTCGACTGTATCTAATGTAAATTCACAATTTCCATTTCTATGTAACTACACAAAATTGTCATCTCAAAACGTTTATGGCTTCAGTTTTCATCGCATCAACCTTTGATCAACATTAGTATTGCAGCACGAACAAATAATACTTTTCATACCAAGGGCATAAAATAGTTTTTTTCACACCTACACAAATTCGTGGTCTTTACATGCCGGTAAAGTGGTCGGGAAGGCGTCGATTGCCGCCTACAACTGCGCTTCTGCGCATGTGCAAAAGGCGATAGCGCACGTTTTGCCGCCAGCCGGAATTTTTCAGGACTGATTTCAGGACGATAAAATATGCCTATCCTTATAGATAGAAGAAAGAAATTTATCATTTTCACACTGAAATTATTGGAGTCAATTGCGCCATCCTAGAGAGATCATTAAATGCCATTTTTCTAACCTTAAATTCCCCTCCCTTGGAGTCAATTTTGTATCTTTGGTATATTTCACGTGATGTTTCATTCCTTCTATTGGTATATTTAAATAGTCCGTCGAAAAAGAGTAGATGCGAATTACTCCTAAAGAGGGATTCCCGTCCGACTCGAAAGAAACTAATCGACGGAACGGAACTTGGAAACGAGTCGCGGAATCGAAAAAGGCGGTAAAAACTCATCCATGTGTAACGCAGTCATTAGGATACGTATGTACCTACATTTTAATTCCCAAAAGGAAACTAATGAAGCATGTTGTTATCAACGGAAAGGTTCCTAGAAAAAGACAGTTGACGCAATTAATATGCAAAAGTATGCTATTACACTGTTTATCTTAACCTAAAAATTTAAGTGGTCGTTTTCTGTTCGTTCGAAAATAACTTCTATTAGAGAGTATTTTACCCCAAAGAACTCAAATGTAGTGGAACACAATCTATTTTCTAATCATATGAGATGAAAATTGACTCCAACCGATTTACAGTGTTCGTAACTTTATTCATAATATTATGGATTCTTAATGAAAATTTAATGAAATTGTCTGATGCAATTCAATCGATTACATACTCTTCTCACGTGTTTCATTACATTTAAACTGATTATAAAGTTAAACGTTACGTGGAAAGTAACGAGTTGAGCTGCATTGATAGTTGTATAGAAGGTAATAACCCCTTAACTGCGGCTATAATTTCAAAGGAAGTGCCCAAAATGCCAATACAAAAATTGTGTTAGATTTTAATAATACTTGGTATAGGTCGTTTTTTTAGATCACTGATTTCGAATATAGAGTCAGATTTTGGGAATTCAAAATGACCGATCCAATATAGCGGATGAATTTTTAAATATCGAAAAGAAATACTTCAAACGTGTTACTAGAGGATTTATTAAGCCGCTGATTATAAATCTGCGGTCAGATGATGAAAATTCCAAAATGGATATGGTTGAAATCAAAATTCCATTAAACCCCCGAGTAACAAAGTTTTAAGCAGAATGGTTCGACTTTTAAAAAAAGTATGCACCATATTGGATCAGCCATTTTGAATTTCCAAGATCCGACTTCAGGTTCCTATAATCAATGACCCCAAAAACCTCTGAGTAACAAGTTTCAAGCTGCTTTATAAACTTTTTATGCATAAACTGAGTAAACACAATGTACATACTTCAATGATGAAGATTTTGAAAAAATCGGGAAGATTATCATCTTTGTGGACGTATATTTTTGTCTTGATACATCGATTACGGAATGGATAACGTCATCGTATTTAGTACAGCTTTGACTGTCTAGAAATGGATTTGATTTTAATTAACATAAATTCTGGAATTTGTTAGATTAATTTGAACTGTGACAAAGATTTGCGTTTTTTCGGCAGTCTGGGAAAAGTCCGAAATGACGAAAATCTTCGCCATCAGCAGTCAAGGAGTGTTAAACATGTGATAATTAGACTCAGTCCACAGCACGACAGAAAAGATAATAATTAATAATATCAACTTGTTTACCAAAGGTGCAGGTATCTCCAAATTGGTCTTTGTGCCTAACGTTACAGGTTACTATCTAGATATTTAGAATACGTTTATAACACCTTAAATATAATGCTAAAGATTTCCATACCGGACGACAAATATTCTTTCGAATAATGCTGAAAATGACGAAATACATTTAATAACTTAATTAAGACTTCTTAATTAAAAAGCAATATACCTTTTACATTATTAATGCGAAACTAGCAAGCGTATTTTTTAACGATAACGAATAAGCGTTCTTTGAAGGCAAGATCAAAGACTTAATAGCCAACGAAAGGTGAAATTTTACAGCATCACCATTTTGGAATTTACTCATTTACGAGAGTAACATGGACGGAAGTTCCATGAATAGGTAATTGATTCATTTGATTTGACAAAGGTTCAAGAAGACGTCAAGCTGCGCTTAAATCTCTGTGTGCTTGCTGGTTTTACGTTAATGGACTTTTATGAATCAAGTTTAAAAGATATCCCATTTTTCATAATTGCAACTTTTTGTTATTACCGTACCAACAAACCTAGTGGATGCTATTGCAAGGATGATCTTTTTTTAAATCCTCTGTGCTATGACCGGAAGAGACAAGTATCAAAAAATTAACAAGATTGCGACGGTAGAATTTTGCTCCTGTGCGATACGTGCGTGAAAGATAATCAAACAAATGCAGACTGCAATCACTTTGCCCACCCAATTTCATACCAATCAAAATCCACGATCCGCAGAGATTAAAATATGTTGAATTCAGTCAGTACGCTTTTATTCGGACCTTCACGGATGACAAAGGGAATTTTATCTCCGATAGAAATTCGAATTTTAAATCTGAAATCCTGGAAAGATTCGGTCTCTCTCCATCTGCTATAGATAAATCCTCTTCGCAGGTTTCATTCATATGTATTTCGTTTTTGTAACGCAACAAAAATGTGTGACGGCTACTTTTATATTACTAGCGTAAAGTCTTCCTAATTACTGTCATCTGTTGTCATCTACCGACCAAGTATACAGTGTAATTCAGCTTTGTGTACTTTCGAGAAACCGGGAAAGAAGGAGGAGACGCTTGCAAACCAAGCAAGGAGACAGGCCCTCTTAAAGTCTTGATGCAAGAATCCTTTTAGAGAATGACGAAGTTATCGAGAAAGTTTCCTGATGCAGAAAGTAAGGGAAAGCGAAGGCGCCAGAGGAGGACAGGCCTTGTGGAATTATATTTAATAACGCCCGATAAACGTTCATTCCATTGTCCCGTCTTTCACCTTTTCCGCTTGGTGTTCCTTTTACGTTTGCTCGACATATAGAAAATGGTCCCTTTGGAAAAGTCCAACGACCATTACTGTTGTTGGGTTTCTGTTACAGTAGTTTACAAAAAGGTTTTTCTTTCTTTTTATTTTCTCAGTGCGGTAATCAATTAATTTAGTAACGCTGTAGGAATAAATTCACGACTGTATATGCTACCTCCCCCCCTCTAAAAAACATTTTTAGTTATAAAAGCTCTTATTATTAGTATAAAATTTATTTAAAAAATAGAATTGTTTTTTCCAAAATAGTGTCCAAAAAATTTAACCTGTCCATTATTCTGTACAAACTATACTGTCATCAAGTGATATTTCAATGGAATGATCATATTTATAATGTTTTTTAACAGCTTCACTTGACCTATCGATGCATTTAATTTATCTAATAAATTACTAATTCCAAATTTACTCATAAGCGTCTTAACGCCGGGTCTTCTCAATTAATATTCTTTTTTTTTTCATGAAACTTCAAACTTCATATTCCAAATATCGAGACATATTTGCACTTTTTACAACTCTGTTTAGATGCCATTGTAATCGCATGTACTTGAACCATCACAGTTTGCTATGTAGAGACTTTAATTTGTGATGAATTTAAGACTTTGTGTAGAATTGGTGTGTTTTCTGTTTATTTTTTAATTTTGTCGTATGGGGTAAGATATTATATGCACATGCGTGCGTTTGTTATGATTTTTCGTGTAATGGATGGTAAAAAATAAGCTAAAAAAATTTAAAATTACAATGGATCACAAGACTTTCATGTATCTTCCGAAAAGATATCTCTGACAGTTGATTGCTTTAGGAATATATATTACTACAACATCAGCACTAATACAGAATCAGACTAATCTCATAATTGACTAGTTGGGTTTAAGGCTTTTCTAGTTCAAGGTCATGTCCACCAAACTGCTGCGCCACTATACTGAGGACTGGACTATTCTCTACTGATCACTAAGTAATATCTTGCAGTCTGTACTTGGCATGGGGTTGAAGTTTTCAGTTGTAACATCCCTTATTTTCGTTGCGTGCAGTAAGGCTATCTAAACGTACTCTGTTTCAGGCACAACTCACTAACGCCAAATGCACAATAATATTCACGTAATGTCGATCCAGGTCAACTCTTTAGAGACCAATACCAACCATATGATTCTTGTTTGATCCGTTAGTACCAAAACTCACGAAACTTCAATATTCATTTCAATGGGATATTGAAACTTTTCTAACAACCATAGATAATGAAAAAACAACATTGCAATATAAACAATTACACGAATTAGTAACAAATCTGGTGGAAGCATAAGACAGAAGATTCTAAACTATTAAACCAGTTTGGAGGAGATTGTCAAGGAGAAAACTTTTTTTGGAATGTTTACCATGGTGCAAAATAACAAATTGAAGGCGTATGATTATAGATCCGTACTAATAAACAAATGACCAGAACAAAAGATTAAGATTGAAATGAAATTATATTCAAAAAAATTATCCGCAATCAACATTTTTTCATGCCGCCAGAATATGATGCAAGAATAAAGTAGAGTTGATTGTATTTAATTGCGTCTGTTCAACAGCACTTGAAAACCAGAAAACGGTGATCGTCTTGCATTGCAACAGTACAAAAGGTGACACAAACTGCTTTGGTGTGCCATTCACATACTGTCAGCAGGAAGAGCAATAGATGACAAATGCGGCTCTTTTTGGGGATGCTGGACCAAACAATAGTACATTCTCGCATTTTGTTCAAATGCAACCAAACAAACATAGAGAATCGAATAAAATCTCCGCTAACTACTTCCTAGATCAGCGGAGGATGCATTTCGTCCGTCTGCACGGTCTGCACCTCGAATATCGTTATGAAAATTTCAATTTACAAACATATTTGCACGAGAATATCGCTGTAACTTTAGGGAAGTGCTGCGCTGAACAGCCAATGGATCACAGTAGAGAGAAATTGCCAATGAAACAAAGATGTGGCCATTGTAAAGCAACTGCCGATCGAAAAAACAAGAACTCAATGTTACTTTTGCCGGCGACCAATTTGCAACGACCACAGGTCCTCTATGTGCACGGATTGCACTACGGAAGATTAATTTTTTAATGTTTTTTAAGTACTTTCTCAATTACTCTTGCAGACTTTTCCACATGTGTACATGTACTTGCTTCAATTTGCATGGTCCAATTTACCTCACAGAGTGTGTGAGATTTGTCGAACTTTAGAATAAATATTTCGTGGCAAAACTATTTTTTTCTTCAAAGTATTACACTTTGAGAGTAGGTACAACGCTGTAGGATTTTTCTTTTACTAAAAGAGTACATTTCTTATGGTAAAATTTGAGAACATTTTTTTTTCAGCGTTTTTTGGCATCTAAAAAATAAACAAACCTGCAATACGAATTGTATTACATAAAATAAATCTTAAACTAACTTTACAATTAGTTAAAATTGCAAGTCGTTTTGTCAAGCAGAGCCCGAATAATAACTATACTTATGCTCTGGGTCCATAGGACCCAGCATGCTCGTCTTGTTATTTTTTCGAAGGAGACCATGTCGAGATAAACTCAACACGATATAAGTGCGTCAAGAATCTAACTTACTTTACGCTTATCCCAAAATATTTCCTGATTTAAAGAAATATTAAATGTACGAGTATAATATAAAAATGTAAGTACAGATCTTTTTTGATAAGGTTTTAAATTTCGACCAATTTATAAATTAATATATTCTTAAATAGTCTTGGGCTAACCTACCACAGACTTGAAACTGGACGCTGGATTTGGATTATAACAACACCCTAAGTCTTGCAAAAGAAAAAAAACTGGGCAAAAAGAGATCACCTTGAAAATTATTTTATAAAAAAAAGAGATCAACACCGTCAACATCCGTTTCGAAACATGAAAGCCCACGGAAGCTTGCCATCCTTTTTTGTAATCAATCACGAGCGGTTTCTTACATGGCCCTAATGAGGACTCATATCAGAGTCGAAACGATGCTGAATATTTATTTATTAAATAGGGGTAGTAGCCTTGACAAATCTCTCTCTCTCTCTCCCCCTCCCTCCCCATTATGCAGAATTACGATATAGACAGAAATGAAGAAAGAAACATTTGCAACTAAGTGCCGATATTTTTTGTACTTAAAATGTCAGAACTGGGGCAATACATTTTAAAATATATATTTTATATTCAGAAATACGAGATTGATTGAAGTAATAAAAAGATACGAATACATAAATACTTTATTCTTCCATTCCGAATTTATCTATTCCATTAGCACTGAAAACGATTACTCATAAATTAATATTTGATGCGCGGAAACGCGAGATTGACTGTTATCAGGTTCCACTATTAATCTCCTTCTAAAGAGAGATCTCCAAGATCCGAAACTGTGACGAAATTAACATTGTACCTCTA
This sequence comes from Trichopria drosophilae, assembly GCA_030407085.1. Classification (NCBI taxonomy): domain Eukaryota; kingdom Metazoa; phylum Arthropoda; class Insecta; order Hymenoptera; family Diapriidae; genus Trichopria; species Trichopria drosophilae. The sequence continues at coordinate 40,833,384 of CM059587.1, read as the reverse complement.
ACACTATGCGGTTCCAATCAATTTAAAACTATTTAATAAATAATAAGCGCTCCATATCTTAATTTATATTTAATTCTTAATTACAAAATCTTTATCCGTTTTTCATTATTTTAGGAAAAAAAATTAGATTCTTGAACAGTCCATGATGAAAACAATTGAAAATTACTACTAACAAATTTACTTATACGTTGAAGGATAAATGTTCTATGGTTTTGAAACCGAATTTTCAGGTGACATCACTCGACGTGGAATGACTGATATATACATACAGTAGACGCTCGATATAAGAACCATCGCTATAAGAACCGATCGGTATAAGAACACTTTTTTGATCATTACAGTGCCTACGAACATTCGAGATGTATCCCCTCCATACAGTTTTCGCTGGCTAGCCGTTACGCGCATTCCGTCGAGCCCACCTAAGCATACAAGAGAAGGGGAAGCATCAATTCCCCTCCAATGGTTCTTATATCGGCGCTTGGCGGGTAAGCTCGGAACGGACGTAGTTCTTATATCGAGCGTCTACTGTACATATATAGGGAGGGATGCATACAATTTGAATATTGAAATGATAGCTGTTTTAGCAAAAAGTTACTCTTGTGCATATATTGTATGAACAGTAAATTTTAATTGATGAATATTTTAAATCCTTGAATACATTATCAATAAACGAATGTATTGAGAATACAACAAAATATACATTTAGCAGTGTATCGAAATATAAAATATCAGTGCAATCTTCGTTCGTATATATCTTTAACATATACATTTATATTTTATATCCATAATGTAGACGAATAATTTATAATTGTCTAGTACTGCAGATTGCTTATTTAACATTGATCTTAGGTTCATGTATTAATTATATTTGCATTTACATATAATGGATATTTACGAAGCATTTTTTAATATGTAAAAAATATTCATTTCGTCTGGATATTTGTGTCTGTATATTCCCAAATATTCAGGGAATATAGCTATATTTAGAACGTATAGTAATAAATATGTTCATACAGTATATATATTATACAGTAATGTATATGTCCACTACCATATATTTAAAGCTTTAAAATTACATCGTATATTTAACACACTTGTAATCAATTATATATACGGGATAAGTAAGAATATAGGGTGTCGAAGAACTGTACTGGATATTTGAAACAAAAAAGTCCTGTAATAAAATTGCATGTGAGGCTCAGAATTTAAGTGACGAGCCATTAAAGTTTAGAAAAAAATTACTTGTTTGCAATAACTCGATTCGCTTTTAAGTTAGTTAAATGAGTGACGGCTCCTTTTCAAGCCTTTTTTAAGCCCTACAATTAATCCCTAAGAGCATTTGGCCCGGGGTGAATATTTCTTAAATTATAGCCTCAAAATAGAAAAATGGCAAATTTTTGCGAATTTTTGCAATAGTGCATTCCACACGAGTGTCCTCAACCAAAATGAAGTTTTATGAAAATGCCCGGGGATAAGGTTTGCGACATCTTATTTTATATGTTTCATGGTTTCAAAATCCATTTCGAATGAAAGCCTAGCTCATCATTTTCTTAGAAAAACACTATTCAACTTTTTCTTTTTTTTTGTATTTTATCCATTCAAATCCTGTAGTAACTAAAACATTTAGGATCATTAATTAATCTTAGAATTTGTCAGACTTATAAAATGCTTATTTTGTAGAGAAAGGTATATTTCACAAAATGGCAATAAAACATTTCCAATGAGTATCAGTCTCAGCCTAACCCAGAACCACGATGGGGACGTGATGATACAGTGGTTTCATTGTTTTTTTAGATTTGTTTGCTTTTTTTAATTTATCAAATTATTATGTAATGAATAATAACGTTAAAAAATGAATAATTTTAACATACTTCAATGTAATATTTAAATATGTAATGAAGAATATTCAACTACCGCACTTCTTAACTTCCATAAACTACGTTACCATTCAGGGGGACGGGGTCGGCCAAGAACTACGGTGTATATAAAATGTATGTATAAAAATCATACAACTGGCTACGGGGGGGGGGGGGGGGAGTCAAAAATGCCAAAAACAGGGCTACATAGTTTATGGATGGCCCCTTATGTTGATATGATGGATCATCTATTAGAGTGATTTTCTGGCGGTTCCAAACATTCAAAAAGTCCCTATGAACTGACTCGCCAGGCTGTTCTGGCCATAATCCAAATCCCTTACCATCTAAAAAAATGTAAGGAATGCTGTAAATGTTAGTGATACTGTAACGCCTGTACTTTTGTAAACTCTTTTTAATTCTTTTACATATTTATCTAATTTCTTGACATTTTATAAAATACACATTTTTTTACAAAATGTGCATATTAAAAGTCTGATTTGAATAAAAAATTCAATTAATGATCTTGGGTGCTTTAGTTACAACAGGATTCAAATGGATAAAGTACAAAAAAATGAAAAAAAAAAGTTTACAAGGGTTTTTCTATGAAAATGATCAGCTAGGATTTTATTCGAAACGGATTTTGAGAGTACGAACCATCTAAAATAAGATACCGTAAACCTTTTCCCCGGGCATTTTCATAAAACTTCTTTTTGGTTGAGGACACCCGTGTCCATGTCAATTCAACACAACAATTTTTGTGAAGGATTGGGATTTGGCTGTAATTTGGCATGACCGATTCTTGGATATCAAAAAACAAAATCCTGAAGTGTTTTTAAAAAATTTGTAAAAATGGCTGACATATTCAATTTTGAATTTTTTTTTACTTTTTTTTTTTTAAATGCGATAACTTCGGTTCTACTTAAGCGATTATAATGTTCGAAGTCTTAAGTTCGTATTGAAATATACTTTAATTTAAAAATTTACTTAAAAATATGCTGGCTTCAATTTTCTTCATTTTTTCACCAAATCTTGCCAGAAGTGTGATTTACATGAATTGAAAGTTTCAGGATAGGATACAGTAGATTTTTCGAGAAAAAATTTTGGATCTATAGCGAGCACTACAAACGGTTACACAACTTGGTAGACCTTCGGAAAGACTGGGTCACCTGGAAACAATTTTATTTACATGTTTTCCGACGTATTTTGGGTCGCTGAACACGAATCTGAAGTCAAAATTTGGCCGCTATATTGAAAAAATATCGAAAAAACGTCCTTTTTTTAGTTTTTTCCATTTATCTTGAAAACTCGAACTCGTACGAAAAAAAGTTTTGAAACAAAAAATGTAGAGCTTGAATTTTTCTATAAAAAAGGTCCTATACAATTTTTTCCTAAAATTAAAAGTAACGCCGCCCGTAAATGAAGGTTGAATATGAGAATGTAGTCAGTGAACTTCAGAAGGATAGGAACTAGTCGGATTCAAACTCCGCTAGATGGGGAATTGCGATTCCGCGGTCGATACGCGTTCTCGTCTCAATAATGGGTTACTGTTTTGTTGATTAGGCTGCTTGTTAGTCTCAGCAATATACAGCAAAGATGGAATTTATGCATGTCGCATACCTAATTTATTATTGGATGAGCTGATGAGAGATGGTGTATTCAGTTTCTCATTGACGAACAAACGAATTCAGCTTAGTTATGACAATCAGATGTTTCGTTTTTTAATTTTTTACATCTTGCTGAGTATTTGCTCAAACGAGGCCACCCGTTAAAAATTCGAATCTCTGCGTTTATCGATGTGTTCGCCGAATTTCAAAAAAAACATGATGTCAGCTAGCAAACATGCGCACACGCACACGCTCACGTACACATTCACACGCACAGAAACGCGGGCACAAAAACACACACATACGCACACGCACATACGCACACAAACAAACAGGTGACGTGACGGCAAGGAGAACCACCTGTACAAAGCACCCCGAAGAGATCTAAACCCGACCGTGCAACCTCCATGTAGTACATCTCGGGTAATGCTAATGCCGGAGGTAATGTTAGAAATGATTGATCATACATATCGTGGGATGCTCGGTTCATCCATAGACGGAGTTTAGGCAAACCAAGAAGGTTAGGTTTTTTTTTAGCCGGGGGGTCTGGCGGGGCCGCAGGCCCTCCCAGTAGGCAGCCGAGTGTGGGCATTATACTAAAAACACGCCAAGTCAACTGTTCTCATATTCAACCTCCATTTACGGCGTTATTTTTTACTTTACGAAGAAAATACATACGACCTTTTTTGTAGAAAATTTCGTGCTCTACATTTTTTGATTGAAACTCTTTTTCGTGCAAATTCGAGTTTTCAAGATAAATGCAAAAAAATTTGTAAAATGACATTTTTTGGATGTTCTTTCAATACAGCGACCAAGATATGTCCGAGCGACAAATTTAGACTACAGATTCATCTTCAGCGATCCAAAATACATCGGAAAACATGTCAATAAAAGTTTTTCCAGATGACCCAGTCTTTCCGAAGGTTTACCCACAACTTAATGCGTTTTTTGTCCAGTTTTTAAATAATAAATACAATGAATTGCTTATTTTATTATTTTTTGTATACGTATGTACAAAGGACAAAGCTTATCCTTTTGTACCAATTATCTAGTCGAAATTTAACTAAACTCAATACTTTTTTTTTTAAATAAATCTTCAATTTTAAACCTATTAAATTCAATTCTATTTTTTATAGTTAATATCAAATTTTAAATTTCAATAGACCTCTGAAATTCAAAAAATAATACATCACTGTAAAATACTATTGTTATAACTCAATGTAATGCGAAAATCTATGTCACAGACGATTCGGTCGATATTATAACTACCAAGTTTCAATGTAAATATGGTACATATATTTACCAATTTTTTGTAGTAATATAGAGATGACTTATAATAGTTGGCTCGTATTTTACTACTAAAACGCTATCTTTCTATTCGTATTATCACCACAAAGACACGCCGTATAAATAATTTCATTATCAAAAATGTTATTAGGTTAACAATATCTAAAAATAAATGTAATCTCTTGAGTGATTTTCGTTGTTTCTCGTTTTTTTCGATCTATTCCGTTCTTTTTCGATCTCACGTTTTCACTCAATCTTTCTCAATCATTCTCAATCTTTTACGATGTTGTTCGATCTGGTTTTAGGAGTAGAATTATTACCAACAATGTCACTTTAGAGAAACCTTAATTGTGTGATTTAAAAAACTCCGAGTACCAAATTACATGACTGTTAGCAATTTTGTAATTCATATCAAATCCACTATTGTTCATTTATACATTTTAATAAGGTTCTGAGATTTTTTAATTTTTGATGGCTGCATTGACCTGACTATTTTGGAATCATAAATTGTGCTATTGGATTCATGCTCGGCGACCTCAAAAAATCTCAAATATCATGTAACCATTTTCGTCCGCCATGTTGAATCTACCATATTGAAATAAATAATTTTGACATTGCAGTTCTGAAATACGACCTCCAAAACCCTCAAGTACCATGTTTCATCTAAATCAAACCACTGACATTTATTTTATTTCCTGAAAGACATAACAGTGAGAATACTAAGTCTTTATCTTAAGTGGGTTTTTTGAAAAGAAGTAACGAGTCTGAATTATTACTTCTAAAGGATATCCATTTCGTATGTTCAAGAATAACGATGTGTTTCGACCAAAGTTAGTACAAAAATCAAAAGTTTAATGGATGTGGACATATATGCATCGTTTTTGTCAAATCATCTATCCTTTTTTTACATAAAGTGTGTATGCAAACCAAGCACGTGGTGGACTGACTAGTTGCATATCTATACTTCACGGGTTGCATACTCGGAAGTATTTACGAAGTTTCAACAACAAGTAGAATTACTTACCAAACTATTTAAAGTCTCAAGTGGAAGATCAATTTAATTTATTAAAAGTGAATTGTAGTATTTAGAATGGTTAAATACATTCGCTACGTATGTAGAGTTGTACACTTAAGTACGGGGAAATAGTAAATGGAACAATATTTTTGGCCACTTTATTTTAAAGAAATTTTGCATTTTCTACAATAGAAATTTATCTCATTATTATCGCCAGAGGGATACTAAATCTGTTTTTTTAGTAAATTCTTAATTCTTCTGTATTCCGTTAGCTGAAAAGAAATTTAGTAGCGATAATATCCCAAAGTTATTATATTTTTAGTACCTTTTTATCACATTTATCATTTTCACATTTTAAGTAGTTGTACATCTACGTCACGTTTTAATTAGTTTATTTTTTTTCTACTTGCAAATCAGAGGATCGAATAAACAAGAAATAAATTTATAATTTATTATAAATCATGGTACTGTACTAATGGCAGAAAAACTAAAAAAGGTTCTACATTTGTCAATAGTTGACAATCACGTTAGTATAGTTATAGAAAATATATTATTTTTTAATATTATGTGTATACATATATTCCCAAACATAAATTTATTATTTTGATGTTAATATATGTTTATTTTCTGTTTACGCCACGTCCTCATCGCTCTTCGGATACACATAAGATCGATATTTGAAAAATAAAAATGTTTAGTTTTAGAGGAGGGGGGGGGGTAGTCTATAATATTCAGACAATCGGCTAGGATTTCGGTTCAACGTCTTTTTATTACTTATAGTTCATAGAAAAAGAATATTAACTTACTTTAATTCGGTATGATAAACTTTGTTGTTCCAGACCACCGCGCTGTGATCTAATAAAAATGTAACAGACAAGTGCTTTATATCGTCTAACCAACAATAAGCAGAAAAAACTGATATCTTCCGGTTAGTAGAGTCAAATAGAAGTTAATGAAGTTCAAGGTTGATTCAAATGTTATTCTGGATTAGTCTCGACTTCACGTCCGACACCATACCAAAAGATCTGCTATCTTCACTCCATTTCCATGTACTTCGAAAATAGAAGTTGGCTCTTCATACGGGTCAAATTCCGTAAGTTTCAAAAAGTATCAAGGCAACGCAGCTATTATATCGGTGATAATTAATAGTCAAGGATCGGATAGACATTATCCTTGTGTACCTACCTACTACATCTTATCTGTAAATCTCGTTCTATTCCCAGTACTAAATAAGTGATGAAGTTACTTTGCTTTAATGATCGATCCGTATTCATATATCGCAAAGTTTCTCTCCAGGCGATCGAAGTAATGTGAATTAACAAACGACAGAAAATTCCCTGGCCGGAATAAACGTTCAAGAACGAAGAAGGGCCTCCAAGCGTGGAAACCATGGACCTAGCTGCCGAGCTATTTTAAGAATTAAAGGGATCAAAGAATAATTTAAGGACGTAGTCACTCGCGAATGTAAGCGAGAAAACTTTCCTCTTTCATAAAACTGGCTTTTTTCTGTTTTACTTTGAATACGTGAACAGTTTCTTGCCGTTAAAAAGTTCCTGAAATTTAAAGGAAGTATTTAACAAACGTTCGTGTCTTCTGTGACTTGGTTTTAAATCTCAAAATTTAATCACTTTAGGATATTTAAGAAGTTTTGCAAGTATTTCGTTTAGAGCACGTTATAAGCCATCATATGACGTACCAGTTATATGATCGATGGTAGAACTCGAAAAGTTCAGTTACGAACGGGATGCGGTGGAATAGATGGAACGAAAAAAAAGTGGAGTGAGACAAGAAAGGGAGAAAGAGAGTGCAGCAGCCAGGATTGGACAGTGGGATCAGTATTTATAGTATGGATTGTGTCTGCTTGGCAGCTGGCCACGCGGCAAGCATTTCATTTCGCTATTTGGCCCGTTTGTGGCACACGAATTCTTTGATTCCTATGATTCGTAGCTCGATCGTGAGTTTCTATTTGACACGTGAAAAGCCTCGGGTTTGTTCGGAACCAGCCAATAACGGCGATCAGATTTCCATTGACCAATCACTTGTTCGGATTCTGCTTCATATCTCTTTCGTTACATTGTAATTAGCGAATATGTATGGATGCAGCTGCAGAAACGTTGGGCTATTTACAATGCGGAAGTCGTTGACCGCATTGGAATATAACTTACGGTCAGGTTCAATATCCATTTTTATCCTCCCATCATCGTTACAAAGTTTTAATTAATTTTCATATTTAAGGTAATGTATTGTTTATGAATTATGGCAAGATAAATATATAGTTAGATACCTGCATGAGTAAAACGATAAAGTAACACAAAATGATGAGGTTTATTTCCAATCCGCAATAATAACATCGTCGGTTTGGTCGAGACATGGGAGGCTGAATTTCAATCACACTTGGACCCTATGAATCATTATCATTACTTGCTGCACTACTATTATTAGCTCGATGACATCGAGAGGATCATTGCCAAACAGGGACTGGTAGAAACAATGGCTTCCACGGACGAGAAACTGATCCGAAAATAGCCAACGATTCGTCTGAACTCTCTCTATCTTTTATTTCTAGTCGTTCTACTGCTTTTATTTCCTTCTTTTTTACTTATAGTGACAGAACAAGCAGCGCATTCTGACACTCGAGAAATTTGAAGAGCACACTACGTGTCAAGAGCAAGTTGAGAAAGAAGGAAGGGAGAGGGGAGAGTATAGAAATAGAGACAGGTAGCTAGACAGATCGGTTAGATAGAAAAAGAAGACACCAGGAAACCAAGAGAGATTATCCGACGTGATTGAAACAGGAGAGTACTAGAGTTCTCAGAGATTCGTCGATTTTAAAAAGCAAAGCTGGCCAGTAATACCCGGACGAGGTGCAGAGAGAATATAAAACAATGGGGATGGAAGAAGGTTCAATCCGCAAAAGACGACATGAAAATGAAAAGCCGTGGTGTAACAGAAAAATCAGAAGCTTGCATATTACATTAGTGCATCTATTGAAAATAATTATCTTAACGTAAAAATGAAAGTTATTGGGGAGAACGAACTGGACATTCAGAGCGTTTTATCCAGTTCGTAATAATGTACGAGCGGTTTAATCCAACGTTATTGCGAGTCGACGATCTGAGCAAGGCTTGAAAAACTATTGACCTTCGACCGATAGCCGTCTGGGAATCCAAATGCGCCGAATCGCAGAAAAAAGGACGAGCCTGAAGGTACAACGCGACGAAAAAAAACATTTAGACCGTGAATTCCATTCCCGCACGAAAGCTGTCGCGCAAATATTTTTAGAGATATCTACGAAATCCTGAAATTCCAAGTTACGCGCGAGAGAGAAGTCGCGACATTTCCTCGCCACTATAATCAAATCGTTTTATTGACTTTTCCACGATTCTGCGTCCAACGGATGTTCAATTCCAATTACGACCAATTATTCCCCGCGCACTATGACGCGCAGTAGCACCCAAGTTTCAGTCCAAGATAAAAACGAGATTTGCCTCTAAGAGCTTCTCTCTTAGTTTCTACTAATAGGCAGCAGTGTTAATTACAATTACCGACAATCTCACCTAGAAATTCATTATTCTGCAGGCGCGACGTTGAAAAATGACGCTATAGTCACAATTCATCCATCAATTTCGAAATTTCGTTCCTTTCATGGGGACACTGACAGTTTGGAACTTTCCCAATATATTATGGTAATAATAGTAAGGCACTCATTGTACGATAGGAATATCGCGAAATCGAGGTTTCATTATCGCGCAAACTAGGCGCGCTTAAGTTTGCACACGAGTACGATGGCCTAATGTTTATTAGGATCGAAGTTTAAGAGATTCAGGGTAGTTAAATTAATCTTGTGAATTAGCTCGTCGGGACCCTCGGCTGCTGCTGTACGTGCGGTTTCACGTATGCCAGAGAAAATGAAGCTCCGCAGGCTGATCCATCGATTGAAAGGACCTCGGGGTCGTGGGGATGAAGTTATCTTTCGATCCGGACCACCACGATGAAAGGCTAATGAAAACGCAGTAGCGCGTGAACATTAAGCTGTTTTTAATCGTGTTCATAATGAGCAATTCCACGTCAAGTCATCGTAGGACTATATCATTGTCGCCGGTTTTGCTAAAAGTGAATTAGGTTTTGTTAATAGAAACAATAATCTATAACGATTTTTGAAAATATTAACACTTTTTGAGGTTATAGCAAGTTGGATGTTCAACTTCTTTTTCTTAAACTGATTATTGCGTCATTGTTTAACATTCAAATTCATTGCAAACTTTTAAAATATTATTTTTTCATTAAAAAATATTATTTAATTTAAAATTAAGACCAAAGAACATCTCCAACTTTCATGGCAAATATTCGATATATTTGTTTGAATAACTTCTAATAACTGAAGAAAGATTCTGGATGGAGACTATACAAATTTGCGAAATAAAAACTGAAACGTGATACAATGGGCGACGACACGACGCGTCGCTGGAATGCTTAAATGCCAGAGCTCGCGAAATCGGAAGTAGTAATAGGCTGTTTAGCCAGTTATTTTAATTTTTCGCAGTTTATTGCATTTATCTCATTTCGGTTAATATACAAAGTTATAAACGGAAATAAAGATCGACTCTCACCATCAACGCGAGTATTTACCTGATTTTGGGACGTCATAGTTCCCAAAATCGGGTAAGCGTTGGCGTTTCCTTAAATGGAAAATTTCTCACTCATTTCGTGTGGCTCATGTTCCAACTTTCTTTCCTTGTAGGTATCGAATATACCTGTAATTTGAACTATTACTCGTCTTAATCAGATGAAAACTTCGGCCAGGAAAACTTCTTGAAGGCGGAATAAAAAATAAAGCGGGATGTAACATGGGAATCCGTAAAATACTCAAAAAAACTGTATACCTGCGATTTGTATAAAATAAATTTAATATTTTTATGATGTCCTTGAAAAATTCGTGAAAGATTCAGGATGGTGACTATGACTTACAAATCCGTTAGGACGAAAAAAAAGTCCATATGAGTGATGTTATTTTAAATAAATGTTTCTTTGCATAGTATTGGTTTGGTTTTGTTAAAATTACTGGCACACTCTCTTACGGGACTTAAAACTCGAGTCAAATATGCAAATACAATTTATCTATCAACATTTGCAAATTTTATGATCTCCTCATCATTTAATTCAATATGAATGTCAGTATCATTGTCAATATTTTCAGTATCTATAATTTCATTATTTTCCACAGTTTGGCATCGTTCATACCAACATCAGTTGCTCATTTATTCTGATGTACATTTTACCCTTTTTCAATTAGTGGTATTGGGCAATATTCGCAAATAAAATTACTACAATGTGAAAAAAATTTTCTCTATTTCAGAGGATTCCTCTCATTCTGGTGCAAATTTTATACTACAATATGGTGTCAAAAGGAAATATTCTTAATGATACAAGAGTAATTTTCTACTAGTATTGAGAAGATTCCTCTAAAAAATTCCCTACAAAAACTTGTTTAATACAAGAAATGCTGTTTGAATAATTTACACATATAAATTGATATACAATGTATGTACTATATTTACACACACATACCCACACGCACACACGCACACACATACAAACCCCTTCTCTAATAGATCGTTTTATACACCTAATCGTTTACGCATATATTCATATATTCTTATCTACAATCGCTCACATATTTATAAATACAATGGTTAAACGTAGAATCACAAAGAATATACATATGTACTTACACTTATACATACCTATACAAATACGACATACATACGCATGCATGCAGTGACAATGTAAACTGGCTTATGTACTGTGTTAGAAGAGGTGGACTAGTTCGCAAAAAAAGAAACGTAATCTGCACCATCTTGTGGCAAATGACTGAAATGATGGGTGTTAAATAAGAGGATTCCTCTCAATTTGATAAGAAAATTAGAAAGCCTTCCTTATGCCATATTTCCTTTGAGAAGGAAAGGAATTCCTCTTCTTTCTAGTGGTATAGTCTTATTTTTAGAGGAAAAGGAGAAAGGATTTAAGAAGATCAATTTTCCTCTCAAATTAAGAATATTTTTTTTACGGTGTACATATTTGAGGTACTAATTTTACAAGTGAACTAATGATTTTTCTCAGTTTAATATCCTTCAGGACGCTTCCCTGGCCTGCATTCTCATCTTATTGAAACCAGTGATAGGTCAAATTGCAAATCTTTTCTATGACAACGTCGTCAGTGACGAAAATTGCAGATATTAATCGAAATAAGATAAATGCAAAAAACTACGAAAAATTAAAATAATTGGCAAAACAGCCTATTACAACTTCCGATTCAGCGCCCGCTGGCAGTTACGCGTTTCAGCGTCGAGTAGCGCATTGCATCACGTTTTATTTTTTATTTCTTCAAGTTTTATAGTCTCCATTCTGAATCTTTCTCGAGTTTTTACAGGATATCCAAACGAATATATCTATTTTTTTTTCATTTTTTTTAAGTCGGACATTTTTTTTTATTATTATACTCCCATGACCACTTGTCATGAAATTATGCTCTAATACAATTTCATCAAATTGACCTTGAAAGAAAATTTGAATAATATTTATTTAAAACCTTTGAATTCATTGAAAAGCAGTTTCATTAAGTCACATAAAACATTCTTTTTATATTTTTTTTATTCTAAAAGAAGTTGTGTAGAAAAATTAAAGCTGTGCATTTTAGCCCTTCTTTGCCGGACTTGTTGACGGATAGTTAAATTTAGCGGCAACTCGTTAAGTTAGCTCGGTTACGCTAAAACGATCTAGGGAATAGCGTAGCTTGCCCCCATCTGCTCGTTGGGTTTTAAGACCCATTGCGCTGAAACAGGCTTATTGCCTCTCGTCGTTATCTTCATTGGCGACAAAAAGCTTTAAGATAAACCTGGAAAGTTTTAACATTTTTTAATTTTGTCATGAAAATTTAGGGCTATTTTCTGGATTCACGACCATTCTTCAATTATGATTTCATTTTCTTCATGCGTATTTATGCTATTTTGGATATCATGTCATCGAACAATAAAATAAAAAAGACTTTTAAAATGTTGTACTCTTCATTTGTACCAATAAACTTAAGAGGAGACAAAATGTTCGGAACAGGAATGATGCCTAAGGCTATTGGAAACGAAAGAAATTCGTCACTCAGTCAATCGCTGCAGTCGAGTTCAGTCGCAAAGAATTAATCGGATATCATTTATTTTACGGGCAACTCAAAGGCGAATAAAATTCGATCGACCCATCTATCCCATTACGAATTCACCCACCTATAACGACTTCGAGGATCCGTCGCCTCTTCCCCCGAAGCTACTTTCTTACGTCGTCATCTTGCCTAGCGCAATTTCCAGTTGAAATCGGAATTCGAATGCGAATTGAAATACGTGCCTCGGGGAGAAGTGCGTATATTTGGGAAGAATAAGGGAGCGATGTAACACGTAGATCTGGTAAATGGTTAAGAAGTAACTCGTAATAAGGCATTTAATTTCCGGTGCATTCGACATGATTTTCACTGGCTCACATCTGATATAAATTATTCAAGAATTAGAATCGAAATACTAATGGAAAACTAGGCCAAATATCAAGCGTTTCATGAATTTGTGAAAGATGGTTTAAAAATACTTTTCATTTCTATCGATTTAGGGTAGCTCTTACACTCAGCCGAGAAATGTCACTTTCGTGTCTAATATGCAAAGTGATAGTCGTTGGATTTCGAGATTTAAATTTTTAAATTTGTTTGAGGGGTTTAATTATTGACAACTCCACCGCTGCAGCTGGATAGCAAAAATGTTATAAGACCCTTTCCTGTCTAAATGGATAGGTTCAAAAAAAGACAGCAAGGAAAATTGTTTTCATTATTATTAGATTGTTGCTTTACCTTAGTGGCGTTCTCCATTAAGTTTATTTGAGTTCATCTTAAACTGAATATTTGCGCTGAACAGAACCCAACGAAGAACCCAAATTATTCGTCGAGTTCACATTTCAGCCGTGCCATTTCTAGTATTAAATACGCTGATTAGTTTGGGATAATCAAGGTCCTAATATTTGTAGTCATCACAGATAACCTTAGGTTTAACATAACCTTTCCGATTAGTGATCATCAACTTGGTTTGAGTGAGGTTCTGGACTTTGAGGGTGAGATGAAGGTACAGTTTTTCCAAGTTCAAATAAAGAATTCTCGGCTCTTTTTCTGTTCACACTAAACATGGAATGGGAAAGAAAAATCACTAAACGCCAGTTTTCGTTAAGCTGTACCAAGCCGTATATACCCTATATCCAGATCGCCATCACTTTGAAAAACTCGACATGATACCAGTAACTAAATGAAGCATAAAAAGATTCCAATTTATAGCGCGTTAACTTTGATAAGAGGAAAATGATACAAGCAAACTTGGTAACCGTACTGCACATTTAATCATAAAAGGGCAGACTTTCAGCTCCATCACCTCGCGCAATGGTCCATGTAGGATAGGAATTGATTGCAGATGGTGCGGCCGGAATTTTGGCTAAAGTTCGTGGACGCGAGGCAGCGCTTTCCCAATTCGGCCGATTTATTTTCCGTTTTCCCATCGCGGCTTTCGTAAGCAACTGTGCGCAGTAAATATTGCAGTCTAAGTTAAATAGCGGCGTGATCGTGTCTGTTTACGTTTCCGCCTCCGCGCGTGTCGGCATTTCCTCGTTGTTGTATAGTACCAGGGAATAGTGCACGTGCACATAGGGCCAGTGTATTTGTGTGCGCTTGGGCATACAGCCGTTTTGCTGGGAGACTTCAAAGACATACGTGTGCGCGCAATTGAGGCGAGGCCACCTTCATATGCATGAACGGTCAGGTGCCGTCGGCGCAAAGGATTATTTTTAGTTCAATTTGTCGCTCGAATAAAACCATAAAGCACCCACGAGGAAATTCTACGAGCAAAATGCCGGCATCTATGTGGGGCGTCTCGAAGAGGAAAATACTGTACTGAGCCGCTTTGTGAACCGTTCGCTGCTTCGATGCCATTCGACGCGACATCTCTGACGAACCTGAGAACTTTCTATCACACCACATAACGAGTTTTTAATTACTCCTCCAGCTTTCCTTTCCAAGAAAATGTAAATCAAGGGATTGATTTAATCCCTGCCCTAAGGTGTGTCTAATCCAACTCCTTGGCACTCACGTAGTTTACCTTTTTGCCTAGTGTCCACCGGCGCGGCACTGATATCCAGGCGGCTGCTCCAATAATACATATACATTTTTATATTTATGAGTTGCTTGTTCATTTTTCCTAATTAGTGCAGTTACGCATGTCGCAACATCATTTAAATTTTTATACACTAATTTGATGGTAAAATAATTTGACCCCTTAACTGGTGATGACGTCTATAGACGTCAAAATAAATCGTGACATGACTGATGATGACGTCTATAGACGTCATATCAATATCTTTGAAACGACTCAACCAATAGTCTTGAAATTTGTAACTAAAGGGTTTTTGGAGTCGCTGAATTTAAATTTGAGGTCAAAATTTCAAAATTCAAAATAGCCGATCCAATATGGCGATCGAAAAAGCATAAAATTTTTTTATTTTCCGCAATGTTTACTATTCTTAGGTTTTTGGGGTCACTGCATTCAAATTTGAGATCAAATTTTCAAAATTAAAAACGGCTGATCTAACATAGCGATGAAAAACATAATGTTACATCAAGTAATTTTTCGCATTTTGGTCCGCTATCTTGGATCCGCCATTTTGAATTTTGAATTTTGAAATTCTGACATCAGATTCGTAATCAGCGACCCTCAAAATCCCCTAATTAACATTGTCATCGAAATTGGACGAAAACAGGCACGTGCCAGTTTTAGCACTTTTTATTTGAAAACGCCAGTGAAGGGGTTGATAATATATTATCGACTTTGACTTTCTGCTGCTGCCGTATTTGCAGCGCCATCTGTTGTTTTTAGTGGAAAACCTCATTTAAATAGGGTTTTGGTTTTATAAAATGTAATTGAGGTGCAATCACGTCAAATGGAGGCATTTGAAAACTGCATACTATTTTGAAATGATAACATTTATGACATTGTTTAAGACATCAGCTACAATGGGTATAGCGAAGCAGAGATGTTATTCCGTAAGACAACCACCGCGCAACATTTTAATACGCCTGCTGTTCTAAAATAAAAACGGCTGTTTTGTCAACACTACATTTGTACCTAGTATGGCTGTCGACTCCTATACTACTAGAACACTGGTTGTCTATATTTAGGACAACTGCAGTCCCACACTAATATAGCCGTCATCTTAACGCTTTTCATGCCAAAAGCTAAATTTTCCTAGTGATTTTCTAGTGAATATTTATCTATGTAATGATAATCAAAAAAATGTTAAAACCATATTTTCTGAACTACTGTTGTCCATACTTTTCAAATCTGCTATTAGTTTTGTTTACGTTTGATTTTTTCAAAATGGCGGCTAATTTACAAAAAATCATTATTTTTGAAATTTTTTATTTGTTTAAGCGACGCAGGATGTCAAAATTCAAAATGGTCGATCCAATATGGCGGCTTTTACACATATTTTTTACTTTTTTTTTCATTTTATTTTATGATATAGCCCATGACATTTACTTTTTCAATAGATTTATTATATTTATCTTAGTTACCCACACGGAAAATAAATATATGCAACATATATGGTAAATAAATGCACATATATTTTCGGCCAAAAATGCAATATGTGACATATATGTTAGATATATGAATGCACATATAGTTTTAAACTTATATCTGTCATATATTCAACCTACATATGTCGTATATGGGCAAATCTCTGGAACTTTTAAATTTCAGCCTCTCAATAAATTTTTTTTTAAACTTCAAGCACAGCATTGGCGTTGGGTATATGTATTCATATCTACATAAGAAGTAAAAATGTACGCTCGTGCATCCTTTTTACTCAACGGCATTAAAACTTTGCGGTACAATGTCCAAAATATTGACCACCGGGATGAGCTTGAAATTTTTATTTTTTGAAAGGTTAATAATTAAATAACGCATTTCCGCCCAATTTTTTAAAAATATCACTTATGTGAGAGTTGAAGATGTATATAACATTGCATTTTAAGCAATATTTATTTAATATTTTGTTTTATAATTAAATAAACCAATAAAAATTATCATTTTTATAAAAAAAATACGATTACAGGTAAATACTTAATTGGATCGCCCTAAGATTGTGTATAATAGGGTTTCCGAGGTCGCCGATTATAAATCTGAGTTCAGATTTTGGAAATTCAAAATGGCGGATCCATGATGGCGGTGAAAAATGAAGTTATTAGTTGATTTCGTTAAAATTGGATCTGCCACATTGAAATTTCAAAATCTGAGCTCAGATTCGACTTTATAAATAGTTCTTTCAATAACTTTGAAAATATGTAAAATATAAGAATGCCGCGCACTTTACATACTTATATAAGGTATTTACTTACCAGCACACCGAACAACAACTTGATATTGGCGATATTTTTAATGTGCCACGAAAAATAGTCAATTTTCTGAAATTGGCACGTTTTTGGAATGTATGTTTACACTTGTATAACATCAACAGTTTAAGGCGCACACAAATGACTAAAGTGTCAAACACTTTATTATTGTGTCCTTTAATAACCAAAAATAATAAATATTCGATTTCTAAGACGGCGCGGATAATAAATAAACAAGTTTAAATAAGTTTAGAATTTACGAAATTCAAGGGACGGGTACTGTAGGCTCACTCTATACAATTAAATGTGTGGCACATATAATTCATATGAATATATTGCTTTATGAGATGTTTGCCTCCATTTCGCGCTAAAAACACAAAGTCAACTCATGCGGCGCAAATACAATACTCATAAGAGTAAAAAAAAACATGCAAGGGACGCATGAAATTTCATTATTTTTTTATCTATAAATAATTATAGAGCGTCTCTGTAACGTCGGGCGACTTCGAAATTCATCAAGCTTTTTATTTATGATATCTTGATGTATAAAAAAAAATATAGCATTTGTGTGAAAGCAATGACGTTCAAGTAGTGTCACAGAACTCCACAGTTTAAAAGTTCTAGAGATTTGCCCATATATCGTTTATGAAAGAAAATAGAATATTTTTCACTATTTTTAATTCCATATCATCTTGTATTGCTATTTTCTAGCATAATTGGTATCAAACTGAGATAAATATAATAAATAGAACAAAACTAATAGTAGATTTGAAAACTACGGACAAAAATATGTCAGAAAATATGGTTCACACAGATAAATATTCACTTGAAAAACATGACAAAATTATGGCAGTTTGGCATGAAAAGGGTTAATTGATGAATGACAGCCATCTCCCGTAGGTATCGTTACGAGCACGTCTGTAATCTTAAACTTTTCTTAGTGTAGGCGGACAATAATTAGACACCAATTGCCTCTGCATAGCATGTACAGTAAAGGGCTGACCTAGACTTAGTTATACTTGTCTTTTTTCCTGGTCCTCATCAAATTATTACACTTCGCGAAATTCCCTCGCAATATTAGGAAGGGATCGGCAAATCACGGTTTGACATACGCTTACAGCGAACATAAATGAAAGTATGGAAGTGGGGGTAATAAAAGGTTATCGCTTAGGGCAATCATCCGACATGTTAAAAGAAAGGATAGTATAAATTAGGCCAGTGCTTACTGCACTTTGATTTTTTGCACACAGCTGAGCATCTTTTAGCATAATAAAAACGGAAAAAGTGTTTTTTTTTTCGTAATTACTTGGCTTCTGTTAAAGATAATTGTATGTATGAGTACTCATTTTGTTTTTTTCATTTTCTGCAAGATATATATATATGGACACTAGTAATTATATCTATAATTTCCGATTTATCTTAGAAAAACTAATAAAAATAGTTTATCACGGTATATTTTTTACTTATTCATCGATACCCGCAAGATTTTATGATACATCATTTCAACGAAAGGTAAATCCCTCGTATAGGTTTTTTAAGGCGTCTCAAGTCCTCTGAAAACGTTTCATCGATAAACTTTCACTGTCCAGGTTAGGGCTATTTTTTATCTAAAATATTGGACTATTTCGAAGGAGCAGGTTGCAGATTGTTCTAATAATGTTTTTCACATGAATACCATGGCTGCTATTAATAACAATGTCGAGGAAATGGTTATTACTATTTAGGCACTTTACACTGAAAGTAGTTTAACATCAAGGTAATCACACGAAGGCGGCCATTCGTCACCATTGCATTGGGGTAACTATTGTATCGCTTTCAAACGACAGCCGTATAAAACTAAGATCTCTTGCTTTCGTATAGTAGCTGTCTCCGAAGATACGACTTATATCTTAAACATCTCTCAAAATCTATTGAAGTGTAAATCCCCGATTGTTATGAAATGTGGATATGTTGTGAAAAATAAAAAACTAAGACATACGTATTTTTTTTAGCGGCGTAAAAAGATATTTTCAGATGAAACAGCTCCCTCAAAAATAGAGCAAAAATAGAAAAATGGCGATATCTTTGACAATTAATAAGTGATTTTAATGATTTTTGGTAGGAAAGGTTTTTTCAAAAGAAGAAGAATATCGGTCTAGACATATTAAAAGGGGGATGATAATAAGGGAAAAATTTACCTCCAAAAAGAGGGGGGGGGGCACTTTCATCATATCCAAATTTCATATAAATCGGTGAGTTACACTTCGGTATGCTTTTCTGGCAGTGTGGAGCTGATTCGTGAATGACGTATGAAATAAGTAAAAAAAGATTTTGATATATTTAATTGAGCATTCGAAGTCGAGTATAACCCAAAGTTGTATTTCGATGCCCTCCCCCCCCCCCTCCCGTTACCCGCTACGAATTGGCAATGTTTTCGATGCATTCTAAAATGGTGTAAAGAATGCAGGTTGCCGTCATCTTCCAACCTCTCTGTTTTTTGCATACTTATACTCGTGTGATTTCTTTACGATTATTTGATGTTTAAATGTGGAGGAATGCGATGGTCAACCCTTTGCGACATATTGGCCACTATAGTGGCTACCGGAATACATTTGAAAGTTTTTAAAGACGAAATAATGCATTTTCTCCCTTTTTTTAAAAATCTCATTTAAGTTTGAGTTAAAGAAGTGTGAATATTGTATTTATGTCAATATTTATTTAATATTATGTTCTTGTAAACAAATAAAAGGTAAACGTCATTTTTATATAAAAAATTTAGTCGCTAGCACATATTAAATTGGATCGAGATGAAACTGGGCGCTTGGAGGTTTTTGAGGTCGCCGATTACGAATCTGAACTCAGATTCTGGAAATTCAAAATGGCGGATTCACTATGGCCGGCCAAATTGCAAAAACATACTAAATCAAGATGAAACTGGGTACTCGGAGATTTTTGGGGTTGTTTATTACGTGTCTGAACTTAGATTTTGAAAATACAAAATGGCGGAATCAAGATGTCCATCAAAAATGTAAAAAGTTACTTGCTCCACATGAAACTAGGTATACGGGGGGGGAGGGGGTCGCGATTACGAATCTGAGCCCAGATATAGAAATTTTAGTTTTCAGATTTTTAATTTCCAAAATCTGAGTTCCCATTCGGAATCAACAACCTCAAAAATCCCCGAGTATCCAGTTTCATGAAAAATGGTTCATCAGAAAAATGGGTGCCGTAAAGGGTTGACTGCTTTGCATGCACCCTTGATAATTGGAGCGTTTCCACGGTTCGAGTTCAAATCCCCATTGATACAATTTTCTGTTTATTACAATTTGTTTAGAAAATTCGAATACATTACCAATCTCAGTTACGAACTTGGGACAGCTACCGACCTCGCTCGGGTGTTGTCGACACCGTGAACGGATGAACCTTCCGTGTTCATCGAGTCGTAAATATTGTAGTAAATGATAATAAGACAAAATTTACGATTCGCTAGCTACAGCAGAGACCGCTACCTAACTGTTACCGGTATCGATTATGAGTTGTTTGTATGTATGGTTTATTTGTAGGTACCGTCCTTGATAATTTAACTAAATAGTATAAATATGGGCAAGCAAAATTGACCACGACATCTATGAATTGATATAGATGCAAAAGTCGATTGATTTTAGTAATAGTAATTGATCAATTAATAAAGCAAATAAGTCAGTATTTAAACTGCAATGCGCTTTTTATCATCGTCGCAAGTGTGGAGCTACCACCAGAATAACGTAGTAGCTACCACATTGGTGGGTTTCGTACGTTAGCCGAAAAAAAATTGTATTGCGAAATGGTTATTAACTTGTTTGACTTAAAACACAGTTTCTGATAATTGTTTAGAGTTAGTTTAGAATGTAGTATGAGTTCATTTATGAAAATATATAATGTACTTTAAACAAAAATTCAAGAATATAAAAAAGGTGCATAATAAAAAATTCCTAAACGTACTATTTAATATCACATTTTAGTAGTGCGCTTAATAAAACCTTTCACGCTTTCGAACGAACGTAACTTAGATGGTCAGAAAAAGTAAAATTATCGCACATTATTATGCCGAGATCTGTATATTTATTAACTCTAGAGAGCGGTTTGTCATGGATACAGAAATTCAAACTTATCCGGGCGATGAGCAAAAGACATAATTTTACATTTTTTTATGCAGTGTAACTAAACTGTAGTCTAGTTTGTGCGATTGAATTTGAGTTTTATTTGTGATACACCATACACACACACGGAAAAAATAGATGGTTGGACCTACTACTTAAGTAGTAAAATACGGAGATAACGTCATTTCCAGGTGCTGTTACTACTTAAGTGGCTGACCATCTAAATAGTAAGAATAACCACGACAGTGGTAACGGCAACTATATAAGATGTCTGGTCTGCATTTTACTACTTAAGTAGTAGCTCCAACCATCCATTTCTTTCCGTACATTTTCCTCGCCGAGAGACTTCCTGTCTATGATGATTTGTTATGATTTGAACAAACGCACGTGTTGTATGCGTACGCCCGTGCATGGGGGTGTGTGCATGTGTGGCTGTGTGTGAGTCGGCACGGATACTTCTGTGTATGATATTGTACCGACAGTTAGAAAAAGTAAGAACGCGCACAAAATTGACTTATCTATTTGATATTTCCACATGTATTAATTCGAGTGGTCCTTCGACACTTTAACGTGTTTTTATCAGGACATCCCAAAGGGTATTTTCCCAGAGTTTATATTTTATTTCATTGAGCTACTTTTCCATACAATTAGTACTTGGTCCTTTGTCTGCTGAATTCCTCCTGTACGTCCGGTTATTGAGATATTTTAACCTAAACAGTCACAAAAACTCCGGGTTTGCAAATTTTTTTATTTATAAGCTGGGTTATTTTTCAAAAGTTTAGTACCCTTAAATATATTTTATTTATTCGGATGTTACAATTTTATAAACAAGTATACAAATATTTCAAGTATACAAGTATACAAACAAGTATTTTAAATCGTCCTGTATCTGACAAATAATAGAAATAACTTTCGTATGATACAATATCACGATTAATAGATGAACAAAAAAATATTTGAAAGTCTTTAAATCCTTTATGCTTTTTGTATAAAAAGACCTATTGAATAGAAATTTGAGATTGACTTCAAAAAATTTTGAAAATTCGTGATTAAACGTTATAGAATTATAAGTATAACATAGCCTAAACTATGTTTTTTCGTAGGTTAATTTAAAATTTTAAAAACTTAAAACTGTAGAACATCAGGTGAAACAATATCTGATGTATAACCTTAAAAATTGGAAAATATTATTTTTATGTTAGTATGCCACAAAATGTTGACATGTTAAAACAATGATGCGGCCAGATTTGCACTCAGCGTATCGAAAACATCCGTATAAGTATTGTTTGGTTTCCGAGTAAAGGTTTTATTGGTCTCTATTTTACTTCGCGTAAATGTTTCCGCGTTTGCAGAAAGAGCAATTCCAATAACAGGACAAAATGGCGATCCCGTGCGTTTATTCCCATTTCAATTGAAGATAATCTTGTTCTCTGCGTGGATTATACGCGATTAAACTGATGGTCAAGAAAGATTCCATTTTAAGGCATAACCATCCGAAAAGCATGACAATGAAAAATTCTAATAAAGGAGGCAAATAATTATAACAAACTTTCATCTGCTTTGAAAAAATGACTAACGGTAAAAAAGTCTGTTTCTAAACTTTAAAACGTTAAACATTTCTTCTAAACTTATCTAAAAAATGATTCTGATTTTCCATTTATTCCAAACTTTTTTCGTTTGCTAGTATAAAAAGCTCTTTATTGCGAGTTGCAGCAAATGTACTTAAAATTCAGCGATTTTCATTCCTCTACCTTCATTTTTCATCGCGTTTCGTCGTTAAATCATTAACGTGCGTTGGACAAAAATATTAAATAGCGTAGCAAACTTTGACAGAAAGCATGACGTTTAAGATCTCTTCTAGTTTCCGAAAGTTTGTCACTTCAGCTCTATCGTTGATATCCGTGCAGTGTTATTAACTCAACAACAGCTTAACGAGATTCACCAACTTTGATGGAATAATCTCTATACTTTGACCGAGATGCAGACGCACACAAAATCTAATCCCGGAAACGTGTTTTGCTGTATGTTCATTGATTCAGAGTTCGGGGCGTGAACTTTCCAAAACGTAATTCGATGACATGCACAAAAATTGCTAAAAGAGTCCATCTTGCTATTAAAATTTGAATAAGTGAAATTTTCAGTTATTTTTTTCGACGACATTTTTTAAATTTATAAATAAGTGAAAATTCAATTTAAATAAATGTATTTTTACGATCGTAATTATTAAAAATTTGGTGGACGCCTTTTTAATTTTTGTCGCAAAATTTTTTCTGATGACAGAAATTCGTTCTTCTTAAAATTTTTCGACAAAAAAATGAGGACCCAAGTGGAAAGATTCAATGCACCGGAAATTAGTAGGCACTGGAAATGACCGTAATCGAAAAAATACAAAATATCTTAATTTCACATTTTATTCTTCGACATTTCTGTTCGGCCTCTTGTGGGACATCGTTAGGATTAATTACAATACTTTCCAAACATCTATAGATATACAGGGTGACATTTAAGTCCCGGGACGCCTGAATAATATTTTTTAAAAAGGTCAAGGTCATTTCTGAAGTAATTTTTAACGAGGAATTCAATGGTGACCATTAATTTGACCTCGAGCTTGACCTTCAATATCATTTCATGGTTAGGTCAGGGTTTTAAATCGAAACTCCCTTTTTTGACAACGGCAATCGAAAGAGCGGGAAATTTTACGTTTAAATATGAACTATGTCATAGGTAATGTTTGATCTTGAGATTCACTTACGGTGGTAAGGAAGGTAAGGTAATTTATTTGATTTGATTTGATATCTTTATTACGCACTGGTCCGACAGACCGTGTGCGAGCAGTAATAACATTAAATGGTTACATATACTAGTGAATCATTTACGCTAATACATTAACAAACCTTATAAACTATCATCTAAGTCTAATTATCTTACTATAGTGAGCTTTCTCGGAACATCACACTAGTAAACGCTATAAACTGTTGTATATAATACGCAGTGACAAAAATTCAAACACATGCTTCGTACCGCGTTACATAGGAAATACATTCTAGTAAGTAGACCATAAAAGCGAATTACAAAAACATATAATAATTAGAGAACATACATAAACAGATATAAAATAAAAAATGAAAATGTTTACTATCTCAATAGTGAGCACTTTATACACAGTATGAACACGAACTAACTACTGGTCTGCGATACCACGATGCTGATTACCATTTAAACTCGACGGAAGGTGGTAAGGTAATTAAATTAACGTAAGGTAACTCGAGCAAGTTCTGGATATCGTTTGGAATAGATGGTTTTCACTTTTTTTCTAACGACCAAAACTAATATCTTTAACAAGGCGTATTTAGTAGTAACATTGAAGATGACCTTCAAGGTTGATTCAAGGCAAGTATTTTTATTTACTTTTACTTTAGAGTGGATTCTTTGTCTAAAAGTTCTATCGCGTTAAAATTAAATTTATGGCAAGTACTGTGAGCATGATCAGTTATGCCTATATTACTGGTTGCATCGCTTCTGTAATAGATCTCTTGTGTGTCTCTTTAGCGGTCGTTTAATCTGCAAAATAGATACCCCGTTGCACACTTAGCATTGCATTCGCAATTAACTTCACACTATAGTTGACAAAACCATTCTATATATAACATTATTATTATTTCTGCGTTGCTCTACTATTTCATGTGTAGCTTCAATGGCATTGAAAATTTTAGAAAGGTTGTGACTATTCTTAAAATATGTAAAGAAATACGATAACCAGTGCTGAGTAAGTAAGAGGAGATGACTAACTCAAATGATAGAAGTTTTGGAGAAACAGAAGAGTGAAAAGGTTGAATGAAATTAATGGAAAGTTTTGAGAAAGATTACGGGGTGAAATAATTGAATCAATTAATAATAATTCAAGTGATTTTACAATAGAGGAGGAAAGAGGAGTTTGGAGCTTTAATTGTTTAAATTTATAAATAAAATAATTATAATGCGTAATAAATATGTTTTCTTTTTAGAAAAAATTAACGAGGGATGGGGTATACAAAACGTAATAATTTATAAGCAGATATTTTTATTTTTTTTTTATAAACAAAAGAACGATTAAGATAGTAACAGATTGCATTTGTGAATATTTATGTGTTAAATAAACACGGTTCTTCATGTACATGCGAATCCCTAGTGGTACTAGTAGAGAATCACATGGTCAAAGTCTCTGATTAACTTTACTGCCATTAACACTCGTTATATTTGTATAATAAAAATATGATAATCGTATCCAAACATGGTAGATCTAACGAGCAAAATATTCGATCAAATATCAATTTTAATTATTTACCATAAATTTACATAATGATTGCCGCGTGCAGGGATGTATTGCTCGAGCCGGAGCGATGCTGAAATTTGAAACAATGGGTATGTAAATACATTTCTAATTCATTTCCAGGAAATTGTCAATTATTCCCTGTAATGGAATTCCACGATGGGATTCGGGATTGTGTTAATTAATTGCCGGTGCCATATTCTGAGCTCTTAATTAATAACAAGCTGTTGTATACTTGAAACATGTGTAATAATAATCGATTAACGAAACGTGTTTAACGCAAATATATATAATTATAGCAATGATAGAATACACACAAATATGTATAAGGTGAATTGAAAGAATTTACTTATAGAGTAATTGTTCAATAATTAGCGAATTGGTTTCATAAAAACAGAAATTTATCGTCTTTATGTCAATTTATAATTCCAGACAAGGGCGATAGAGAAGAAATAAATTCAATGGGGTACATTTACGATAAAATTAGTACATTAATTGAACCATGGAAGCTTATGATCATCACGAGCTGTCCTCAGCCTATACTTTTAATTTATATCTCCTACCGCTGATCCATATATCATCTACCGAATGTGTTTACATCAATTATTTGCTATATGCATAGTCGGTTGTCATGTTCCACCACACACCTGTCCTCAACTGTGGAAAAGTTTTTTGGAAATGAAGAAAAAAGTGGCAAGTGGGTCTTATTTGTCATCATAAAATACGCAAAAATTCACTTCGACCAAATTTTATGCAGCAAGGATACTCGTTTTTTACACAATCTACTACTTTTTTATAGTCTGTATAATTTAGTCGTAAATGTCGTCTTTCATTATTTATATTTATGTATGTCATATATACGAATATACCTAGAATAGGACACACAGAAATATCTTAAAAAAGACCACGAAAGTGTTTTCCCTGAATTGTTGCAGTGTATGGGGAATCCAATTTGACAGCTATTGCAACGTTTTTGCAAACGTTATCGTTTATTACGCTTGGTTTATTCCATACTCGAGTACTTTCGGCCACTGCACTGAAGAAAATATCTCTTTCTATGCCCTTTAAGCTAAAGGGAATAACCAACGACTAATCAAAGCGATTGCCGCTCATCCGTATAAAGTGCGTCCATGAAGACCGACTTGCTACCTAATTCGAATGGATTTGCTAACCGTGTAGCTAATCGAAACCGCAAAATCAATCGAAAGTCGTTAATTGATTTCAACTGCAACGTAGTGATGCGGCCATCGTTGAATCGTTGACGAGTAAGGAAATGCCTAACGAGGCGAGTCTGCAACATCAGACATTGACACCGAATTCGGAAAGAACTGTTAAGCTGGTTGCATGAGTATCTCCTTTTCTTATTAAGAAATTACAAATTCTTGCATTTTTTAATACCGTATTTCATTAATAAAGAAATGATGTACATATTTGTCGAGCAAATCACGATGTTTTGTCATGCATACTATTTTTCTATCTACGTTTTTCTGGTGAAAATTTTGATCTGCTCTAATCGAAAGTAATGCCAATTTTGTTATAAAAATTCGCATTGTTTTATGATGGTTTGAAGATTTTTCAGATTGCAGGTCGAATGCTCTAACCAAACAATGACAGGTCTCTGGTTCAATTCTCGGCGCATTGAACCTTTCCATTTTGATCCTCAGTTTTTTCGAAATTTACAATATAAAATTATTATATTGTAACAATTTAGGATGCAGATATGTCATGTCATATCCTGCATTTACATGAATGTAAATTGTTTGGTAGAAGCTACGCAGGTAAGAATTGCTTCTAAGTGAAAATAAAATTAACAACGTGTCTATTTTCGCACAGTTATACGGAAATAAATTTCGAAATAATATAAT
Source organism: Trichopria drosophilae (assembly GCA_030407085.1). Lineage (NCBI taxonomy): Eukaryota > Metazoa > Arthropoda > Insecta > Hymenoptera > Diapriidae > Trichopria > Trichopria drosophilae. The sequence continues at coordinate 40,805,869 of CM059587.1, read as the reverse complement.
GTTAAACTTTGCACAAATTGATTTTGTTTACCTTGAACTACCAAGAAGAAGAGACCGTGGAAAATGAGAGATACATTCACTTGAGGACGTATTGCAATGGGCTTACGAGCTTCAAGGAAAAACAAATTTTTATCCGATTTGTTTAGGAGATCCGAGTTTTATTAATGAAATTCCTTCTTTAAGGCACAGACAAACATTAAACCACATTTAATCCTTTAACGTGCAAATATACCCATTTTGTACACAGATATCAAGATCGTTTTTGGTTCACAACAAAAATATTTAAAAAATGGAGACCTCCGTATCCCACTAGTTTTGAGATCGGTCATTCCAGTAGCGTTAAGCAAATTTTCACCAAATGATGTTTAATAGTATCAACATCAATATTGGAATTTAGAACAATATTACACAGAGAGAAATGAAATAGTTAACGGTACCTTTTTGTAATAGTAAAACGCGTAAATTCAAAAAGTTATTGCATTAACTATTTCCATGGTAAACGGAAAGTACAATAAAATTGTTCCATTTACTGTTTTCCGATTGTTAAATCGTTCGTACATAACCTCAAATATCAACTCTGACCTTACATATAGTAAATTCTACTGCTTAGAGAGGTTAAAATCGATTCTACTATTTTTTCGTTGTTTCATTAACACTTTTTTCTCTGTGTTATCTTCCTAAACTCAGTTGAATCGAGTTCTGCAATACCACTGGATACATTTTCGTGTAAATGCGCAGATTCTTTTGAACAGAAGGAATATTTTATTATTTTTGTATTGCACAATACAATAGTCAATCCAATAAAATAATTTCAAACAGTTCGAAGCAGTTATTGTCCCGGAATGTAACGAATTTTTATAAAATATTTTTTATTCTTAGTTTCACATCTTACTTCACATCATTGCTTATAAGGAATGCATTTACTTCATTGGAGCTCGATGCGATTTCTTCAATTTATTAATATATTCCACCATCAATTCTTACGGTTAATTGAATTATTTTATTTTATTTCGAAACTTCTATTATATGAATTACTCCGAAGATTGTATCAAGAAAAAATAATAACTCGATTTGAATATTTTCGAATTTTATATATATTTTCATTATAATATGCAATTTGTATGCAGTATTAATAAACGACTCCATTAAGGGAAGTTTAAAAGGAGTGGGTTGGATTAAAAAAAATAAATATTAAGAAATCGACATTTTTTTCAAGGGCTTCGTCTTTCATTTAATGATAACAATAGCTTACTGATCCAACTCTTTGTTTAATGTGCATAATTTGAAAAAAAAAATTCTTTATATAGCATAGTGGCGCTAGATGTCGCTCAGATTACTTTTATAATCCGCAATAGGAGAGACGATGTTGTATTATACGATGCATTAAATAACATACTTTTCAAAATGCATGATATCTATTACGTGTTAATATATAGTATCGCAAATTCATTTCATATTCGAGAAAAAGGATAGCATATAACTGTATATATTTATGCAACATACTTTGAGCATTTTCAATACATTAGTTGAATACACCAGAAATCAAAATTAGTTTTATAAAAATGCATATTAGTTCTATTATGTGTGCATGTTTCAGTTTTATTTTTTAAGCAATAGTTAAGTTATTTTAAAAAATAGAACATGGCGTGTTCATTACAAAAACAAGCCGGTAGATATTTTCATCGATCAGAAATATAAACTTTACATCATACTAAAGTGACCCCATGACGAAACTTTTATATGCAATATGGTAAGATATATAAAATAATTATTTGTAAGAGATATAATCAGTAAAATTCATGCAAATAAATGAAATATTGTAGACATCGAAAGGGAATGAAAAACAAAGCTAGAACTACCACACACCGTGTAAACATAACTAGTATTTTACTAATCTATTAATCTGTACTTAAAAAATAGTTATCTTTGAAAAACTGCCCTTGTAGGATATTTATAATAAAGTGAAGTTATTTCAAATATTAAAAAAAATAATCTGAATAAGCGTTTATTTTTATTGTATACATGCAGCAAAGAGCTAATATTACCTGGGAATATAATTAAAACTAATAAAACGATTACGGAAGATTTATATCAGAAGCTGTGTCCCATAAATAGACACGCAACGGAAAGATATTGATTTACTCGTCGAATAGAATGGCACGTTAATATCAGAGTAACGGTATTTGAAATAAATTCTTTCCAAGGATTTCATCCCGACCGATATTATAAGATGCGAAACTTTTCAGTAGATATATAGTCACTAATCTAAGTTGCAAACTCGTTAGAGAAAGAAAATTATAATTTGATTGTAAAGTTACTAAGACGTTAAGTGTATTGTAAACTGTCTTCGGTAACTGCAACTAAACTCCGATACGGTGAAATTCCAGTACGCAGTTGTTATTTGTTCAGTTAAAAGAATAACAGCATTAAAATCGCTAAGAGGGCTACTGGAAATTAAGCGTAAAAAATGTCCACAATGGGTACATTACTCAAAGGACTTTCAATGATTCCAATGAATTTTAAAATTCGTATGAGGTAATACCATAATTCAATGACTTAGCCACTTGAGCTAAAGAAGGAAGGCCAAGATGCCTGACGTTATATCCCTACATGCTGTCAAAGACCAAATATTCGCAGGGATACGAAGACAACGGCTCGACCGGTTAGAAATAAGACAGGGGCTCTTCAACAATCCAGGTCCAGTGCTTTAACTTCAAGGGCCGCTTGCCTTCGAGAAAGGAAATCGATCGCCCAGCTACCGAGTTCTAAAAGGGATTCAAGTACCACTGGAAACGGTCGGAATTCATCTTTCTAATCTCCCTCCCAGTGGTCTTCTCAGACTGTTCATGACATGCATTGTAAATGAACTGTCAAACCGAACCGTCAAACGTGGATTATCTCTGTTATGAATTTTAATCTGAACCAATTTTAATAGAAAAATTTTTTAAATCGGTGCAGGTCATGCTAGATTAATGTGAAATCGTGGATAGTACTTTTCGGTGTCTAATCAGGTATGATCACAAATTAAGTGGTGAGTGTTTTCTGCCGAGTAACAATAATAACAGTTGGATAACATAAACATTGACAACTAAACTATACAAAATTTCTAATGTAAAATTCCGAAACTAGTAACTGACGTTTGATGCAGTTACCTTTAGTGAAAATTTTGATACGTTTGGCAATTTTGAAAGCGAAGTTCGCAATTTTCAGGAGCAATCTTTCTTATATTCATAGAAATAATAACATTTGGAAATATGTAATACATTTTCTTTTATTAAATTAATTTTATGTCCTCTTTTCTTTTATATTAATAAAATGGATGTAACTTGCGCACACATGTGTGAATATATAAATTTCTTCGACCGTAAGTAGGTATCTCACATTCATATTTGAGTTTAACTAATATATTAAATCAAAAGCCCTCTCTCTCAATTTGAAACAGTGAAAATTCACCGATTCCCAGTGAATAGTCACTGAAGGCCACAGTGAAAAAGGCGCGATTCAGAATCAGTTAAATTTCACTGTTTGAGCAGTTCTTCAAGATGTTAAACAATTCATCAGTAAATAAGTCGGACACCTCCTGAGCTTTTCTGATATTTCTCTTGTAGAATAATAAATATTTTTCGCAAAGGAAGATTCTTTAATTGAGAGATTCTACAGCATATTTGTCGTCTGCTATCCAAGTTTTAGGTTAGTTTACGCGCGTCGTTTTCCCTTCCAAACGAGGATGTGTTCCGATAGTCGTTTCAGTAGAGTTCTCAGCAGCATTGCATCTTTGTCGAACACACGGAGTTAGATAATGATGCAAAGCTGTTGATTTCTACTTAAACGACTATCGGAAGTTACAAATTAGTTTACTAAAATCTGAGCAGTGTTTTCAGTAAACCAGTAACTTTATTGGCGCAAATCCTTACGATATATAAATCGGTCCATGCAAAAAGGGCATAAAGTCCACTTTTTGGGTAAATTGAGATAATGATAAATTCTTACTTTTGAAACTCCGATCTATCATTTGGTAAAGACTAAAATTGTTAATCTTCGTTTTCTCTTGCCCGATTGATGAACGGAATAATGTCTTTGCTATTGGTTACATACGAGAAGTAGATCAGTTTTTTGCCGTTTCCCAACAATTATCTCTATGGACGTAGTGCCCTTTTTGCATGAACCGATTCATACATTGTACGTACTTTCTATGATGCCTCTAAATAGTAATGAAAAAATATTAAATGTCCTTGACCGTTTGTCCCGGCAATATAATTGACTCTAAGTCGCTGGTAAAGCAGTGAACGCAAATGTAACAAGTTTTACTGTTTCCTAGGTGATAAAAAAATAGTAATTAAGTTGTAAACAATTACAGTGAACACGTTGTAAACCACTGATTCAGTCGTAAATATTCATTCACTGATTCAAATAGTGACCTTTCTCTGTTTCAAATTGAGAGAGGACGCGATTTCAATGGAAAAATCTTGCTCGAAAAAAAACTTAGTAATAATAACCCGACTTTTTTTTAAATAATTGAGCGCAGCGGTTGTACGTTAATCGCAGAATCATAAAGTTGGATCAATTTCACATCACAAATGAGTGGTCTAGAATTTTTTTTAGTCCCGGAAATATACGACAAAGATACGTTCGATCCTTAATGGGTTAAATTTCTTATAAAACAAGCGTTATCGCCATTTTTGTAACGATCATCCAGAATATTGTGATGTTTACAAGATACATAAATGTAACTTCTCATGTTTGTTGGGCATCAAATACAAACGCATTTCACTTCTGGTTACAAACCCGTTTCGAATGCTGAACGATGGCAATATTGGGAATCATTCCAAATGGGTTATCCTACTTGAAATCGGGACTCGAACGAAAGATAAACCTTTCGTTACCTCAATAATTCCATTCTTCTTAACCTGAACTGTACTTTTTTACCAGTTGAATTATCCTAATTATGGTTATACGGATACAAAAAATTTTGTCAAAATATCGTCAATATGTCAAACGTCAAATGTTACATGTAAAACCAAGAAATAGCAAAAATATCCCCATCAAAATCTTCAAAAAATGTTAAATGTAAGAACATTTTCAAGAAATAACATAACATAACAGAATAGAATAGAATAGAATACCATTTATTTAGCCTGAGGGTGACCTTTTAAGCTAACCATACATAGAAATTACAATTATGTGTTCAATAAAGAAATATAAAAAGTACAAAGTATTATTATAATTAGATACATAATAGCTATAATGAACGCGAGAACCGAACAGAAAATTGTTTAGAATTACAGGGAGGAATCGAACCGAAATTATGAATAATTAATAATAGTAACATTAAGCGAGAAAATTCTTAAAAGTAAAATTCAATTTTCATTATTTCTTAATTCAGGATTATTTTAAAGAATGAATAAAACCTCCATTTTCGGACCGAAATTTCGCTTAATGACCCTGTGTTTCCACAAGCTTTTATAGAATATTCTCGTCGAAATCACCTAAATTTATTTAGCGCCTAAAAATTGACACGTAGTGCGTACATAACTTTACTTTTTCATTCATAGGAATTCAAAAATTTTAAAATGGTGCTCGGAATTGTTCCTGGAAAACATTTTCAATAGATGTGCAAAGATTGAAAATAATTCGGAATATAGAAAAATTGGCTCTTATTTGAAAAAAGGCTCAAAAAGTGAATTCAGACATCGAGGCCCACTTTTTCTAGCCACTTTTTAATCGATTTTCGTTTGTTTGGCCCCCTCGACCTATGTTGCCATTCACAATTTTTGACAATTTTTTTTAAAAATCATTTCAGGCGTTTTTTTAATACCGATGGTTTTAAAAATATTGGATTTTTTGTGATCACTGTATATATACCGCAAAAATATGATATGCATTGTTTCACGTGAAATACACATCACGGGTAGTTGCGAGACTAATATGTTCTGGCGGTTTTTATGACATGTCATTGTAAGATCACAAATCGCTGGTAGAAATTTTGCCCATTTTTATTAAATTCAGTCCATTTTCTGGCAAAACTAAGTGTTTTAGAAATGTATACTGCAAAAGTGCCTACTAATTAGGCAATGATTATACAGGAATCCCCAAAGCAATATTTACTTACAAAACTGTCTGCATATTATATAAAATTAAATGGACTAAAGCTGTCCTATGATTTATCTGAAAATACTGCCTAATCCCTGTTCAGAAAATTATTCAAAATATAATAAATGCGGTTTGGAAAAGAGCGCATATCAAATGCAAATTGAGCGAACTGTTTGCAATCTTTCACGCAGTTGTTTGTTTTTCACGGTTGTTATTCTTTTCCATTGTCGCCGATTCTTGTACTTAAAGTCACTCCTTTCTGTCTGTTTATAATTTTTTTCTTTGCCGCGAGTGAGCCACAGAAGATAAGAAGTTTATAATATCCAATCCTGTTACATTTAAGAAAAATGATAACTTATTTATCTATGCTGAGTGTATAAACTCGGAGGATTAATTGATGAAAATGTTAACGACAATAACAATAATTACAGATGATGATGACGGTGATCATGATGGTGCTTGTATTCCTATTAAAACTGATCAATTGAGTACTCGCATTGAATATAAAAAGCGTGCAAAATATGCCTTTCTTAATAGTATTTATGCTTTAAAAAGATTCATTAAAAAATTAGATGAAATCTAAACAAAAACTGTATAAAAAATTCCCAGACAACTTTAAGGTTATCTTAAAAAGCATTTAGATAATATTATCTAAATTATGGGCCGGGGAACAAAGTTCCGAAAATCAACACACCGAAAGGCCAAAATTTCGATATAGCATGGCTCCAACTTCAATTTTTTCACTTTGTCTTTGAAAATTTGACAAAAAGGAAGCAAATTAAAATACCTTGGACTCGCACAATATCGAAATTTTAGCCTTTCGGAGTTTTGATTTTCGGAACTTTGTTCCCCGGCCAAATTATGGACTAGAAACTAGAGGAAAAGAACTAGTTTACTTTTGTTAAATACTTTGAGTAATGCTGAGCAGAAACAGATCAGAAGCTGTTCATAATTTGTCTAAAATAGGTATCTAACACTGCCCAAGAAATTCTTACATTTTGAAAGTGAATCTGACCGCATTTATCATTACAATAACAAATAAGTTTAAAAGTATTCTTTTTTTAAAATTTAGTCTTAAAGATTAAGTTAAAATTGCACGTCGAAATATCCAAGCAATACTTTTCGTATTAAGGGCGTAAAATAACATTTTATTTCCAATAAAATCAGATTTTACTTCCGCTAGGACGAAAAATATGTTTTAATGTGGTTTGCACATTATATCGACACAAGAGGATCAATTTACAATCCCCCTACATTACAATTCCAACTTTTTGTCTTGTAAAGAGATTGAATTATCCAATAATTTTATTACTAAGTTACTGATGGAGCCGGATAATCTTTTAAGAATTAACATTTCTTTTCCACTCTTTTGAACTATAAAGCTGGTTTTCGAATTTCAGCAGAAACGCATTTTCAAGCGACTGCTAATGAAAAGGGTCGAAACGATATAGCATGCCTGGCAATTTGAAAGATGAGCAGCAAACTTTCGACGTTTCGCACACAATCAAACATTAGCAGCATTCAAAGTATACAAATCGGGTAAAAAGAGCGTGGATGAAACTAATTATATTTAGCCCGAAAGAAGCTCATGAAAAAACCTGAATTGTCGCGGATTTCTACAGCAGTTATAATTTTCGGTTTCGCGAATACCACACCGTATCAATGGAAACGGATAATAAAAATTAAAAAGATAATTTAACCAAATAGTCTTTTCGAACAGGTCGAGAAATAGTAAATTGTTTTAATAAAGTGGAAACAATTAATCGAACTTTCAAATGTTTTGCGAGTGAGAAATGAGAGAGCAATTGAGTGCACCTAGAAAATGAAAGGGATCGAAGACAAAAGTATCCGGAAAAATACTCTTACAATTTACAAATAAATAAAATTGATAAAGCGGCGATGGATGCAATAATTTCATTGTTTTTTTTTACCAATAGATATGCCCGACTTTGCTCCAAAGAGCGTTAATACAAGGCTTTTCATATTGTTATTTCAGGATTTTGCTGCATAAAGTACGCACTTTCCTTTACAAGTACTTAACCATATTAGAGATGTCATTTAAAACTCGTATAATTCGCTTTAAATAACTGTTTTTAATAAAGAAAATAGTCTTTAATGATTCACTGAAAAATCATAATAATCATTACATGCACATTGTTTTAAGTTTATTGGTAAGTTATATATACTAAAAATTATTTCGCCCCCACCTGCGAATGATATGCACCCTCTAGAACGATCAAAGAAAAAGAATGACTAACAGAAAAAAACAATTTAATTACAAGTTACCTGTAAGTTTACAATCCATCATTGTACAACCTGCTGGTTAGGCTAGCACGTTACTATGTAAGTTTCTAAGAGAATGCAACCTTAAGTTGTAGTAACAAATTTCTTGTATATCATATCATGTATGTAAGCGTTTGTAAAGCCTTGTTAAGCTGAATTAGCCTCAAATATGTTTCAAAAGGCCAATTAAAAAAAACCTGCGAATGTGAAATTGCGTTATTGATGCAGTAGGCGTAAAATGATCATTTTAGGCTCGAATCGCCGTCTCTCTGCTTCTATTATTGTCGAGGCGTAAAACTCCATTTTACGCTCTTGATACAGAAATAACTATTAACGCCTTCAAAAATTACGTAAGATTAGGCATTCCTCACTCATTTTATATATTGTTTATGCAATATCTAGTTAACAAAAATAAGTTGTATCGATTTTTGTAAATTACTTGACGATATTTTATTAATGTCTACACCAATTAATTTTAGAGGGAACATAATAGAAAAGTGTGTTTGGAAAAAAATATTAGATATTTTAAACTCGATATTTAGCGGATTATGTAATTGCTTGCAGATATTAATTTGAGTATATTTGGGCCATCGTTTAACAGGTATATCGGATATCATTAAACCATTTTATTGAATTTACTTTGTTATCCCACCTAACGATGATGCATTTAGTTTGAAAATCTATCCGACTAAACTAGATTCATCAGTTTTATTAGTTATTATATTTCGTGGAATAAGCAATTCTCTAAAAAATCAATATCAATAAATAGAATAAAAGATTCACAATTATTGATATATTTTTTATTTCCTTCGAACAGAGATAATTTTAGGTAATAATATTTGGATATAGATTTTAATTATAACCTTTCTGATATTTGTTTCATCTTTTATACGGTTCGCTGACGTTTCTGCGATAATATCAGGATTTCACAAGCCAGTTACAAATTACATTTGTATTATATCATTGAAAGTTGAAAATACTTGGGTCATGCTGTTATTATTATTATGAATGTAATATTATTATTATTATTCCATTTAAATGAATTCAATTATATCAAGATGCTCCGTTATTCGCCATCTACTACGCTTATATGGAGCTATCTGCCGACCTACTAATGTAACCTATAATTGTCTTAATTTTAAAGTTTATCGATAATAACTATGTTACAACAATGTATCAATTATGATTTATAAAATAATTAACGGTATAATCAAAAGATAGATTTCATTAGTCTCCCTTCAAACAAATAACCTATAAAAGTAGCATAATTTATAAACTCGTATACACATAATATATGTGTTAGTGCATTCTGAATCAATTACTTTTGTTGCTAACTATAAGTCTATAAACTTATAACGTTATTTATGTTTTTATTTATTAAGGGGGCATTTTAATGTAACGGATTGCAAAAAGAAACTTGCTTTTTTTATTTGCATTTTCCGGTAGTTTATGAGCTCTTCGACCAGGAGGAAGTATTCACATATGGTACGGCTATTGCTGATCAGCTAAATAAGCATTTTTTTTGACTTCTCAACTTGAAAAACTTTGGTGATTACCAGGTGATTTCTCAAAAGCGTGTTTTGAAAAATATTTCAAAAAGTTGATTTTAATTTGGTGCTGATAAAAATTCGATGTAAAATTTGCGTTTTTTGAAAATTAAAAAAAGGCTTTCCAAATCAAAGAGACTCAAAAATATTTTTATATCATGTATAAACTTAAGTTCATTTGAAGTTCTAACTTGTCAGAGGTGTATTTCAGTATCAATTTATAATAAAAATGTAAATTATTTCTTGTAAAAATGTTAACTTTTCAACTGCAAAAGAGAAAATACACCACCTTACAGAATCGACATTATTTAACAGCAAAATGTGGATTAGACTTATGTTGCACAGAGATTTGAAGCGAACGCGTAGGGTATCGCGATCGAGTTGTCATTGTATAACCTTAAAATTTGATTGGGATTATATATTGACAGTTTTTTTGAATAGAAATCATATTAAAAATAATTTTCATTTGGAGTGGTATTGCTGTAGCCTGTGAATTGGTAATTCTATGTATAAGGAGCGTCGATATTATGAACGGTTTATGTCTCCGTCATTAGTAAATATCTGTGATTGCCAGTTTTATGGTTAGGTGCTAATAACGAGTGCGGGATAAGGCATGCTATCACGTCAAGTTTTCGAGATATCTTATCCGCTAATTTCAATTTCCGGATACGATATTTCGAAAACCTGACGTGATGAGCCAAATCGGGCAACGGATTCGTTTTCAGTGACCCAAAATCTATGAGATCCACTACCTCTGATTAAAAGAAACTCCCAAAAACATTTTTTTCTGTATAATCATATATACATATTTATTCATGTAATAAAATGCATATAGTAAAATAAACATCGGTTGGGAATTGCTATAAATTATTTACATTTTACATATTATATGTATATTTTAAGTTGTCACAAGAATTATTTTGAATATTATAATATTAAAATTATAAGTTGTAATAATTTGAAGACGTGATATTTTCTCGTTGTGATATTTTAATCGCGTTATAAGTTATAAAATAGCTTGAAAAATATTTACCGCAAAGATGGGTATTTTTGTAGTGTTTTAATTAATCAATTTTAAATCGGGAATCACTCCCGAATATTTGATACTCGGTCAGGCCATTTACAGATCTCCCGTAGTATAGCATATAACTTTGAATGCAGCATAGAGGCCAGTTAAAATACACCACAGTAATCAAAATAGGGATGAGATTAAATTACGCAATTCCAGCTTGTAAAGTTAAATGTCGGTAACTGATATAAATTATTTACATGAAGCTTTCACGTTATCCATTATATTAAGTTAATAATATTCCAGTTTCGTGATGTTATTGGTTTCTATTTCTCCCGTGCTTTAGTAATATTGCAGATTACATTACCCTGGTAGACATTTAGTCCAGTTTCATTGTATACAGTCCATTTTCTGCCTAACAGGCAGAAAAGTCCAGAAATTGGATAATATAACTAGCCAGAAATCAGCAAATGAGTTTTTTGTTACAAAACTTTTTAAACATTGGTTAGAACTAAATGGATTGAAGCTGTCCAAATATTTGTATAAAAGACCTGTCTAGTAACTGTTGAGAAAAGTTATTCAAAATATGTATAGTATACAAATAGCTTGCCGAATTAGTGTACAATAAAATTATCTTGCTTATGCCAACATTGTCGGCTCTTAGCTCTAATTCGAATGTGCACTCGAAAAGCAAAGTTTAGTTATTTTTAACATTATTATATGTAACACTTCAATCCTGTGCACAATTCATGCAATACAATTCTAATAGAGGTAATAATACTACATATGAAAATGGGATGAAATATAAAAACAGTGATTTGCTTGTGTTTTTGTTCTAATCTTTGAGAGATAACCTCACAATAAGATATGGGGTTAACTAGACAAATGAAAACCTATATCTTTACCTATTCGTAATCGCGCTTGCATTACGAAAAAGAAAAAGTTAAAAAATTTCATACATGAATCACCAATAAGGTAAGTAACATGAACACATAAATATATAGGCATATCTCTGGAACTTTTAACTTTTCAGGTATCGTTAGATTTAAGCCATCAAACAGTGTATACGTTACAGTTTTCATCAGCAGTTTCTTCAATTATGTGCTATATGTGATAGCCAAGTGCATAAAATAATTTTTCAATGCTTATAAACAAATTTGAGGTATGGTAATCGCAGAAAAATTTCGTATTTTTTTTAACTCAAAAGTTTAAAGTTCCAGAGATATGCCTATATACGAACTGGCCAAACCTGTCTTAATAGCTTATTTATGTTTATAATCTTTGTTAAAAGTAGGTCCTATAAGCATTTGTTCCTATTCCTACTACTCTTAAAAATATGATGTGTATTCCTTGCAGGTATGATACATCTTACATATATGTAACTTGAGACAAATTTGGAAGAATCGTTAAATTTGTATGTTCACCTTACTCATCTTATTTATACTACTGTGAATACCTTGAGCAACCGCAGCATAGCAACATATATATATATATATATATATATGTCAACTATTATATAGGTCAGTAGTACTGACAACAATTATTACGAATAGAGGCTATAGTATGGAATTATAAAATCATTTTTCTAGAATACCACTAAAAACTAAATAAAAGCTGATGAGGTTATACGTTTTAAACATTCGGAATCATACCTACCTAGAAATTGAGTAGAAACTGGCTAGAAACTGTTAAAGATTTATCTAAAAAAGCTATCTAAAAAAATATCCATAAAATTCTTACGTTTCCAATGGGTAACTGGCCAAGTTTATTTATTGTCCACACACTGTCTAGTTTGTTAGCCAAAAACTGGCTAGAGGGTAGGCTCTGTTACTACCAGGGTACTTCCCATGATCGTGAAGAAAATTTTTCCCAAATTTTACCAATGACCTTCAGTTTCCTTTTATTTTCTTCAAATTCGAAAATCGAGCCCATCTTGGACGTTTTCCCTAATATTATTCTTGATTGTATCGTTCTGTCAAATTTAATAAACCATTAGACTTTTATAACTTAATTACGAATAAATGTACATAAATTATTTTTAAGTAGAAAGTACTTTCTTATTTAAAACTAATTACCATAGAAGATAATAAATCATCACACTTGATTTCAGAAAGCCTGCGCTTAGCCGTCATCAACAACGTCGTCAACAACGTCGTCAACACCACCTCTCTAGTTCGAATCCTTTTAAACTACATCAGTAAGGGGTAAAATATTTTACTACAGACTTAGCAACACCAACTTTTTACCTCAAAAACGTTATCCCAAAAAATTTGTCTACTCTTTACGTGCCTAACAGTACAGTAGAACTTCACTTTATTGCCCTTCACTTTGTTAGCGCTTTTACATTATTTGCAAAATTCCCTTCACTTATTTAGCGCAGGAAAGGTTAGTTCTTCTTCATTCTTTTGTAATTCCAGTGTCATGCCTTTTGTGATTGGCGATACGGTTGTAAGGTGCGCAAGAAACGATGGTTTGTCGGACAACAACACCCCGAGTAGGTAGGGTAGGACAATAAGTGAAGTTCTACTATATTACAATAAGCCGAGTTGAAATTAATCCCAAAACGATAAAGCCTCCGAAATACAGGTAGATATATATAATTTCATCGACAAATCAAAACAGTTGAATTTTTGTTTGTTGCTAGTAATAATGCACCAAAACTTTCAGAGACGTTAAAATGCTAAGTTTTAATTACTCGATTTTATCAATGAGAGCCAAAAAATACTCGAGAGAATTATAAAAGTAGTGTAGATAAAAATGGAATAATTAAATATCTCGAAAGGTTATCATGAATTCGCCTCTCTCCGCATTAAACATGGAAATGAGGCCATCTACTGAGAAGAATAAATATTTACAGATAATTCTCAAATTACACGATAGAATGAATCCGCAATTCTTGTTGGCGGTGTTAATAAATTGACAACCACCGACAAGTAACATCTATTTTAACCGCATATGTTATGGTATGACATCTTATGCACTGAATGGAAATCAATTTCTCTATCGGGCGCGAAGTATAGGACTGCGTTAAGCAAGTGTCTAGCGGCAGAAGAAGTTACTATATTACGTTTTCGAGATTTAAATTTCTTCTGACAATGCCCATGCCACTAATTTTCGTTTGAAGTAATTTAAATAGTGAAATTTTTACTTTTTAAATTAAATAACTGACAAAATAATTAAATTATTCTACTGTGTGCAAATAATAAAAGCGATAAGTATCCGGAATAATGTTATGGCCGATAGTAACTGACTTATTAACGCTGACAATAAATATTGCAAATTCATAGGAAAGTTTGCCCAACAGATGGCGTATTTTCCTATTTCATAGGGGCGGTGAGAAGCATTATTGATGCATTTAGCACTATTTAATAATTCCATTCTTTCATATTCAATGCTTTTACACCTTTTAGTGATGAAAAATATCATGTCACCCACGTCGAATAATAAAAAATGAACATTTTAACGTCTTTTAAAGGTTTGGAAAATTATTACTAGTAACAAACGAAAGTAAAAATATTTTGATAAAAGGGTCACATAGTGCAAGAAATTGTCTTCAAAATGAATATGGAAAATTCAACCCGACGACCTAAATTAACCAAGATACTCGAGACTGAATTTGAAAAAGATAAGACCCCTCGATTATATATAGGGGAAGACGGGGCGAAGCGGTGAACGGGGCGAAGTGAGGAATCCCAAATTATGATCATACTAACTGTAAAATATCATATGTGGTTTCTTTGTTTACACCATTTTTCACATTTTGAGGCGTGATATTTCATTTTTTGATGTTTTCATTTTGGCAGTTTAATAATTATATTAGCACTATTTATTATATTTATTCTAAAAGTATATTTTTTCGACCTATTTATAAAACATGAATTGTTCGTTTTTGTGTGTTTATAATGAGATATAATAATAATAATAATAATAAAAAATTGTCTTTATTGGCCAATAAAATAATGAAACATATACAGATCAAGCAACCGTGTACATTGCCAAAAGGCGAGCCACAACTCAAAAAAGTTGTTTTACAGACTGACCTTAAAATAATATAAAGAACAAACATAATTAAGACCAAATAAATTAAAAGATTACATCAATAATATTGATACAAAAATACATTAACAGACCAACAATTGAAGATGTACACACAATATAATGTAGCGCTACGTAACATATTAATATTCCTATAGAAAAACTAAACATGTATATATATAGCGGACGGGTTAAGTGCGTGACTAAATTAAACAAAAAAGAATAAATACTCAACGCGATTTCAAATTACCGATAATCACGCATACAACAAATCACGATAAAAATATAAATATAAGATAAAACATCGAAGTAAATCGCAGTCTGGATATCAATTAACGTATCATACCGAACGTATTAAGTGCTGTAAAAAAAAAGAAAAGCAAAACAAAGGAACGACGAAACCAGATTAAAAACAACAATTTTTTAAATGAGAAATAAAGCAAAAGAATCATACAACCAATCGCTGCCGAAAAAGTTTCTTAATTCCACCAATGAATCTCAGGGGCTGCAACACCATATTTCTCAAATTGAAAGGAAGAGCATTAAATATCTTAGTTATAAATCGAGAAAAAGGTCCATTAAACTTTGATGTGCGACAACTGGGCATCCGCAAAGTAGAAGACACCACTCCTCTATGTGAGACACAATCTCTTCCCAACCAATTCAACCGGGCAAATAAATACTCTGGCGCACCGTTAGCAAGAACCCTACTCATTAACGAAAGCGTCCTCACTTCCATACACTCACGCATTCTCAGCCAACCTGACGTTTCATAAGCATGAGAAATGTGATCAAATTTTCTAATGCCAAATGAAAATCTTAAACATGCAGTTTGAACAGCCTGAATTCGATTCATATCCTTGACTGTCACACATGGTCCATAGACTGAGATACAATATAATATATGAGGGAGGACCAGTGACTCGCATAGTTTTATTTTCGTGGATCGATTTAATTCGTTTCTGAAAGGATATAACTGACGTAGTTGAGAATAGGAAACACTTGATTTTTTTGAAATATGATACGAAAAGTTCCAACCACTATCGATAAACAAACCTAGATTTCTTGCTTCATACACAATAGGTATTAGATTTCCTTTCAATGAAATTGTGAACAACTCCATATCAACCTTAGAACGCATATTCTTACTACCAATAAGCATAATTTTAGACTTAATAGGATTTATAACTAGCGCATTATCATCAGCCCATTTTTCGATACATGACAATTCAGAATTAAATAAGGAGACTGCCTCAGAGCAATTATCAGGATGAAAGGGCATCAAAATCTGCGAGTCATCAGCATAGGTCTTAATGCTGGCGTTGTTACAGCATTCATAAACATCCGATGTTAATATAATGAATAACAACGCACTAAGTTTAGCACCCTGTGGAACTCCACATTTAACAAATTTAGGTGCTGAAGTCACCGTTGAGTTACCCAAGCTGATAACAACTGATTGTGATCTATTAGTCAAGTAGGAGCTAATTAGTCTACAGGAACTCTTCGAAACACCGTAAAAAGAGAGCTTTGCTATTAGTAACTCGTGGTTCAAGGTGTCAAAGGCTCGAGTAAAGTCAAGCAGGCCGACTACACTTAATAGATTATTATCCCAGTTGGTTAAAATATCATCTGAAATATCCAGGAGCGCAGTCTCGCAACTAAAAAAACGTCTAAATCCAGATTGAAAGACCGGGAAAAGATTGCAATCATTGAAATGTTTCAGCAACTGTTCATAGCAAACTTCCTCAAAAACTTTAGAAAAGAGTGGTAAACGACTGATCGGACGCAAGTCATTCAATGTTGTAGGTTTCGAATGCTTAGGTATTGGACGAACAGTAGCAATTTTCCAGCAAGCAGGAAATTCATTAGTGCTGATAATAAAATTAATAATGTGAAGAAGCTCAGGCAAACAGTAATTAGCCACTCTCAGAAACATTTCCCCTGAAATTTTATCATTTCCCGAACCTGCATAGTTGAATTTCGCAACGATTTCATTTAGCTTTAATAAAGAAATCTCAGAAAACGAAAAAACATTTTTACTGGAAATTTTATTCGAGTGAGAATATTTAAAAGATTCTATAAGTTGCATATTAGGTGTAGTTTGGGGACAATTAATGAAATGATCATTAATAATATCGGGATCATCAAACGAGTTAGGCAGCTCAGTATTCATCATTTTCCCGATCCCCAAATATTGTAACGTTCCCCAAAATTTTTTCTGAGACAAGCTACTGAGATGTTTAAAAAAAGCAGCACGCTCTCTTCTTATTGCTGATGTAGTAAAGTTACGAAGACTCTTATAATAATCGATATCCGCTTGTTTCATAGTTCTCCTCATTCTACATTGAGCTTTGTTTCTTTTTTTTAATAAGAATTTTGATCACGTCGGTAATCCATGGTGCTTTAGGTTTCGAAACTCTAATTATCCTTAACGGGGCAAATGCGTCAAATAGATCAATTATTGCATTATTTAAAAATTCCAATTTTCGATTTACACAGTCAAAACGAGTTACTTGATCCCATGGAAAACTCATCGCCGCTAATCTAAACTGCTCAAAATCAAAATTCTTAAAATCGCGCAATTCCAAAAATTTCATATTAATTGGCGACCTAGGGCAATCAACGATACAACCAATTAAGTTATGATCTGCTACCTTAAACCGGTCAGTAGAGAAGGAGTCAAGAACAATAACAGAGCTGGATACCCGTAAAAGATCAATCAGCGTGGACGAGTGTGGTGTAATCCTTGTTGCTTTATTTATAATTTGTCGAAGATTGCATTGGCTTATAAATTCAAGCATTTTTGAGACATCGGTAGAGCTATGGCAAAATAAATTAATGTTAAAATCGCCAAGCAATATAACTTGGTCAAATGTACAATACAACGAGTTGATAAAAGACTGCAAATTATCCAGACATTTAAGAGACACATAAGACGGTCGATAAAAAACCCCTATTACAAAACGACTATTGTGGTGGTTAAAAGAACAAAATAGTTTCTCTAACCCATACTCTTCATTAACATTATCAACTTCAGTGCATCTATAACAAGATTTATAATAGATTGCCACACCACCACCGCGTTTTCCAACTCTATCTGCTCTCAAAAGATTATAGTTACTAACAATTAAATCAGACTCAGTAGTAACATCATTCAGCCAAGTTTCAGAAATACATATGAAATCATAGTCTTGAGAGAGCAGAATATCTTTTATAATAGGAAAATGCGCTGTAAGTGATCTCACATTAATATGGACGATGCTGAGCTTATTATTATAATCACAATTATATACATAAGATTTATGAACTACTGGATCCTGGAACGATGTAGAAGATGACGGATTAGACGATGTATCACTTTGGAGTGTTGAAGGACTTGATGTTAATTTCGCTGAGGTGTCTATAGCATTAAGATCATGAAGTCATGCAGCATTGATTTTGGATAAATCATTTTCAGAGGCCAATTCAACCGGCATAGCATTATTGTTCTCCTTATACCATACAGTTCCTTTCGATACATAAATGGATTTATCTTTCGAATCCTTGATAAGCTCCCTGGCTTGTTTCTTTATTTTTATTGCTTCTGGTGAGAGCCTCTCATTAAGAAAAACTGCGCTATTAGGCAAATCATCGTTTATTTCATTCGCTGTCAACGATTTCCTCCTACGAATTGCGCGCAAAAAATCAGTCCTAAGTTGGAAATTCGAGAACTTTGCTAGGATAGTTCTAGGTCGACTGGAACTTGTAGCATTTGAAAACGGGGCTTGTTCACCATGATTAACGATCATATTATCAGGTCGTTTTTGATGTAATCTAATGATTGATAGGAGATCCCTATCATCCATTACAATATTTAACACATTGCTTATTCTCATCAAGACTGATCGAAGATTTTCATTAACCATTTCAGGCATCCCCATAATTAAAAGTTCACAGCTGCGGATTTCATGATGAAGGATTGCCCTATCCGAAGTGCTTACATCCATTTGTTTCTGCAATATTGTAACAGATTTCTTTAAATCTTCCACCGTTGCGTTAAGCTGCAAAACTTTATCCATTTTAGCATTTAGTGCAGTAAATTGATCTTGTTGTCTGCCGTAAAATAAGTCTAGTTTTTGGCACAGCTCGCGAAAATTCGCAGGAGGAATATCATTAACATCACATCCAGATTCGGTCTCTTGATTATCCAATGTCATCATTTCCAGAGCAGAAGCACTGTTCGAACGCGTTACTTTAGATGACTGAGAGAGGGGTGCTCCAGGGCGCTTTCGTCCTCTTTTTTGCGCAAGGCAACATATAAGTTGATTCTCGGTTGTATAAATAAAAGATAATAAATTACAGTCTTTATGAAAAGATGTAGAACAAACTACGCACTTAAATTCCAGTCCATCTTTGATTTGCTTTTGACAGATTGCACAATTCTCCATTCTGTCACAATATATAAGATTAATAAAATGACAAGCAGATTAGCATTCCTAAACGTCAAATTATAGAATTCGAATTAAAAGGACTGCAGATGCAATACGTCAAACAAGCAGTAGTAAACTAATAACAATACAAGCTTCGCAATATTTCTGCCCTCTACCACAATTATAGTAAGTAAATAAATAGACTGATCGCAACACTATACACTATGTCGAACACCCAACTCCGTCTATGTTGACTGCCCAACAATAATACGTATCCATACAGTATCACACACAACACAATAACACTTCGCACTGGCGTCACTTGTAGTGTGGAATAATACTACAATTTAATCTAAGAATCCGATCTTGACGTTCTACTCCAATGCACTTTTCGGCGAACAGAGTTCAAACTGCTAATTAATATGTACAATGCTTACAGTGAACCGGTAACACATCAAATAAATTAATGACACAAAATAAAGTCCTCTTGAACAGAAAAATAACACGTCAAGAAACACAATTAAGATATTCACGGTCCTAAAAACAACCAAAAAGTCCTGCTCCCACAAAACTAGCACATAACGACAATAAATCCGTTCACACCAATATCACACGTCTGTTCCAAATGCGTGCTAGAACATTACTATATCATACCTGGAAGCCTAAATGATACTTTGTAGTGAAGCGGCGAAATTTATTCCCAGATATCTCTATTCCGTGATTATTTTTTAATTTAGAATTTCCTTTTGATGAATGCATTGGGTAACTAAAGGCGAAGTTGAAATATGTGATCCTTATATAATACGAGTATTCTAAGCTTCCGAAGATGCAATTTCTTTTTTTACTGTTGTTGGAAACTGATATATCTGAAGAGGTTCATTCCACCAACGTGGAAATTTTATTTTTATTAAAACAAACAATAATAACTTAAAAGATTATGACTTGCAGTTAATTTTATGATAGTCGGCTCAGAGACCTCTAAAAATAAGGATTCGCCACTTCACCCCGATATCACCGCTTCGCCCCGTGTTTTTTAGGTTTTTTAAATTGGCCATAGTTAGCCATCTGTCAAATATATACCGTAAGTAACATGCATGTAAATATTGACAATGAAATTACCTATCAAATGATACTTTGCATCATCCTACATACTAAATTAAAGGAGAGATATGATACACGGAAAAAATCCTCGCCGCTTCACCCCGCCTTACCCTATTTATTTCTTATTTTCCGTTTAATTACGACTTCGTATTTGACACACAAAATCGCCGAAGCCCAGCTTTATTATAATGCTGTTAGCAACTTAAAAAATAAATGATTTTTGAGGAATTTCTTACAAATTTTTAAAATTGACCACCTGTCAAAAAAAGTTTGAAATCAGCTTAAAATGAGAAGATTTTAATTAATATGTTGGTCGAATTCAGACTTGCTGGACGAAGGTTAGATCTCGCGATTTCTGTTGTAGGTACATAAGGTCAAGGTATCGTGATTGGTGTTTTCATAGAAAACAGGATAATATTTGCGATGCACTATTTGCGTCATACAGTGATTATTATCGGTGTCGATTATAAGTAATACGCCGTTCTGTGTGGAATGACAAGTTGCCTTGCCAAAATGGTACAAATAAATAAAACTGCCTAATATTTATACATTTGTCTTTATATCTGTATAAATAGTATAAATATTCGAGTATTCTTGAAATCCCCTGCTCTCCGACATAGTTTCATAATAGATCTAAACAATGTGACCACTGCGTCAACTAAGCCATTTAGGTCCAATCGAAACGCACTCTAATCACAGAAGGAATCCGCAGACAAATGTTGCGTTTGCATCAAACGCTTGTGCAGTTATAAGGCTTTGAAAAGCAAATCAATAAACCGATTATTGGTTACGTTCAGCGGAGATTACTCCATTGAATTGGCAGCACGACATAGCTTCTCGCAAACTTCAGGAGCTCTGAGAAGCGAATGCGAGATGGATGGAGTATACATTCAGGAAGAGAAAGACAGAACCGAAACCGGAAGTCCGCTCCAGTTCCTTTTTCAGGCTGTCACGGGGAGAAAATCCCAGAACAGCTTGTGGTCGGGTCTCGTTCTCACGTGGCTGTTATCTATTATCCGTACGATATGTCGCGTTTGCGGAACAATGAAGTCTCTTCGATCGAACCATTCGAGTAATCCCGTAGCACCGACGGCGCTAGGAATAGAAATTGAATGCGACACCGAGCGCCTTTTATAACATCTTTTTTTAGCAGTACTTTTGTCACGATTAATCGCCAGAATCTGAAATAACCCGGCCTTGCAGGCCGCATAAGTATTGTGCAGCATCTTCTTTATACGACTGCGTCTGGACAAGATGATATTCGTTACTATGGATAACATATCAAAAATTACCGATAGCCGTTTAAATACTTAATAATGCTGTCGAAATTAACCTGCGAAGGTTAATCAGATTTAATATTGAGATCTCATGCCATAAAAAACATCAATTTTAATTTCAGAATCGCATACAGAACGCATTACGGAGTGGGTCGTAAGGCAACCAATATTTGACCTACAAATGTTGTATTGATTATCCAGAAATTAGGCAATTTACTTTTGAAAAACATTTATTAAGCTATTTCGAAAATAGTTCAGACTCAGAAAAAGGTTTATTTAAATTTAAAAAAATAGTTGTTTAACCTGATTTCTCTAAGATAAAGTAAAAACTTGTTTAAGTTACAAACAAATTGTTGTATTTAAAAAAATCCCGAATTTGAATTTAATAGATTGTTGAAATGGTTTGTGTGTTCCAAAACTATTTTGTGTTAAATCAATAAGAACGTTTTATTTTAATTTAAAACGATAATGTAAACTTGTAACATTCCGGAAGTAGAACTGGATTTTGCGCCCTGTGTGAAATCTTCGGGCGCAAATTATCTAGCCTTACGCCTGACGTATTAATAAATATCGTATGCATGCGAAATGCCGATCACCAACGAGTGTGATTGTCACCCTCGTCGCTCCGCTCGTGTGACTAACTTACTACTTACTAATTACTATTTTATAATTTAAAACAAATGAGTTTTTGGGTTATATAAAGTTCTCGTACCTCGAGCATGAGTAAATAACAGCAAATTTCAGCAAAATGAATGAAATTCAACAATGTCTTTTCTTTGTATATCGATACCTATTTGCGTCATACCAGTGCGTTAATATTTTCAAAAAGCATGTAAAAACAGGTTTTGCGAATACATTCATAAGTTTTCAAGAAAGTTAATTAAAAAATTTATGCTGAATATAATTTTTATCTTATAATGTAAGCTTGCTGTAATGGTGAACCGTTTTATGTTGTAGCAGCAAGTCCGGCTTTTAATTTTTCTGTTTTGAAAACTGCATCATTGCTATCGAAACTTCTTTTTTTTGTATTCTATGAATTGTCGGAATTACAGGAAGCTACTCCTTTTTAATGCAAATTGTAATTTCAATTTCAGGATACACCGAAAGTGTGTTTTTAAGTCTCGAGATGTAAGGAATAAATATAATAGGCGTAGGACACACAAAAGGTTATATTGACAACTGTAATATATAAATTAATGTTTATGGTGACCATGTAACGGTTGCATTTTTTTCAGTAATTATAATTAAGATTGAAGTCCATTCTGTCAACCCTTTCTGTAAATATTTGTGCCCCTACAACTATCAAAAGCAACGTCAGGAATTCTACTAAGTAACCGTAAGCATAAGTAACCGTATGAATGCATGAGAGTACGCAGTAGTATGAGTGAAGTGCAATAATATAAATACACTTATTAACATAATGTGGAATTATTACTCCAAACTTCGAGTTGACTGGACAGTAGTACCAGTAGAGTCGTAACAGGTCTTGGGATTGTAGAATTCTGCACTCCACTATACCGATATCGGAATCGAGTAGCATATGTCACTGGTATTTTACCAGAAGTGTAGAAATACCCGTTCTACTTAAATTGAAGGATAATTAGTAATCGTTTATTTCTCGACCGTTTTCCAAACAAATATGATGAAAATTCTTGATATTTATCGGTCAATTTGTAAATGTTAATGTGAGTAAAAATGTACAAATGTCATTAGCCCCGTTGAGCACAAAATAGCATCCCTCGTATGCGAAACGCATTTTTCCCAATAGTTTAAGTTTAAAGAGCTAGAGGGATATTTTCTACTTTTTCCTTTCAATATTAAATCCAATAGTATCGGATCACAAGTTTTACATAAAAGAAGATAATAAAGTAACGCGCTCGACGTGCGCTGAGATTCCAGTGACGTTTATATATTTATTCGTTTACATTTATTTACATTTATTTACATTTTTACTCAAATTAACACTTACAAATTGACCCATAAATACAAAGAGGTTCCAACATATTTAAATTGAAGTATATTGACTGATGTATATGCCAATAGTAAATTAATGTCCTTTCTTAATTAATAAATTAAATTTAAATAATATATTATCATATTTACATATCGTGTTTCTCCTCGCATACTACAACGAATCCTTTTAAAAGTTATATGCGGATACCATCAGATAATTGCCATGTAGAAAACTGATGTTAATGTAGATCACATGATTTTGTAGACTTCTTTGTACAATGTATTAGATTAAAATGGATCTTCTTTAATAGATAACCATGAACAAATGTACGATTTGTGCAATATACAATAGATAGTAGCATTCATTTAAAACTATTGATTTTTAGAATAACAAACAACAGTGCTGTAAATTAAACGAAAATTGAATTAAAATAAAAGCAA
This sequence comes from Trichopria drosophilae, assembly GCA_030407085.1. Lineage (NCBI taxonomy): Eukaryota > Metazoa > Arthropoda > Insecta > Hymenoptera > Diapriidae > Trichopria > Trichopria drosophilae. Next base: position 40,781,721 of record CM059587.1, on the reverse strand, counting down.
CAGGGGGACGTCGATAAGTCTTATTGCAATTATATAATTATTGCTATGAATACAGAATATGATAATGATTCAAGAAAATGTTATCTTCCGTGCAAAATACGGTAGGTGAAAATATTTTGTAGCATAGAATTATGCTTAAACCTTTTAAAGACCTTATATGTACTTTTATGTTTAATATATTCTTTTCGATCAAATTGCTATTCTTGTCAATTTACCTCGCAATAATTTGAACTAAAGTTTGTTTTTCCTGAAAAGAAAAATGAATGCGAATTTCTGAATTTTATCTTGAATGATATGTCTACCCAAACAACGCAAGCCCGTCTCAGGATGTCCATAGTAGCTCCTGAGGTGCTCCGAGGTACCAAAGCGGACATTCGGACGTTCTCAGGAGCCCCTCAGGACATCCCGGGACGGATTGTGTTGTATATACAAATGATTACAAGGAATCTAGCTGACTCGGAGATAAAAGTCTCAAGCCAATTTTAACAGAACGTCATTTTTCCCTTGTAATTGACCGCCTGCAATTCAATAAGATTTATTTGAAACTGTTGCAGTACTGTTGTGGTAGAGTAAGCGGATAGAAAATATGCCAATTGTCAAAATTTTAGGTGCTCCGTTTTCAATTTTGTTTAGGAGAAAAAATAAAAGATGTTCTCAAATAGATGAATATGTTTAAATTTTAACAAAATTATTAAACTGTTTAAGGCAATTTTTAACTTTTAACTTTACGCTTTAAGAAAAACATTTTTTTTTTTCGAGGGCCCACATTTAAAATTAACCTGAGGCCACTCTTAAACATATAAAGTGTAGAAAAAACGAAACGTTGCGACTTTTAAAGGATTGTTCCAGCGCAGTCAGGTAAAACGAGACCTAAAATTATATTTTCGAACCAAACATATTTCTGTACGCGGAAAACAGATGAAATTTGTTACTCGGGGTTTTTTAAGTTACTGGTCACGAATCCGTCAACAAGATATTCAGAATTCAAGATGGCGAATTCAATATGGAAGACCGAATTTGTAACAAGTTACTCACACAAGCTCAAATTGGATATTCGGGGGTTTTCTTTCTTTTTGCTTTTAGGTTCATAATCTACAAATTTTAGCAGTAAACGTTTATTTAAGTCGATTTAAGGCATTACAATCCCGGCAATCCTGAAAAAAAATTTTAAATAGGTATAACGTAAGTTGTCATTAGTATCATATTTATTCATTTTTAACCAGAAAAGATGAAGCAAGGAAGATGAAAAACAAAGTTACCCAAAGTTACATTTTCATTATTTCTGGAGCAAAGCTATGGCGAATCTCGACCGATGAGCGACCCCGAATACACAGTTTCTGCGGGTTCAAGCAACTTTTTAGGAATTTGGTCCGCCATATTAAATCTACCATCTTCAATTTTTAATATTTGTTAACGTATTTATGATCAGTTTCCAATAAAACCCGCGCGTAACAAATTTCAGCATTTTTCGGTGTAAAGAAAGGAGTTTGTGTCAAAGAGATAATTTCATGTCTTGTTTTACCCCTGAACATCGTATTGTATTTCTAAAACAAGTTCAGAGTATTATTATGACACCTAAAACAATAAATTACGCCAATAATCGAGGTATTTTATTTTGTATAGTTCGTGTGCCTGAGAAAAGTGTCATTTTTCAACAACAGTTACGCAGGAAGGCTATAGGTTGTAATTATTCCTTGGAATACGTCACTTATTATATCATCAATTAAAAATTCTCAAAGTATGGAGCCATAATATTGATTGTTCCAAAAGTTATTGTTAGAAATTAACGAAAATTCCATTTTCCATAAATCTTCTGCACGCGACTTTGGACGCATGTCATTCTTATTAAGCGATAGGCACACTTATTTTTCAAGTATCTTTGGCTTTTATAAAGTGCCATTAATCAACGACATAATTTTCAAATGAAAAGAATACACGTTCCAAAAGTTACAGAACAAAATATCAAAAAAAAATACGATTTGCACGCAGCTGTTACGGCCGGAGGGAAAGGCGTTTTGCAAGGGTTTTTGGTTGCAAATACCGTTTCCTCGACACAACCGCGAAAAGACTGGATCGACTGGAAGAGTCAATCCTGAGTTCGAAAATTTGTGGGGGCTGCTGCTAATGCAAAAGAAATTAATAAAGGTGAAGGTAAAATAAAGAAGTACAAATGTTTTCAGGAAAAATTTAATTTATTTCATTTAAGTTTCAAAACATGGTGTTAGACAGAATGAGAAAGGTATAAGGTAGGAATGATAGGGAGCGATGAAGCGACCTTCTGAACAATTTGGAGGAGCCGTCTAATATTTCTTTCCCAAGCATCTGGCACTGAAAACAAAAAAGGGAATAAGGTGTTAATGAAATACGGAATTTCTATTTAAAGTATTAGTAAAAAGGGGGGGGGGAAGTCTACTAATTAATAGAATACAAAAATAAAAATTATAATATATAACAATATGACAATATGACAATATGAAGTCCCTATGGATTTATCCTGGTCGACGTGCTGCCATCGATTACAGGATAAACCAACGTTGGGATTGATATGGATCCACTTACCGGAGAAGGTTAACAGAGTCCAAAAGGAACTTCGTCCACCGCTCGGGAAAGAGGAAATAATCAATCCTTAGCTAATAAAAAAAAAACAATAAATAAATATGATTTTTCCTAAATTGAATTGGTTCGGATCCAATCATCGGAGACGGTTAACGGAATCCAAAAGGACTCTTGTCCACCGCTCGAAGAAGGGACCGAACCGCTTCCTTTTAGTGCTCCTTTTGGCACTTCGTCTCAGACATAGAGGAAGGGTAGTTAATTGGGAAAAAATGAAGAAATTATTCTTACCATGCGTTCCTTCTGGTGTCACCTACGACCGAAGTGTGGCTGAGCGGCTGGAACTTATCCACTCATCATCTTCAACTGCCTGCCTGACGCTGGTTGACACTCTAACTGACTGAGTGACTGACTGACTGACTGACTGACTGACTGACTGGAACTGACTGGCTGGAACTGTCTGACCGTTTGACGCTGGTTGACACTCTAGCTAACTGGCTGAGTGACTGACTGACTGACTGACTGACTGACTGACTGACTGACTGACTGACTGACTGATTGGAACTGACTGACTGACGCTGGTTGACTGACTGAGTGACTGACTGACTGGCTGGAACTGACTGACTGGAACTGTTTGCGCACGCCCTTTTTATAATGAAGATGGCCCATGGTCGCGAATCATAAAATTTTGGGAGTAGGAAAAGTGAAAGGAATTCTTGGAAAGATGCTGAATTCTGGTTGTTCCGTCATATCTCTACATGTTTTTAACAATATTTGAATTTCAATATGAATTATGTATAATGTGGCAAATATAATGAGATCCATGCGAATCTTGGACTCTGTGCTATGCCATTTGCAACTTTCAATATATAGAATAACAAGCATTCTCGTCGACATTGGCAGAATATAAAAATGTTTGGAATTGTTAAACTGAAAATATCGTGAAACTATTCGGATACTAATGCTGTTGTAATTAAACGTTATCGCAATTAAATTGGCAATTTTGATCGTCGTGATTAACAGTAGTAATTAAATTTACAAAAATGTATGGTTGAAAGTATTGTCGTACTTAAATCGAATTAAACATATTGTCGGAATAGAATTTACAATTGTTGGCGCACTTAAATATAGCCTTATTTGAAATTACAAAAATATTCGAATGTCGCATTAAATTGGAATTAAACATATTGTCGCAAAGAAACGTATAAAAATGATCGATGATGGATATTGTCGCGTTTGAAAAATCTACTGAAAATGTTGTCGCAATTGAATGTTTATTAAATTCTAGAATATTAATTTAAGATTTTGAAATGCTGTAACGAAGATTACGACATCGTGTTTTCGGAAATTTACGTGTAATATTCTTATTCGGTATACTGTATTATGCACTTGTTTTCTTAGATATAGCGAAGGTTTTTCTTTGGAGGACAAATCTAAGTGCGATGTTCGGCTGACGTAATATCACGTGAATTACTTATTTTACAGAATTTTCGGCATACCGGTTTTGATTCTTCTTTTTCGTGAATAATGGCAAAGTTTTTAGAAAACGATGAAATTGCTGTTGCCCAGTGATTGCCTTCGGTCCAGTATGATTCATGCAAAGCAGTTTATTTGTCGAATTGAATTATTAAGCAATGCTCAGTTACTATGAATGTGGTTATACTTCTCAGAACTGTTTTTTAGTAATTATTTATTTAGTTACGGGGACGTAACACAGCAGTTTATTCAAATTTTATGAGCTTTCGTGTTTCCTTTGGTTTTTTAATCAGCTATCATGTAAAACAAATAACTGTACCTCGAAAAGCATATCCTTTTTAGTAAATAGTAATGTTTTATAAATATTTCTGTACAGCTTATTTACGTGAATCTTAAAATAACATGAAAGTCAAAAATTCTGTGGATTTGCCCATATATACCCGCAGCAATAAGTACATTTAGGCTAGCAGTTCATAAATATTGCTTGTAACAAAAGAAGAGGGCAATCGAAAGGGAGAACGCATTAGATTCGGCACTGCCGTGGGAGACACAAGTTGATGAGAGCGCCGATGCAGTTTAATTCCTCGGGCTCAAAAGGCTCACCATGAAAAGTCGGTCAGAGCCACCCGTTGCTCTAATATCTCCTAAAAAAGGTTTTAATAAGACTGGAGTATAGAAATCTGACTGAGAATGGTGGTGTCAAGAATGAATTTTCCCTGGCGTTACCTTAACCCGTTTATAGTCAAATTATGGATTTCGAATACAAGTCGATGATTAATAGATGTCGCCCGAAATACGAATGCTTATATCAAAAATTCTGGATTACGTCTTGTTCTCGATTCGAAATCGGCAAAAGAATGGCTATCTAATCTTTCAGGTACATAATATTCACGCCTTGGAATTTCAAAAGCATTTAGTGCATAACTCAATCTATCGCAATCTTGGTCGTACCAAAAATTCTAGAATTATAATCGTAAAAATAAATCAATCCTTCTGAGTAACAACTTTCTGATACTAAAGACGTCTGCGCTTTTCTGATAGTGGGTTAAGATTTTACGGTTTGTTCGCGTTCTACGCTAAGCAATTGTTTCTGGGATCTTCCAATATACGTTCAGCGTGATCCGGTATTTCCGGCGGACCTTCTTCGGTCGAATACTGATCAGTAGAGGAGCATCTGCTGGTCGCACGGATAAACCGAGATTTATTGTCGACGTCAAGATTTTGCATCTGCTTCATCAGGATTAATGAGAACTTCGACTTACGAGCTTCACTTCCATCTATTTTATGTCTATCCTTTAAATGCGACGAGGAATAAGTTATTATTGTTCTTCAATGAATCATATTATTGAAAAATTAATCAGCATCGCTCGTTTGTTCGTTAACTAATTACATTTCAGGATTTTAAACTGGGGTAACCATAGCTTCCCTTAAATTGATGGTAAAGTGGATTTATTCTGTATAATTGATACGATTGTTGTCTACACTATAAACAGACATTTTTGCCAATTTCCAATGTGGAGCGTGGAGTCGAAAATGACCCACTTTTAACGAAGCGAATTTACACTCATTATCATCAATACACTATTTTTATGTATTTTTGTTTAAACGCATATGCTAAATGTTTATTTAGCACCCTTTTTCCACTGCACTAGGTAGAACTTTTTTCACTGTACAATTAATGCTTATTTACCTATTTTTGCTTAGCGCACTCGATAAAAAAAATATCTTGGAGTAAAAGTGCACGGAAATAGATTCCTCTACTTCGCGTGCCTATATGATAATGTACTATTGTCTACTGATTACTAATATAGTAGCCCCGTCCTAAGTTGTACTACCCTCACTTCTGTATTTTTGTTTATATCCGTGTGCGTGAGTGTCGCGAAGCGAGTGTGGCTAAGCGAAACAATGTGGTGGGGGGAAAGAGAGGAAGTGACTGACATAACTTTGGACGAGGCAAACGCAGAACTTAGGATATAACATCTAACTTTGAGCGGTATAATTTAGGGAGAGGACTATGGTTTGGTTATAAATATTGGGGTATATGAAGCGACACAACGAAACACTTGAGTTTTTGAACAAATTCATAGTGATTTATTAACGCGTTTCAAAATAAACAGATCAGAAACAGACAGTTTGGTGCTCAAATTGAAACATTTTAGGGAATAAAGGCAACTTGTATGAGACTAATGTTTACATTAGTCATAATCAATACAAACCAACAAATTACATATTTTTTAACAAACGACGCATTTTTCTTGCATTAGCTGGATCCGACAATTTCAAAAGACTTTTAACATATTTAATTTTTTATGTTTGTATGTCAACATTATAAACAGACTTCATCTCAAATTCTCGGGTCATACCTGATGTATTTCTTAAAAAGAAATCTCAGAAACTGTATGATAATTTTTCTCCGCAAATAATTCTTTAATGTCATATGCTCAAATCCACAGAACTCTTAACTTTTCTGTGATTCAGTGATATACGGAAATAAATATGTTCACTATTAAAATATATTTAATGTGTTTTGATATTTCGTTTTAAACACATTTAAATAATATATCTGGACGATATCTAGTTCGCAATCAATGTCTTTGGTATTTTCTATCTCTATATAGGAAATCCCCTATAGAAATTAGAATTGCCTTCACAGAGTCCGAGTTTTGAAAATTGTATTCAATCTTCTTTAATTTACGTTTTTCGGGAAACTTTCTACGTTATAAATAGTACGAATAGTCTGGAACACTCTGTGCCATACACCGTTTCGAGCTGCCTCATGTGAATAAAGAAAGACATTTCTACTGTCAAAAGGATAAACAATACATACAAACAGTATTATGTTAGAATATATCCTTTGAAAAGCACTTGGCTATATTACATTATAATATGCAAGAATTCTTTTACTTTAATCTTTCAGTCAGGATATGACGATAATCCTCGGAAAACATTTAGGATCAATCTGTTTACTGTAACAAGTTTTATTAACAAATATTTTAAAATTGCTCCTTTTTATGCAGATTTAAGTAGACAAGTCTTTTTAAATCTTTGCATTCATTCTCAAAAATAAATTCCGTATTTAATATTGCATCGTAAAATAGCAAAATCGTACTTGTTGATAGACATCCGAATAAATGACTATCTTAGAATTTATTCATATTTCTAAAAATCAAACAGAAGTAATACATTCTCTTTGGTATTGGTGTTCTGCGTTATTTTACAAGGGAAGAAAGTATACTTTTATATACAAGTTACTGAATATTTTTTAATACGAGAATATTTGCTTAATATATTCTTATAGTGAACAGTGCACCTATAGTGAAAGGCGTACTTCTGAGAAGCAGCCAAATTCATTGTTTTCGTCGTATATACTATCTAATAATTGTATCTAAGAATTTTACTAACCTGCTACTTGTTTGCAACGACAGAATCTTGATAACCTCTTATATCATTGTCACTCGACCTTGGAATCCCTTTTCACGTAATCGGTGGTGTTGTGAGAAAATCATTTGCCACAAACGGTGATCTTGAATATATAATAGTTCATCCCAATATTTGACCTCGTAGTTTGTTTTGGATATCGTTTTGGTGATGTCTTAAGTCATTTTAAAATGAAAAGAAAAATAATAGGTAGACGGAAACTATGTCGATTTTTTATTATTTTATGGTTTTTACATATTTTCTTTAAAATAACGATTAACCAAATGTTTATTTCTTTAAAAGATATTTCGTTTAAAACCCAAATCATTTTGATAAATAAAATAGTAAAAAGGGAGATTTTCATCGTTTTTTTTAATAACTACTTTGCAAGTCATTTAACGCGAACAATATACGAAAGTAATTTAAAGTGTCTAGAATTTTCGGTAAAACTAAAAAATAACTCGTCTACCTTTTATTGTTACAGAAATATGGACATTTAGTGAAAGTTTAATTTGAATGAGAAATTAATTTAAATTTTCTTTAAGCGTAGTTTATTTCGTGTTTATTTTAGTAAATCTGAAAATTGTAATATTGAATGTTCAAAAAGGTCACTTTTGAATAAATAACTGAATTGCCTCTTGAGCACAAAAAGTTGATGCTTTGAATAATATTTGTTTTAGTAAGTAATATTAAAGTGGTTATAAATTTTCAATTATTTTATAAACTGCAATGAAAGTACACGAATTAATATTATTTACACGGTGTATATTATATAACAATGAATTTTAATGTAGCATTATTGTATGGGAATATCTCCAGAACTTTTTTATTTTGTGCTCTTAAATAGTTTCAGAGGTATGTGGTAATCAATATTATTGTTTTTCCTTTTATTGTTCTTCCTAATTTTCTTTTTCGTAAGAAGATATGTTATAATAAGGGTAACTGTAGTGTTTTTTTTCTTACAAACGCTACTCAAATTACACGAAACTTTTTAGAAGCTGGTAATTTTTTCTAATATTCTAGAAAAACAATGACTTTTTCAAGTGGCACATTTAAGTATTGGTAGCTACACGGTTTTTCACATTAGAAACCGGTTATTCTGTATTTGTGTAATATGTTGGTAAATCGGCGCATCAGTGAATAAAGTCTAAAGCAGTATTCAAGGCAGAAAGGTTTGAAAAATCAAAATATCAATTAAAATATGCAATGTAAAAAAAGGTTGTATCTGCTCTACGGCAGCAGTGTTTTGGTTGTAACTGTTTTCTTAGTCGTAAACTGAATTCGTCAAGGTAAAGTGCTGGAACTATAATTTTTTGTTTGCATTGTATTGTAAAGTTATATTGTAGATTATTCCATTATAAGACTAAGTTTATGTTAATATTTTTTCCAATATTTAATCCATGACAAATATATCACTTTTGTTATGAAATTATTGTGTTTTTTCATTATATTACCCTTTAAAAACTGCCTAAACCTCTGGTTAAATTTACAAGGACCATTCAAATTAATATTGAATTACAATTTATTTTTATCTAATCTATTTTTCAAAATATCGCAGATCGTCAAACTTCTTTTATCATATTCGTCATAAGCAGTCCAAAATACGCAAGAAAACATACCGACTTCTCTTTCAAAGTAATGTATCCTTTCCAAAAATTCAAATAATTTCAATTCAATTATTTTATTTTCAATTTGTCTGTGTTTATCGAGTTTGGTAGCGGAGTAACCATATTTTTTTTATTTAAGTTAAAAACAATTCAATTTTTTACTTAACTGTGTCATAATTTTTTTTGTAAAATGTCGAAAATCACAAGAAATGTTCAGAACTCTAGGATAGTGTGAATGACATCGAGAAACTTTACTTTATGATACTATTCAGAGAAACATAATCAAATAATACTACACTAAATGTCAAATTTCACGTAAGTTTTCATTAACACTCAAAACTAACTCACCATGTTTCTGTAACAACAAGAGATCGTCAAGTTTTTTTAGTCTTTCAAAAAATTACATGTACTTTAATTAATTCTGCATAATGTTATAGTTGAATGATTTGCAGACGAGTTATTAAAAAAACGAATTATTTTTGTAAATTTTCTGATAGGGGAGAACGGGGTAATTACGACAGGTCGGATAATTACGACAGGTCGGATAATTCCGACCCCCCGTAATATCTCGCTTACAATATGACATCCCGTAATGTTATTGAAATTTTGTGAAAACACCGATGAGCACAACTATTTTGATTGCGGTAGTTGTTTATTTACTTTGCATTGAACCATGTGGCAGTGATGTTATTGTTTCTTACTGCGCTAATTTCGAAATTGTACACAGTTGTCTTCAAGGGTCAAAAGGTACGATAAAAATGTAGCGAAAAACGGACTTCACAGTTCAATTTGTAGTCATTAATAGGTCAAAAAACTGTAAAATTTAAAATCGTAGCTGATCCCCTTTTCCAAATATCGCAAAAATACGTTTTAAAATAATATTACGCGTTGTCGTAAAATAACAGCATATGTGCGAGCGCGCGCGCGCGCGCGTGTGTGTGTGTGTGTGTGTGCGCGCGTGTGTGTATGTATGTATGTATGTGTGCGTTTGCGAGCGCCCTCATATATGCACATGTAGATTAATACATGCGGACATCCAGTTGTACGATATATTGATAAATAGTTCAAACCTTGCCGGTAGGTGGTAATATGGGTCTTCTGCATGCAAAAGAATTAACCCCACAAATAAAGTGTAATGTCATTTCGGATATATGAAGTAGCCAGCATTAACATAGCATTCCGACAAATCATTTTTTGTCGCTTCTGGTTTTCACCTTCCTGACAACTAAATGTGATAGATTTCAAAAAAATTGTATGGTTATTTGCGAGTCTGATTAACACGTATTGATTTCGGCTTTGTATTTTATCGAATTTCTGTTTACGATGCCTGTTGATAAATGTTCTCACGAAGAGAATAGGAAGAAAGTGTGTGCCCCTTGTGGGAAAAAAATTGTCTTTGGGAACAAGAAACCGGAGTCATTTCTCATTAATGTAAGAGTAGAAAATCTCATCATTCGTTTTATAAATTCGCAGTTCAAACGTTCCGAAGAAAAATTCCCATCGGCCATTTGTGGAACATGTTACGTAACCCTCATTGAACATGAAAAAGGTAACACCAGAAGACCCCTGCAAACAATGCCAAATTACAAAGATATACAATTGCCAAAACAAACTCGATATACTACAGATACGTGTAATTGTTTCATTTGTCTGAGAGGTCGATTTAAAGGTCATTCGAAAATTGAGAACGGTAAAGGTAATGTACGCGCCTTGTCTGATCACATTGACTCTACCAATGGACTTTATGGGTCTTCAGGTTCAGAAACTAAACAGCGTACATTAGATATAGCAGCCCATCCCGATAAGTCATCTAGCACGGTGCAAATATGCTCTCATTGTTTCCAAGAAACAGGAAAAGGTATAAGACATGCCTGTAAATCTATTCCTGAAAATGTTTTGAAAATTGTGGAGAAACTTTCTTCAAAACAACAAGACCAAGTTGTATCATCACTATTATTAAAAAGGAGACGTGATCCACAGACAGATGTTAGTACTAAAACCTCCTCCAGTAATAATGTTGAGATAGCATTAAGTACGAAAGGTTCGAAAACCAAAATAATTCTAAATCCAACATTAAAAAGTAAAGAACCGGTCTTCACAACACAGTCCTTGGATAATTTTCAAAATAATGCAGGTGCATCGGGCAACGATATGAAAAAACTGACAAACTTTTTAAGATGCAATGTTGGAAAAAAATCGGTACCATCTTATTACTCTCAACACGTATCCCAAAAATTCAAAGCACTAGACAGCGTCTATAGTGATGGAATTTTTTAATTCGAATGTGAAAATTCGACGACTAAGCAAAAAAGACCAGTTGTTTGGGCAGAAGCAGATGCTTTATTAGAAGCCGTAATTGATAAACGAAATATAATCGGCAGTTATAAAGTAAAAGTCATGGCTGATGGTGGTCAAGGATTCTTTAAAATTTCAATGACAATACTGCCAGAAAATTATTCTGAATTAAATACGGATAGTCAGAGTGAATCCAATGAAGATGACTTGCCGAAGAAAAAACGACGACTGTATTCTGAAGGAGGCATTGTTGGCACTGAAAGTAAATTAACCAGTGTCCACAAACTGATACTTTTGTGTGCTGTGCCTTGCGTAAAAGAAACATACGAAAATACGAAATTGTTAATTGATTTAATTAAATTGAATAATATTCCATTTAAATTCATTGCAGATTTCAAACTTTTGTTACTAATCAACGGTCAGCAAACTGCAACCTCTATGTACCCGTGCCCGTACTGTTTCGTAACAATAAGAGATTTAAAAAATCGTTTTTATTATATATATATATATATATTTACAAGGGTTTGTAAACCATATATTCTGGGATGGTCTAGTTCCCCTTGTTGGCCGGGAAAAGGCACTGATATGGCCAAAAAAATTAAAGGTTATTCCAAAAAATTACCATGGAGAAATTTTCGAGGGGAATGCATGCAGGAAACTCTTACAAGAGGCTGACAAACTATTAGACCCTGCAATTTATAGTAACGTGGGAAATTTATGCTTAGTGCCGTATATATCTACACTTAAAGCAATGGATAAGGTTGTCACTTGCTGTTTTAGTACAAAAACTGTTGGTCCCGAATTAGACAACCTACTTGACGAATTGCGAAAAGCATTTCGAAGTCTTGACGATGTCTCAGAATCACTAAAAGTACACGTCGTTCTGAAACACTTAAAGGACTGCGTCCAATTTTTAGATAATGATGGACTTGGGTTGTGGTCAGAACAAGCCGGAGAATCTATTCACAGGCAATTTTTTAAATTCTGGAACAGATACAAGATAAATAATCTTGAAGATCCTTCATACTTGCCAAGACTTAGAAAGGCAGTTGTTGCGTTTTCCTCCTGTCACATTTGATACCATATCAAATTAACGTTACGTTTCCTTTAATTCATTCTAAAAAATAAAAAAAAAATAAAAAAAAATATATAAAACCATAAAAAGTACAAAAAAATATATAAAACCATAAAAAGTACAAAAAAATATATAAAACCACAAAAAGTAAAAAAAAAATATGGGGCCAAATACCATTACGTCCAAGTCGTGGTCCTGGGGAAAGCTGAACGTGGTATAAACATACACACACATACACACACACACACACACACACACACAAACGCGAACGCACGCACACACACACACACACACACAAACGCGAACGCACGCACACACACACACACACACACACACACACACACAACATAAGATGTTATTTTAAAATAGCGTGTAATATTATTTTAAAACGTAATTTTGCGATATTTGGAAAAGCGGATCAGCTACAATTTTAAATTTTACAGTTTTTTGACCTATTAATGACTACAAATTGAACTGTGAAGTCCGTTTTTCGCTACATTTTTATCGTACCTTTTGACCCTTGAAGGCAACTGTGTGTAGTATTATAAATAAGTAAATATAGTTTGAAATTATTGTGCAAACGAATCAAACGTAAGTAATTTAGAAAGCCTTAACCTTATATTTAATGAAATCAATTTGGTTTTTAGTGAGATGAGAGTGTGTTTTTAAGTGCGTGTATTTTTTTAAATAAAGAACGTGCAGGGTAATTCCGACCCCTAATGTTCGGGGTAATTGCGACCGTCCTTTTTCGTGTTTATTTCCGTTTGTTTTTTATCACAACCATATTATGCAATGTTATGTATACATTATATATAATGTATCAAAAACGATTATCAATTGACCACGTCACCACGTCTCTAAGTGAAACACTTCAATCGATTGAGCCACATCCAAAAGCACCACCGAGGATAAGCTCCAAACGTCGTGGAAGAAAGCCAGGACGATCGTGCATTTTAACTGATGACATTGTTATGGCAGAAATTACGGGCAGTGAAAAAAAGCGAGCAGAGAAGCAGAACAATATTAAATAACCGAGAAAGAAACAAAAAGTTAACGAAGAGCCACAACCATCAACCAGCGGTCAGCTATCGCGCCGATCAAAATGAACTGAAAATAATAAAATTAGATATATTGAGACTGATTGCAGTTCTTTCTACATTTCGACCACAACATTTGAATTTGCTTCGCTTGTTTTCTCGTGCACTATTAGAAGTGATTATTTGTGTTTTCATTTTTGACCAACAATGTAGAGTATGTGATCTATGTACGTAGTATTGTACATAAGCAAGTTATTGTGATAGCAAAATATTATCTTCTTTACTTATTATTAATAAATGTAAATTAAACCTGTAAATCACTACGAAATTATGCTGAAAATAAACGCGGTCGGAATTACACCTTTTGGGGTCGGAATTACCCATACTTTGACAGGATCTGGAGAATTGCAATTTTTTACTAAACGAGGTATAATCCTATAATAGACCTATAACAAGGTATTTATAATATCGATAAATGTTTACCCATGCAATACACTTTAAAAAAGCATAACGTACAAATTCATTAAATCACATTCTCTACTTCAAAAATCAATTTTGCTTAGGTAGGTCGGAATTACCCCGTTCTCCCCTACATATTTATCAACACTTTTTAATATTATTATTATTTGGTTATTAAATCAAATATTTTTTAATGTTATACTATATCTTTTTTAACACTCCTATTTTTTATACTATCATTGGGTTTCCTTCAGTATCATTGATAAGTTACAGCTCGTGTATGTACACAGAATACATCACAGAATACATTAACATTGATAAGTTTTTGATGAATCAAGCGTATTATCCCTAAGCCGATATCAGTCTCCGTTTCTCGCATATAAGAACGTTAGATAGTGGTAGCTTCTGGCACGAAGATGTTCGACAGACGTAAAATATTTTTTGTGTATTTACTGTATGGTGCTTTACTGTATAGTGTAAACGGGGTTGAAAAAGCAACTAAAATACACAGAACCAGTGGCATGGAGGTCATAATGACTGCCCGGGATGGAATTTTGAACGCTCTTCCTTGGATGCGAAGATACCAACAATTCGTAGCTGTCAATTTTTCCGAGGTAATTTATATAAGACACATGTGTAATTGGACATATTTTTCAACATATAAAAAATATACTAAAACAGTTTTAAAAGATTTTTTTACAATAATTGTTTAAGTAAAGTTGATATTTTTACGAAAAAATTCTCTAAAATCTATAGTCATTCGTATAGACATTTATTTTCATTTTCACCCGTGACCACTTAAATGTGACCATTTTGGGTAGTTGATTAACATGAAATATCCTATAACGCAGATAAAAATTCAATGCCCATTCCCAGATAGAAGTTGCCCTTAATTTTTCCATATTATATGCAGGGCCTGGGAGGAAAACTCCATGTGGAAATATGTGTATAAATTCCGGACAGAATATGTAAATATTCCAACATTTTATCGAACCAGACAAGTCAACATAGATTCTGGATCGTTTCGATATTGATTTTTCCTTACATTTGTATATCTAAAGCGTTCGAAGTTGTAAGAAATTTAATTTAGGAAAATTAAAAAAGTTAGAAATTTAATATCATTGTTTTTGAAAATATGTTGTGGCCTGGGTTGTTTCTAGACAAAATTTCTATCAGGGTTATTTAAAATGTGTTACTATATGCAATTTAAAATATATATAATAACAAATTTAAATGTATGTCGGTGTGTTGATGTAAAGGAAAACCTAATTTATAAAAGAATTATGTATCTGTTCCATAGTAGACATTATAAATTGCTTTTGAATGTTGGATACGTGCAAATAAATCATTAATTTCTAAATTGAGCTTTTTTCTATAGCTGCTTTTACTAGGATAAAACATTTTTTATATATCGAACAATAATTAAAATTAAGGGTTTATGACCTATGACAATATTAAATTTTCTCACAATACGAGAAAAAATTCTCAATAAGATAGAAAAAAAGGAAGTTGACCCGCAACGTTTCGGATCCTACATGATCCCATTTCAGGAGAATCCCTTTTATTTATAAATCGCAATAACGTGTGCCAAAAAAAGTTCCAGGGAATCAATCAATGATAAAATTCTAGCCAATAGATCGAAAGAAACAACATTATTTTTAGGTAATAACCCGGAAATTATGATTACAAAAGTAGATAGAGTTAACATGACAGTGGCAACGACTTCTCCTAAAGAGGGATCAGTAGGGTCCAGAACGTTTAGGTCAACGTCATTTTTCTTTTTTTCATGTTTCCCTCTTATTGTTCGACAATATTAAAAAACCTACATAAAATTTAATTATATATCTATTTTATAACTTTTATTATAAAAACACAATTTTTGTTTTATTTAGTAATGCAATAATGGCATACCATGCGATGAAATTCATTGTAGCTTTACGTGATATTATAACATTTTTTTCTAACAACTTCACTAAAACAATATCTTTATATTTATCTTCATATTAGAAGAAAAATGAACATTCAGAAAAGATGCGTTTACTTCGATAATTGTTTCGTTGTTTTGATATAAGAAGTGATTATAAATAAAATGCTTTTGATCGAATAGTATATTTTTTAATTATAATTAATTTTCTTTACAGTACTCGGTAAGCGGTAGCAGAAACATTTTTCATATGCGATTCACTGGAACTGGATGCAAATCATATGTATGTCCAAGCATGATGTGCTCAATCGACGTTGTCCAATTTTATTATGGAGCAATAGAAGCTCTACCACGAACGGCAAAATGTGTAGCAGCAGTTTAATCAAGAATTGTTCTAGAATTAAAACCACTTACATAAAGTGGTATTTATAAAAAAAAACGTGAGAAGATATTTTGTGCTCAAGTACTGGATCGAATGATAAAATGTAAACTTACTCTATTCTTACGGTTAAAATTAGGAATACATGGCTTAATACCAAGGACACAATTATTAAAATACAAATATGTATACCTGATAAAATGTAAATTACAGTATATGATTGTATTCAATATGAAATGATTGCAAAATTTGAAGACTGGCATGAAAAAAGTCATGAATAAAAACATATTGTGCTATGACAATATATTTATTCTTTAAATTTAAATTACATGTAATCTGACATTATAGTTCTGTAGTTAGGTAGAACAATAGATTGTTCTGCAAATATCAGCCTCTGACAAATATTTTTTATCTCATAACATGTGTTTTTCATCTAAAACCAAATTAATATATTAGCTCCTTTCATTTTTTGAATTTTGTAGTATTAATTGTGACCGAGGGATACCAAGAATAATTTTTGATAATTGGTTCATTTAAAAGGGGTCGAGAATTTAATCCAGATGCTTTTGCATCGAATTACTTAATAGACTGTTCAAGTAATTTATCTCAATTTATAACAATATTTGGTCATTGCGTATCCTGTGTAATGTTTCCACTCAGAAACCTTTAAATTCTATGGAATTCATTCCATTTTATAAGCTGATAAACTTACGTTTTTTGTATATTGCCATTTGTGTTTTCAATTCATCATTGCAGTTAAATGTATACTTTCCATATAGAACATGCATAATTTATTATTACCTTTAAATTTGTAATTCATACCGCCAAAAGCGAAGAATATATGCTAAGAAATTTAGCGTTTCTTTAATAACCTGCTTGAAATTTAGACCCTTAATAATAGACCAAAAATCGTAATCTGTAGAGATTTCTAAAAAAATGTTTTTATAGGTTTTACTTAATTCTATAGTATATATGTATTTTTAATAATTACAAACGAAATAAAACATTCCCTATATGCAAACAAAGAGTTTAAAGCCACTCTATTAAACAAAATTAGTACAATTTTACTAATCAATTTTGTAAAATATCAGTTAATACTAACTAGTAGAAAACTACTAATTGAAAGAGTAATTCCCAGTACCTAATTGATTTGATTATTATTTCCTATGTTATGTTCAATGCAAACTGTTGCAGATCCCTTAATTTGACATAATTGGGTGATATATATATATATATATATATATATATATATATATATATATATATATATATATATATATCAGCTTCAGAAAATATGCAATTACGAAAAAATTTAAAGAAAAGAGTAAAGATAAGCACAATAACCTTTATCAATAACGAGACCCCATAAAATGTAAAATTTGACAAAACTTTGTTGTAAATCTTTTACTAGTTTAAAATTGTGATACCGAAGTACTAATTGATTAGTATCACGTTTCTACTATGTAATTGCAATTAGTAAAACGATTACCTAATAATTTTCTAATTCAAATAGTTAATTAGTTCATTAGTCAACTATCGTTCTACTGATTGGATCAGTTAAAAATTGACTAATTAAAAGCTAGGGAGTAGATATACGAGAATTTACACTTAAAAGAAGTTTTAGATATGGTGATCACATTCGAATTAATTGTTATTCTATCGTAAAGACCTTTTATAACTTTCTTTATTATGATTTGTGCTGAAATTTGCTAAGAGAGAGACTAACAAAATTTGGAAAAGTTCAGAGTAAACCTTCGGAAAACGGGCATCCCGTACAAAAAAGTAGGTATAACTTTCTGATGTATTTTTTCCTTATTCCGAACTTCACAATAAAAATTAGCAGTCGGACATATTGAATCTACTGTCGTGAAAAAACAGCTAAAAACGTGTTTCTCTTGTATTTATTTTGTAAAAAGCATGGCGGAAAAATATTTGAAACAATAAATGTAGAGTGGAAAATTCTCTCCAAGAAGAGGTTGTATACATTTTTTTTTGTAATCGCAACAAGGCCTTCAATAGATTATGACTGTTCCCATGATGGGTTTCTACCACGTAAGTAAATTTAGGTTGAATATATAATTGTTCCCTTTTGCGTACTAACCTAATCTCCAACCACACAGATATGTGCGGCAATCGAACCCACATGATGTGCGATTTTCTCAATGAAAGTCAACGTGGGAATATAAGGATACCGAATGTCACCTATATGTAGGTTCATCGCTGCTTACGTTCTTCCCTTTGCGATTTCGAAAAAAAAAATGTTTAAAACTTATTGTAATAGTACCTTATGATACATGCGCAGTGAATTAGTGAATACTGCATGAGTCCGACGAGATTTAAAGCACGAATCGAAGGCGAGATGATAACCAATGGCAGTTATCACTAATCCGCACGAGTATCATATTGTATTTTTTCAAACAATATGTGTTTCGCGTCTTGAGTTGATAATATTTCGGAGAGTACAAAATGTTCATTGCCTCGTCCGATCTACAGTACAAGGTCGAGGTAAAATTCAATTTTTTATATGAGTAGCTAAATGTATGCTAACTGTCAATTAATAATATTAGTAAAATTATCTAACTGACTAACTGACAATGTTAGAAGACATGACTTTTAGGTTTATAATTGGTGCACCATTTGATAGGCATTAAAAATGATAAAATTCACATTTAGATTAAATATATAATATTTACTAACCACCTAAAAGAATGAAAATAAACTTTACTATCATAAAACTTCATTCGACTGGGCTTTATATAATATCACTTTCTGACAAATAATAGTTTGTAATATATTATTGCCATTTTATAAATACATATCTTTTTACATTAGAAAAACTATTACAAAATTCTATGTAAATTACCAAGTAATAGTACATTTAAATGAGAGGAGAAGACGTATTATTTACTTTGCATTAACTTATGCCAACAAACTCTAATCAAGGACCTCAATTTAATTAGGTACCTGTTACACTATGACGTCGATGCGTTACATGATGCCTAGATTCTGATTAATTGAACATCTCTTTCGTGTTGAATTTGAATAGTTGTTTCCCAAATAGAAACCGATCCTATATTCATATAGAAATATATAATAATACTAATTTTTAATTCAAACTACTGAAAAATCGCGTTCAACGAAATATTGAAAAGGAATAAATAGATATAAATTCCCATATCGTTATACAATAAATTTTGAACGAACATCCTAAAACATTCAGAACAATGTTTATTTTGTGATGTTAAATTGATATTTTTTAACAGTTTATAATAATTAATAACATTTTTTGTTTTAAGAGTTTTTATTTTACGCTTATTAGAAATCATCATTTTGTGTTATATTTTATTGTATGATTTGGATATGAACAAATATAAATTATTAGTTTTACTAACCTTTCTACTAAGAATTCTTACAAACATGTATATCATATATTACGACATAAAATATTACATAAATTCCATTTGATATTTCCAATAAAATATTTTAATAAAGATGAAATAAACTTTTAAACTATTATTGCCAATTATCTACTATTATTTTTGTTATATAAATTATGGATTTTAGCCATCTTAACAAGGTTAATATTACTAAATGTTTTCTGAAATGAAACTTGATGAGAAATGTTATAAAAATAAAAATTTTAAATTACTTACAAAAACAGGGAAAAGTTTAGAACAGCGAATGTTCTCAACCGAAAATTTCAATAAATACTGTATATGATATTCGATATTTAATGTACAGTATTTACATTCGAGTTCAAATGCGAATAAAAGATAACATTTTCATGGTTTACTACGATAGTTTAAATTAAAAACAATGATTTTAATATTTACTATACATTTTTAATATAAAACATAAAACATAATTCAGATAATAATGATCTTGCAAAAAGGATATGGATTATTTGTGTGTTTTTACATGAAAAACGTTCCAAATGTCCTCTTTTATTTTTGTTTTTGTTCGACAATTAAAATTTGATTATTATTTGAATCGAAATAATGTTCTGTATTTAGAATATGTAAACGCAAACATATTAATTTACCATCATCTCATAATACATTTCTTTTGTGTTTGTATCTTCTATTTCTAAGGAATTGTTGCAGACAGAATCGATGTTTTATCAACTGTGTTATCCTGCGTGGTTTTTCCCACAAAAGTGGTTTTCACACGCCCTTGCACATCCGAATGGGGTATTCCTCCATAACTGAAGGTGAGTTGTTAATATATAAATACGAATTTGTAAAGGACCCTGAAAATAGTGACGATAACGCTAGATTAGTATGCGTTTTATATTTTGAACAATATTTTTTGTAAGCATTTGTGCGAAAAGTACATTTTAAATATACGTAAAATATGCGTATAACCGCATTTTACGCACACTGTATCAAAAACTAAATTAAACTGCGTTTCATTCATATAGCGAGCATGTGTAATAATGTAAATTTCACTTTAAAAAATGTTCAGATCTGACTAGGTTAGATCTCACGCTATAATTCGACTATTTATACCTGACCAGTTAGATCTAATGTTATAGATCTTGTTAGTTTCTTCCTGAGATCTAATTAGACTTCATAAAATATTCAGTTATTTTAACTGGGATTCAGCAACTGCGCAAAAGGATGATAAAAAATATAATAGCGCAGGTACATGTTGATGAATCAACCTCAACCAATGTCCTACAAAACCCCGTTGCAAACCTAATCTGTTACATGTAATGTTCAGAAACTAACCAGGCTAGGCTTGTTCCAAGACAGAATTTATTCTTAGGGCATAAGTTTGTTAACACAAATACTAACTGCAGAAAGGACTATCAACAGTTTTCGTTTACAATGCTGTTAAGCAAAAGGCAGGCATTTACAATTTAGAAATTGGTCAGTTTCACCCGACATTATAAAATAAGAATTCTAAAGACTGGAAACCAGCTAATTATTGGGCATAATCTCGAATAATTCTTGACCAGAAAAGGACGGTTACATTCTAGACAAATGAGCATTGCATTACCACAGCAAAACCAGACAGAAATATTGGCTAAATTTGGCTAGAAACTAGTGTGGGCATTAACTGGTCAAAAATGCTGTTTTTTCCAACATTGATGTACTCACAAAATCGAAATACTACAAATTAAGTATTAACGAATTCTGGTGTAAAATAAAAAATAACCCTCCACGAAACTGACTATACAATTTTGAACACGTTTAATAAAAAGAATTGTACTATGAATTATTTTTCTTACAATATGAATATATACGCATACTATTGGTCAAACATATATATTCATTATCAGAACTTAAACAATTATTCATTTGCATTTCACTTAGCCTCGCATTTCGTGTGCGCTGAACATTTTCGATTTTTTCTGCAACTTTTAGTTACAGCACGATATTTTGTTGTCATCCATTAACGTTCTACAACCTGCGATAACGAAATTGGCATTTACGAAACTGACTTTTCACTTTTAACTTTATATAACAGCTACTACTACGTCGTAAAAGTTTTCCGCATACATTTCATAAAAGTTATACATGTACATTGTTATAAATTACTATTTTTGGAAAATGTTAGTTAGTATCAAATTACTAGTATGTTATGGGACTGACTGAACAGTTCTAAAACCCCTACGTGCCAGAAAGAATTTAATTTTTTTATTTTTATTTTCACCTATTGCATTCATTAATTTTTGCTTCATCATCTGCAGAGTTTAAATATAAAAATAGTCCAGAATGGGAAGTCTAGGAATACAATTGAATATAAAAAGTAGTCTCTCAAATAAAAATGATCGATTTCGTGAAAAATGTGCGACAATGATTTTATTACATTTACGAAAGGTTAGACGAAGAATTTTTACATAAAACTTTTGCAATAGCGTATTATAATATGTATATTTAATATCTTAGTAATTTAGTATGATTGATTTTATTAAATGTACATATAAACGAGAATACAACAATAACTTTGGCAGTATGTGATGTAAGTGTCATTTTGGGCATATTTCACTGAAAAAAATGAAATACATCCACAATCATATGATTCTATATGATCTATGTTATATAAGTAAAGCCAATGGTGACCTTCATATTTCCACAAGAATAAATAGGATTTAATATATAATTGAACTAATCAAAGCAATGGACTTCAAATATCCCAGTTATTTGAGAATCACCCATGTATTGTACTATATATGTATATGTATATGTACTATAAATGTACTATATACAGTTACGACTAAATCGACTCAGGTTTTAACAGATCAACTATAATACAGTGTGCAACCAGGGAGCAAAATAGGTATTTGCCGACTAGTGCGAGTCCACAAATACCTATTACACTTTGTTGCACATTCTATTTTCTCGTACGGGAACGTGCTATTTTGCTCCCCTGATATGAGGGAGTAAAATTGTATTTTGTGATCCGAGAGTGAAAGACTTATTATGTTGCCGCTTTTATTTTTAACTAATAATAACTAGATTAAAGTGGTTTCTGCAATACAACCGAGATTTAATTTGGTCGGATGTAACATTTTTGGTGCAAATTATAATATTTGATATTATGATATTGATTTTGTAAATTCCTTTACTGGGTAAGAAACACCAACACAATCTGTTTTAAAGTTAATTTTAGTAGTTTTCGAAGTGATAATAAATAGAAAGCAATCTTTCTCTCACTTTGAGTCATAATGCGCCATCATCCGTCTTCGTCTCCGAGAGAGGCAATTTATTTGTAACTTTGAGGGAAAATACAAAAACGGATACGTCTCTTTATGCATTACAGCAGTTGATAACCCCCTTTTTTGAAAATCGATAGGCACCCAGCAACAGAAGGATATTATGAACAAAAAACTAAATTGATAGATATTTACTAATCTGGAAATCCAAGACATTAATTTTTAGAAAATCATCGCTCCGAAATTCCCTCTGAATAATCGAGTTATTTGCATGAATTTCAATAGAAATTGGTATTTTTAGTTTTAAAAATTGTTCGGTATATACTATGACCTAAGTAAAGGTAACTATGAAAACTAGAGCATTAATTCAAATAGTATTGTCTAAATTTATTGTGTAAGTAATTTTTTTATTTCATTTTATTTATAAACGAATGAAAACGAATCAAAATTGTTAATATTGATTGGCCACTTGACTTAAATTTTATTTATATTAAGCGTTATACTGGATTGCATGTACTAAAAATAATTAAGCGTATTTTGGAAATCATTTTGAATTATATTAGCTAAATGAAATGTATTAATGAGTTATAAAATAAATTAAATAAATCATGTTGGAAAGTCACGTTAACTTATTATACTGTATAATATTGTGACAGCTCGCATAAATTTGTAATTTTTAATAAATATGATGTTTTCTTTGCGGATATTTCATTAGAATACTTATTAATACTCATAAATGAACGAAAATATAGTGTAGTGAATAGGCGAAATATATAACCATTAGCACGCACTAATCACGGTCAATCATGGTACGTTTTGATACCAGTTTTATTTACCTTCAAAATTAATAATTTACTGCTTTTTTTAAATACTATTGCAGCCGATTGAAAGTTAAATGAATTTAGGATATTATTATATGTATTTATCACGTGTTTAATAAAAAAATACCAAATTTTAATTTTATCTGCATGTTTACAAGATATAAAAAATATGAACTAGCTCGTAAGGGGCCAATTACTGTATCAACTACCTATTTAATCAATAGTTTTCTACACGGAGAAAAATGACTCCGCTAATGTAGCCTTAACCCTACTCAATTCGCGCTTAGCTCTAAATTTCCGCTACATTAGCAGATTTGTTCCGTTAAATTTGCGGACTTTTTCAGTAAATTTAGCTGAAATTGTCGGCTATCCCTAACGGAATTCCAGACAGCTGTCCCTATAGGGATAAAATTGGTGGAATCTGCGGATTTTTCTGCTGATTTTGCTGATTATTTTTCTCCGTGTATGGAAAATTATTGGGGTTTCATGATAAATTCTGATAGGTAGTACACGTACGCTCTAAGTTTCTTGAAGTAAGAATCTCACTCTTATGAGGAGTAACGACGTAAGTCACTGGAATAAGAATGATTTGTTAGTAAAATTCTACTCCGTAAAGAGTTGATATCATAACTGTTTTAAAAAGTGTTGAAATCTTCTCTCCAACGAGAAGTGTGACTGCGTGATTAAAAGTCGCATAATTCGTCGCATAGTCGCAAAGGTTGTCAAAATTGAAGACAAAGAATTAGACATCAAAACGCTTGGATATAATATACACGGAGAAAAAAATCCCAGAATTTTTGTACGGAAATGTCCTGAAAAATTACCGTGCTGTCCCATAAACGCAGTGCATGTTGTTGGCAAAGTAAAATTTACATAGCTAGGCTGAATTTTTCCAAAGTAACATGTGAAATTTCGGATCAAGAGCACAGTAAAAATTCCTGTGCCACAATACAGTAGAATTTCCTGGGTCATAGCATAGTAAAAATTTTTGACTCGCAGTTCATTCCAAAATGGAAACAAATCGAATGCAAACAGAAAATACGTGGAAATTTTGCACACGATCTCTTTTATTGGGTATAGACGAAACAAATTGCAAGCCTACAAGTAATTATTATTTTTTTTTTATTACTACACCAAGTACAGCAGCGGTCATGAGTCGATTTCCGCCAGATAAACAATACTTTCGAAACGTAAACACAAACAACGTGGCTCGTCTTACCAACAGCGAGCAGCGAGCTGCTGCTTGGTAACGAAATCCAAAAATTGTTCACCAGACGGGGATCGAACTCACGACCTACGCCTTCGTAGTCCAGTGCGTTAACCGCCTGAGCCACGAAGCCGATGTAATATCAATAGTTCTTAAAATCGTAAAAGCCTTATCGACATTTACTTTCAGCTGACAAGATATATCAATGTTTGTTGTGTATTATTTGTATGCACGAAAAAAAAATTCTATTTTACTTTCAACTTGAAAAAGTAATATTTATATTTCATTAAAATTTAAAGCAATAGGATCAGTTCAGACCCGTACGTCGGACTACTCGGTCGCCATATTCGTGCTCTTTTTTTCACGGCAGTTATAGACTCGGTAGCATTCGGATATTTTCGGAAACTTTCGCTTCCACTTTGAGAAGTGGCATAGTAAAAATAATGAAGCAACATATTATAAATTCTTCAAATATTGGGGATTATTTGACTTGCACTAACTTAAAAACTCAATGTCCTGTAAATTTTACTGTGCTACACTGAACATTTCGACTAGCTGGTACGTAAAAATATCTAGCCGTTATTGCAAATATTCCTGTCCAGAAAAGCAATATTTCTTGTCTGTTGCTATAAATATTTCCGAAAAGTCAAGTCGCACCCGTTTTCAGGTGACTAGCACGGTAATTTTTCAGGAAATTTTTTCTCCGTGTACATATATGTGTGTAAATTCGCTTATATTTATATACCTGTACAATTATACATTTATAAATAACCTACTTGCGGTTTACTATATTTCTTGACTTTTCAGTCTGATAACTATTTTTCGTTAGTCAATAATACAAGTGTTAACATACGCAGGTTAACATTATAAGCGGGAGATACGGGTTCGATCCCTCGCCGGGTCGATTTTTTTTAATTTGTTTGCGAGCGTATTAAATGATATAACAATATTGCATAAGATATAATTTAATAATACATAGATATCAACCCGAATACATTTAATTTCAAAATTAGTAATAAATATAAAAATAAATATTAAACATTGTCAAGAATATTATTTTTAAATCATTAAAAGTTTCATATTTCTTTTTATACAAATCTGCACGCTTTATTGCATTGTATGCATTAAACATTTTTAATTTCTGAATACAATGTTTGCTTTAAATGCAATTTTCATCTTACCAGCATATATGGTAATTAAACAAACTTTTCGTCACTCCTCCTGAGTGGATTTTTATTTTTGTTTGGAGTAAAATATGCCTACTCGTGGATACAATATGCTAAAATTCCCTGTAATTGGAATTATTATTCCAGGCGGAGATACTTGGTTTTCACTATCGCTTAGAGTGAAAAATCCATGCAATTAAGTTAGTATCCACACCAAACCAGTTTAGGGAATAAGTGTTCACAAATCTACACTAAAAATGAAGTTTTGATGCAAAGAATGCAACTTTAAATAAGGCGAAGTAAACATTTTGTTAACATAAATTAATATTTGTGAATATTTAAAATTATTTAACAAATTATATTTATTGATAACCAATCTTTATTGACATATTTAATAAAAACTGTAAAAAATGTTTTTTTTTTAATGAATAAACAAAATAAAGATGTTTACCTTACCGATTAGGTTTCTAAAAGTACTACATGCGCATCATCAGAGGCGCACGATACGTTTTCGAGTTATTAATTAATAGCGTAATATGCTGTCTTTCGGAAATCATCGCTGACGTATCAACACCAAACTTACATTTTCCAACATCTCAATAACTAATAGGACACCCAAAAGAGGTACAAAACTTTAATTTTAATTTACAACAACAAATTTGTAATTAATTACTAAAAAATAGATTTAGCCGAGTGAGGAGTGTATTAGTTGATAATTCTGGTCATAATTCTATATTGTTCATTTACATTTACAGCAATCTCTTTGAACGTAATGTCAATATTGACAATACTGTGTAATCCCGGCCTTTATTCCATCTGCGACACATTTCATATAATTAATTGAATACGTAGAACAAACTCGTCAATATGAATCAAAATTTTGATAAAAATTGACTGAATGTTATTTCTGATATTATACTAGAATTATTACTTCGATCGTTTACGTAGCAGACATATAAAAGATAAGATGTACATTTTTAAAGCTTAAAACCAGTATCAAGCAACGTAAAATTGT
This sequence comes from Trichopria drosophilae, assembly GCA_030407085.1. NCBI lineage: Eukaryota > Metazoa > Arthropoda > Insecta > Hymenoptera > Diapriidae > Trichopria > Trichopria drosophilae. The sequence goes on along the minus strand of CM059587.1, from coordinate 40,754,629 downwards.
AATGTTCTATCTAAAAATTTGACTATAATATTGTAAAGTTACTGTTGAAATTTTTAAACCACTTTATTAAACTAAAATCACTTATAGTCATTCAATATCCGCTTAGTATTTACATTGAATCTGTCAATATTTTTTTATTTATAAATGATTAATATTCCTCTTGACTTTAGGTATCAAATATTTGGTTTTAATTAAAATATGTTTATATTTAAAACAATACGCGTAACATTTGATTGCGTTATATTTCAATTAATTTGGAATCACTCGCCTCAATAAATCAACTAAAAATAAAAATGGTAATTAAACTGACATTTTATGACAATGTTTCATAACTTTTTATAAACCTGTTTCCAAATTGATTAAATAAAATTTACTTTATTAATACTTCACTAATAATTTCTTTTTAAATATCCTCAACATTATTTATCTTAGGCTACTTGTAAGAGTGAACGAACTAAACGCAGAATGACATTCATTTAATGTGAATAGTACAATAATAATATAATTACATTTTTGTAACAAATTTTGTAAACGTTTAATGGATGTACCAATAGAAAACGAAACTTGAAATATTTTCATTTTCATAGTTTTTAAATAAGATTCAATATGATATATGCATGTATAATGTCCTGAAATGTAAATTTACGTCTTCTTTGTGGGTAGGACTTTATTGACTGATTTTACAGATAACATTTAAGACTTGTATATTATCTCGTGATATTACCCAATCGTTTACTTCCGGCAGAAACCACAAATTTTCTATAATTTTTTTAATTTTAAAAATTGTCTTTTATGTTTAATCTGGATTTAGCCCTTACTTCTAAGGAATTCAAAAATAGCTAATTGACAGTAATCAAATACCATAATTTCTAACTAGGTTTATTGAAATGTTTTGAAAATTGTCCTTGAATCCTGAACAAATATATTGGCAATTTCTTTACGAGATATAGTTATTTTTACTGTCGATGTGTAGCACAGATTACTTATCTTAACGCTTCAAAAAGTTTCAGTTTTAACATTTAAAGGAATAATAAATCATGAAAATTCGTATATTTTTTGACATTTTTTGACATTTTAAAACGTATCAAAGAATTGAAACACAAATAATAATCAGCTGAAAACAGTAAAAAATGGGGGAAATGTGTATATCAATGAATATTCGTTTATTATTTAGGTAGTGACAATAGAATAATTCTGAATAATTCCGATTTCTGCATCGTTCTGAAGATTAATGAACTACTCATATAAACGCCAGACTTCATGCTTTTAGAAACTTTCGTTGGCAAATAAATTATATTATTACAAAATTCGAATGCAACTTGTGAATTGAAAACACAAATATTATTATTTCGTTAGTGATAAAAATAATAATACACTGCAGGCAAAACAGTGTACTATCTTTAAAACTTTCTAGTATTATATTCTGAAACCGATTAATAAAGCTGCCTTGTTCGCTTATAGTAAAATGAAATATAGTTAATTCGGTTATTGGAAGAGTGGATGCTTAAAAAATACCTGAAAGGTCGAGTAAATTCGCATTTATTTGTATGTTAAATTTGTCGCATTGATCAAACTATTTTAAAATAGTTCAACCCCTGACTATAATCAATTATACATTTTCAAACCTTTTTAGTTATCAAGTGGTTGTACAGATTCAGAGTAACTATATTTAAGGTCGTTGGACAAATTTATTTATCCAAAACTATTATATTTTTATGTTAACTTTTTCAATTAATAATGTTATTGACACTGTTTTGAATATAGCGCTCATTTTTTGTTATCAAATTGTAATCAATTAATTAAATTAAGTAGTGGTCTTGGAGAATCCAAATATGATTTTTAGTAAACCATTCAGTATAATAATATTCCTACACGGAAAGAAATTTAGTTTACTCGTCCAAATTCGGAACGAAATGCAGACAAAAAGTAGATAAGTTAAAAAAACATTTAAAATGATTTAAAAAATGTATTGAAATTCCGTTGCGTTCATGTGGTTTTGTTTCATCATGAACACCTTCGTGTCCTGTAAAAAAAAACAGGATTGCGCTGATACTTGTTACTTGGCGATTTTTACAGTCGCTTATTTCGATGCTGCGATCAGATCTCAAAGTTCGAAATAGCGGATCCAATATGACCCACGAGTTTTTAAAAATTATTTGCATTTGCTTAAAACTCACCTTTTTTTTAAACTTGTCGGCCATTTTGGGCTTTTGAAATGTGCACTTTTTGTAATACTCGTCCGCCATATTGGATCCTCCATTTTTAATTTTTTAAATCTTATTCCTGAATCGGAATCAGCGAATTCAAAAATATCTGAGTGACAAAATCTTAAAATATAAATGCTTTTTAACACCTTTTTAAAAATTTATCTTTTATATTGGAACCGCCATTTTGAATTTGTAAATTTTAATGCCAATTTCGTAATCGGCAAATCAGCAAAACCATAACTAGCCGCAGTGTTGAAAAAAATAACACTAAAATATTTGTAAAATGGTTAAGATATTATATAACTTCTTTGTCATGAATTATCAGTGTTGCACACATTATTTAAAATAGTTATAATCGAAGAAAATTAAAATTTTGTTTTTTATATTACAATTTAATTTAAATTCTTATTTTGAAGTTCAAATATGTTAAATGTTTATTTTTAACACATTGACTTGGTTCAATGACCGTGTTTAATCATTAATTAAAAAAAATATATATATAATTGAGGTATGTAATTTATTATTTTGTTATACGCGGTTGTGACCATTTATTAACGAAAAAAATTGCATCTTAATGATTTCTTTAAATTTGTAAGAATTACATCAAACTTTGTAAGTGGGACATAAATGTCTTGAAGGCATGAAAGGGTTAAGGAAGATGTAATATTTTAGGACTATGAAATTGTTTGTAGAATCTAATTAAAGAAAGAGATAATGGAGCACATTAACCTTAAAGATGAGGAGTTTGTATTAATAAGTTGTTTGAATAATTTCAAAAAATATTGCCTAAACATTTGTAATAATGGTTCATAACATTTTTATACTTTTAATCTCGTTTTCTTAATATGATCACTTTTTATCTCCGTTTCCTACCCTATTTGGGTGAGAAGAGTATTCACACATTTTTCTGTATAATAATTATACCTATGGACATTGTTCTGTGAATAAGAAGTAAAAAATAATTGAAATGGTCAAATGAACATCGAATATTAAAAAGTGAACACGAATTCAACATTTGAGAGATGTTTCCATTATTTGTAAGAAAACAAAAAAATAAAAGAATTGAGGGTCCGCATCACAAAACTCGACGATCGCTCCAAACTTCGAAATCAGTTGGCCCCTCGCTGATAATGAATGAAAAAAACTTAAAGGTCGAAAAATTAATATTCTAATTTTAATAATTCTAATTAAATAAATAATCTTATTCATGAGTAACTTTGTTAAGAAGAACAATCTGCATCTTTTTTCGCAATACTTAAAGTTTTTGAATTTAATTATATTTTAAAACAACATAAATTGCCGTATCGTAGTCAAGTCTGCAAGAAACTTTTTGAAATTCAATCGAGAGATTTGATCCCCACAGTTCAAAGAAGTTTTTCATGAAGATTTCAGATCAAAAGATTAAAAATTAAAAACAGATATTCGCGGATAACCGATCTCCGCGACATCCGCATGCTGTAAATATTATAAATAACTCGATTTTTTTTTATTCGGGCGCATCACGGGAATTCTTATTACTATAGGCATTATCATAGAAAATGCCAATGAAATTAATTGAGAACTGACCGAGAATTCTTAGAAATAAATAAAAATCACACTATTTCGAAAATTCTCGGTCAGTTCTGAATTAATGTCTTTGGTATTTTCTTTGGAACCGTCTATAGTAAATAGAATTGCCTGTAAAGAGCCCGAATTTCGACAATTTGTTTCAGTCATCTTGAATTTACGTTTTTTGGTGAAACTTCCTACCTTACCAGCGAACTACTTTAGAACCCCTTATATGAAGCGATACATTATGAGAAAAGACATCTTTAGTTTATGGCTTTCTTCACTGACTGCACTAAAGCGACTAGAACTCCTTTTTTTTAATACATGCAAAATTGTAAGACATATACATTCAGTGCGCAATAGCGCAGTCAGAGATGAATAGAGAACAAAGATATATCTATAATATAAACGGATTTGAATCTATGAAACCTTCATTGCAAAACTCAATGACTTTCAACAAATTCTCTGGATGAAATTTCCTAAATTCAGCTTATATTATGTAATCTGCGCATTACGATCGAAAATATTCGTAAACATCCGTAAGCGTTCGGCTGAGTGAATTACTACTGGATAACTTTCACATGATGAGAAAACGCGTCAACGCCATAATAATTGATCGACAATAGCAGCATCGTAAGCAAAAGTCTCATTTTCATTTTTAAAATATTAGACTGCAAAATAAATCTCCCAGCTAATAAGGTCAATGTATAAAAAAGCTTCTTTAAGCTGTGCCTCGCCTTTTGATATTATACACGATAGGCTATTTTGTATTTTTATTTTGTTTGACCAATTACAAATTGCTATTATTATTACTAGGTACAATAATTAATTTTTTTTAAATATTTTTCACAGCTTTCATTGTATTCTCAGAACTTTCTCCGCGATTCACAAGTTTCTATGAGCAATATTAAAATGAATACATGTTTACAACGTTCAAATTTTGTTGATCAATATATTTTCCTATTATTAATTTTGTCTGAAGTATTTTGGCTAACATTTTTTACTATTTTTCAACTATAACACTATTTGATATTAAATTTCGTAAGATTCCAGTTATTTTGGCTACTTCCCCTTTTCCGTGTGATATAAAAGTAATAATGAAGTTCTAAGATGAAAATATATCTTATACATTGCTGATTGTCGGACTATTTACAAAATTTATTTGTTTTTTTTTGCAGACACGAGCCATGGGTCAGATGATTGGAGTTCAGGAACGAGCACGAGTTAAATTGCAGACAGCATATACCGTAGTCAGCGATATGACAGCCGAATTGATGTTTCATGCTAATTTCAGACGTGCCGAAATAATCGAGTGCCTCAGACCATACGTAGGCGAAGATCTCGAAAACATGATTTTAGTAATAATGGCTGATTATCAAAAACGTGTCGATAAATTAATGGAAGAATTCCCTAACCGTCCATGGAAACAAAGAGTCATTTCGGTTATCTACGATCACAGTCAGGTCATTAACGTACAATTCATTTTGAATTTTCAAAAATTCTTGCACTAAAGTATTTATTAAATCAACGACTGCCGCGCAAATTAGTTTAATGATTTCAGATGGTCGAGGAGTGTCGGATAGAGATGTTGGAAAAATTCGCAGATGCTGTTTCTGGCCTTCAATCACTTGCTGCGGAATTAGAAACGATACATACGGAAATGAAAGCTTTTCATAAACAATTGGGCGAAATGAAAAGTAATTTGCCTAATGCCAAGTCTATCAGAGAATTTCGTCAGGTTTTAAATCCTATTAAAAAAGTTGTCGAACGCAATTTGAAATTAGCAACACAACTACTCTACACAGAGAAAGCTCTTCGTGAAGAATTTCAAATAATGGTATCGTATGTTTCTTCGTCCAAATAATTCTCTTCAGTTTTGTGTCCTTCCTTATAAAGTCACACTAGTGCATCATACAATTCCATTATTCTCGAAGTAGTCACCCATTTTCCGTTTTAGTGGTCATACACGAATTCGATTTAGATGAAAAACTAACGTATAATAAACCAGTTCATTCGTGTGAAAAGCAAGATTCCATTAATATTAAAATTGCAATGCTATTCTTCTATAGAATTAGATTCTACGTTAGAGAAAGTTAGTACATTTGTATATCACTTTAACCGATTAACGCCCAGAAACAGAGATTTTGTAACGTCTTTTCGAGCCTTATTCTTTTAACAATGCGAAAGGAATAATCAAACGGAAATGATGCTTCTTTGTGTTTTTGACTATGCTCTTTCAGAATCTGGCATTACATTTTCATTTTTTTAAAAGAAAAATAAATATGGCGGCTTTTAGATGAAAAAATACGGAAAAACTTTTTTTTTTTATGAATTTTTTTCAGATTGAAGCAGAGATATAATCCCGTCGTTTTTTCACTAATCGGTGAATAAAATAGTTGTAGTTTATCGGAATATTTTTGAAAATGGTTAGAAATATTATTTTCATTATCAAAATGGCGATTAACGTCTTCCTGGAGAGTGAACAAATTTCTGAATTGGTAATATGACAAATAGGCTGATGGATTTATATGAAACTTCGTTTCCTAAGGTTTTCGAGGGCGCCGAATACAAATGTGATGTCAGATTTTCAAAAATTCAAAATGGCGGATCCAATATGGCTGACATATTTTTGAAAAGTCTTTGAATTTGCATGAAATTTGTTACTCGGGGGTTTTTGGGGTCGCCGAATATAAATCTGATGTCAGATTTTCAAAATTCAAAATGGCCGATCCAATATGGCTGACATATTTTTGAAAAGACATTGAATTTGCATGAAATTTGTTACTCGGAGGTTTTTGGAGTCGCTAAATACAAATCTGATGTCGGATTCACAAAATTTCAAATGGTGCATTCAATATGGCGGACATTTTTTCCCAAATAAGGGAAAATTGAAATGTATTACTCCTGAGTTTTTGGGGCTTGCTGAATGCGTTTCTGACATCAGATTTTCAGAATTTCTAATTGCGGATACAATATGGCGGACATATTTTTCAAAAATGAGTTTGGCTAGCTTGAAACTTGTTATTCGAGGGCACTTCTAGTTGATGAATACGAATTTGACATTAGCTTTGCAGAATGTAAAAGAATTCTATGACAACCTATAGTAGTTTTCGATACAAGTGGGGAAAAGTTTTTCCTGCGAATGTGAGCGTTGCCGCCCGAGCCGCAGCGAGGGTGGCATTCACATTCGTATGAAAAACATTTTCCCATATGTGCCGAAATGTATTTTTCGTTGCCAGTGTGAGTAAAATGCGCAAGAAAAATGTCAAAAATGTGGAAAATAGCATTTTACCCACACTGTAACAAAAAAATATTTTCTAATATGTAGGAACGTTTGCAACATTTTTACAAATATTTACAAATTTCGTTATTTTCAAATAGACCCGTATTAGACCATCCTAAAACAGTTTATTCGTGGAAAACCAAACAAATTTATTTCACAATTTCGGGCATTTCATACTTCTGATGGACTTTTTGCTGGATTTGCAGGTGTTAAAAATTTAAATATTGGTGACAAATTAGGGAAATGTGCATTGGGAACGAAAGTAGACTTGAAGTAACTAATCAATTTTTCAAAACCACGGGCTCTCGAAGAATACCATGATAATAATAACATTATGTTGTATGAATAATCTTTTCGCTAGTTTTGAACCGACGACAAAATCATATTCAGCTATCCTAAAAATCCCTAAGTAATAAATTTCATGCCAAATGAAACTCTTTTGAAAAATATGTGAGCCATATTAGATCCGCCATTTTGAATTTTGTGAATCTGACATCAGATTTATATTCGGCGACCCGAAAAACCCCCGAGTACCAAATTTCATGCAAATTCAATGTCTTTTCAAAAATATGTCAGCCATATTGGATCCGCCATTTTGAATTTTGAAAATCTGACTTCAGATTTATATTCGGCGACCCCAAAAACCCCCGAGTAACAAATTTCATGCAAATTCAAAGTCTTTTCAAAAATATGTCAGCCATATTGGATCCGCCATTTTGAATTTTTGAAAATCTGACATCACATTTGTATTCGGCGCCCTCGAAAACCTTAGGAAACGAAGTTTCATATAAATCCATCAGCCTATTTGTCATATTACCAATTCAGAAATTTGGTCACTCTCCAGGAAGACGTTAATCGCCATTTTGATAATGAAAATAATATTTCTAACCATTTTCAAAACTATTCCGATAAACTACAACTATTTTATTCACCGATTAGTGAAAAAACGACGGGATTATATCTCTGCTTCAATCTGAAAAAAATTCATAAAAAAAAAACAGTTTTCATTTTTCCGTATTTTTTCATCTAAAAGCCGCCATATTTATTTTTCTAGTAAAAAAAATGAAAATGTAATGCCAGATTCTGAAAGAGCATAGTCAAAAACACAAAGAAGCATCATTTCCGTTTGATTATTCCTTTCGGACCATAATGAAGGATGGTGATAGATGATAACACTCCACCTTATAATTTCACAGAAACTTTTTTTCATTTAAAGGTCAATAATTCCTGAATAATTTTATTTTAGTTTTTATATAAACAAAATTTATATATAAAACACCACCTTCAAAGTTTTCGGGGGAAACGACGATATCTATTTTGTGACCTCGTGTTCATACTCAGCGCCCAAAAGCAAATTTTCAGGAGAAATTATCAAGTAAAAACATGTTGACTTTAAAGGGGTAATGTGACTAATTACGACGTTTTTAAGACCAATGTCATATTTTAAAATGGATGTAACATTGTAAGAAAAAATTGTAGATGATCGAATGAAAGCTCATTTTGAAGGGCAAAGGTAGTACTAAAAGATATAAATACTACATAAGGTCAACAAAAATGGTTGCATCCTGTAAAAAGCCTGTTTTTCAAGTACATAACCTCAAATATCTCAAAATCCTGACTCGAGAGACTAATTCTGATTTCGGATTCGGATTCTACGCAAGAGATTTTGCCGGAAATGATCCACAGCTTCCCAACAACATCCAAGACCTTCTTTTCGTAGAAATATGCTATTAATTAACTTAATTTAAGTACTCTTAAATAAAAAGTTCATTTATAACGAAATATTGCATTAAAATATTCATATTTGGAATAATTGATGAGAATATGACTGAAAATCATGGATTTGCTGCTTCGCCTTAAGAGACAATTAAAAGCGGACATACTTATCGTTATCTCATATAGAAATTCGAGCTGAATGTAGAAGATATGTGGAGATATGCGTCACTTCATCCCAGTCTTCCCTATACAGTTAGTTGTGTAAACTCTATTGTCACTTCTATAATAACCATATGCCTATACTTTGTCTACCTTCTGTCCATTTAGTAGCATAATTTTGCAATTCTTTCCTTTAATAATTTATTTTTCTGACGTCCCCTGCGGAAAATTTTAGGTAGGATTCTCATGAGAATCACATGAGAATTTGAAACAAGTATCTTGTAAATTTCATATAAATGTCATATATAGTACTCGCACTAGCCCGAGTAGAAATTTATTAGGGCCCTGATCAGGGCCTGTCCAAAAGCGTTACACCCTGATCAGGGCCTGAACAAATTTCTACTCGGGATGTTACGGAAACACTATTCGACAATATTTGCGATTTTTATGAAAATTGACCTGATAGTGATGAGATTTTTATGTAATTTTCATAAAATTTCAACTCAAAACATTCATGATTGTATGCTCATAAAACTACCTATTAAATTATTTTCTTTCATGTAATAAAACTTTACAAATTCCGTACGATACTTGTATGACTAATAGATGTATATAATGTATATTTACGACAACTATAAGGCACTTTTTTCAATTTCTCATAAGAATCCTACTTAAAATCTTTCGAAGGACGCTATTTCGTCTTTGCAATTTCTTGTAGATTATGACAGGGGACTTGATTGCTTTACGTCACTATTGTATTGTAAAAATTAATATTATAAGTTAATCATTAAGTTCAACGTTTATACATTATCGTTTAAAAGATGTTATTGTCAAGAAATATTAACCAAGACGATAGTTATGCACACAAAAACATTGTCTATTGGTGATTAATTAGTTACGATTAAGTTATTATCATTTGTCTTATTTCGCATAACAAATTGTTTATTCCAGATTTGTGAAATTTACGATGACATTCTCTATCGAACGAAAGGATCTCTAGATGAGATGATAGTGGAATTGCGTTGGCAAGTGTTGAATCATGTGCAAGGAGAACTGCAAACTTGTTGTGCGTACCACGAAGCAAAGTCTCGAAGGAAACCACGTTTAAGAAAACGAAAAATTAAAGTCGAATAATACATATACATACGATTGCGTATACATTTCTAAAGTGAAATGTACATTTATATGTTCCCCCTGCATGGTCCAATGGAATTCGTCTTTTAAATTCGCATACAAAAATACAGCTCACACTCGGATGATTTATGTGCAACGTGTAATATCAGTTCTATTCGTTTGTTATAAATCCCGGGAGTTGTTTAAAATACTCAATATTGTTTGCCCTCCTTTGCGTAAAGTCCTTATAGCGTATAAATTTTAACGGGTGCTCAACTAGCGACATCTGACGGTATAATAAACTCAGTTTCAAAATTAATTTAAATTCTTCGGGCTCTACGTACTAACGAAGTTTATGTGACCTCTTTAAAATGTGGTTTCTAACGCTACGCGCAATTTGATAAGCTATAAAACGATGCTAAAATTCAACATGGAAATGTTTCAAAGAAATTTTGAATTCGAAAAATAATGACGAATTCGTTTATCTATATTTGTTTTCCTACACACTTATATATTCAGTTTATATACGTGATTTTTATTAAATTATAATGTGATTTGTTAAAAAGTGTATTTGTTCGTGTACACAACAGAACTGTAATCAATCTTATATACAGGAAAAGTCTGTCCAGAAAGCAAAGCGGTACTATAATGAGGTCGGTCAAAAACAATTTATTTCAATTATAATCAACTTCGAATGCTAGCGATTTTTAAGTTTTCCCTACTTACGCGATAAATTGTATAAGTTAGAAAATTTTATCTTTGTATTTGTTACTTTCGAATGATTATATTTGTTTTCTTACTTCACATGTATTTCGGTAGTGAATTAAAACTGTACAAAACTACAAAATGGTGCAAATTTTATTTCCTATCAATTATCCAAAGGCCAAATTGTTTTAAATTTTACTTTACTGTAATGTACATCCAAAAAAATATGATTAAAGTAATCAGAAGCCTGCTTATTTTAACAAGTAAGCCCTGATTATTTATATTTTCTGCTTGAACCAGAAATTTCTCGTTAACATGTAATACTAAATAATATGCCATACCTTTGATGAACGAAGATGGAATTACTATGGTTTTTCCGACATTGTTAATGATATTTTGAGAAATTTGTTATCTACATGTTTTTCCGAAAGTTGATAGTTTTTGAGAAAATGAATTTTAAATATTATAGCTTTGGGTTTTTTTTTCTCGAAAACTGTCAACATTTGGAGAAAATTGCAAAGAACAACAAATTCTTAGACTTCATTAGAGAATACAGTTAATTTTTTTTCACAATTTTCGTTAATAAATTACAATTTGGAAACGAAATTTAAAAAAATTTTTTTATTTAAAATCCCCAAATTTTCATACAAAAATTCATCATGAAAAATGTCATAAAAAAATTCCGTGATATTTCTCGAGAAATTCTAAGAACTTTTCATTATTATCATTTCTTTAATAAAGCTCGTAGTTTTGAGTTAGAGCGTCCAGAAAATTTTAAAGAAATTTTCATTGTTGCGGCCATTTTGAGATCGTTAGAATGATGTAGGGTATAAAAGTAAAATTTTTCCTTAAAATTGAAGTATTTTGTACACCTTAGTTCAGAGTTTCAATAGAATCCCAATATTCTAAGCGCTCGAAAAAAATTGGTAAGAATAAATATTTCCCAATTTTTTGTACATTGTTTTCAAATTCGGCGCCATATTGGAATTCCCGATGGATGAAACTCAATTTTGACCTCGGAATCTTGAAGAGCGATCTCGAACATAGTAGGATATGTACCTCTCAATTTATGTTAACTTCCATTTTGATACGAAATACTGGACTGAAATTGACGCAAGATGAAGTGGCCTTTCGCGGAAAGAAATTTTAAGTAAATGTCGCTGCTCAGGGAAGTAACAGCAACAATACTGTTTCTGACGAATTTCAAATGGCGGTTAGAATTCGAAATCGTTAAAAAGAAAATTTTTATGAACAGATACAATTTTATTACACCTTTTTGAATAGTTATTCATAATTTTCCGACTATGTAGTTATTAATAATTAATTTTAATGATCTATAAACGTTGTTGAAACGGAAAACTTGGTACTATTTTCATTCTAAAGCTTCGGTATTGAAAACAGTGCAAGATACACTAAAAATGCACTCAACCTTTTTTATAGAGCATAAAATTTCCTAAAAAAAAAGTCAGCGAGGGCCCTGAGCTAATGTTAATAACTTAGCCAGGAGCAACGATGGAATATGCCTCATATTTTACAAAAATTCTAAAATATTCATAATTAACTTGTAAGACAAAATTCCAGCGTTATTCGTGGATTATCTATTAACTTTAGACTAGGTCTCCCGCTGACTTTTTTTTATGGAATTTTCTGCTCTATAAAAAAGGTTTAGTGCATTTTTAGTGTATCTTGCACTGTTTTCGATACGGAAGCTTTAGAATGAAAAAAGTACCAAGTTTTTCCGTTTGAACAACGTTTATAGATCATTACAAATAATTATTAATAATTATATCGTCTAGCAATTATGCATACATATTCTCAAAGGTGCACTCAAATTGGATCTGTTTATAAAAATGTTCTTTTCAACGAATTCGAATTGTAACCGTCATTTCAAATTCGTCAGAATCTGTGCGGTAACTATACTACATCCCAAAATGCTGTCGCATTGACTGAAAATTTCTTTGCGTGTTGGGCGTTAATGGGTTAATCTACAAGTAAAGAATACATTCTTTCTGAAAATAGTGCTATTTTTAACTATTTGTTGAGTAACAATATTATTGTTATTAACAATTAACAATTATTCAACTGTTTTTACTTATGTCTAGACAACTGTATGGAAACAATAAATTATATATTTATTGATAAAAAACCAATTTAAAAAATAGAAAACTGGTAAAATGTAAGGGGGCCTCTGAGAGATCCATCATGACGCAAAGGGTTAACATTGAAATGCACAGGTGATAAAAATGTTGATCGAAACGTCATAAATGTTTTAATTTTACGAAGATTCTTTATTTTACTTCAATTACGAACAAAGGTGAGCATCCACATCTTACATATGTACAGTAGAAAAGCGGTAACGCATTGAGAGTTGAATCAATTAGAATAGTGATTCGACGGAACGAGACAGATGAACGGGGTGAGATGGGCTGCGTGCTAATCGTTTCCGAGGCAACTTTTCGAGTGTCGCCAAGAGTTTTGCAAAGTCTGGCCGATTGTTCGCTTTAAACGCCCAGCAGAGCATTAAGATGTCCTTTACGTCTCGGGAAGCCTGGAGGTTCGCTAGTGTTTGTTTCATACCTTTCCCGACTTGCCAAATTATTGCTTCTGGAAGTTGCCCTTTAAACGGCCACTCCCCGCACAGAAGTTCGTACCAAACCGTGCCGAAAGCGTACACGTCGGATGCGTCTGTGAAAGGCAATTGTTCTTGGTCTCGGTTTTGTTGAGGTCTCAAACGCCGAACTATTTCCGGAGCCAAGTAACACAGCCAACCCGGAGGTATGCTCAGTCCGTTTCCGCTTCTGTTGCGGCAACACAGTTTCGTAACACTGAAAAGACCAAAGTCGGTGATTACAACTTTCCCGTTCTCCAGAAATATATTTTTGCTCTTGAGATCCTTATGCACGATGCGACGAGCGTGTAGATAGCCCATTCCCTGAGATATTTGTTGAGCGATGATCGTCATCTTGTTCATGCTGAACTTGTCCTTACGAAGGTGGATGTGGGTATAGAGGGACATGCCTTTGCTCAAACTGGTCACGATTGCCAGATGCGGAGGCTTCATACATGCCCCCATAAACAGAACTAAGTTCTCGTGTCGGGTTTTCCGGAATGTTGCAACGTCGAGTTTAAACGCTTCGAGAGTTTTATCGTCGTCAAGGTAGTCATCCATGTTTAACACCTTGATTGCGACGTCTCCGTGCCAATTGCCCCTGTAAACCGTTCCGAATCGCCCGGTTCCAATTGGTTCGCCGATCTTCAATTCGTCATATGGAATATCCCATTCTCGAATTGACAAGCTATTTTGCCTGGACCAACGGCCGTACGTCGACTCCTCATCGGATATTTGCGAATCCTGCGAGTCGAATCGGACGGTGGTTCTTTGCGAATCGGCACTGTCGGTACCGGTCCGTTCGCTATCACTCAAGACCGACCCCTCAAGCTTCTGCGATTCTGGAGGGACGGTTTTATCAGTCGGTGTTTCGGGGAATTGGAATTGCTGATTGACGGGCGCCTGAGTAGTTTGGCTGGTATTGGCTGGTAACAACGCTGGACTAGAAGGTGTCGAACTATTGCAACTGGAGGTATTCGAGCTTGAGTCGGCCCCCTGGTAACGATTCGTATATTTAGCGTGCCACTCGTGAATCTGAGATGTCGACGAGGGAGTGCGACGTTTCTGTACAATAGCTATATTTGGCGTGATGTGTGGGTGCGACCGTTTGCGAGGTACGTTCCCCATACCATCAGCCTGTAACGTCCGCTTGAACTCGTCGAACAATTCTTGAGGAAGGCCGCAACAGGGCGGTACCTTCGACTCGCAGTCCTTATGACATTTGTACTTGCATTCTTTGCATTTGAGACCCGTACCCATTAATATTTGCTTGTCGCAATAATCACACGTTGCCATCATCTTAAACGTTTTGGTAAAGCGATGAGCGATTATGTGCCCCATACCGCGCGTCACCGTCGGCGTTTGAGGAGACTTTGGCACTTGAGCGTTCCCGACCGATTCCTTATCATCGATATCTACATTGGAATAGGACGCTTTGACTGGACTGATTTGGCTATTGTGTAAATTGTCGTTCATAAAGTCACCATGCGATTCGTCAGTCTTGTTCGCAGGGGTCACGGAAAACTTGATGTCCGACGCATGACTTGGCTTCAGGAAGAAGGAAGGTGGACTGGTCGACGGCAAGGACTTCACCGAGGAGGCTTGTTCCATCGTGTTATAATTAATACTGATATTGCTACAAGGAATACTTTCTTCGCACGGTACCGAACTTCTTGCATTACGAGCTGACCTCGGCGATGCTCCCGTTCTTACGAGATGCCTGTCCCAGGAGTCCCAATACAGATTCAAGTCACCGTTATCAGCGTCACCTTGTAAAAGTACATCCATGTATCGCCGAAGGTTATGCAGCGCTCTGCAAAGCCTTCTCAGTTCTTCCTCTCGACGCACATTATTCACCCGAAGAAGATTCCCCAGGTCATGTTCCGATTTGTCCATCAGCGTTTCCAGAGAATTCACTCTCGAGCAAACCATGTGAACTGAATCCTGCGTGAGGCCAACCACTCGCAACCATTGTTGGAGGGCAGGAAACTGACGCATTTCCCCCGGTAACAACTCGACTCCTAATTTGGTTTTGGTAACCAATTGCCTAGAATATAGCTTTATCAATTTCCCTTCCAACGTACGAATCTCCTGTTGCGTGAGTTCTGCACTGGTGCAGCATTGTGTCCGCAGGCCCTCCAAACGGTCTGCAGATATGTCAATCATGGATTGAACGACGTCCAAGGCTCGTCGTATATCCTGATCCGCATTGTCACCGTTGGCCATCTTTCCTGTACATACAATATAAAAAGTTATTTCTATTGTCAAACCTCTCTAGTACATTGCATTCGTCAACATTATTAACATATTTTCAAATACAGTACAACTTCAATTTATTGTCCTACTGGGGGTTTTGCCTCTCACTTTGCTGTCCGACAAATGCGCATCGTTTCTTGCGCACCTTCCAGCCGTATCGCCAATCACGACAAGCACGACACTGGAATTACGAAAGAGGGAAGAACTAACCCTACGTGCGCTAAATACGTGAAGGGAATCTCGCTAATAATGTGAAGGCGCTAACAAAGTGAAGGACAATAAAGTAAAGTTCTACTGTATTAACTATTGAGGAACATCAATTTAAATATTTTGTTGACTGGTGAAAATATAAATTTATAATATATTGTAAATGCATTGATTTAATTTAGAAACATGTTCTGCAGTACATCATGACCAATACTTAAACAACTTTTAAGCAATATGACGATTGTAGAACATGTAAGGTGATTTAATCGTGAGATTTCTAAGTGTTTATGAGGATGCACATTATCCAAAAGTTGTTTCAATCTAATCTGTCAACTTTCATTCTGACTTAATAAATGTATACATAATCTGTTAGTTTTCAAAATTGATTACTTTTCGTAGCGTTGTAAAAGATTAACTTTATATTTAATCATATTTTCTGGTTTTAGTGTATGAAAACTACATTTATTCGTGACAAATAGGCTAACACAGGTATCAAATATATAAGGAAAAATTTTTGTTATAAATGAGCTTCAGAATATTCCAGGTTAAGAGTAATCCATTGTCCTTTACTTAGATCTTGTACTAATCTTATTAAAACAATATGTTTCACCAAAGTAATGATGACGCTGAAGCTAGCAGCACATTCTCAGCAGCGGATTCGAAAAAACTATGGTTTTCAGCCATTAAAATTGCCAAAAACAGATTATTTGTATAAAATTTGTCTAAAAATATTTAAATGCAAGTAATTTTTAATAAGAAATTATACATTTCCACAGTTTTCTTGAATCCGCTGCTGCGAATCTACTGTTAGCTTCAGCATCATAACGTAATCGAATTGTTAGCGTGTTGCGAATATAAATTTGCTTCGTAAATTACTTTTGAATTCTTATCTCCTATTTATGTTCTTCTTAACTTTTTATTAATTATAAGTATAGAAGATCTTTCTTTTTTTAGAAAATGTATAATCATGACAAACCATGTATAATATTCCTTGAGTCTTAATGAACAAAATAAAAATAATTAATCTAAAACATGTTCACTTTTCCATTAACATAATTTATTTATGAAATTCCTAAAAGTTGAGAGTTGCTTCGCAAATTGTTTAAATTTTATGCAATCGTATAAGTAAAAAAAATAGGAACGTGTACTAAATGTTCTAACGGTTCACAATTATTATTCTTCCAACATATAGATTAAGACTTTCAGTTTTTGAACGCATTCTTGGTCACACGTTTGGTATATATATCAAAAAGTTTAATGGTAAAGATTATAATTTATTAATTTTCTGTAATGGACCAATTAATCGATTAATTGTGATGCTTAAAATTTAACAAATTTTATTTGATTTGTTTAATCGTATTTACTCAATGCATCAACAGAAGACAAAATACATTTCTACAATACTGAAATGCTTTAATTACAAATTCGTCATTGGTCGTTATAAATGAAAAATACTTAAGGACGTTCCCCAATGAGAAAGATATAATAAGAGTTAATAAGCGTACAGGTTTCTCACTCGATCCATTATATGCGCAGAACTACTGTGTTGATTTTTAATACCTTTTGTTATTGTAACTTTTGTTTTCGAATGTAATGTCATTGATTTAGACCGTTTTAGAAAAAAACAAAATTTTCGAGGAAGACTCTTTTAAATTACCGTTTAGTTGCAAATTTTATACAATGATAATTCTAAAATTAATCCGGTAAACCAGCTCGAGATGTCAACACAACATTCCTAATACTATTCCCAAACACATGTTAGTTTTTTAAAGGATTTTGTAGATTATTTGTTTCACAATTCTAAAAAATTACCTCGCGAAACTGCGTTTCCCTATACCACCCATAAAAAACCTTGCAACTTTAACATCAAATTTCTCAAAATTTAACACGGATTGCTATATTGAATTTTTAATCAGTGATAAAGCAGCTTGAAATAAACATTTTAGCAAAGTTTCAAAAATCTGTAGTCTTTCATATTCTCCGGGAACGTCCTTAAATACATTAGAGTTTAGAGATGATACCTTTTGTTTAGTTTTTCATATTTAATAAATAAAATATAAAAAATGACTGGTTGTTAGTAGAGTAAGAGGTTCAGATATGAACACCCCTGCTTACATTTTGATTGAAAATAAATGAATCAAATTCGACAAATGTCAAATGTGTGTTATCGCTACATGTAGCTTTTTTGCAAATATGTAAGCAAAAAGTCACTTGCTTTTTGCTGTGAAGAAATTGATTTTCTGACACGTATACTTCGCCAAAAATCTATTTTTCAGTATTCTTAAAAGCTATGCAAATCAAATTTAATCAACGGAAAAGATAAGTGCAACGCACAGTTATAGAGTAAATTATTATATTTAGTGATTTAATAGTGTCAGCCACCCCAATGTGCGAAAGAAAATTTGTTTTCATGAGGTTTTAATGTGCCTACAATATTCGGTTGCGAATACCCCTTTTTTTGACAAATCATAAAATATCTTCGTATGTACAGTAGGACCTCTTGCTAACGACTGGTTTGGTTCCTAGCCCACCCCTCATACCTCTTACGAATTACTACTCGATAGAGAAAGACTCTTCCACCACTATCATGATTCTGACCAATAAGATACGCTCTGCAGGCAGGGAGTCGTACTTACATAGACAGACACCCGGTAGAAGGGATAAGGAGAGGTGTCTCATAGTCGTTCGTGAGAGTGATTTTCTGTCGTTGATGGGAGGTGTCGTTAGTGGGAGTGTCGTTAGTGAGAGGTTCTACTGTATTGTATAATTTATAATCGATCCTTGTACGGAAAGAAATTGCTAGCTTTTGTATCACGGTTTGATATATGTTTTTGTTTCACAGGTTTCTTATGCTCTAAAAGGATGAAATATTCCTCCGACAGTGTGATTTCGTGCTTTTTAGTCATGGCCCACGTTTTGAGAGGAAACGAAAGCTGTGAAACAAAAGTTTGACGCAAAATCATGATGCAAAACCTAGAAATTTCTTTCCATGTGGTTTTCTAAATTTTCTCAGATTGGCTTTCGTTTGTTTCAATTTTCTCCATGCGGGTTGTGTTTGCAATAGTTTCAGTCGATTGTAAACATTGTGAAGAGGATGAAGAATAATAGTTATCAGTAGTGCTATCTTCTGTTGTTGTTCTGTCATTAAAGGTTTTTGAAATCAAAAAATTATCATTTGTGTATACAGGGTGATTCTCCATTGAATGACTTCCGGTTAACAGTAGATTCTGTGATAAATTCTAAAAACATTTTTCCTTTGAAAAAAATTTGTGCGATGTATAGTTTTCAAATTATTTAGCATTAAAGCCAATAGGAACAGGAGTTGCTTGATTGTCACGACGATTTCGATGTTCGCTGACAATGCAATCGTCATGACAATCAAGCAACTCCTGTTCCTATTGGCTGACTTTAATGCTAAATAATTTGAAAACTATACATCGTACAAATTTTTTTCAAAGGAAAAATGTTCTTAGAATTTATCACAGAATCTACTGTTAACCGGAAGTCACTCAATGGAAAATCACCCTGTATATCTGGAGTAGTTTTACTTCATTTTTTCCTATTTTTAGTAGATTTTCCAGTGGTGTTCACAACCGAACCAAAAAAATTTGTTTGCCAAAAATGATGACTCTACTAAATGTGTAACAAAAATTTTATAGTCGATAAAATCGATTTAGTTTCTTCAATAGTAGTTAACAGAGGTCTATCCATATATATATGTATAATATCTAGTCGAGTAAAATTTATGAGCCAAAAATGAAAGGGTGTTCATAACCGAACCTCTTCCCTTAATATGCACTTGAAGTTCACATCGTTGGAGTCCAACAAACATTCAAAAATTTTATTGTTATGTTTACTATAATTTAAGCTTACTCATTTCTGACTGTCACTTGTATTTTCGGTATGATGCATCAGTATTTACAATTATTAAATTACGTTTTATCAATAAAGAGCATAAAAAAGTAAAAATAAACAAAAAATTCGTTGGACTTCAACGATGCGAATTTCAAGTATGCCCCTAATGACCTAAAGTTTTCTTATATTACATTGCATATAAATGAGTCATTCAAGTATTATTTCAGTCTAATACACATTTCTAGTTAAAAATGAGTAATTTCTAGTTAAAAATGAGTAATTTCTTCGTAAAAGTATATATTTACTTTTATAATTTGTTTTTTCTGACATTAAATTGATAATGATATAAAATAAGCTTTTTTGATAATGACCTGAATAAAGTTATTTAAATTTAACACTTATGACTCGTATAAAGCCCATTTTTTATTTAATTCAGGCAATGACGTACTTAAAGTAATAGATTATACATTACTTTTTTTTCCGTTTATTAAATGTGCCGTCTCGCCAAGAAATATCAAATTATTTTATAAGTGGCAAAGAAATTTTACTGTCTAATGCTCACAATGTGACAATTATATTTATATATTTATATGGTTTTTAAGATCTAAACAGATTTTTTTAAGTCTATAATGTTAAATGTTTACACTATTCGAGTTTTCCCACGAAAACTAGAAATAGTGTAAACATTTATAAAATTTCAAAATAATTAAATATGCGTCTAGGGTACGGCTACCACATCCCTACTGGTAGCCAAGTGCGAAACACTTTTTAATGCAATAGATGTTGTTTTTTAATTATTACGTCGGATTTTTCTATTCACCTTTTCCCAATAGTAAAATAAATTTTTGTGGCCTTATATGCACCGTTATTTTAGAATATCATCGCGTCCATTCGCATTTGAACAATGCATTTTTACATATGAATATTTACGTTCCTTTTTTATTCCATTTATTAACCCTTAGAAGCATGGTTACCACCTCGATTTCTTTGATTTTTGCTAATTTAAATTGCAGTTAACGCATTTAGATCTGTGTTTTTGCTATTTTATGTTACAATAGTGATACAAGAATGTATAAAAACAGTTATTAAGATATAATTGTTTATTGTTTATGATTTATAAATAAACAAACATTAAAAAATCACGATTTTTTCGAAAAAATTCATTATTGACGCTGTTTTTTAAGATAATTGTTTGAAATTTAGTATAATAGAGTTTTTAAGGTCGTGATTACGAATCTGACCACAGATTTTAAATATTCGAAACGGCCGATCCAAGATGACTGACCAAGTAAAAAGTTTCTTGATCGGGTTGAAAGTGGGTACACAGGGGTTTTCGTGGTTGCTGATGACGAATCTGACTACAGAATTTGGAATTTTGAATATGGCGGATCCAAAATAGTGGACCAGAATGTTAAAATTTCATAATTCCTGACTGAAAAATTCATTCGTCATTTAGTTCTAAATTGTTGGTCGAAAATAAATAAAGTTATTATTGGTTTGCCATCTATTATCAGATTCGTAATCAGAGACCCCGAAAACCCCAGGGGTGCCCAGTTTCATATCAATCTAGTAACTTTTCAACATTACGGTCCGCCATTTTGGATCGGCCATATTAAATTTTGAAAATCTGAGTTTGATTTGTAATCAGTGACCTCGAAAACCCCCGAGTAACAATTTTCAGCCATTTTCCGTATAAAGAAAAATGTATGCTTCAAAGGGTTAAATGCACTGTCACACCCAGAAATATCAAATTATTTTATAAGCGGCAAAGAAATTTTATAGTTTAATTCTCCCAATGTGAGAGTTATATTTATATAATAGATTATACGTATAGTACTAAGTCACGTATTGAATCATAACAGTTTACATTAACCCTACTTCTGCCATTTTCAAAACAAAATTCTGAATATATTGTATTGCCGGAATTCAAAATTCCAAATGAAAAATATTTCAAAAGATTAAAAATCCAAAAATTAAATATCCAAAGGTATATATAAATTAAAAAAAATAAATTATACAATACTTATGCCGTACTGCTTGCATCCATTAATTAATTTATCATTGGAATTAATTAAAGCAAATGATTGTGGTTAATGTTATGCTAAAAAGTTAAAACTCCAAAACTTCAGACCACACCAACATCGCTTGTTTCTTTTTTGGTTTCTTAATTTTCTGAATTTTATACCTTCGGTTTTTAATTTAAGATTTTTTAATTTAGGATTAATGTATTTTTGGAATGTTGAACCTTGAACTATTGTTTTATTTGTTTTGTATAAATTTATTATATTATGCATATTAAAATGGTGATAGTAATCAATACTGCAAGTGTCATTGTCAACAACAAATTGGATCAGTAGAATTAATTTTGTTGATAACGATTACTAAAAACTCTTTTATAATTACTTTTTTTCATTAAGTATCGCGAAAAAATATACTGTTGCGAAAGATTCGCATTTTTCTATTGTTTATATTATATTTTTAATTTTTACATCAATTACATTTTGTCAAATTTTAGATAAGCATATTATAAAATGAAATGATCATCGAATCAATTAAAATTACTCTTAATTTTAGCGTTATGTCAAAAACACAATCTATTTGTTTTAAAAATTGCAAAATGCTTTCGATGAATGTCAGTGTCATTGTCAACATGAAATTGGATCAGCAGAATTAACTTTGTTGATAACGATTACTAAAAACACTTTAATAATTAGTTTTTTTCATTAAGTATCACAAAAAAATACACTATTTGCGAAATATTTGCATTTTTCTGTTGTTTATATTATATTTTTTACATCGATTACATTTTGTCAAAATTTAAATAAGCATATTATAAAATGAAATGATCATCGAATCAATAAACATTACTCTTAATTTTAGCGTTATGTCAAAAACACAATTTATTTGCTTTAAAAATTGTAAAACGAACGTATCGTTACGACACAATGCTTTCGATTAATGTAAAATGGCTGATTACGTACAATGACAACTACAGTAGAAAGTAAATAGACAGATGACAAGACCTTATTGACAATTTGTAAAATGTATATTTTGAACTTGGCCTAAATAGTATTTTACAATAGGCCATCGAGGGAAGAAAGCTGATTGGTTGAAGTTTGGTTTCGGAGCAAGTACAAGGGCAAATCGATAAAGTTTGGAAAATGAAAAATTGAGTAATAATAAATACGTCACCGTTGTAAATAGGTTGAAAATACAGGTAATGCCAAGAGCCCAAGCGGCGTAGGAACGATTTCGAGTCCTTCTAATTGTAAGTAGGTTAGGTTAGGAGTCGCTCGGTTGTCGGTGCGATGAGTTTCGGCAACTTCCACGTCATCAGCGTCAATAAAGCTTTCTCGCATGTTTCTGGAAATGTGCCGTTACCCTCCCATTTGATAAATTTGACAAGCTCCCTTTACTGAAAATGATTCGATAGTCAGCGATGACACGGTTCCACACACCTTATCTTGCTGCGACAGTTAGCATGTATACATACATACATGATACTGCGTACTTTTTTAGCGTAAACACTGCCTTCGATACCTGCGCAACTGCCCCACATTTTCTAATACTTTGTAATACTATATAGTAAAAGTTCACGTTCGATCTTCTTTTTCCACTTCTGGAGAGCTCAGCTGTCTCCGATCAAGTTACAGCGCAGTGGTTTGCGTGTTATGCCAACAGCACGTAGGAAAATTGACATGGCGACGATTTTAATCTAAATTTAGATCCCTACCAGCCGATCATTTTGATTTTATTTATGTTGATTTATTAACGTTTTAATCCTATTTTAATTCTTCCACCTAGCACATGCCTGTACCTTCGTATTGTACTACGCCTCCTTTACATTTTACAACTGCATCCCCTCGCGCCTCACCTCCCCTTAGTTTACCTGTGCCTAACCCGCCCAAGCCCAACCCGACACTTGCGAGATATCGACATAACCTATACCGTGGGCCCTCACGTGTATTTATCTGTGGGTGTATATACACTCGCAAAACGTTATTGGCATGCCATAGCGTGCCTAGATATATATTGCCTATAGGCAATCACCATGCAATATGCGTATATAAATATTCCATGTATATTCCATCTTTCTTTAACACACCCCTTAAAATACTCTTGTTTTTTCCTACTTTCGAGAAAGTTCAGGTATTCGAGTTTAGAAACGTAGTCCTGATTTTCAATTATTCATACCATTGTTAAGGAATTGAAAACTGTAATGGTTTTGTCGGATCCGCCCTTCCCCTTTCGAGAAACAAAAGTTCGAAACGTTCGAAATTGCAAATGAGTTCCTCCAGAAGATTGTTTTCAAGGGACAAAATCTAAGTGGGTATAAAATTTAACATTTCTTAAATAAAATTATCTCATAGTGTGTATTAGTCGATTTTAATAATTATTCTGTATAGATTCGTGAAATTTCGAAATAAGTCAATATTCCAATATCTTTTGGGAGTATAGTTCTTCAAGATTCCACAGCCAGTACGGCGCCAAATTTAACCTCTTCAGTGGTATACGTTTTGAAAAAAAAAATTCAAAACTTTTACAAGTCTGTACTTAAGATATCGAGAAACGATGAAACAAGGGTTCCATTTTTTAATAAAATCATTTAACATAGTAAAAATTCATCTAGCACCTCAGGAAAGTGGGGCAGGACAGACAGCAAAATAAAAAAGAGTTGAGAATGATTTCGAAATGTGCTCTAAAAGAAGTCAGATGTCCCATTTTCTGAGGGTTTTCTGAATATGATGTTATTATGAGATCTTTGTGTACTCGTACCAGTTCTGACTGCTTAGGTTATCGTTAGTTTTAGGATACGCATATGCGGGTGGGTCTCCTGAAACGGACGCAGATAAGTGTCCGAGCGAAGCGAGGACGGCATTTCGCACGAGTCTACAAATTACAAATCTCCTATTCTCCCTTGTTGCATATACTATTTTCTCATACGAGGGAGTGCTATTTTGCTCCCGCGATATAGGGAGCAAAGTAGTACTTTGCGCTCAGAATGCGAGAAACTTATTTTGCTACCTAGGGTGAGAACGGGCTATTTTGCTCCCGCAATAGGGAGCAAAATAGCATTTTGCGCACACTGGGAGAAAGAAATTTCAATATATTGCATTTGTTTTTGCCATATTGTATTAATTGATTCTTATATTAATATTGGTTAATATTTGACGTATATGAGATAATTTAATTTGCGTTTTTTACTTTGAAATGAGCACTGGAAATTTATTAGTTTTTGAAAAAATTCGCGACTTAATATATTTCTTCGTGGTGAAATGTTATAGACATGAAACAAAAAATATTGTAAATGTATTAAATATAACTAAACTATCCTGTTTGCTTGGTATAATGTGAATTTAGGGTAAAATTTTGTTGTTATATTTTCATACCTGCTTAAAGATTGTCTTTCTTTGCGAGTAAAAATTCCGATTGTTCTCCGAAGCCTCCTATTTTTTACAATAAAAATGAATTAACATGCTAAAAAAAATTATGCTACGGTAAATCTGCAGTATTTTTTCTAACAAAGAAGATAACCTATGGGTTTTTTGTTTATGCCGTTCCGTTATTGAATATCATTCAATTATATGTCGATTTGTGATCTCCGAAGCCTTTTTCCACAATATTCATATAACTCTTAATTTCACAACTAATAGATAAAAATATTAAACAACATGTTATTGTAAACATCCATTGTCATAAACTTTAAAAATATGCATCTATTACTGCGGTGTCTCCATTACGATTAGGTATATTTTTTAAGTTTTACAGTGCAGTAATTGGACCTCAAATTTTTATTCGTATTCTTTAAATTTCTCGAGTGAATTTTAACTCTTTTGGAGTGAAATACATTATTCCACTCTGTACTAGAAAAAAATAGAACCTGTCGTTTTAGAGTGGTTTTATTATTTACACAATCTACGGAGTGATATATTCAATAAATGATGTATTTTCTCTTGTGGTTAAGATACAACATGATGTTGATGATGACAGTAACAATTTTGACGATGTCGATGACGATGACGATGACGACTTTGAAAAGTATCGATGATGATGACGGTGATAAGGATGGCCGTGATGAGGATGACGATGATGAAAATGACGTAGATGATGGTAACGATGATGAAGATACCGGTGACGAAGATAATGATAATGACTATGTGGACGATGATAGTGATTACCGTGGTAACGGTGATGGCGATGATGGCGATGATGACGATGATGCCGAAGATGACGCTGAAGACGATAATGACGATGATGACGAAGATGACGATGACGATGACGGTGATGATGATGATGATGATGATGATGTTGATATCATCAGGTTGATCAATAATAGGGATCCAAATTTGTATTCGCAATAATTGCGTTACTTTTTACTATTTGGGAAAAATTTTACATATTTATTCTCCATATTGTATCCGTTATATTATTTTACGTCGACTTTTGTGAACCCAAATGGGACTAAATCGCGACGGGACCTACCGTTTATGAAGGTGGAATCCGAACCACCCGAGCTTTGGCGTTATTAGACACTTATAAACAAATATAGAGGTGTCCCGATGACAGATTGCAGAGGGATCGAACCAGGGTTCCGTTATTTATTTATTTTTTTTTTTTTTTTTTTTTTTTTTTTTTTTTTTTTTTTTTTTTAATTTTGCAAATCTGAGTGCAGATTCGTGATCAGCGGCCCCGAAAACCCCCGAGTTAGAAATTTCAACCGTTTTCTACGCAAAGAAAAATGCTATTAAGCGGGGGAAATTCTATACAAGATTAACGAGGGGTATAAAATTTATAATAATAATGCTGAATTTTGCGCAACCGCCAGTTCTTACTTCAGAATGCAACCTTAACATATTTCATGAAAAATAAAATTATTTTTCAACAGCAAATTTTCCGATAAACCATTTTATTGAAAATGCTTTTAGACATTATTAGGGGTAGGCAGAATTCTGACTGGTTAGGTTAGGTTTAGCTTCATGATGTTACCATTTCTCTGCTTCAGCCATTTTAATATAATCATTCTAAAGTAATTCTTGTAATGAAACTCAGGGTCAAATAGTTTGGCGGCAAAACAGCTTGTACCTGAAATACAATAATAAAATAAAAAAACAATTTAAAATTGTCAAATGTCCGGTTCTTCTTACCAATCATTGATATATTGTTACAACTTACACTAGCACAGGTGTACAAAAAAGGGGGTCTAGAATCTGAATCCGAAGTCAGAGTTGTTCCATCATGTTAGGATTTTGAGATATTTGAGGTTAAATACTCGAAAAACGCGTTTTTTTCTATGTTTGAGGTTACCTGCACATTGTAACAATTTTATTTGGCCTTCTGGACTATTTGCGTCTTTTAGTACTACTTTTACCCTTCAATATGAATTTTTATCCGATTACTTGCGATTTGTTCTACAAAGTTATGACTATTGCAATCTAAATTATATCGTAGAAAAAAGTCGGGTTGGAAGGTGGATTCGAATCCTTATGGTTCGAATCATAAAGTAGACGCCCTTTTCTAACTTTCTAGGCGTATTTTGTAAGTAGACAGAGTCTTTTTTGTCGAGACCATCCATGTCTCTGAAATAGTACATTGTGCAACTAGAGAGCAAAATAGGTGTTTGCCGACGAGGGTGAGTTTGACGCCCGAGCGAAGCGAGGTCGACAATTTGAATGAGCCTAAAAACACCGGTTCTCCCTTGCTGCGCATACTATTTTCTCATACGATAGCGTGCTACTTTGCTCCCTGAGTTTGAGAAATATCCATTTCTTTATTTTATAAAACTGCCATCATGTTTAACCAATTTAAAAAAATAGGTAATTACGTTATTAAAATAAATAGTTAATATTAATACGTGTGTTTTCATTACTCGATAGACTAATTATAACATTCAAATTTTTTTATTGTTCAATATATTGTTAAACTACAGTACATTTATTATTATCATCGTAAATGTAGGGAGTATAGGTTAGCTTTTAAAAAATTATACTTTTAATGCCACGGGTAATTTATGTCGAGAATCGGAAAATGTTTGACTCAATATATACATATAACTCAATATCGGTTTGCTATTCAATTATTCTTTGATCATTTTGAAGAAAATTTTATCCAACAGATATTGTATATTTTAATATAGTTTTCCTTTTCGCAAATCATGTCATATGGAACTTTTCTCGTGCTACACGTAAATGCAAAATTACGTATCCATTACAAAATATGTTGTTTTCGGTGACAAGGACATTAGTTACTTGAGGGGAGCTAGTGTAACAACCATACTTATTGAAGATCAATATTTCACACGTAATGCGTCTAGGACGTAAAATAGAATTACGCGCACAGTAAGAAATATACAGTTCAAAGCGGTTATTTTTTAATTTAATTTCAACTGTATCAGTTCTATATTGCATAATCAAACTAATTAAAACGTACTGTAAAAAGGAATCCTTAAATCAACAAAAATGGGCTGAACTATGGATTATATTTAGAAAGTCGACAGACAGTAATATGTAATTATTTTAAGTATTTCTTTTGCAGTATACTACAAAACTTGTTTAAGTTTCATTTCGAAAGTGACTACGGAAAATTGTTGAAAAAAGATATAATCATTTAACATCAGATATTTGTAAGTCTCAATGACCAGAATCCGGATTTGAAATATTCAGCCTTCTGTAATATGGATTCTGTCCGATCAACCACTTTTGTCATCTGGTTGGAAGTTACTGCACCATTTAAGAAGCAACAGAAGAAAATTAAAAGTGTTTTCACTTATACAATCACGGGCAAATAAATAGTCCACCTATATCGGATTTTCTTTTTTATTTCACTACTGTAAACATTCTTGAATATTTTTCACCAAAAATACAAATAATTATTACAGCCCATTTTTTTTAAATTTTAACGATTTTTTGTAGTCTATCGGTGTTGTTGTGACTTTGGACTCGTTTTATCGAAATAAAACAAACAGCGGATGAAAAGTTTAGGTCTTTTCAAGTTCAGCTTTCTCATTTACGGGCGTATCTCTGAAACTTTTCATTTTCGTGACGTTGCGTGGTTTAAAATATTTCATATAAAAAATTCCCAAGTAACACGTGACGGCTATTTTTGCTGTGACAGCAAAGACACAGCTGGCACAACGTTTTCACAACTTCATTTACAGCTTTTTAGCTATAAATGCTATTGCGCTGTAGTTTATGGCTGCGACAATGTTGCGGCGGCAACGGACAGAGTCAAATTGCAGCACAGCTATTTAGCTGTATTTTGTCGCTGTGATGACATTGCAACAGCAAAGAATTTACACAAATCACAGCACTGCCGTTTAGTTGTACTTTATTGCTGCAATGGTGTTATGGCAGCAAATAATAAAGCACAGATTGAAGAAAATGGCAGTATCTTTCTCGCAAGCGAGAGCTGCTCGAGATTCTTAGTATATATACGTGATTCAAAATAAAGCACTGATAGGTGAGGCGATCGGTGCGATATATGCGATATATGCGATAGGTGTGTGCGCGCGCGCGTGTGTGTGTGTGTGTGTGTGTGTGTGTGTGTGTGTGTGTGTGTGTGTGTGTGTGTGTGTGTGTACAACGGTATGATTTGTGTCATGTTAATTATGTGAGGGAATGTGTTCGAAATGTTTGCGATACTTGTATATATGTATGTGAATAAATACAAAAATAGTCATAGTGTAAATGATAATAATGTTTTTGTTATTAATGTATTCAACGAAATATTTGTACAATTAAAAATTGTTTTTTTTTTTTGTATTTACTTATTTTGATTAAGTGAAAGTGCAGTTGATTAATCAAGAAAAGTTTCGTACTTTTTCCATATATATATAGCTGATAAAACGTTATTCCAGCAAAACTAGAAAGCATCGATTTAGCTGCGACAATGTTTTGGCAGCAAATGCTAAAGCCCCACAACCTTGCGGCAGCACAAAAACAGCACAGCTATTTGTCTGCGGCAGTGTTTTGAAAGCCAAAAAATGTACTGTCATTTTTGCTGCAACAACGTTTTGAAGACGTTGTCAGTGAGCTGTGACTGCTTGCTGCGACAGCCAAGTGGCTGCGGGCTTTGCTGTGCCGCCGTTCTGGCAGAAGTTTTACAGCGAACTGTGTTACTTGGGTTGTATACGATCGGTCGATAGAACGTTATATGTTTAAATAGTTAATTAAAAGTCAGTTTTATATCATTGAAAAGTCGTAAAGCCGTTCAAATATCCCAAGTAAAAAAGTTATATATAATTTATACATAAATTATATACAGGCTCCCATATATAATAATAGTCAAATTTTTTGTTTTTGAGCTCTACAACTTTTTTCTAAATCATATCTCGTTAGCTAGGTCTTAAAATGAGTTAGATTCGAAGTAAGTATTAAAGATCACCCTCGAAGCTCGGTACCCAATTTCAAAAAACAATTCGGGAAAAACATATTTATTTTTGTTGCCAAGAAATTTTGTTAATTTATGAAAAATAAAGTAAAATCTATTTCTTAAAAGTTACGTCTATGTTGCTTATATTATATAAAAATCTTAAAAAATCAGTGCTATGCCTTTCTTTTGTTCTTTTTCATACTGCAGGTCAAGGAGTTTAGTTAGTGTGCACTAAACATTTTTTCTTGATTTGATTTGATTTGATACCATTTATTATTGTCCTGGACATTAGGTCCGTGGACAAATCACAATTAACAATAGTTACAAACATAACTTAAAAACTAAACTAAACTAAGTTTAATATATATTCATAGTAGTCCCGCTCGCTAGTGGACCATCGCCGCAATTCGCTGTTTTACACGAGCAAAAGTAATAGTAAGTAACGCATAGTAATTATTAAAAAAGAATGAAGAAGAAACCAAACACTTTGCATAAAGGCTGGCGCGCGGTTTAAATCAATTTATGTTGCACTGGAATCTTGACGTTTCAAGTATGACATAAGGCCTGATTTAAAGGCTTCTTGAGATCGGTTAGTGCGAAGACAGGATGGTAACAAATTTTTCTTTCTAGTATTAAAAGTTATAAAGATATGTCATATTGAAAAAAATGCTAGAGAAACCGCAGCAATAGGCATTTTTTATCGCTTTTTACCCATTGCAAGACCATAGAAATAATAATACTGTAATATTACAATTGATTATGGTATTCATTTACATTTTTACAAATTTGTCATTATTTACATTTGAATACGAATACCGTTAAACTCACATTGTAACAAGTGAAGTTTGTACTCCGAATGCATTGCACTAACTTTATGTTTAGACTAAGTATTATTAAATACAAAAGTATACATGACAACTTTCTTACAATTGCCTTTGTATTGCCTGGCAAGCAATGAACTAAAAATTTGTCAATAGAAGAATTTTAAACGTTAGAACCGACAAAAGAAGGAAACATGACTATTTTAGTGGTTTCTCATCTCTAACATTTTTTCTCAATAGTTGTAGAGTTTGAAATGACCTGCAATTTTCATATGTTACTGTTTTCTTTCGATAAAATTTGAGTTGGTTAAAAAGGGCTCTAACAAATTTTTCTGATTTTTGGTGCAAAATACTCAAGAATGTCTAAGGTCATTTCATTTAGGTGGACTATTTATTTGCCCATGGTTCATATTCATCGTGTAATGATATTTTTTTAAATTATAAAGAGGATTGTAGTGCATTTAAAGTATAGAAACACGAAGACAAGCATGATGTATATTTCGTACCGCAAATGTAATATGCTCGTGCACGGCCATGTACTATGAAACCCAAACGTAGGGACGTCGAATAGGTGCACCATGCTAGCAACCGCAAGGGTATGTGCTACATCCCTATATAGGGGTAAACGTAGAAATTTCTATTTATATAAGCTACACATATATCCTCTAATAAAGGGTAGAATAGATCAGCTTCAATCAACATTAAAATTATTAACTTCTTAATGCACAATTAAACAAAATTGAATGATGAATTGCATCACTTTAATAAAAATGTTGAAATGTACAAATATTGTTTTCTCGGCGAAGAGTAGTGGTATTAACGGTAATGGCGTCAGGACCAAAGAACTCTTTGGAGTTCGTTCGTTTTGCTTAAAGTTTTTTTCATATTTCTAGTGTTTTCATTCCAAAACATTAAGAAACGTAAAGTTCACATTATTTTAAAAAATGTTTGCGTCCAGGGAAGGCGATCAAGACCCCACTAATGAGCACACTGGGGCGTCCGTGCGAAACGCGGTTTTTAACAATTTTAATGACACACAATACTGGGATATTTTTCAACATTCTCAATAGTAAAATGCTTTTTTTCTGGCTATATAAATTAATACAATAGTTATGAGTATCGCGTGAACTGATATCACGGTTACGCAATTATAATTTACAATGTTATTGTTTACAATATTTATTTTCTACTTAATTATAATGACCGAAAAATACCAAGATCTTCTTCACAAATGCTATTGTTAACCTTTTAAGGAAGGGAGAAACACATTTTTAATGCAATTTTACTAAACCCGTAATATGTAATTTCCACAAAGTTTAAACTTTGAATTCCCGATACACCTTTCTAAATTTCAAGACATTTTACACAACAATAACGTAATATATAAATTTTTTAACAAAACGTGAATTTAAAGACACTCGCCACTTCAAAAACGGGTGTCTCATTTTGAGACACTTTCGTCCGCACTTTTAAGATATTTTTGGGTGTCTTATAGAAAGACGTTATAAATGACTTCTTTTGAGACGCTTGCAGTGTCTTCAATCGCAATCTGAATGTACCGCTCGTTAGTTCATACATAACCTAAAAGTCTTTGATTTCTATGTGGAAATGAATCAACGTCCTGTTTGCAATTTTCGGGCTAATTGCTTTAAAGTCTTAATGAACCATGTGATGAGACATGACAAAAACGAACACAATTTTGATAGTATAATATGAAACTAGTGCGTAAAAGTTCATTCTACGAATGTGAAGGGTTGCGGCCCGAGCCGAAGGCGAGTCTTCGATTGCAAGTGTCTCAACTCATAAATGTCTTAAATTAGCTAAAACGACTTAAATGTAGACACTTTTACCGTCTTCATTATATGTCTCAGTTTATAACACGCAAAAATTCTTATTTACGATCGATGGACGTCAATCGTGTCTCAAATGTTGAGACACTATGCAACGAAGACCCATATATTAAGGCGGTTATTCTGAAAAGACAGTTTTGAAGTGTATAATGTCTTCAAATAAGACGTTTAGAAGACTCGAGTTTTTGCATTGCGGTAGCTAGGATTTTGAGGTCATTGACAAGGAATCCGAAGTAAGATTTTGAAAATTTAACTGCACATTTAAATTCACACGTGATGAAGAAAAATAAAAAAATATATTGCAATATTTCACTATTTTGTGAAAACTGTGACATATATTATTGTAATTTTGATTTCGAACAAGACGCGTTGGTTAAGAACCTATTTTGATTTTTATTTTATGCCTTTATTAAAAAGGAAAGAAAATACTAAGAAAAATCTAAAAAAAATTTTAACAACAAAAATATATTTACAAAAGAGTGAAAAATTATAAAACAACTTCGTCTCTGATATAAATTATACATTTTTTGTTTTAAACCATATTATGATTTATGTAAAGTTGTAATTATACCACTTTGAATCAAAATTAACATCAATTTTCAGTTTTGTATTTTTAACCCTTACCGGATCCACGTTGATCATATTGACCCGAGCAAAACAAACATATTGGTTCTTTTTTTCCACAAGTACCTCCATTGTTACATAAAAAATTAACATAAAAATAAAAATTTATAAAATTTGTATGGTTGGCATTTCAAGATATAAGGTTTAAGATGCTTTATGAATTTTTTTCAGACTTTTTGATGCACATAACACTTTTAAACAGAGCTCGGGATACATACTACGTTATTGTTGTGTAAATGAGAAAATTCTTATGATCTCCATGTTATCTGCCATCTTGAAAATTTAAAAAGTATGAATTAAGAAATTGTAGACCTTAAGCATTTACTGATTCGCTTTCCTATCGATAGTAATGTATTTTTGCAATAACAAACTGTAAAAACTACTGGATTTTCATTTCTTTTATTTTGATTTCAGAATCTGATTGAACGAGCTTCAACCATAAGAAATGGTTCTGCTAAATGGAAAAGGGATCTTCACATAAAATTTGTATTCAAGTAAAAATAAAAGTTTCTGTTCCAAACACACTCCTGAGATCTTCAATGAACGCATGCCCTGTACTGAAACAATTTGTGTACTAAATTTTGGTTGAATTAGGAAGACTGTATTTTACAAAATAATGGTCAACGTTCTAATTGCGTGGATGACTTTATTAAAGAATGATAAACAAAGTTCTAAATTTTGAAGCAGAGTCTGCCACAGGTAGTTTATTTACCAAAATTAGTTATCTCGATAACATTAATTCTATATTTACATTATAATTAATAGTTTTCGACAGATTCGACAGACCAGGAAATAATTAAGTTACCGACAGAGTTTCCGGCAAGTGCATGGGTCCCCCGCCAGCAAAATAAAAACGAGTTCAGGATTATCTAGAAATTTGCTCTTAAAGAAGTAGAATGCGCTATTTCTTGAAATTCTGAACTTTAGTTCATGAATATCTCATAATGGTATCAAGTTTCTATCTGGATATAGCAGTACAATATTTGTTGTTTGTAATGAAATTAAATAAATACATGAATATACTCCATACATCGCTCGAAATAATATTTACAAATAGATGAACGATCGGACTCACGTATCCTGGAATGTAAATTTCCAGAGAGGGACTTTACACACTAATCGGTGAAAACCCGTATTGCTTGCGAAAAATTACACGAAACAACGACTTCTGCCGTCTTGTGGAGTTTACAAACTTGCACCGATTCTTTCACTAATTTCATGAAATTTATCATGGATATTTATCAAAACGGTCGCTCATCTATGACATAAAATTTGCGCTTCCACAAAAAAAATATATTCTGATATCATTCATTATATTCTTTTGCTCTAAAAATAGCGGATATTCAAAATTATTAGAGTAATTAATTAGGGAATGTAACTAATCATTGCACAATCGAAATACATCGAAAATTATAACTTTTAATACAATATACTTAAATATAATAAACTATAATAAATTTGTTTCATATGGGTACAAGGCCCTGATGTACATTCACTTGAAAAGTTACATGACAATTTATGCGCGGTTGTGCATGCAGGATATTGTAAAGTCATATTTTTATGAAGTGTGATCATAGAGTAACGCACAAATTTTTGATTTTCATTATTTTTAAATTGATAACAATTTACGGAAAAATATCACTAATTTGAGTGTACTATAAAAAATAAATTTTGTAAAATGCGAATCTTCTTTCAAAAATACTTAAAAAGTTGTAAGTTTCAAAATTTTTAATATCAATGCGAAATATCATTTTGGAATTTTGCAAACAGATTTAGAAATTATTTAGAAAGAAACGGAAAAAAGTTGTAAACGTAGTTCAAAATCTGACAACATTATAGTAATAACAAAATGTGAAATAATTTCAAATTTGTTATCCGACTAAACTTTTAATATAACGTCGACTACATAATGGGATTTCACTACTTAATCTGAGGAAACTACTTTCCTCACAATTATGATTAGAATTAAAGAATGTTGCATTCATTAAAATCAATGCGCTGAGTGCAAATACAGTTTAAAATCATAATCTACTTAGAAGATTATGGAAACATTATTGCACTTAGGCCCATTAGCAAAAGTTCTCCCGTTTTATCATAAATTACAAAAAGTTAGCATAATACGTATTTTCCATTATTCTTTAAAAATATTATATAAAATTCAATATGTGATTTTAAAAATATACTTATTCAAGTTTTAATATCAGTCTTCGAGCCTGAATCCCAAATGTAAATAAATACGAATATCTATATATATATTGTTCAGGAATAAATTCAATGATACCAATTGAATCGGTCCATGCAAAAAGGGCACTAAGTCCATTTTTCGGTAAATTGAGATAATAATAAATTCTAACTTTTGAGGCTCCGGTCTTTCATTTGGCACTTATTAAAATTATTAATCTTCATTTCCTGATGTCCGATTTATGCAAAAAGGGCCCTAAGTCCAGGACTTAGGTCCCTTTTTGCATAAATTGGAAGTGACATTTTTTATATCGGGTATTATTTACACTGAGAAAAAAATGTGGTAAAAAATAGTATTTAATACTACTTGTTGCGGTAAAATATGTGCCAATAAATACATGTCGTATATATTTTACCACTATAAATTGTCATGTAAGATATATTGTAGGATACGCGTTGCAGTTGTAATAGTTACAACTACTCTGGTGAACAACAAATACTGTACCAGTTTTGTATACTATCCATATTGGTAAATATAGTTATGTTAACATATACGAAAATCATGTTACTACAATGTTTAGTATTGAAATATTAAATATGAATAATTTAAACTTATTCGTATTAAGAGAGATTTGTTTACTGATTATTACACACATACTCACTGTATTTACAAATAACAATAATCTTTCGGAACTGCTATAATTTAACGTCTGTTAATTAAAACCGTCGGTTAAAATTACAACAATATATACCAGATAAATATCTAGGTTTCTACAATTCCCTGATCGAATGGCCTACTGTTACTGATGAAAAAGATAATGAATTTAGTTCTTAATAAACTGCAAAATGTAATTTTACATTGTATTATACTTTTGCAAATAAATTAGTTAGCTGTGCTATAAAATTATTACTTTTTTTTTCATGTTACTCGTGATTCATGCAAAAAGGGACCTAAGTCCACTGATATTTTTTATAATTAATAAAAATCCTCTTTAACTTTAAGCATAGAACGATATTTGTACTATTGTAAGTGCATAAAAGCAACATTTCTATTAAATAATATTTTTATTTTTCATTCTATATGGACTTAGTGCCCTTTTTGCATGGACCGATTCAATTAATACCCAGGGGAAAATCTTAAAACTTATATGCAGAGAGAGAGAGAGAGAGAGAGAGAGAGAGAGAGAGAGAGAGAGGGGGGGGTCTTCAATTAACCAGACAATTCGATAGTCGTTTTGAATTTCATGTAATATACAGCTGTAAAAAGTTTACTTATATAACAAAACAATTTACTTAAAAAATGTTTGTATTAAATCGGCTATTATATATTCCGTGTTTATGGCAATCTACGTTTTTAAAATATTTTGTTATAGTTGAAAAAAAATTTAAATAAGTAAACTTTTTACAGCTGTATATTACATGAAATTCAAAACGACTATAAAATGGTCGGGTTAATTAAAGATTCTGCTATTCAGCGTATGCTTTGTTGAAATTAACAAAAGGCCCTTTTTATGCACATCAAAGGAACATTAATTTAATATGCTGTAAATTTAATTAATAAATAATTAGTTTTAAGTAAACACTGACGAGCGTCACTTCATTTTAAACTTATTATTTATTTTTACTAATTATTTACATTAGCATATAAGGTTATGATTTACTTTTGTTTTATTATGTATAAAGTAACTTGGAATAATTAAAAAACAGCTGAGCTAATTTAGCTAAAATTTATAGGAAATATTTACTTTATTCAACGTTCCTCAACGATTTATTAAAAATGAAATGTACGTAATTGTTATCAATCACATTTATTTGCATTTTGCAAGATTCAATTTACAAAGTTTACGCTTTTTATGTAAACAAAAACATTAATTAATGTGATTATTGTGAAACTACAATAAAATATTTTAAAAATGTAGATTGGCATAAAAAAGTACTATTTAATAGCGGATTTAATGCAAATATTGTAGACTTTTGAATCAGGTTACGGCCATAATCCAAACAGGTTACTCTATATTTATATTCGGGATCCGAAACGATTACCGGACCAAATTCTGAATATAACTAATTTTAAATTTTACTCATTTATAATCGCAAATTAGGAATGTATTTTAAGTTTCTTTGGATTATTAATACAACTTTTAAATTGTTACATAATCAAATTTTAAATTTCCTGAAGTATCTAAAACAACTACATACGTATTTAAAAAAATTAAATTTTGTGTACACGTGTCCGTAAAGTAGACATTTTACGGACTCCTTTTAGTCCGTAAAGTATGATTTTAGGGACTTATCTCTGCACTTTATGGACTAAAAACAGTCGGTAAAGTGCCTTCTTTTGCGAACAGTGTATTCAAAAATAGTGTTCGCTCTTCGGCCGTAAAATTTTACGACCTCGGTTTGGAGATCGTGCGATCCTCGGTCACCAGTCCTCGGACGCACAATCTCCACTGGGTCCGTAAAATTGAACTTTACGGCCTAGGACCGAAAAGTAATATATTGGTGACGGGCGACATATCGATCTCCGACGAGTGTGATTGTTACTCTGACTCCGCTCGGGCGACAAACTTCACAAAATCTTCAAAGATCTATAATTGCGCCCTTTGCACACAATGTACTAATAAATTATATTTAACAGAAAGGCGAAAACTTGAAAAACCGAGAAGAGGACATAACACGGTACTGACATTTCGAGAATTTTAACTGCACTGGGATTATCAGTAGTTGACATTTACTGTTAAAACACAATATTTTTATGAGCCGCATTATCTTATTAATGTTTAATTGAACGGTTTTACGTGATAATTACATACGTACTAAATATTTTATATGAACAAATGTGTAAGCAATAAGAATAAACCTACGTACTGTCAGGCTGTCGTTTGTTGCATTGATAACTTTGCATTTTGAGGTTATGGAAACGACACGAATTCGACAGTATTCTAGAATTTAATGAACGCTGATAGAGTTCCATTTAAGGAATGTCATTAATAACTTTTCCATTATGATATTTATCATATGAATCAAATTTAAGAATCTGAACTTCAATTCCATTAACGCCATTACTTTCATTTCATTTCCCCTGCGACCAGAACTTCCTAACAATCATTAACTTACAAAGAGAACATTTTTGACAGTATAACAAGTTTTTGGAAAAATATCCTGAGTCTCTCCGTTTTGAAATCTGAGTTAGGTTTGTACTAAATGTATAGGAAGGACTACCATCCAGCAATCTTTGACAATCAATGCGTATACACGCACATAGTAAGGGGCTGTTAGGATGTGGGGTGCTAGGGTGACCCGTAAAATCGTAGAGCCACCTCCATCCAAGGTCTGTTATCCTAGTTTCTGCTGGAGACAAGCAACCGCCGTTGCGACCACGGCGTGGTGGTTTTCCACAGTGGTTTCTCATCCTCTTCCTGGGGAACAACTCGTAAAAAACTTCCCTTCAATGCGCATGTACGTGCTAATGAATGGGGTTCGAAAAGTCGATCCTGCCTTGGGAATAACAAACCGACTACTCAAAATACTCCGCTTAAATATATATTCACGGCCGCGTATACTAATATCGAATTACATATTGTACACGGTAAGCATCCATTATTATTTGAATAACGTTTCGTGCATTACGTATGCTTGTCCAAGGTGAGCGTTGATTAAAAACGTGGAAAGCGCAAATTTGATAAAAGTCTAATGAAAAGAATTGCGGTAATGTTGAATTGCTCAAACACAGTAAAAATAATAAATTGACCAAACTTTTCACAGGTCAACTTGTTTAATTCATCAATTCATCATCGTTGATATTATTTTTATAATTATAACTATTTTGCAATTTATTCGTTGGGAGAGAAATATTTTTATAATTTTTACATTGATGCTCCTAGTGCCGCGAATATTTACGTTTAATCATTCTGTAGGGACGCAATACGTACCCAAGAATGCTATAAAAAAGAGTATCAATATTTGGATTTATATGATATTTAAATTGAAAGTTACGATCTTCGAATCTTTCGTAACGTTATTATAAATTGTATAAAATCATTTAAACCTTTAAGAGACGGTGTAGATGTATATAACAAATATTTTTTAAATATTGCATTTATTACTTCAAGCGTGAACAGAACTAAACAACGTAATTCGTAGTAAAAACATAAATTTTTTCATATTAGACCAGATTCATTCCATTGGATTTGATGTTTCTCAACTATTAAACGAATAATATCACAAATTCCTATCTCTTCGATGTATCGATATTCTATAGAGTTCAAACGTAATCTTACGGTAATCCAGTAGAATTTTTCAAATTTGACATCGGATTCATAATCAGCAACTTAACAAACCACTATATACCAAATATTAGACAAAACTGTGCTATTTTAACATTTGTAATCGGCCATATTGCATCCGCCGTTTTGAATTTTTAAAATCTGACACCGAATTCGTAATCAGCAACCTCAAAAAGCCTTATATACCAAATTACAAGAAAATACCGTCTACAGAGAAACTCGTAGCTGAATAGATAATTTTATTTTTTCATAAATTAATTTTTTTTATATGACAAAGTGTTTTACCAGAGCTACAACTTTCAGAATGAGTCACATATGGACCCACTAACTTGTCAAAAAAATTAAAATTTTAAAAGGTGGTGTTTTTGAGATAATCAATTTTTTAAATTTTCAATTAAATGGACGCCATTTGGTTATTTAAAAATATTTGACACATTATCCCTTTGAAGCATACATTTTTCCTTACGCGGAAAATGGCTGAAAATCGTTACTCGGAGGTTTTCGGGGTCGCTGATTACGAATCTGAACTCAGATTTTCAAACTTCAATATGGCGGATCCAAAATGGCGGACCGAAATGTGGAAAAGTTACTTGATCGAGATGAAACTGGGTACTCGGGGGAATTTCGGGGTCGCTGATTACGAATCTGAACTCAGATTTTCAAAATTCAATGTGGCAAATCCAAAATGGCGGACCGAAATGTGAAAAATCTACTTGATCGACTGATGAAACTGGAATTATTGTCCCCATTTTTTTTGTATTTTTTGTTATATTTTTTTTGTATTTTTAGGCAATATTATTTATTTTTGGTAAATAATTTAAAACTAAACGACGAATACAGGTGATTTTTACAGCCGCGAACTATGACATTTTAACATTCGGGTATGCCATATTGAATTCGCCATTTTGAATATTGAAAATTTGCGTTCAGATTCGTAATCAGCGACCCCGAAAACCCCCGAGTACCCTGTTTCATATCAATCAAGTAACTTTTCCACATTTCGGTCCGCCATTTTGGATCCGCCATATTGAATTTTGAAAAACTGAGTTCGGATTCGTAATCAGCGACCCCAAAAACCCCCGAGTACCCAGTTTCGTCATGTTTGAGTGACGTTTTCTTCTCAGCATACATTTTTTGTGAAAAAATTCATAAAATTTATAATTTGTTAATTATTTAAACAATTATAACATAATAATTAATGATAAATATTGATTTATTTATGTTTCCTAACATGTTTTCTAAGGTATGAAGTAAAAAATTGCAAGAAAATTGATTAATAATTACCTGAAATATGTAAAAAATGCATTACAAAACGGTGTCGATTCAGATCGATTGTGCTTGTAAGGGTTAAAACACAAAAAAATATTAACATACCATTATTTTTCGGCGGGGCAGAAGTTTTTGTAAAAATAACAATCACTTTCTGCGGAATGTGTGCTTAACTTCCCCTACTTCTAGCATCGCAGGGAATAATTTTTTTTCGCGAAACGGTGAAATAAGTGTGTCTTCAGTTTTACTATAGAATCGCATATTTCAATATCAGCGCGTTCTGAGAACATGATCCCGGCAGCTCTGCATGATTTGAAATGGAATCAGTCAATAGCAGTTTTCGAAATAAGAATGTATACATTCGACTTTACGCGACACATTTTAACATGAGATTATATAGGACTGGTGCGTCCTATGAATCTGGTAAGTCGAATGTTTACACCCGAGTATCGAATATTGTTTTTTTTTGTAGTATGCCTAAAATTCGAATGCCTTTTTCAGGCACGTAAAATCGAATTATATGTGTACTATGACAAAATAGCATATCCGGCACATGTGCAAAAATGTTTTTTATGTGAATGTTATTGTCATCCTCGCTTTCGGCTCGGACGAGGGTCACATAAGCAGATAATACTTTTATGTTTCAATGTGCGTAAAATGTTATTTTGCACATTTTTCACTTTTTTCTGGCGCATTTTACACACACTTTCAACGTAAAATATTGTTCGACGCATGTGCGAAAATGTTTTTTGTACCAATGTGAATGCGAACCTCGCTTTCAACTCTGCCCGCAACCCTCACATTCGTGGAAAAAACTTTTATTA
Organism: Trichopria drosophilae; assembly: GCA_030407085.1. Lineage (NCBI taxonomy): Eukaryota > Metazoa > Arthropoda > Insecta > Hymenoptera > Diapriidae > Trichopria > Trichopria drosophilae. The sequence goes on along the minus strand of CM059587.1, from coordinate 40,712,749 downwards.
TTATGTATGTCTTTTCAGTGCGCACATTAAACTTTACGCACTCGATTATACTTTACGCGCGGAAAATCCGTACCTAAACAATATAAAAAAACAATATAAACCGTATAAAACAAGTGCATACGCACTTGTATCGAAAGGTACTATTTCCTAACTGCGCGCCTAAAATTCGATATTCCACACGCAAATGAGTGCGAAAAATACTACTTTCCCGCACTGGTAGACATTCTATTTTCCTCACTGAAATTCGATTTTCTTCACGAAAAGGAATGGAAAATAAACTGGTGCCGGAATATTATTTTTAACACTCCGGGAGCAGAACTCGATTTTGCGCCCTACAACGAAATCTTCGGCCCTACACCCGTCGTATCAAAAAATATCGTATGCAACATGGGCGAAATATAGATCTCCGACTAGTGTGGTTGTCACTCCTCACTCGTCGAAGATCATTAATTGCGCCGGCGTTACATAATATATTATTTGCGCACTCATTTCCGTTCGAAAAATCGAATTTTTGGGCACGGTGTTAGGGAAAATAGTATAAGCAACAGTACTCTAAAATCGCTTGGTTGGGCGCCAAACCCGCAAATCACCTATTTTGTTCACTTATTGCGTAATGCATAATTACCCATTTGTATTGAAAACTACTATTATTTACTTCTTATAGTGCACTTATATCGACAGCGACCTGAAATTGATCGAATTAAGAACAGAAACAAACTTAAAACGTAAAATTCAACGTATGTATATGTACGTTCACGGTCAAGTTAGTTTTTATTATTTTCACGAAAGTTCTAAAATAAAATACTAAATATACTAATACACATTTAAAAAATAATAAAAAAGTATAAGATTACCCCTTCTCCATCAATTTCCTTTCTATATAAAGAGTGCATCTTCCTAAGTATATGTGCTTATTAAATAGTTTATAACCATTGGAGATACCACGTTTATAACAAATGCTCAGATTTAAAAAAATATTATTGTAACTTTAGATTAAATTAACTTTAGTTATAATTCTAATGTAAAACTGATTTATAAGCCGCTCTTTTGGTATATTCCAGGGTCTGTTTAATAAATGAATCCATAGCTATTTATTATGTATCAAGGGCGAGATTATCGATCTCCGGCGTTTGGAAGAGATAGAAAGAGATACAGAAGAATTTTCAAAAAATTGAAAAAATCATGGGCTATGTCTCGACGTTACCTGAAAATATTGATACATTATTACAAGTTTTCCAATGATCAATTATCAAATTGCACGGGCATGTATTGACTAAATGTTTTTAAAACATAATAAATAAACTGAACAGTTCTTTCCAACAATAAAATAATAATAAAAACGTCGATATACAATGCAGCTTATTAGAAAGATAATGAATTTGCTTATTATAATACATTTATGAAATATTAATTCAGGTGGTTGGATGATGGTAAATAAATGCAAGGATTATTATATTTTTTTGTTGTGTACTAAAATTAAGTACCAAAGTAACATATTCACAACGGGCAAGAAATTTTATAAATTTAAGGTAAGGGATTTCATCTAATGGAACGCATGCAAGATTAACGTATTATGAGTGCGAAAATGATGAAATGATGAAAGTCAAATTTTATTTAATCTACTATTTGCTTTCTATTAATGTAACGTTTTTTTTAATCCACTTATATGAATTATTTACAAAGCCAAATCAAACGGAACCTACTTACTTTTTATAAAATGTTAGTATTGCTGAAAGAAAATTTGAATAATATCGTTTAATAATGGTGCACATTAAAACATTAAGTTCTTAATGATATTAATATAATGTACTTGAAGCTTATGTGTATTATAAGTGAAATATAATAAGACAATAACTTTTAAATATTTGATATAATAAAGTATCCTTAATAATTAACTGAAATATATGTTGGTCAATCCAGGACATACGAGAGCTTAAAAGTGAACTGAAAGTGATTAAATCTCCCCTCTATTTATTCGTCTTATAAATTGCCTGGGTAGTCATTTTTAAAATCCAGGTTCTGACCCTGGAATACGACAGAGGTCAAACTAATCAACCGAGCATTAAGTTTAAGCGGATTAACTATTGATACAAATTTCCATTTTTCAAAAGAGCATCGCAAACAAGTAAAAGATATTTATAATGGTTGCAAACTGTTCTCACTAATGCAACGACATTTTCAACGAACACGAAGCCCATTCACGAAGAAACCCAATAAAAGCGCGAAAATTGTTACCAGAGATATTTAAAAACTACAAATTAACATTAAGGGAATCGGCATTGATTTCGAACGAGATTCAGACACTTGAATCTAAGATTTCAGAATTTTAAACTTCTTAATACTTTGTTAATTATATAAATGTATTATTTACATTTTAAGTTTTTATTAAAATTGATTTCCCTTCTGAACTTTTATTTAAAAATGAATCTATAAACAAAGATCCCACCGAAAAGACTCTGCTGTTTAGTTTAACGTGACAGTCTAATGTTAATTATTAAGTAACATTAAGTAATATAATGTAATTACAGTGTGTTAATTGAAATTATAAAAGTGCGGTTCTCATTTAATCGCTTGTGAAATTTAGGATTAGGACTTAATCAGAATTCTGGAATTCCGTCCTCTGTAGCTGAAGTGAAAATTCACTATTATAAAGTGTAAACTTTCAGCCACTCTAATAAAAGAGGGAATGGTAACTCTCAATCATCCAAGTCAAAAAGATAAACACAAGCTTTGATAAAAATTGTAACCAATTGCTTGTATCCAAAAATAATACTAAAATGTATATAATCTGTACATTTTGTATAAGAATTTTACAAATTTGTAGGTATATTTTGCATAAATGTTCAATTTTTTAATACTTTTTCTGCATAAATTGTCTATACATTTGGCGCAGAATGCATGTTGCATGCAACCAATTGGTTACATTCAAATTATTGGATATACGCTACACCTCATCCCCGTATTTTAATTTATGATTACTATTGTCATAAACATTTTCAATATTAGCTAAATAAGTTAAATTTTAATTAATGCACTTTTACTTACTACATTTCTGCTATTAACTGATGTACTTGTTACAGTCAAAGTTACCTTTTTGTACAATTGCTTGGATCTAATGTTCAATGCTTATCAGTGATTATATTTTCCATAATACATCAGCGTTGGCATGGTCCTTATATTATCGATTTTATTTATTTATTTTGGACAGTACACCTTATAACACCTCAACTTCCTTTAACATTTGTATAAGTTGTAAAGTTAAGATAAGATAACAAAGGGTTTTTGTAGTCACTGACAAAAAATCCGCGACCACCTGCACGAAATTTCAAATGTCACAATAGAGAAAATTAACTATTTAGGTGAAATTGTATATCAGGGATTTATCCGATTTGTTTAGTGTTGTTCGCCATATTCCATCCGTTAGATTTAATTTGGTAAAACTATTATAAAATTAGTAATCAGCTCCGATAAACGATTTTCAACTGAATTTGGTGAAAATAAATATACGTGGCACAAAAGCGTTAAATCTAAAAGTCACGTAAAAATGTAATTAAGAAAATGGAACGCTTACAGTTCAAACAACATAATTTGAATAAAATGAATGGTCAAAACCAATACTTTCGAAGATTTTGCCAGTAGAAAAGTTTTTCGGACTCGCCAAATTCCGTTGTAAGTTTTTTCGATAAACTACATGAACATTTTGAAGGCTATGCAAATACCTATAAAATCGCTTTTTATTTAACCTCCGGCGTTCAATATTTCACACGATATATCCCTAGTAGGAATCTGTTTTTAAATATCTTGACTCACACCTGGAAAAATATGAGGGCGCGAGTGATGGCCAAGCTTGCTTTTCTTGTTTATTTTCGAAAGATTTACTTAGGTTTTTAGTTGCTTTCTTGTTTTCTATGATATATACGTAAAAATTACTATGGACCAAAATTGAAGCTTATATAAAATTTCCAAAAAATCTATATCTTTTTTATGTCTATAGACGAAATATTATATCGAGAACAGATGCAATAGCTCAGTCCATTCTGCTCTGTTCATTTCCATTAATTGTTTTTGTATTCCTTTCTGTCATTATGTTACACGCTTTTACTATAGGGTAGTTTTAGTACGTTCAAAGTATCTCTATAAGGCCCTGTATGCCAAAATCCAGCTTTAAATTTAAATTTCTTGATTTATGGTATTTACAATAAATATTAGTAATGCTCCGATATTTTTTAAACTTTCAATCAGAAATAACGGTCGGAAGAAAAACGTTTGTAAATACATAAACTAAGAAAAATCATAACGTCTGAAAAACCCTTTTCAAAGAGTTGACACATTATTTGACGAACTCCAAATGCAAAGCGATCAGGAATTTTTGACCGGTAGTATTCCTTTTGAATAAGCATCTTATAAACCACCTACTCCAACTATGCATTCTAGTATAGGAGTCGTCAAAATATAAAAATCTCGTGAGGCATGGAAACTTGTTCAAAATAGTTTACCTACATTTTTACGCTTCTTTGGAAGTCTTCAAGGATCGGGGTATCCTAAGGAGATCGTTACGTGCCTGGAAAATCTGGTTATATCACAAGAGACTCCATCCTGTATTCTGCTCGCCTGATAGCTGGAGTCTCCGGGAGAGCCTACCTCAACGACGTCAGAGACTAGTCAGAACCCAGACAAATATATATATATATATATAATACCTATATATGATGGCGAAAAGACTACCAAGTAACACTACCAAAGTGTGACCCGCCGATTGGACTGCAAAGTCCAAAAAATAATCGATACGTATTTTTTTATATCGGAAAAGAAGAACGGTTAAGGGTTAAAACTGATCCCTGAATTGCTCGAAACCCACTAAAATGCTTTATAAATGTGTCAAATATCAGAACTTATTCAACGGGTTTGATAATCAGTTATTTACATCTAGATTTATTTTTATCATATATATTTTTCTTCAAATTTGAAAACACTTGAATTTACACAGAAATCTATATAGATGTTTTTAGCAATATTTCAAAATTATTTTTTTTACGTCGACATATTTACATGGCAAATAAAATGTTGAGCTCATTATGTTTTGGATCTTTCAACGTTTCCAATATAAAAATCTTGAAAATAGAAAAAGAAACATAAATATTTATAATAAATATATAATAAATAAATATATAATAAATATTTTTAACGACAAACAAAATTAAAACTTATTTTCAATGATTTCGAATTTTAATTGTAATTTTTTGTTCATTTGAAATTATATTTGGGTTATTACGGACAAAACAACTTAGATGTCCAGTAAACGCAAATGGAAATTTGTCTGAGTGTCCAATTGTAAAAAAAACTTTCATATGTTACGAAATAACCATATTTGAGGTTAGGAATTTTAGATCGTTGTAAATTTAACATGAACGATTGTAAATGCGGGTATAGAGAGAAAAACGTATATTTTTCAGAGATAAATATATTTTATCTGCAGAAAAGTTACTAAAAGACTATGAATGATTCCCCAAAAAAGCATGATTTTTGTTTACGTCGTGAACTTTCTTAAACAAAAGTTAATAATTTATTAAGGTCTTCAAAACAGCCACTTTTAGCTATGACGGAGAAAAATAGATGGTAACCATTACTGACAGAACTATCTTTACTTATAGACCTCATTACTATCTTAGATATTATACAGTACTATATCTTGATGTTTAGAATAGGGTTATAACCTGAAAGTATTATTACCATTAATATCTCAGTAACCTTAAATATAATTATATTAACGGTTAGTATGTCCTTTATCATAATTTTTCTCTGGAGGAATTGTGCAGAGGCGTTTCTCACTTTGGACGAGAAATAATTCAAATCTACATCTTTTTCAAATCTAATTGTAACGTTTAAAAAATGGAATAAAATTGTCTATATTATGTGATATTTTTCTAAATGTGTTAAAAATATTGTATTTCTTGCATTTATGTATAGAGTTTAGTTAAAATACATATAATTACATAATAATTATATGGATTTGAATAGCCGCGAGTACATCATTTCTTCAATTAAGTGATATTGAACAAAAATATTTATTTGATGTATAAAAATAATATTTGCTCAATTTATTTAAATTTTTTTTCTTACAACTATTCCATATATTTTTATAATAATACGGAAACTATTTTTAGTGTATAAAAAAAGGCGTAAGCGCAGCGTCGTAAATATTTTCTAGTACAAGGGAATATATAGGAGTCTATTTTTAAATTTGCATGTAATTAATATCTATTTGAACCTAATATTGTTCTGATGTATTATCGTGCATATAATTATATATCATTACAACATTATAAGTATAAAAGCAAATTAATAAATATTCTACGTATAAGATCCACTTATTTTAACAGTTGTGAATTTTTCTTTATGTTCTTTTATGTTTAATTATGTAAATCGTCAACTATTTATTTACCGTTTATGAATTTCTTCGGAGTTCCTATAGCAAGTGACAAATTCTCGCTTTTTAATTTTAGAATGCTAACTGCAAAATTATATACCGCGACTTAAAAATCATGAGTGTCATGACGTAAACTAGGTGATGTAGTTTTTTTTTTAAAGTAAAAGTCAATGTAAGTAAATATTTTATTACGTATGCTGTGGAATTTTAAGTCGACATTTTAATTTACTGATATATGTTTTAATCTGCATACATTTCAATAACCCTGGATTCATCTTAGTTGCAAACAATGATTGGTTGAATAAAAAAACACATGTTTTTTTTTAAACTTTGTTTAAACTTTTCATGGTGTTTGTTTTTATTTTTATGATACATTCGCCTCACAACGACACTTTCTTAATCATTTTATATTTTCTCCTGGAGGATAAATATTGATATAAAATGAATACTAACTGGAATAATTTTAACATATTGAATATTCATACACTAAAAAGTAAAGTAATTATATGCCAACATTGAATTAACACGAAAGCAGACATCACGAAATAAATCAGTAATTCTTCAAAGAAGTACTTGCTATATTTTCTTTATATCCCTTCCAATCGCTTATTTTCACACACATTGGAAAATGAAGAGCCAACTACTAAAAAATACATATATATAAGTTTCAAATTTTTCGAATCGTACTTAACATTTTTATCCCAAAAGCAGTTGTAACGACCTTGAATGACCTCTAGTTTAAATCAAAAGTATAACGTAATTAGACGGTAGTCGGCTACAGAGACCTGAAAAACATATGTATCAATTTTGAAGATTTGAATACGTCGACTAAAGTCTCCGACCCAAGACCACAGATTGGTTGTCTGAACTTGGTCATTCCGGCAAAAAAATGACCGCCACGGAGAAAAAAATTTCGGTAAAAAAAAGTGCGACGTTCAAATTACCATACTCTAGAAAAGATTCCTCGGCTTCACCTCGGGTAAAAATTACACGCTGTCTGAGACATTCTTTATTTTACCTCCCTCGTTGAGTAATATACTAATTTTCCCAAAAATTATTTTTCAGAATCATCGAAGAGATGGTGGAAAAAATAGAACATTTTGAACGATGTGATTTTCTATTACTGGCTACATTACCAAGTGCATTAATTAGCTTTAAACTTGACGATTGCGGAATAAGACTGTTGCAAAGAAATGATTTGACTGTTCAATCATGGGAAAATGGATATAAGCAACAGATTTCTGGTAATTTTTATCTTTCTACAATATGAAACTTTAAATTGCCTTTGTTTGGGATGTTTTTAGGAATTTTAGAGCTGAGCGTAAGACGAGTCGAAAGAGGTTCAATATTCATCATGGCAAGTCCTTATGATGCCCGTACCATTTTCCAAATGATCCGAGGAAATTTGGAGTGTATTCAACCCAGAGCTACGATACATTTACCACTAAATCTAAAACTTAAAATATAGACAGGAAATTTTGTATTTATCTAAACAATATTATTACATTTGTTTATTCACAGCCATAATGTTTATAAAATTAATAAATAAAGTACATAATTAATTTCAATTCATCAAATTCTTTTTCGACTGCGAAACTGGATACCAGTTCTTCGATGCAGGCAAGAGTTCTCAATGATTCAGGAGTAGAATCTCATCCATTATCGTAGCACTTGTATAATTTCTCATCACAGCTCAATGCCTCACGGCATGTCACTTCGTCCACTTCATTGGAACTGATGTTTGTTAAATTCTCATTCGATTCATCTAACAATTCCTCATCAATTTCTGCTTCATAATTTGGCTCTAACTCGGATTTAATACCTTCAATTGACCGAGTGCGCCACCCGCAGTCATTATTGTCAAGCCAGGTAGATATATTGCACAAGCGTCATAATTATTTTAAAAGGCTTTATTTGCCAATCGTTCTATCTCTGGCCTTAAGTCATCGTCGATCTATTGGGTTTGGAGATTGTTTCTGTAAATATTATTCCACGTATTTTTTAATGTGGCCTCAGATACCAATTTGCGCTGGTATGGCAAATACTGATTTCTACTAGGGCATATGTTATGTGTTTGAAATCATTTGAAAAATAATGCATCCGGAGTATGTCAGACATATTAGAAATTATGCATATCAGGAACATCCCAGTTATACATGCCTGCAATGGTTCCTGACTATATTTCAGTTATACAACGTTTCGGGACATTTGCAGTTCCAGCAACATTCCAGATATATTTCTATTGTTATATTCCTGTTAGTATCACTGGAATTAAAAATACTGTCTGGGATAATGAAGCAAATTTCTTGCTGTACTTAAACTCCTTGTAATATGTTTCAGTTCATGAATAAGGTTTGCAAATGAAATTCAATGTATACAAGTAATTATTACAGTTAGTTACTAACAAATAATCATCACGTATAATCAGCGATTTGTGACCACAATTTTTTAATGAATATTATCTCTTACTTTTCGATCGATGATATAGTTTATTTTAATTTATTAATTATTATCGACTGTTACAGAAAGTCGAATTGCATTTATTAAAATTGGTGATGAGTACTCCACTAATATAAACCCATGCTGAAATGTAGGCCAAATACGATCTTTTTCAGAATTTATTAGTATTTAATTTGCTCGTTTGTACCAAGAAACATTTATTTTAATATTTTCATTTATATGAAATTACGAGTGAAAATGATTATTTATTTATATATTATATAATCAGCTACTTTTGAATTACCACTGTGCCACAATTTTTAGCATAACTAATGATTGTACTTTGATATGGATTGTATAAAGCGTTGCATTTCGTTAGTAAACATTACGACTTGAACGTTTCAAAAAATGAAGTATAAAAGTTATCGATAAACCCATCGGGATCAGGTGGCATAATGAATTACATATACTAAAAGATTATTATAATAGCGATTGAAAACTCAAAATGGCGACTTCAAAATTATAAGCGTCATTATCACGGAAATTTTAAAATTTTGAATGTATAATTCATCTAAATCGAGATATTTAACTCGAAAATATTGGAACCGAGGTTTTTGAGGTCGCTGATTTCAAATCTATTGGCCGATGTTCAATATTCAAAATGGCGGACGAAATATTGAAAATTGATCGGATTTGCTTGAAACTTGTTACTCCGAGGTTTTCGGAGTCGCTGATTACGAATCCGACATAGATTTGCAAAATTCAAAATAGCGGATCCAATATGGCGGACATAAAATTTGAAATTTCGATCGAGTTTTATCAAAATTAGTGTGGGGAGTTTTTGTGAGGTCTGTTGGCGAATATTAAAATTATAGATTGTAAAACAAATTGTAATGATATAATTCTTGCCAAAATACGTAGAAAATTAAGGAATATATTTTGAAAAAGTTGATTTTTTCCCTTTTTTGGGTTCAGGCGGCCATGTCGAAAATACGGCTAAATATAATCGAAAATTGATTACAGATCCGGAAAGAGCACACCCAAAAATAGTAAATGGATGCATAGAAAAATTCACACTTTATATAGTCTAATGAGATAAAAAATATCATCATTTTATGCCGTCTTGGGCATTATGGGTCAATCTGTTTTGGTTTGTTGGAAAATATAACTGTACCGAAATATTTGTAATTATTAGCCTAAAACGGCAAGAAAGTAAATTTAATATTTATTAGATTTTTTGTTTAGATATACGTGTAACAAATTAAATTTTAAATTATATTAAATTTTATTAGACACAACAAATAAAATTTTTCCAATAAAGTTTTTTACTTATTAGTAATAACAAAGTGAAAAATTTAAATGATTTACTTATTTAAAGAATAATATTATGGTCGCGTCCACCAGTGACTATTGTTAATTTCTATTAATAATGAATAATAATAAAATATATTTGTTTGACCAGTTAAATTAATAAATATATAAATGTATAAATTCTTCTGAATAATCGAAATTTGTTATCGTATATACTTTAAACCATTACTATTAGGTAAGAAACATTGAATAATATCGATCGTTTTTTATTAATACTATAATCTTTAATTACAACCAAAGTATGAAAGTTTTATAAACAAAAATTATAATATTCTTGACATTACTACAGTTTTTAGTATTCATAATAAATATAAATTAAAAAACAGCAAATTGTTTGATTTCCATAGTATAGAAGAGGAAACGTTTCGAAAGGTCGCCACGCTACTCTCAGAAAGTGTTATAAAAATTTTTGTACGTATCCTTCGATAGCCGTGATCGTCTAGTGGTTAGGACCCTACGTTGTGGCCGTAGTAACCCAGGTTCGAATCCTGGTCACGGCAATGTTTTCAAACATTGTCACGGTGAAGGTTTTTTTTTTATTTTTTATTTTTTTATTTCGACTTGGTAAAATTCTGGGGTAATTTAAAATTTTTTCAGATTATTATTTTTAGTTATAATAATTTTCTTTTTATGAATATTTATTTAATTATATGATTATAAACGGTAGAATTTCTAAAAAACACACCAAATAATAATTATTATTTTTTAAACTGCTAAGCTAAATCCTAAAAATAAATAATATTGAATACTTTTAACAGCGAAATTTTAATTTATTAATATTTCATCATTTTATAAGTAATAATGTACAAAATCAAGAAGTAAAGATGCTTATGTGTAAGTGGGCAAAAATTCCGTATTTGAAGAAGGTATATATGAACTACAAATTCGGAGTAAATACCAGAGATCGAATCATTACATTATTTATATATTTATATACTTTGCGTATTAAACTAAATAATACATTGGAACTGTCATGCAGAAAGACAAAACTTTGATCATATTAACAAATAATTGCAATAAAATATTTTTAAAAAGTATGTATTGTACCTATGGCCTGTGTAATTAAATGATAAATTTTTCACTATATTTGTTGATGAAACCACACGCATTGTTGGACATATTAATCTCAATTACATAAGTCCGACAAGAATTCGCTGACACTAAAATTTCTTTCACGCATTTTAATCAGGGATACACTGATATTATGTTTTCGGTAATAGTTTAATCTTGGCTCATATTTTGATATTAATGTACTGTATTTATAATCAAATAAATGTACCTACTGAAAAATCCTGCTTTCTAAAATATGATTTAAGAGCAAATATGATATTTCTATTATTAATATATTTGTTCCTGAAAATAATGAAAATTAAGAGAGGATTTAGCAATAACTACGACTTAATTTAGTACAAGTTTAAAAGAGGATTAATAACTTTTTGTTACAAGTAGTTGAACAACAATGATGAGATTTGCTAATTAAATATTTTATTTTTTTCATTCGTTGTGATTTGTTCTGACTTATTACGCAATAATTTAATAATCTTGGAATCAAATAGTCCATATTATGTTATTTTGAGAATTATAATCTGTAACTTATAAGCTGTGATAAGTATGTCTACTGTACTTACTAAACTATTAATGGGTTTTTTATACAATTTTTGTAAAAAAAATTATGGTTTCTAAAATATAGTTTAAGAGAAATGAGCAAATATGGTATTCCACTTATTAATATATTAATTCCTGAAAATAATGAAAATTGAGAGGATTTGGCAATAACTACGCTTTAATTTATTTGTACAAGTTTAAAAGAGGATTAATAACTTTTTGGTTGGATTTTATAGACTATAGTATACCACTGATATTTAATCAACAGACTTAAATCGATAGATATTTTTCATTCTATTATGAATAATTTTCGGTTTAAAATCTTCTTAATTTTTCATAAATAATAAGTCTTAATTCTATTATCGCAGATAATAAATTTTAAATATCTTTTCAGAATTGACTTTCACATGAAAGTTTTAAATACGTTGTACTTTGCAAAGAATTTTATGGTTAATCTTTAAATCCGTTGTACGTCAGAAAGTCTTATAAATGTTTGAAAACTGAATTTCATAGAATCGATTTTAAACATTTTAACATGAAAGGTTTACATTTTATTGAAACCCTATTATTTATATAGAAAACTGGTGAAACAAAAATTATGTAAAAATATTTTTCTTAAAGGCTTTTTACATATCCCCAAAATTGTTTTGTTTACAATAAATGAGTATACACGAAATTATGTCAATGTTAAATATAAGAATAAAAATGACACAGTATTTTGTAAATGTAACACAAGAATTACACGATTCGTCATCCGTGAAATTTGGGACAAACAAATCGGCGATTTTGGTAAACGTCGAATCAGCAAAAACTGATGACTTTTAAAAATATAAATTTTCGGTACGTGGCTGCGAATTTCGCAGTTCGATTAAAACGTTCTAGAAGTGCGGAATTCCATAAAAAGAATTTTTTCTTAAATAAACTCTTATACTTTTTAATACTCAGCAGTAAAAATGATTGACAAGTTACAAGTGTTTGCGCTTTTAGCGATATTTCTGTGCAGTGGTGAGTTGTGATAAAACAATAATTAAAAATCATTTTCAATGTAACTGCAGTTTGATCATTCATTTAACCCATTAATGCCCAAATGGCCACTTTTTTTACTGGAATTTCAATCAAGTATTTCGTATAGAAATCGAAGTTAAGGTAGTACCCCAGAATATCATATGTTGACGAAAAATATTTAATAACGTTTCCAAGAATTTAATTTTCATTATTAATAATATTGTTGAAAAGTGAAAGCATTATTCTTCTTGACAAAAAATTTAAATGTGCAAAAATAATTGGGTAAGCCACTTTTGTTATTTTTTCAAATTTTTTCTTCTCCGCTGATAAGAGTTTTTTAAAAATAAACGGATTTGAACAAATTATGGCTTATTTTTTCGAGAAAAAGATTCGCAACAACTTGACCGCAGGTATTTTGAAATTTCCGAAGCCAACGATAAATTATCTCTATTTATTTTTAAAAAGAACGACTACTTTTAACGAATTTTTAGTAATTTTCGTGATCAGACAAAGAATCTTAAAAAAATTATGCTGTAAAGTTAAAGAGAATCTTTTTCTCGAAAAAGTAAGCCTCCATTCGTTAAAATCCGTTCATTTTTACAAAGTTCTTAACAGCGCTGAAGAAAAAATTTTAATCAATAACAAAAGTTGCTTAACAAATTATTTTGCACATTTAAATTTTGTTTTCAAGAAGAATAATGCTTTAACTTTTCAACAATATTATTAATAATGAAAATTAAACGCTCTTCGAGATTCCGAGGTCAAAATTGAGTTTCAGCCATTAGGAATTTCAATATGGCGTCGAATTTGACAAAAATGTCCAACAAATTGGGAAATATTTATTCTTACCAATTTTTTTCAAGTAATTAGAATATTGGGATTCTATTGAAACTCTGGATAAAGGTGGATAAAACATATGAATTTTACGAAAAAATTTTACTTTTATACCCCACTTCATTGTAACCTCAATGAAAATTTCATTAAAGAATTACTGAATGCTCGAACTTAAAAACTATAAGCTTTTTTAAAAAAATGCTACGAATGAAAAGTTCTTACAAATAATCGAGAAATGTACTTGAATTTTTTCAGATTATTTAAGTTACATTTTGAGAAATTTAAATTTAAAAATATTTACGAAAAATTCTGCAAAAAATGGTGGTACAATTTTTTCAAAAAGTTGATAATTCTCTAGGAAAAATTACAATATACACTACAATATTTGAAATTCTTTTTCTCGAAAATTATCTCAATTCATTGAAGAATGTACCAAAACTTTTTCAGAATTTTTCGTAAATATTTTTAAATTGTTTAAAAAATTGAAATACTGATTATCTCAAAATACAATGTATAAAATCTGAAAAAATTCCAGAACATTCCTCGATGATTTGTAAGAACTTTTCATTCGTAGCATTTTTTTTAAAAAAGCTTATAGTTTTTAAGTTAGAGTAGCGTTCAGTTATTTTACAACGAAATTTTCATTGAGGACGCCATTTTTAGGTCGTTACAATGAAGTTTGGTATAAAAGTAAAATTTTATCTTAAAATTCATATATTTTATCCACCGTTGTTCATAGTTTCAATAGCATTCCAATATTCTAATAGTTCGACAAAAAATCATAAGAATAAATATTTCCAAATTTTTTGACAATATTTTTCAAATTTGGCCCCATATTGGAATTTCTGTACATTTGCGTAAACGGCGTACGTCATTTAAAATCTTTTTTTTGTAAGTTATAATTTTTTTTTAATCCATTAACGCCCAAAGGACACTTTTTCATGCTTCTATTTCAATCGAGTATTTCGTATCAAAATCGTAGTTAACAAACATTGATAGGTACATATCCTACTGTTTTCGAGGTCGCTCTTCAAGATTCCGAGGTCAAAATTGACTTTCGGCCATTAGGAATTCCAATATGGTGCTGAATTGGAAAAAAATGTACAAAAAATTGGAAAATATTTATTCTTACCTTTTTTTCGAGTCATTAGAATATTTGGATTCTATTGAAACTCTGAAGAAAGATGAATAAAATACTTTAATTTTAAGAAAAAATGTTACTTTTATACCCTGCATCATTCTAACGACAGCAAAATGGCCGCAACAATGAAAATTTCTTTCACATTTTGTGGACGCTCTAACTAAAAAACTACGATCTTTCTAAAAAAATGGTAAGAATTAAAAGTTCTCAGAATTCATCAAGAAATATCACGGAATTTTTTTAGATTTTTTATCAATTTTTTTTCAAAATTTTTTCAAAATTGTATTTTTGAAAAATTCTGAAAAAAATTAGTCTATTCTCTCATGAATTCTAAGAGTTTGTTCTCCTTTGCATTTTTTCCCAAAAGTTGATAGTTTTTGAGAAAATTAATTTAAAATATTATTATTTTTTTTGGTTAAAAATTGTCAACATTTGGAAAAAATTGCAAAGAAAAAAAACTTCTTAGAATTCATCAGAGAATACAGTAAATTTTTTTCATAATTTTTCGAAAATAAATTACAATTTGAAAAAAAAAGTTTTAAAAAAAATCCCCAAATGTCAACAAAAAAATATTTAAAAAATCCAGGGATATTTCTCCATAAATTCTAAGAACTTTTCATTTTTATAATTTTTTAAATAAAGTTGAGTTAGAGCGTCCAGATAATTTCAAAGAAATTTTCATTGTTGCGGTCATTTTGAGGTCGTTAGGATGATGTAGGGTATAAAAGTAAAATTTTTCCTTAAAATTCGTATATTTTATCCACCTTCGTCCATATAGTTTCAATAGAATCCTAACATTCTAATAGCTTGACAAAAATCATAAGAATAAATATTTCGCAATTTTTAAAAAATTTTTTTCATTCGACGCCATATTGGAACTCCTGATGGCTAAAACTTAATTTTGACCTTCGAATCTTGAAGAGCGACCTCGAAAATAGGATATGTACCTTCCAATTTTTTCAACCTTCAAAATGAGAAGAATTTTTAATTAATAACTAATAAATGTAAATTGCCTTACAAAATGTTAGCTTTTATTACTTATGTGCAAGTTCTAATATTTCAATTCAATTCAATTCAATTTTATTTAGGTGTATACAATATTTTTACAATATATCTATATATAAAAAATATACAAATATACCTTGCAGATATAAATAAATATCAGCGCGCAGGCCTAAAAGACTTAATCTAAATAGTAAAACTAAAATAAAAAACTACTATATGTAACTAAATATATAACTAGAACTAAAATGCCAACATTCTAACCAAACCATTTATTTATTTAACCCTTTGAAGCATACATTTTTCTTTATTTCTTATTGACTTGAAATTTGCTACTCGGGGGTTTTCGGGGTCGCTGATCACTAATCCGCAATCAGATTGTCAAAATTCGAAATGGAGGATCCAATATGGCGGACAAAAATATGAAAATCCATTGAAATTTCCTGTATCTTCAGGTTTGCTGATTACGAATCCGGTGTCAGATTTTTAAAATTCAAAATGGCAGATTCAATATGGCGGACAAAAATATGAAAATTCATTAAATTGTTGCGTTCTTACATCATGATGGCCGCCATTTTTAATTTCGTAAAACCAATATCGGTATCGTCATCAGCGATATCTAAAACCCTATTATACCAAATTTCAAATGATTATCTGAAAAAACAGCGTCAATAATGAATTCTTTCGAAAAAATCGTGTTTTCTTCATGTTTGTTTATTTATAAATCATAAATAATAAACAATCATATCGTAATAGCTGTTTTTATACATTCTTCTATCACTATAGTAATAGAAAATAGCAAAAAGACCGATCTAAATGCGTTAACTGGAATTTAAATTAGCAAATATCAAAGAAATCGAGGTGGTAACGTGGGTTACCACCATGCTTCTAAGGGTTAATACTATTATCGATTATCTGATAACAAAAACTATGAAAATAATTTCTGGATAACGACGATTAAAAACATTAAACTTGTTGAAATAAACAATTTAAGTAAATATATCAATATTTATCTTCAACAGTTTTTTAAACGATTTTTTAGCTGAAAGTGTTGTAATTTCTAAATTTTTTAGTTTATTAGGCAATTTGTTAAAATTTGTTATCGCTGTGTATTTACTACTTTTTTTGAGAATTGTTTTATTAATAATGGGAAGAAGAATACTATTATTTCTCGTGGATATATAAATTTTTTTAATATTTTTTTTTATAAATGGTTATAAATAATTCAAAACAATTCAATTTATGCAAGTTATATTTCATGGACTTAACATTTTTTTTGTTATTGTACTAAATTTTTGTATATTAAAGAGCGAATACGCCCCTAATTAAAGTTCTAATATTAATAATAACACAGCCCAACAAAGATTTAAAAATGTCATGTTGCCCTATAAGTAAGAATCGATTCTGGTAGAATGTTTGCTTCAGAATCCAAATATGACCACCAAAATATCCAATTGGCTCTAGTTTTTCAGATCATAATTCTGATATGAGTTTTCCCTCAGATTCCAAATATGTACTCCAAAATATTGAATTGACCCTGCGTTTTGCCCAAATTGAAGGTCGGTGAGGTAAAAAATCGTGTTTTAGGACATTTTAACACCTATACTATAGAACGTGACACAAATAATCAAGAAATGCAAAATGATGGATCCAATATGTCCGACGAATTTTTGGAAATACGAATCACTTCAAACTCGTTATCATTTTGGCAACTTTATTTTATTTTTTACCAAATTGAAGGTCAAAGGTGTAATAAATCATATTTTTGGACATTTTTGTAAGTTTTTCTAGAAAAGTAGTCAAGACGAGAACGAGTTTGAAGTGATTCAAATTTCAAAAAGTTCGTGGAACATATTTGATCCTCTATTTTCCATTTTTTTTATATTTTGCGTCACGTTCTGTAGTATAAAACAAGATATTTCCTCTTTGATCTAGAATTTGAGCAAATGCAAAAAGTACATCCAATTCAATGTTTCCGCATACATATTTGGATTCTGCGGGAAAAATTGTATGAAAATTGACTTTTGCCAGTGGGATAATAGCATTTTTTTGGGCTGTGATTAGATACTCAAAAATCCTGAAAATCGATTTTTTTACCCCTTTGACCTTCAATATCTCAAAAACTAGAGCAAATTTGATATTTGACGGTCATATTTGGATTCTGAAACAAAAATCCCTATCAGAATTGAGTCTTACTTGTAAGGCAACAAAATTTTGTTGAGCTGTGTAATATTAACAAATATTGTGTAGTTAACAGGTGTTCCTCGATGCCAATTGAAGCTGAGGCTTGCAGTGAATTATGCAAAAGTTGTAATGGCGTTGCATCGTTCAGTAATGGCAAATGCGAATGTCGTGTTTCTCAAGATGATAAAGAAGGTATCAAATAAGAATATACAATAACTATAAATAATAAATTTTCAAATTCTTCGTGATGCGGTCATATAAGATTTTATTTTAATTTTAAAGATTAATTGTATGGGTTGGTTAACTTTTTAAAATGAAAATAAAATCTTATATGACCGCATAACGAAGAATTTGAAAATTTATTATTTATAAATATCGTCGATCGATTAATCATTCTAATTTTAATTGGATTTCAATACAATAACTATATCAATAGTATAGAATATATTTCCCTAGCATTTTATTAACCTATTACAGGAGCAAGATGCATTCAAAGAATGAAACGAGAAGCAGAGGTTCTCGGATTAGGTTTGGTTTCTTGCGATACAGCAACTGAGAATCGGCCAGCTCGTTGCATTTGTGACTTTAAATCACCTTACACGAAAGGTAAATTAATTTTTGTCTAGAATTAAACGTTCAATCTTAATTTTACTATTTCCTTAAAATAAATTTCAAATTTGTTTACATATTTTTAAACAAAATATGTTTCAGGTGATGTGGAACGTGTGGCCAACTACTTCCACAACGATGGACCAAGGAAAGGTTCCATATTTGACGCACGTATTCCAGATTTGAGCAAGCATTTGCTTCCTACCCACGAAATAGTTGGAATTACAAAACCAAAAAGTTACGTTGTGAAACAACCCATACAACTAATTGTTCAACCTAAAGATTCGCAGAAAGAAGAACATTTGGTTTCGAGCCCAGCCAAATCTGTAGATTGTGACGATTCTGTTGAAGTAAAAACACCAGAAATTCACAGTGTGCCAGTTTCTGCTCCAGTTATTGGAATGCCCCAGGTGTATCGTACATGGACACCAAATACTTACAATCCGCAACCACAGGTTTCGTATTCGCGAGCATCAGTACCGGCAGGTCTACAATTTTACGTTTCTGCCAACACGGTAAATACTTCCTTTTTTAATTAGTCTTTTGTTATTTGATTGGTTTAATTCGATATTTTTAAAATATATGAAATTATTTTTAGCCGTTGGTACAACGAACAGTAAATGTACCAAGTGTTAATGTAAATCCAATCAAATACAGTCAGCCACTTCCGGTGCAGATGACGTACCGAATCCCTCAAGCTCAGAATGCTAATATTCCTCTTCGACTTTACTCGGTTGTCCCAACAAACGCAGTTGGAGCCATACAGTCTCCTGTAACTAATCAAGAACCTACGAAAACTTGTACTTGTCCGGATAATACAGTTGTAACAATAGGGTCAAGAAGTGTTAGACATGCTGACGATTGTCCCGAAAAGAAACTTGTAAAAAAATCTGCTGAAACATCCACAACAAAGAAAGTACGAGATGTGAAGAGCATTCTCGACACTTTAGCGGCAGAAAATAAACCTAGTTATAAAAAGTCCGAACCTAACATGTAATATTAATTTTATTAGCTTTCTTAAATATTTTGTACTCGAGTTAAAAATAGATTAGAAATAAAAAATGAATTTTGTTACTCATATCTTGTATTCAAAATTATTCACCTTTATACAATATGAATTCACTTATATTAGAAATATACGAAACTGTGGCGTTACTTCGTGTTCACCTACGGCCTTTGCCCTTTTTCTTCGTGCCACTAGACGTCGGTTGTTGCGAGGATTGATCACCACTTGTTTGTTTTCCTTGACGAGTTTTCAACTTCGGAATCATGGAACCCAAATAAGATAATAGAGAATCTCGACTGGGAAATTCGGAGTTCATCAGTGTTCCGTCATCGTTTCGTAATTGCACACGAATTCGACCTCGGTATAAAAGTTCCTTACTTCTTTCCCTTGGGTACGACTTATTTTCAACACCAACATTTAATCCTGCAGCTAGTAGTACGTCACGGATTTCTTGATGAGTGGGATTTTCTACACATTTTTCTTTTGCTATTCTTCTACCTTCCGCAAGAGTTTTCTTGCTATTCAGGTATGCCGGGTAAATACATATCCACCTATTACAATTCAATTTAATATTTATATATTTATTATTTTATATTAAATTAAAATTTAGAAAAAACATCTTGCCTTTACTTAGAACCTTATATTTAAATAAATCAAGAAATGTTTATTTTTAGTTCTATTAATTAATTTTTTGGTCCTTGTTTGTCATCGGACTTGGTACCCGTTATGGACATTAAACGTAATTAATAGATAGAATCTCTTTCAATCGTCTGATGATAAATTCATTTTTCTAAATATGTACTCGGAAATAAATTTTAAGTAAATGCCAGTGCTCAGGGAAGTAACAGCAACAATACTGTTTCTGACGAATTTCAAATAGCGGTTAAAATTCGAAATCGTTAAAAAGAAAATTTTTATGAACAGATACAATTTTATTACACCTTTTTGAATAGTTATTCATAATTTTCCGACTATGTAGTTATTAATAATTAATTTTAATGATCTATAAATGTTGTTGAAACTGAAAAACTTGGTACTTTTTTCATTCTAAAGCTTCCGTATCGAAAACAGTGCAAGATACACTAAAAATGCACTCAAACTTTTTTGTAGAGCAAAAAATTTCTATACAAAAAAGTTAGCGAGGGCCCTAAACTAAAGTTAATAGTTTAGCCACGAGCAATGATGGAATATGCCTCATATTTTACAAAAATTCTAAAATATTCATAATTAACTTGTAAGACAAAATTCCAGCGTGATTCATGGATAATCTATTAACTTTGCACTAGGGCTCTCGCTGACTTTTTTTTAGGAAATTTTGTGCTCTATAAAAAAGGTTCAGTGCATTTTTAGTATATCTTGCACTGTTTTCGATACGGAAGCTTTAGAATTAAAAGAGTAACAAGTTTTTCCGTTTCAACAACGTTTATAGATCGTTACAAATAATTATTAATAACTATATCGTCTAGAAATTATGAATAAATATTCACAAAGGTGCACTCAAATTCGATCTGTTTATAAAAATTTTCTTTTTAACGAATTCGAATTTTAACCGTCATTTCAAATTCGTCAGAATCTGTGCGGTAACTACTACTTCCCAAAATGCTGTCGCATTGACTTAAAATTTCTTTCCGTGTAGACTTCTGTCTGTTAATTAAGGTTAAGGTCCATAAAATGACCAAATCCGGTGAAAAACGTGGAACAAAAAATGTCCAAATAAACATTTTTTGATTATTTTATATATTTTAAACATTCAGCAACGCATGCTAATACATGCAATTGTATTCTAAAAACAAAACTTTTTAAACTATCGTCATTTATAATTATACTTTATATTTAGAGAATTATGTAGAAAATGATTATACTTTAGCAGATTAACGTAGATTAACTATTATTGCAGAAAACTATTTGGTAGGGTTGATTATCATTTTAAAATATGAGAGGTCTGTATATAAACTGTATTAAAGATAATATTATCAGATGTCTTTGTAAATAGGTTTATGAAATTATATTTTATTACGGGAGAGTCCGGTAGCCCGACCACCTAAGGTTTTTGAAATATAACTTATTCTTCATGACTTCAACAAGTAATAGAAAATATTAAAAATAATATTTGTATCATATTGAATACACCCATGGAGAATTTGAACGCAAAATAGCAAATCTATTGTAGAAATTCATCCTTTTCGTTGTTCATAAAATTGGTTACGCCATTTTACTTGTCCGGTAGCCCCGACCTCTCAAAAAATTAACTTGTATGTGGTAAAAATCATTAAATACTCATAATGGACTTTTATTCGAAATAAATTAATATTTACATGCTCCATTATTTAATACAACTTAAAATAGGTGTAGTAAGCAATGTAATAAACATATCGTTAAAGAAGTTTTTTTGATGAAATTTCTAAAACATAATCATAAAGAACATAAACATAATTTTTTCTTTTGCCTTCGCAGTTTTGTAAATGACATTGTCAGTTAAAATTTCCGAGTGTTTGGCTCGTCTATTATTAAAAATCTTTGTTTATTATTATTGTTTTTAAAAAATAAAGCTTTTTTTTTTTAAAATGTAATGTAGAAAACTACGTACTCAACATCTGGTAATTTCCGTTACTGTTATTATAATTATTTATTTTTTTCTTAAATAAATCACTTCACATAACTAAAGCCACCATACGATATGTAGTCATATCAGTCTATTTGCGAGAGGATTTTTATGAAGAATAAACGAAAAAATAAATGACATTTAAGTTTAATTTTATTACCGAAGTCAAGTAATTGTTACATAAGCAATATTTTTACCGGTCAGGGCTACCAAACTGTAAATGTTCGAGGGTACCGGAAAGTATGTATGAGCCTTGAAATTGTTATTATAAACAAATGAGACATAAAAAATGAAGTTTATTTAGCCTAAATCGAAACCTGAGAGATGAATATTTATGTACATGCAACAATAATTAGCCCACTTATTATATGGTAATAAATATTAAATGTGAAACTTTTATCTATGTTTTCTTAAATGTTATTTTATGAGTTTGAAGAATAAAAATTTATGCTACACCATTAAAGTAAAGATAAATAGCTTCCTATTCTCAAATTTACAGTTTTGGGTTGTGTACCATAAGAATATTATAAAATTAGTCAAAATCTATAATGACATTCTTAGAACTAATTAGTGGTCGGGCTACCGGACTCTCCCCTATATTTTATTACTTATTTGCGTAAAATATGTGCGTTGTATTTCACGTATGGCACCACAGATTGATCTTTTTATAGAAATATAACGACTGTCTTCAGATGATATCCATTACACGGAAAGAAAATTGAAGCAGTTTTTACAGCAAGCAATTGTATGCTGTACAGGTTCCAACAAATGTAAAATAGTGATTAAAACTCAAAATTAAGAAAGGAAAATTTATTAACAAGTACACTTTCATTACATCTTTGAGATTATTTATTCATAATTTCTAAACAATTTAATTATTAATTATTTGTAATGATCTGCAAACGTTGCTAAAAGTGAACAATTCTGTACTTTTTTCATTCTACGGTTTCCGTATTGTTAACAGTGTAAGATACAATGACTCTGAAGCTAGCAGCAAATTCGCAGCAGCGGATTCGAAAAAACTGTCGTTTTCAGCAATTAAAATTGCCAAAAACAGATTATTTGTATAAAATTTGTCTAAAAATGTTTAAATGCAAGTAATTATTAATAAGAAATTATCCATTTCCACAGTTTTCTTGAATCCACTGCTGCGAATCTGCTGCTAGCTTCAGCGTCATTAAGATACACTGAAAATATACTAAATCTTTTTTGTAGAGTACAAAATTTCCTACAAAAAAGTCGTTGAGTATCCTGGTCTAATATTAATAGGTTAGCCGCGAATAAAGCTGGAATTTTGTATTAATAATAAACTTATGAATATTTTACATTGATTTTATAGTTAACAAAGCGTCAAAAACACTTGGATTTCTTAAATGCTTCACTCGGTTCTTTAAAAATCCTGAAGCCTTACGTATGCTTTACATGATTGTAATAAGGCCATTTCTGACATATGCGTCCGTAATTTGGTCACCATTTTATCAGAATAGTATCTCGAGAATTAGAACTATTCAGCATAAATTCCTACGCTACATCGCATTGAAATTAGGACAGCCAATGAGTTTCTACGATCATAACTATTCACAAATTGCTACGTAACTCAAGCTTCCATCCCTCCAATCACTAAGACGTGTAAATGATTTAATTTGTATTTTCAAGATTATCCGAAATATTTTTCACTGTAGTTCTCTATATGACTTATTACCTTTTTCTGATCGGACATATTCATTGCGAGTTAACTATCCTTTTTATGTGCCGTTCAGTGAAAAATATTATGTAAAAAGTGTGCCGATATATAGAATGTGTGCTCTGGTCAACTCATTATGTGATTATAATACTAATATTAAATTCTCTGATTATGATGTTTCCAATTGCGACATTATTCCAAATATTAAGTCGGAATTTCATGAATTTAATTAATGTAATTAATTTTTAGGTTTTATTCTTCCTTTTTGAATTTATATTTGTTTTTCAATTCAAGATTATATTTACTACTGTACACCATGTATACAAGAAAGGGTATAACCCATTAAATAAAATTAAATAAAATAAATAAATTTTAGAACTTCTGTAAAATATGATGCATATTCGATCATTGCTCTTGGATATCCTGTTAACTTTGGACTACGGCCCTTGCTGACTTTGCGCTCTAGGGACCTAGCTGTAGGACATTTTGCGCTCTGCAAAAAAGGTTCTGAATATTTTTAGTGTATCTTGCCCTGTTTTCGATACGGAAGCCATAGAATGCAAAAAGTACCAGGATTTTTCACTTTTAGCAACATTTACAGATTATTACAAATAATTATTAATAACTAAATTGTCTACAAATTATGAATAAATATTCTCAAAGATGTAATAAAAGTAAAAGTGTCCTTTTACATCAAATTTCCTTTCGAATTTTAATCGCCATTTTACGATAAAACTGCTTCAAATTTCTTTCCGTGTACAATTTTATTATCATTGTAATGAACATCACAAATTTTACTACCGTAAGATTTATATTATACCTCATATCAAGTTAAGAAGATACGTATTGTATACAAGTTGAAATATTCACGTTTGGAATAGCTAGAAATTGACTGCTGATTTCAATTATTGTATACAGACAAATTTCTAGACCTTAAATCATAGCTGTTTACGATACTATTTTTTAATGTGCCAATCTCGAATATCATTGATGATCCATAAAGCACAGGACAAGCTGTATTACATTGAGATGTATGACACAAACCATGATTGATAATCTAGATATTTCTCCAACATCTTTATCGAATTCGGAAAAAGTAAATCTAAATACAGTTTCGAATCAGTGTCTATAGAAATTCTGTTTTTCTTGAAACACAAAATTCTACGTTACTAGAAAAATTGTTTATCCAAATAATTTACAATTTAGTATAAATCAATTTTTTTGTAATAATTATATTTTTATGATCCCATACTGGATCAAAACAGAGCCTATAAGTTAACTGCGGTTAAAAGTCATTATGTTTGTATACAATACAACAAACAATATCTTTAGTTATTTAAACAGAAATAAAACATGTGATGTGAAGATGTAATCTAACTTTAACAAATTTCATTTAAAATACAGTAATTATTATAAAGATTCTTTTGACAAGTGTTAGAGGTTAGAATCGGACTAATGTAAAAATGTCTTTCACCAATAATAAATCTACTTTAATTATTTAATGTAATGATAGAAAATCGTGAAATTTGTACATAAAAATATTTAATATAAAATAAAACGCGAACCTTTCACTATCACTATGTTTTTTTGACGGATCCCAGATGAGCGCCATTTTTAATATTCTCTATAACGTGGCGGCTAGTGGCGGCCTCGCATAAAATCATGTGTACTAATCAATAACCGTACAAATAAAATGTAAATAATTTTTTAAAAATTAAAAAAAAATATATAAATTGTAATGTGTTAAAAAAAATGAGTTCTGAAACATAAAAAATTTATTAGGGTATTAAAAAAAAATGTAAAAATGAATTTGGGCTCGTCCGGGATTTGAACCCGGGACCTCTCGCACCCGAAGCGAGAATCATACCCCTAGACCAACGAGCCATGTTGTACGCAGAACAGAAAAACGGGTATGTAAGGTAAGAAATTATTTTCAATCGAATTAACAAATATGGAGCACAAAAGTACATTTATATGAATTTTTCTATATTGCTTGTGTAATATGTTTATTTTCTCGGTACGTCGAATTCATTTATAACGAATGTTATGCTTTCGAATCCAATGCCAATATATCTATAGTAAACGAAAACATATTGACCCAGATTCGACGGATTCCTTAAACGAATATTATACAAGAAATTAATTCGCGTCTTCACTTCAAAACCTTTGTTGTATAAATCTGCATAAGTCTACTGATTCACTAGACAAATTTTATTGATGTCAGCTTAGTCGTGGCATTTTTAATAACTTATCACTAAAATCGGTTAGTTACATTTGGTTAACGAATTAGTATACTTTTACCAATTAAAATTTAGACAGTGAATTACATTAATTAATTAAAAAAACTAAATACTTCCCAATCCATATGAATTCATGAATAATAATTACGTTAATATATTTAATCAATGAATAATTTTTGCACTTAATTAATCGAAGTTTAAAGTATTTATGATGGAATATTAATTATAAATATAAGTAAAGATTAATTCGAATTGAAAAGCAACAAATTTTATTTCTACCCGTGGAACGCAAAGAAATACATAATTTCATTGTCCGAAAGAATTTAGGAAGAATAACGACAAATCTTCAACATATTAAATAGAATTCCGATTTTAGATACCTAATAATAAAGTTTTTTTTATCAATTCTTTTCTATTTTCATAATTTCTTCGAATACTTTGCATACCTTATAATTTTTAATAAAAGAATATAAAAAATAGTACTTTTTGCACCAAGGGCGTGAAATGGTCCTTTTACGCCCGTGGTACAAACAATATTTTTCGATTTAGGAGGAGTAAAATGACTATTCATTCTAGCACACAAACTAAAGATTTTTACGAATCACTCCGACGCCCAACACAGACTAGCGAGTTTATTTTTCAATCAGTAATGTTTTTGTTTATAATGGAAAATTCGTGTAATATCCCGCTACTGCGCGTTTATTTGTTTTTACAATTGTCGTTTTCTATTGGCTCCCACCATTAGCAGAATGTATTGTAATGTAGAAAATTATAAGAAATCGTATTTATCAGCTTTTTTTGAAAAATTGTCAATTTTCAGACTATTTTTATTTTACACCCGAGGGTGTAAAATGCCGATTTCACGCCCCGCAAAGGAGGCGTATAATGGTGATTTTACGTCCCCTGAATCGAAAATAAATTTATATCAATTGATTTTAATGTTTTAAATAAAAAACTGAATGGCATAACTTGAAATGATGAATTAATTTTCTTCTGACCATTCCTTTCCAAATTCTTAATTCTTTAAAATACTTTCAATGCCAATATAAATAAACAGATACATTTTTTTTAATATTTTAGGTAAAAAATTGAATCTTAGGAATTCAAATTTATTCTTCCTAAGCAGGATAACAAAAAAAAAGATTGAACGTATTAAATACAATTCAGATTTTGTATTTTGAATGATTCTAAAGTGCTCTGCAGATAAGGTACGAATTTTCACCAAAAATTGTAAATAAAAATGCCGGAATCAATTTTTTAAAATTCGGCCTCTGTGTAAGGGCAATTTTAATTACTAGTGACAGTATCCTAGAAACTGCTAAAGAAATTAATGGAGAAATGACTGAGAGTTTTCGAAAAAAAATGTGATTTTTATTTACTTCCGATAATTCTTGGTAAATTATCAATTGATGTCTTTGGTATTTTCTAGGAAATTATCTAAAGTAACGAGAATTGCCTTTGCAGAGCCTGAATGTTGAAATTGTTATTCATTCATCTTTAATTTACGTTTTTTAGTGAAGTTTCCTACCTTCTCGACAGACCACTTTAGAACCCCCTTAAACTTATCTTTCCAATTATTGTTTATATTCTTAATTTTCTCCAATGCGTTCAATACCTACTGTAAGAACAGAAATAAATTTATATTAATTTTTTCAATATTTTAGGTCAAAATATTGACTTAGATGAATTGAAATATACGTTTGTTATTGCTTGTCCAATTACATTTATTAGATCATAAACGATTCGTTTCGTTGTGTTACAGAACACATCGAATTCGATTCAATGCGAATTTCACACAATAAAATCGATTACAATAGATATTACAATATTCTTCGTTACGAATTATTTCTAAATAGTGAAATTTATTTTCGGATAGTATAGTAAGCTTTAAAGTTTATACACGGAGAACAATAATCTGCAGATTATAATCTCCACAACAACAGAATTATTTTTTAAAGTTACAAATAGTTCTTGTAAAACTGGCAAATGATTCTTTAAATATAACAGAAAATTTTGTAGTTTCTACTTTATATGTATCTGCAGTCACAATTTTTTGTAAAGTCAATATTTTATGCAAGACTTAAATTATTTTTTAGCATTCTCTGATTCTTCGGTATCAATCGAAGTAAAAAAGTTAATCGTGTCAGCGTTATAGAAGAACATGGTTCTCGAAATCATCCACAAAAAGTGACAAGGCATTAAAAAAAATCCAAATCTACAATCGGTTAATTTTGTTATGCGTAATACTAGGGCTTTTTTTTTAAATTATGATCAGTGAAAATTTTTTTAAATATAGATCCGAGTTTGTGGAAAGATAATGAAAGTTCCTAGCTGCTGAGAGAAGAGTCCAATGATTGCAAGTAGTAATTGATGTAGCTGAACGTGGAGTTGCTTTAATCGAAGATTATAATGGTATTTTGACTAACCAGGAATAGCAAAAGCAGGGTCTGTTACAAGTGGTTTAACAACAATTACGAGATTTTGTAATTAAATATTTTATTGTTTTCATTCGTTGTGATTTGTTCTAACTTATTACGTAATAATACACAAATTTCTATGCCAATAAGCGCTGAAGAAATTCTAACACTCCTAAGATCCTTTGGTCGGAACTTAGAAACTTCGGATTAGTTAAAGAAGACAGAAAACAACTATCAGTCGCTTGCGACATAGAAGATTTAAACATCTACTTCACCGGTGTCTCTAATAAGTTGCGATAACTTAGAAGTCATGAAACTTATTAAAAATATCAAATATAATTCATCTGGATGTGACGACTTTAATCTTCATTGTCTCAAGCACTCTTTGCCTGCGATAATCCATCTTCTTGTTGACATTTTTAATATGAGTTTTGCCACTGCTGTTTTCCCAGATGAGTGTAAAAAAGCTCTAGTCAGGCAAATAAATAAAGTACCAGTTTCTTTACCATCAGCAAACTATCGGCCCATAGCACTTCTACGTCTCCCTGTCAATCTCTTAGAGAAAGTCGTTTTTTACCAGCTGATAGATTTCCTAAATAAACATCAACTAATTGATCCTAAACAATCTGGATTTCGGAACGGGTATAGCACATAAACAGCGCTAATTTCTGTGCTGGGCTACGTTCGGTTGGGTATCGAGAATCGCAAAGTAACTATGTTGATACTATTCGATTTTTCAAACGCATTCAACACTGTCGACATTTCAATTCTTCTACTTAAACTTAAACGTCTGGGAGTTGTTAATCATGAACTACGTAGGTTCGTCTCGTGCCTAATTGGTCGACACCAGTCGGTAATTAGCGAAGGTTCCACTAATTCAAGCTGGAAGAAACTATTCGCAGGAGTTCTGCAAGGATCCGTCCTAGGTCCATTTTAATTTTCCATCTTCATTATAATAACTTATCTTTAGTTCTTAAGTTTTCCACCCATATTAATGCCGATGATCTTCAAATCATGGCTCAATGTGACCCGTGGAATATAGCAACTACCATTGTAGATCTCAACAAAGACATTGCTGTATGCTGAACAAATGAAGCTTACTTTCAACCCAAGTAAATCCCAAGCAATAGTATTACGCACACAAGCAATAAGGCAATGCAGCCATTGCTGCCACCAAGGCTTAATAAATATTTTTCATTCATTCATTCATTCATTCATTCATTCATTCATTTCATAATTTAATAATATTCGAAGCAAATAGTCCGTATTATGTTATCTTGAGAATTATATTCCATAACTTATAAGCTGTAATAACTATATGCTTACTAAACTATTAATAGTTGTTTTTATACAATTTTTGTAAAAAAGAAATCAAATCTTACCTTTTACAATAGTTATGCGAAAATCACGTAAAAAGAAGTTGTAGTGTTTAAAAAAATAAACAGTTTGATCCTGTATGCGTTATGTTTTGATTTGAAAATTAAGCTCACAGAAAGCCTCCTAATGATGTGCACGGAAATCCATTTTCGACAATTCTGTGACAATAAAGTGTTTCCTGTGTGGTCAATTTTCAAATCAAAACATAACGCCTACAGGGTTAAATTCTTTGTTTTTTTTTCAAGCTGTACAACTTCTTTTGCACTATTTTCGCGTAACCATCGTGGGAAACAACGTACACGTGATTACCTACATTAATTGGCATTTTTTCGCCTTTTGGGAACTATAATATAAAACGAAATATATTCATTGTAAATCAAAATAACTTATTCACTACAAAGATTCATTGTTTATATTCCTGTTATTTCATTAGGTATTGAACTATGAACTAACCAACATTTGCAATGTCTAACAGATATTCCCTTTATAATATTTTATAACAATTTTAATACATTTATATTTTTAACTGATTCAGACATTGTTATGAAATGAAGTTTATAGAATTATACACATAGTGCTATTTGTATTTTTTAGTATACATATATATTAATTAGTAACATTACTTTAGTAATGTATTTATTTATATAGTAATGCAGTCTGATGTAATTAATAATTTGATGACGCGAATAAGTTAATAAATAACGGCTCCTGTATATTATTCTTGATTTTAACCGTCTATTAATGTTTTTCATCATTATACTAAATTAAACGTAGGAAAAGAAAAGCGAATGCACTACGTACGTTTCAAAAGAGACTCTGAAATGTATATAAACGTCATCATTAATTATCTGTGGAACGTATAAAAGATTTTATTTTTCGGACATCCGGCTGGTTACGAAACGTAGCAATGAGGCGATTATTTCGTTCTCATTTGAAACTTTGTTTTTGCAACTTTGTACAGTGTTGCTAGAGGAGGTATATACTTGCTTCATTTTTTTAGTAATTTTATTTATTTTAATTTTTTATTATCTTATCAGGATTATTATAAGTTTTCAGAATTATATCACTGGGGGATTATTTTCTGATATTTTTTAATTTTCTTATTTTTTGAGCTTGTATAGAGTAAAAGGTTCTTCTCTTAGCAATATTCTGTTACTTTATTTTAGGTCGCAATAACCATTTAGTCATTAGCGATCACAATTAACATATAATGTAGATATATTTATACATTACTTACGTTTATTAACTTGTCATATAATTTTAATTTATTTCATTTTATTATACTATGTATATTCTATAAATTTTATTCAGCAACACTGAGAAAAGTATTGTATACGATAACATACTCATGGTACTGGATACCATCAGATGTTATCCGGTATCATCAGTATGTTATCCGGTAATAACGTTTACTTCATTCTGTGTACGTAAACCTGGCAAAACCATAATCCAAAATCGAAAAATTTATGAATGCATAATTCGCAGCTCAATTAGTGCTAATTTAATGCTCTGATCCGAATTTTAATGCTCCTTTATTAAAAAAAAAGATGGTCTTTCCATCTGTATAGCAAGCTAGCAGCGCCATTCGGGAATACCTATAATGAAAGCTTCTTTCAAAATTTGGCCCGGAGAATAATTTGGAGCCATTTAATGGTAGAAATATCCCATTGCTGTATAGCCCAACTTCTTTTATTGAAGGATTTACCCTTAAAGACTAATATACGAAAATCATATTTTTAGTTCAATCATTCACAACAATGGGCATCTTTGAGAAATAATTCAATGTCCATTTGATGCTCAAGGTAATATCCAAATTATTAAATTTAGATGAAATTCTTGAATGCAGAATTTAATCAATTAAAATCAAGATATAAGGCCGTTTCCAAGGTTTGAGATTATTCCATTATTTCCTAATTAATATTTTTCTTTTTCTAGTAAAATACTTAATAATCTTTATATTATGTGATTTGAAGAAAAACGTAAAAAATATGTAAATTTAACGAACTGCAGAAATATATTTGTTTATATACTTATTTTTAATTTTAATAATTTCCTAAATAAATTCACAAGAACCAAATTTAATATAGTGGGTCTTGATTTGTCTGCGTAATTATTAGATTTTATATCTTTACATAAATATATATTTATATTATAAACATTATCTTACTGCCATTTTACTTAATCACTGATAAATGAAACCTTTCATTTCTCAGACTGCCGTGAGCTGAAATTTAGAAAGCGTATTCGGTTAAAACCGCCAGAAATTGTATTTTTTCTATTTTTGGTCGGCAGCTGCATGATGATCAATTAATAGGGAAGCAATTATGCTACATTTTCCGCCCTTGCTTCGAAACTTCGGTCTAGTTGGGTATGTTTTCGAGAGATTGCAATAGAAACATATTAACCAACCGTAATTATTTACTGATTGTTCAATACTATCAATAGTTAATATACATGTCACTTACCTTGTAAGAAATTTTAAAGATAGTCTCTGTTCTGCTAAAGAAACTTTATGCAAGTAATTTTAGAAGTCAAACTTTTTACATTTAAAAAGTAAAGTACATGGATTATAATTTATCATATTTTGCTTTTTTATATCAATTTTTATTTATATTTAAATATTAACTTGTTCTTTATAATTTTCTGTTTTTACTTGAAACACAATATTTATTTCATTATTACCAATTTAAACACTTCTGTCTTTGTAGTAATAGACAACTCGACGGTTAAGTGGTTTTACTGGCCTGCTATTCTTGGTATCGCTGTTTGACAACTTTAATTTGAGGAATGGATTGATCTATTCAAAATAAAAATAACATCATTAGAAATTGTGATCACTGATTTTCTATCTAGTACATGTCATTTTCTATAATCAATAATTTTACTAAAATAAATAAAATAATGATGAGGAACTCCGCACGGAAGAAACTGCAGTAGTCCTTCTCTTATTCTAATTTTCTTCTCTCCCCCCACTATCCTCTTCTTCTCTTTCATGGCACATGCGCAGCTTTGAGTGTATAAATACACATATGTACAGTAGTCCCCATCCTAAGTTGTCCCTTCCAAAGTTGTCAGGCCGTCCAAAGTTATGCATCTTTCCTTCCAAAATTATACAGGCCATATATTCGACAGACGCACATATGTGCAGTAGTCCCCATCCTAAGTTATACCATCGGTTCTTTCAAAATGGTGGAAGTTTAGCCAAAGTTATAGCCCCTCACTATCCCCACTTCCGTAACTCCGCTTATATATGTGCAATGAGTGCTTCTGTGCGTGACTGTCGCGAAGCGAGTGTGGCTCACAATCAGCGAAACAATGTGGTGGGTGCAGGAGAGGAAAGGAAGAGAGTGGTATAACTTTGGACGAGCCAAGTATATAACTTTGGATAGACCTATAACTTAGGGCGAGGCCTACTGTAAATCATAATTTGAATTACGATATTCAACAAGGATCGGCAAACCTCGAAAAACTTCGGTTATACACACACACACACACACACACACACACACACACGCACGCACGCACGCACGCACGCACGCATGCACGCACGCATGCACGCACGCACGCACGCACGCACGCACGCACGCACGCACAAAATTTCCTGAAAAATTACCGTGCTAGTCACCTGAAAACGGGTGCAACTTGATTTTTCGGAAATATTTATAGCAACAGACAAGAAATATTGTTTTTCTGGACACGAATATTTGTAATAACGGCTAGATATTTTTATGTACGAGCTAGTCGAAATGTTCAGTGTAGCACAGTAAAATTTATAGGACAGCAAGTTTTTAAGTTAGTGCAAGTCAAATAATCCCCAATATTTGAAGAATTTATAATATGTGGCTTCATTATTTTTACTATGCCACTTCTCGAATTGGAAGCGAAAGTTTCCGAACATATTCGAATGCTACCGAGTCTAACTGCGGTGAAAACAAAAGAGCACCGATATGGCGGCCGAGTAGTCCGACGTACGGGTCTGATCTGAACTGGTCCGAACCGAGTAAACTGTTTTTGTTTTCGTTGCAGTAATTTCTTTTGAAATAGTTCGGCCAATTCATACAGGGTAATAGGAATATGTGAATCAGTTATTAATAGTCCTTTTCCTATTGCTTTAAATTTTAATAAAATATAAATATTACTTTTTCAAGTTGAAAGTAAAATAGAAATTTTTTGTTCGTGCATACAAATAATATACAACAAACATTGATATATCTTGTCAGCTGAAAGTAAATGTAGATAAGGCTTTTACGATTTTAAGAATTATTGATATTACTTATAGGCTTGCAATTTGTTTCATCTATACCCAATAAACGATATCGTGTGCAAAATTTTCACGTATTTTCTGTTTGCATTCGATTTGTTTCCATTTTGAAATGAACTGTGAGCCAAAAATGTTTACTATGCTATGACCTAGGAAATTCTACTATATTGTGGCACAGGAATTTTTGCTGTATTGTGGCACAGGAATTTTTACTGTGCTCTTGATCCGAAATTTAACATATTACTTTGGAAAAATTCAGCATAGCAATGTAAATTTTACTTTGCCAACAACATGCACTGCGTTTATGGGACAGCACGGTAATTTTTCAGGAAATTTCCGTACAAAAATTCTGGGATTTTTTTCTCCGTGTATTGGAAATCGTTTTCAGTAGTAACAGTAGATTTCATTGCACTATTCGAATAAGTAGTTATAGCAGTAGGTAATATCACAAATCATTCACTGAAGCTATGGAGGCTTAATTAATTATGTATCCTCTTTGGTTTTAAAGTTTTTATTCCCCAATTAGATTCCCTCATCATACGTTGGTAGTGGGGAAAATTCTAAATAAAATTATTATTGTATCCAGTAGTCCCTAGTCTACTCTCCCCATATTTCAATGTTGAGTTTGAATTTCACAAATTGCAAAGCATAATGTTAAGTATAAAAAAAGAAATGTGCTACTAACGTGCAACTGCATCACAGGCTTAATCTCCACTCCAATTATCCAAATTACATTTTGAGTGCATGGCGGTATGGTCAAGGAACCCGTGTAACTAACGTATCCCATACCTGACACGTCAAGGTCAAACATTGACAATGGAAAAGGTAAGACGTTCCTAGCTTGGCCAGGAGTCGTCAAACCCTGTAGTATATATATCAACGATGTTAGTCCATTGCCGATTTTGAGCTTTGGATCCAGCTGTAACATAAATTTGTCATCGCTCTCCGTCCTGCTTAATATTTCTCTCTTATTTTAACACATGTGATAATTATGTGAGTTATCTTAAATAGACGTTCATGAAATACAAATAACTAAAACTGTTTAAGAAAATGCTTATTTTAATGTATTATATTCAATATAGACAAAGGATTTCATATAAATATAATTAAACAGTTTCAAATAAAAATTATCTTAAGTATACGTAAACCAACTTTTACGTGACGGAGCAGATTCAACAAAGTCTGTTTAAGAAATGCCTCTTTTTTTTGAAAAATATCATAAGTGGTCTAAAATTAAAAATAATTTAACAATTATATAAATGTAAGAGAGACAGCTTAATAAGTTAATGTCTTGTTAACTTAAAGATTTTTTCAGTTACAGACTTTTTGTACATCATTTCTCATAACGGCTGTCGACTGCTGAATCTTAATTTTAACACAGCAATCGTAACCGGCAACCTCAAAAGTATGTTATAAAACATTCATATCAACGAAAAATACATCTTTGTACTTGTAACATCTGATTTCGCACAGGGTCGTTAGATAAAGCTTTGATCAGCAGCGCAACAAAGGTGAGCAGTAGTAACAGATAGTTCGGGCAAAGCGAAATTTTACGCATAAAAATAATTGATTGTTAAGGCAATATTTCTTTATTAGGTCTCATTATAATTTTTCTTTGTGGAATAGAAGTTGTAAGCTTTATTCCAAGCTGTCATTGAAGACTTTAGCGTTTTCTATAGAAAGATATACTTCCTCGAGTTTTTTGCTACTTTAACTCCATATTACACAGAACCAAGCGCTAAGAAAAAAAAGTAGCTATCGGATTCAGCGATCCCAAATTAACCTTTAGACTGCCGGAAAATCAATATTTCGACGCATCATAAAAACTTGTTTAATGTTTATTTTTAGACTAAAATATATATTAATTTATTATTATTTTCACTTATTAAAGTCATTTAAGATAAATTTACCCCTCCACACCCCTAAATTTTTTACCTACTCCAAATCCACTAAATCTGTATTTTCTACATTATGCAAGTGGTCATTATTTTGTTTCCTTCAGACTATAATTACAAGAGAATACATTTTTAGAAAAGCTTTTTGCTTTTCCACAATTATTTGCCCGTTCCATATACCTTATACGATTGTACGTTTTCAAAAAATGCAGTGCTTTGTTTGCAAGTGTATATAATTATTGAGCTATTACTATGCAATAAAATTTGAAAAATAAAAAAAAAACAAATAAAAAAATAAAAAATAAAAAAAAGAAACAAAACTCTGCCGCAGTCGGTCCCAAGCCCGTGTTCAAAAGAGGAGGGTGTTTCAAAATCATTCACGCGAGATAAAGGGGTAGTTTTTTATGTTTACCCCATTATAAGGGTTTGTTTAGGATTTATTGTAATTGAGATAAAAAATTTGGATTCAGCGCCAAAAATACCCCGGAAATGTGTATTTGCACTCCAAAATCAATAAAAATTGAATACCGTATCTAAAGAGGTGGTTTTTTTATCGCATTATAAGGGTTGTTTTAGGTTTTATTGTAATTTTCATATAAAATTTAAATTCATCGTCGAAAAGTACCCCAAAAATGTGTACTTACACTACAAAATAAATAAAACTTGAATACCATATTTGATGGGGTGGTTTTTTATTTTTAATTATTTCATGGGTTGTTTTTGAATTTATTGTATTTTCG
This sequence comes from Trichopria drosophilae, assembly GCA_030407085.1. Classification (NCBI taxonomy): domain Eukaryota; kingdom Metazoa; phylum Arthropoda; class Insecta; order Hymenoptera; family Diapriidae; genus Trichopria; species Trichopria drosophilae. Next base: position 40,675,910 of record CM059587.1, on the reverse strand, counting down.
TCATTAGATTTGGATTCAACATCGAAAAAAACTCCGGAAAAGTGTATCTGCACTATAAAATAAATAAAATTTGAATCCTATGTCTAAAGGGGTGAAATACCTTTATAACAACCCTTAAAATTTGGCTATCACCCCTTCAAAATGTTTTAAATATTTAATTAAATCTACAAATTTAACTTATATAATGTTTTCATAAAAAAAGAAGCGTTTTCTACTATTAAAAATACATTTTATTTAAATTTGAAATTTTTAACATTAGAGTTCCGTTCCCTGCCGGAGAATCAATTTATTAACGCACCTCATGATCTACACTTTGTGTATGATCAATCATTGATATGAGGTACCTTAAATACCAGTTTTCTGAGGGCGATATGCTCTTCTAAATCCCGGCAGTCTGAAGGTTAACAAAGATAAGCTCATATAATCTTTATATCAATAAAGTGCCCCAATTCTGTTGGTTAGTGATAATAAATCATTTATTTTTTGAAATATTAAAAAAAAGGCTAAATTAAAATTGATAAAAAACTTACCCCGTAAAGGGTAGTAAATATTGCAATACCATCTGGATAGTTCATAGCTTGCAACAAAGATCCATAGCTTTTTTTGTAGTGAAATATCTGCATTTCTATATTGGATCTGAAAAATAATTATTCTTGTATACAAACAATATCCATTTTACTTTGTTTAATGTTAGCAATATATTTTTATATAAATAGACTTATGAAAACTTCTTTTTAAAATATTTGCGAACATTTCATGATTTTGTGAAGAAAATATTATACTAATTGCTATTTAAATATTTTAAATGATTACATTACGTTAGGCTAATTTGAAATATTTTTATATCACACATAAATGTTTTCTAATATTAGAAAATTGTGAAAATTGAGGTTCCAAAATTAAGCGTTTTGTTGTAATCGTGGAATGTTTCTATTTTATTCTATACTTTGGTTCACGTTGTGATGGTTTATTATGTAAAGAATAACATTTTACCTGTGTGCTTTTATTTAGTAAAAAATTAATTGAACGCGGCTTAAGGTGAAAGGATTATGAAATTACCTTATATTTTTCAGTTGCTTTAAGGGGGAGTGGGGATTAAAAGTCGGCAAATTTTTTAAACCATTTCCATCGGCTTAATTTTTAGTTTGCCAGCAGAACTATGATTAACTTATAATATTAAACAGTTCTTACGAACGATTTCCAAACAAATGTTCACTGCTGGCAGCCCAGTGAAATCGTATTTCTGCAAAGATATATTTGTCCGTAAGAGGTCCACCGTAGATATAAGGTCGTTGTCCAGCCGGCCATGTGCCCGTAATTAAAACTGTGGATAAAAACGGTTAAACATTGACTAGTGCTGATCTTTGGAATTTTCACTTCTGTCGAATTAGAGGATGGTTATAATTTTGTGCAGTATTCAATTAGAGCTTATAACGTAAACGTTACCGTAAATTTGCTACGGTATTACTACTATAGGTACCATTTTAAGTTAGTAGTTAAAGGGGTTCTGAATCGAAAATTCTTGAACGTTATCCACCATTTCTCGTTCATTTTTCACTGCGGAATACGTGAATTTTTCACACAACGTTTGGAAAGAAAACGTTATTATTAGTAATACCTTTCTGACTTGTAACTTCTTATAAACTTTTCTTGAAAAACGATCGAAAAAATATTTAAAATCAAGTAGGAATTTTTTTTATTTATTCCAAAAAACATATTTGCGATTTTTCATGTCAACTTTCGGTGCGCTATACTGAGGCAGAAAGACTACAGTTTTGTGTGGTTATGACAAAAATATTATTGTACCTCTAAATTAATGATTTTACGAATCATTTCACAGATAATATTTCTTTCAGTAATAAACATTATTAATCGATATATATTTACTTGTATTTCCTGTGTTTTCGACGCTCATTGTCAGTGGTTTTATGGTGTAATAAGCGGTAGAAAAATATGATTTTGCAGTCAATGGTTGAGTTGTACTCATTTCAATATTGATTGGTGACTGCCTCCAACCTCCGCAATGTGTAAAATTGGTTGGCCATGTGCTCTCTGTCGCATACGTAAACGCTGAAGAGAATTGACCACTTATTTCGGAGATAGGTAGGTACAACAGAAAAATTGCAAGTATCACCTGCTGCATCTTACGCGAATAGTCTTTTCGATACCTAAATAATAATCATCATTTTATTACTATTATAATATATTCATACGTATATGAGCGATTCTCTGGACATTTTAATATTCACAATACTGGCCATTTTAACAATGAAATTAAAACTTTATGATCCTCTACTTGTGTAGATACGTAATTTGTCGAGATACACGTGAGAATTGAGATAATGCTTTTGAGATGATTTTATGGCTATTGTCATCGTGAAAAACACATGTAATATGACATTTTTCAAATATGTTACTGAGTACGTTATAAAAATTAATTTTTGGGTTATCCTAAAAAAATACTCTGCTGTTCGTGTTTTATAGCACATTCGTTTATGATAGGCGTTGGTCAAAATATGCTACTAACTCTTTAAACTTTCTTGGAGCGAGAATTCACTCTTTGATTAGTGAAAACCGAGCAACTATCGTGAAAGCGTGGATATTCAACTCTTTAAAAGTGAAATTTCAATCTAACAAGAGTGAATTCTCGTTTATTATACCATGATCCAAAGACCGCATGGTAAAAATACAAAATGTTTGACAAAAAATAAAAATATAATAATAACAACATAAATAGTAAAAATATAAATAAAGAAATGATCAGTAGGATACGCGTGACAATATAGAGACGAATATTCGGTAGACGCTGAGAACATGACTATTTTTAAAGATAAATAGTATGTTAAGCAATACAAAATTACAAAAGAAATCGCCAAGTACGAAGACCCGAATTAATGCGGTAATCGAAAAATGACTTCCCACCACACTAAACACAAATATTCTCAATGTTATTTATCACAAAAAAATAGCTAGTTTAGCTTTAAATTGATCGTATGATAGAGCGAGTTTAACATTATTTAGTAGAATGCGCCACAAGTTAATAACGGACATCATAAAAGATTTCTCTCTGAAATTAGTGCGACAATGCGGCACATGAAATTGGACGGCCTGAAGACGAGCTGATCTACGTACATCAGTCCCGAGTTCAACAAAAAGTTCCCGCAGATAGCTTGGTTTATTCATCGTGAAAATCTTATAACCTAAAAGACCCAGGAAATAAATGCGCCGCATCGTAACTGACATCCAATTTAACTTGGTCCTATAGACAGTTATACTCGCATCACGCTTGAGTGAAAAACAAAACGGACCTCGCAGTTAGATAATCTTTGAAGTTTAGTATTCAAGTTCTGAGATGCATCGGCATATACTGGGCAAGCATAATTGATGTGTGGCACAACCAATGTATTTACTAGCATTGACTTAGTTTTTACAGATAGCAAATTACCACGGAAGTTTAGGGCATGCAAAGTGCCATGTACGGATCTGGAAATCTTTGCAACATGCCGGTTCCGTAACAGATCGGCTGAGAGGATGACCCCTAAATCTTTGACACTTTCCGCGAATGGAACAATTTTACCGCAGATGATAATAGGAGCAACTGGATAAGTCCTCAATTTGGTTAAATTATGGGGACTGCCAAATATAATGGCTTGGGTCTTATCAGCACGTAAACTTAAGCCATTTCTACGAGACCAATCAAGAATAGCATTACCATCGAAATTCAATTTATAGATGGTAGTATTAAGATGCTCAAGCGATGACGATAGATGTATTTGTAAATCATCAGCAAATAGCATTGCAGATTCTTTACAAAATACTAAGGACATTAATATAAAATTGATAAATATAAGAAAAAAGATTGGCCCAGGATTTGAACCTTGTGGTACACCGGACATGTTAGGTAAAGCACACGATGGTTCGCCCTCTAAATTTAGAACACGTTGTGTGCAATCTGACAGGTAAGAAAAAACCCATCTAATAACTGGGTTAGAGAAACCCATGTCTTTCATGTTAGAAAGTAATAAAGCATGATTTATGGAGTCAAAAGCTTTACTGAAATCAAATAATATTAAGATACAATATTAACCACTATCGATGGCTAAACGAATTTCCTCAGTGATTTTTAAGAGTGCCGTTTGCGTACTGTGGTATCGACGGAATCCCGATTGTAATGGATTTAATAAGTTATTACTCTCCAGAAAGTTAGTCATCTGCTATACGACAAGCGAATCAAAAGGCTTTGCTAAATGATATTAGCAATATTAGCAATGGGTCTGGTATCTCATGGGGATTTAGGAACCGGTACCTTACTCATTGGTAAAATATAAGAGTTTTTCCAAATCATAGGATAAACACCTTGGTCCAGAGAGGCGTTAAACAACGCTGTTCTGAATGGAATGATTTTCGGTAGAATATGCTTAATATAAGAAAAAGGAAGACCATCAGGACTACGACCACGAGATTTAGCAAGTGAAGAATTAATTGCAAGGAAAACTTGGGAATTGTTTAAACGCGAGAAAGAAAAAGATGGTTTATTAATTGAACACGGCCTATCTAAAATACTTTGCAGAGGTCCTGGGGAACAGGGTGTATGTTTACAAGTAACTGATTGATAGTAATGTAGAACCCAGGAACTTGCTATAAGTTTGTTGGCGAACGATCATGAAGCCAGGTTTCAGATATACCCAACACATCAATATTGGAATTGTACATAAATGACTGAATGATGTCAATGTGACCAAGTAAGGAATTTGCATTGATAAGAGCAACACGAATGCAGGAGCAAGAAACCTTATTATTAGAAATTGTCGGTGACCGTCACAATAATTTAGCTAGGTCAGATTCGTTATGAATTATAATAATTTCAGAGCTATCATCTTTGCGAGCATAAATTCTGCCCGAATTTACCCACACATATTTATAATTGACACTTTTTGCCTTATCTTTAGTTTTACGGAGTAGTAAATACTGTTCAGAAGATAGAAACTCGTTTAAATAAATAAATCCTTGATTAATTTCTGGAAAAATATCTTTAACACTTAATCGACCAAATTTACGCCTTGTTTCGATGATAAAGTTGATTTTTTTATTTGATTTAAAAATAAACAGAAACGAATATGTAGGAACCGTAATTTGCGGTGACGATGTTTGAACGCGGCACTCCGGAAACTAAAATTTCATAATTTTCAGAAATATAGGTACGTGCATTCTTAATTTCCAACACTTCTTTACTTAAATGTACTATTGCATCAGAATGCTGTGCTAATGAAGAACTAAATTGTTGAACTGTGTAATTCATATTGTCAAGTTTATGCCCGTTTGTAATGACGTGCCGAAACAATAAAGCCATTTGGTCGGTAGGTATTAAGGCTCCCCACTCCGCAGGGAGGGATGCGAGAGAATCCATTGGTATCGGTGCTATAAGCCAGACGAAAAATACGACGAGGTAGAGGGGACATTACTTTTTCCCGACATAATTGACGTAGATTTACTTGTAGTAGGGACGTCGTTGACGAGGTGAGGCAAGAGGCGGAGGGACGATGATAACACGGCTGACGTCAACGACTCGTCGATATCGATTGAAACAAAATCGGATCGCTTCACTAACGATCTAACACAACAATTATTATCGGATCCGGATTTATTAAGTTTAATCCGCAAAAAGATTTTCGCACAGCCAGGATGAAAAACAGATGCACATTTATCACAGGTGGGCCCGCCGCGTTGCACAGGCCTTTTGCACCGTTGACACTTACGATGTGGACTCCTAATTATTAACCTAATTATTAACATCGAGAGCGAAACACTACTTCCTGTCATTAGATGAACAAGTAGAACACGTTGAGCTCACAGGTGGCGGTGGTCGTCACAACGAAAAATGGCACAGCACTTGAGTGAAATTGGAAAATAACGTTTCGGACACTTTCCGGACTCGAAATTTACGAATTTACACTTTTTGTGCTCATCGAGGTTAGAGCCGGTACTGTAGTATTGGATCTTCTTATACATTCACCTCGATCAAAGAAATTAATGTCAGAAATCTGGAATTTATGCAGAGCGATATTAGAAGCGTGTGCACAACTCACCGTCTAGACCGGAATGATATGTGCTTCTTATAAAAAAGGAAAAAAAAATCCGAACCAGAACTTCTTTTTAAGCGTAAGATTAAACAAAATCTACAACCCCCTCAAACAGACAAACTATAACTGTATAAAGTCCAATACTATTTAAGATTCAAAAGCCCATAAAACTGAAAGCCACATTTCAACATCGCCTAAATCTCACAAATTCCAAACGTCTCATGTTTAACAATTGGGAGTTGTGGGCTTGATAATTGTGGGTTCTAGGTTGTGAGCTTGGAAGTATTGGCTTGTGGGGGCTGTATACTTTAAATATAGTTCAATCATATGTTATTTTATGTATGTCTCAGAAATGGCCATTTCTGATCAATGTAATTAAAAATCATAAGTGTCATTCAGTTTTAGCCCTCTAGGGCCACCAAGTTGTAAATTTGACTTTGGATTCAGCTTGAACGGCCTAAAAAAATCCGGCAGTGTATATTTAGTTCCTTATAATGTGTGTAAACCTTGTATAAATATAATTACGATCTCACTTTACCACGTTTCCACTGAATTTCAGCTTTTAACCGTGTTTTACACTTTTCAAAGCTGTACCAAAGATTGCAACTATAAAAGGAAAGTTTAAAATATAAAATTTTACATGTATTTTGAGCCGTACAATCCAAATATGGAGTTAAATTTGCAATACCGCCCTTTGTTTTATTTTCAATCCGAAAAACCCCAAAAATCGTGTTTTTTTGCGTCTAAAAGTCCAAAACGCCCAGGAAATTGACTTCAAATTCGGGTTCAGCATCCAAAAATACATGGGAATATGTATGTTTGGTCAAAAATACAGACCACTTTTTTATTTTTGTGGGACTGTGTAATTAATACGTATCGTATACATGAACGTGTAAGATATAAAACATATAGATATTATTAATCAGAATGGGTCTCGGATCTTCAATGGCCTCCATATATAAATATCATGACAACAGTCAAACATTTTTACGGAATATTACTAGTACATTTGGATTATTATCAATTATATGTAACATCTGAAAACAGTACATTAGTAAAATTATTTATTTACTTATTTAAGAGTTACTGTTAAAATGAGTGTAAAAAAACCATTGATGATGGCATGGACCATTGAAACGTCAACCTAATATATTTAGTTTCTTTAAATTATTGGCGCGAGAAGATCAAATTATATATATTTAATATCTATGTAGTAGCAGTAATTTTATGATTCTACATATTTGTCCATTTTTTGTCATAGTTTTGAGTAATAAGCGAAAAAATTAGTTTCATTATATAAGCTTTATTAATTAAAAATAGTTTGTATGTATCTAGAAATCCTTTCGAAATAAATAGCTAGTATTAAAGTACTTACATAGTTATATCAATATTTGACTCTGGCCTTAGGAGCGAAAAAGTTATTACTACAATATTACAGTAGAGTTTCTAGATAACAAAACAGATATGAAGTTATTTTTTTTTAACTAGTTCATGAAATTGATACTCTGCTGCGGAAGTATTTTTCAAATCGATGTTTATCAACTCATTAGTTTTAACAATTTGTAATTTGTGTTTAAAATCATCCTTCTGGTTAATGAGCAATTTTCCAAAAGTCAACCGTGAGAGAATCAGAACTTTTTATGCTTCGTGACTAATTTATATTTGCCAGATTCAGTTGATCTGTACACCGTACAATTACTAACCAGGCATGGGAATTTCAAAGCCAAACTGGTCTAATTCCGACAAAGGTAGGTACAGCAAGCACGCGAGAAGGAGAAGATACTATCTAACGCGGGCGAAATGATTGTCCAAAATATACAGACCTGAGATATTTTATGAAAACCGAGCAAAATATCCAATAATTAGGAACTGTCCGGATCTTTCCTAAAACAAAAAGATGTGCTTAAAGAGAATGAGCAACAGTGAATAATGAAAAAAATATAAAAACGCACATACAAAAGTATCAGCCCAGGTAGAAATTCGTACTAAAAACCGGCATGGCACTGGCCTAGTCCGTTCGCCGGAATTTCAGTATTTACCGCCAATACTGCATCATTGCTGGTCCAGTTACGGCATGTAACGCTGCCCAGTACTAACTGCCTTATTCGCGGAGTATACAACTGCCTGACAGTACTGGTTTCTACTGATTGCCGGTCATCAATGCCGTCTGTAAAAAAAAACATCTTAAAAAACATGACGAATTATATTCTACATATTTAATTTGGTTTTTAGTGTTGCCAGATATTTTTATTATTTAGTGGTGTATTATTTTGTCATTATATATGTTATACTAAATATAGTTACAAAATTCCAACGCACGTAAATAAATCTATGAACGTACCAAAAAAATCTACCCCGACCGAAGATCGAACACGGTTTAAATTATTTATTTAATTTAAACAAGGTATATTGTTTAGTAGTTTTGTATATGAATTTATTTAAAAAATAAATGCGGCGTCTGTACCGGACTTTTGATACAGAACTGATAATTTTGAAATATTTTTAGTGTTTGATTAGTACTCAATGCAGACAAACACTGCCAAACGGTTACTGACTCAACCTTTCTGTAATTATTATAACATTACTGATTTGCCCTGTTCCTTAAGACTGATCTGGCACCAAACTTCAGTGCTGACGCCAGTACTAAATTGGTGTGTAGATGGCCATTCAGTCAGTACTGATTCAATGTTGAATATGAGTACTGACAATTAGTATTGAGACAATATTTTCCTGGTAGTGAATCATATCTCTGATGTTTTTACTGTCAGGGCAATAATCATTTATAGCACTAGCACTAAGTTCTGTTTCAGAATTTGCTTATTTCGGGAAGAGGTTAACGCTGCAAATTGTACAAGTAATCAGTGCTTCGGCAGTATTGACGTACCCCGATATCCAGATGATATTTCTTACTGATGACACTTTTGTTAGTCAGTATTGGGTTAGTTTCGTCGGTCAGTATTGATGTAATACGGAATAGAATACTGGTTATCTTTAATGGGTTAGTACTGACGTACTCCGGGCGGTTGGACGTTATTTTTTGCTGAAGCAAATAGTGACAATCAGTATTATGCCAGTACTAATTTGCTCCATCAGTCAGTACCTTTGTATTACCAAATACAGTACTGGCTATCGGTACTGATTCAGTTCTTTGGCGGTATCTCTGACAGTACTGATTGATTGTCGCAAACAAATACCGGCTACCAGTAGATAATAAACTATCGGTTTATTGCCAGTACTGATTTATTTCCGTTAATCGGTACTGGCTGCCAGTAGTGGGTTAGTATCATATCGGGGTTTTACTCCACCAAATTCTACCTGGGAGACATATATCATCAAATGTTTTTCAAACAAACTTTCGACTCGTTCAAACAGTTACCGCTTGTAAAAGTGGAACTATCCTTAAAATACTCTATTCCAACGATGATATAGACCAGTCCTCATAAAACTGAAGGTGCACCGAGGATTACAAAACTATAGGGACATCCAGTATACGTGAGCCACGCTCGCTCAGAAACATCAACCCGATATCATTTATTGTATTTGCGTTCAATGATAAGTTTCGAAAATATAAATAAGGTAAAACATTTTTTTCCTTTGACGACTCTTCGAACAGACCCAAGATATCTATGGATAAATAAACTATGCCAAAATGGTTAACCCTAAGATATCTCGATATACTTTATATCTCTTCAACGAAACAACGGATTTAAATGGTCTAAAATGCAAATTGAAAGTAATGATCTAAGCTTTTCAGAAATATGTGGTAAAAATGATTGAAATATTTAATAACAAAATTAAACAATATTGAATCTTATTTTAAAAAACCAATTGGGGAGAACAGGGTAATTGCGATACGTCCATTATCCATTTGAGGTACAACATTTGGGCATAATTTGAATGTGCCATTGACTTAAACCGTGCGGATTCCGTACAATGGACATCCATTGGACGTACATGTGCTATTGGGTACATACAATAGCCGTCCTCTATATGTTAGAAACGGACCAATTTAATGTCGAAAAACTGATATTCAAAGGAAGCCCACGTATTTAGGTACACTGAACGTTCATTAGACATCTCTAAAAATACAATTTCCGTTTATTTAATAAAATAGATTATATGTATGTAAAATGCATGAACGGTTTAAATGCACAAATTTATGGACCAAATATGCACGTATCCTGGACGTATATTGGATGTCCACAGATATATACGTACAACGGACATTCGCTTACGTTCATTTTTTTGTTGTGATGAATGGATGTAAAATGGACGACATACGGACGTATACTAGATGTCCGCTTATGTCCATTTTTCATCCTAGATGAACAGACGTAAAATGGAAGAAATATATACTTCCAGACGACGTACGTGCTGATTAGGAAGAAACTATTAATACATGATGAAATCTAATACTTTTTATAGAAGATTAATTTAATCTGCGATTCCGACGATTCTTAATGTGCGAGTCCGACCAGTTAAGGCAAGAGTGGTGTGCGAGTCCGACCAGTTAAGGCAAGAGTGGTGTGTGAGTCCGGCCAGTTAAGGCAAATTTAATTCCAATTGGTTAGCTTGGGCAAAATATTTAATTGTACCAAACAATTCACAACAAATGTTCAAATTGTTGCCCTTCAACAGCCTGGCAATGTGCCAATCTGTTATAAACAGCCGAAACCGCATTCCGGTACGTTTCTGGCGGTATTAGTTCTATCTCTCGAGTTATTCTCCCTCTTAAATCATCTAAATCTTGAGGCTTGGTGGCATAAACTTTACTTTTCAAGTAACCCCACAAAAAAAGTCAAGTGGGGTCAAGTCCGGAGACCGAGGTGGCCACTCAATATGACCCCTTCGCCCTATCCACCTGTCCTAAAAGACCTCATTCAAATATTGACGGACAATGACACCATAATGAGGTGGAGCTCCATCCTGTTGGAAATAAATTTCATCCATATTTCCAGCAGCTATGTTTCGAATAGCTGGAACAATTTGTTCGCGATGCATGACTAGGTATACTTGTGCTGTCAAATTGCCTTCAATGAAGAAAGGGCCAACTGGTCTACCATTAAGAATACCAGCCCATACGTTAACTTTTTGTGGATATTGAGTATGATTGTCTCTTTTCCAGTGAGGATTAACGTCACTCCAGTATCTACAATTGTGTCTATTTACATTTCCAATCAGTTCAAATGTTGCCTCATCAGAGAAAACAATATTATCAAGTAATAGAGGATCGTCGACAATCATCTCCATCATAAGATCACAAAATTCGATGCGTCTATCAAAATCGTCTTCGGACAACTCTTGGACCAAATGGAGTGTGTATGGATGCCATTTATTCAATTTCAGAATTTTACTGACAGATGCATGACCGATTTCGTGTTCTTGTGCAACGCGATTGATGGAAATATGGGGATCTTCAACGAAAGACTGTAAAACATCTAATGCCTTATCATTATTTATTGCTGTTTTAGGTCTACCAGATTTTGGGCGGCTTTTAACGCTACCAATGGCCTCGAAACGTTGAATAGTACGAATTACAGTACTTTTGGAGATCCTATTATTTTCATTCCGAAAATTTTCATTAAATAATCGCGTTACTGTTTTATACCCTCTTTGTTGATCTCCCCATCCTCGCACCATTAACAGTGTTATTCGATCTCTTTCAGAAAGCTCCGCCATTCTTAATTAGAGCGAAGAAGAATTAATCAGGTAAGTGATAGGAAATTGATCTAGATAATTAAGTAGAGAAAAATACTAATTATTAAGTGTTGGTCCAACTATCGATTTGTTTATTTTAACCAGCACTAGCAAAAAGCTCGTTGAGCAACTGAAAATCTAATAGATCAATTAATAATATTTACGAAAAATTTCTGGGCTATTGGAAACAAAATGAAGATGTTTGGGATAATCAATTGAAGCGCAATGGTTTCTTTTGTTACAGAAAAAATTTTTGAGGCTGTTCGTTTTCGTCCACGAGGTGACTGCTGCTCGCTAAGAAGAAGACAGCACTGCATCAAAGTTTCAAATCAGTGATCCGTATTGTTTGCTCAAGAGCTCGTACATTGGTGCCTGCGAGAGTGAGAGAATAAAGATTGGCCAACGCTTTCGGTCAGATTCCCGCTAACGCCTTCGGAAATCACGCATTCGAGCAGCTTCTCGCGATTACGTTCGGGCAGTTTTTCGCCAGAGCCTATTTGCATAATTGCTTGAAGCCGTACAATACTTTGCTATTGGACATTTTTCCAAAATGCATTCTTACTGAAAATATTAGGGAGATCCGATTAATGTATTTTCTTTAAACCAATTAATTGGTCTCATTATTCCGCGCACAAAAGTATTAAGGTTATGATTACTGAAAACTAAATAATATTTTACAAGATATTCTACATTTTGTGTCAAAAAATTGTTAACTTAAAACCTTTATAACTCAAAAAGTACTTAATAAAAAAATATTTTATTACAGTGTTTTGGAAAGCTCTCGAGATAAGCTATAAGAATATGCAATAAAATGTAGGGGGTTCTATTTAAAAAAATAAGATTGACCTTGAAATGGCCTTGAAAGACATGGTCAAAGTCAAAGTCAAGGTCATCATCTTACTCCCCGCTTGAAACCATACAACTTTGCTATTGGACATTTTCTCCTAAGTGCATTCTAACTGAAGATATTAGGGGGGTCCGATACTTTTCGATGACCCTGTATATATATATATACGGAAACAGATTAAATTAATCTTCTATAAAAAGTATTAGATTTCATCATGTATTAATAGTTTCTTCCTAATCAGCACGTACGTCGTCTGGAAGTATATATTTCTTCAATTTTACGTCTGTTCATCTAGGATGAAAAATGGACATGAGCGGACATCTAGTATACGTCCGTATGTCGTCCATTTTACATCCATTCATCACAACAAAAAATGAACGTAAGCGAATGTCCGTTGTACGTATATATCTGTGGACATCCGATATACGTCCAGGATACGTGCATATTTGGTCCATAAATTTGTGCATTTAAACCGTTCATGCATTTTACATACATATAATCTATTTTATTATATATATTTCTTGCTTAGCCAGCATTTCGTGAAAACTGTCCGTAATTTTTTAAGAAATACTTTGTCATTCTTGTTAATGAATAATAAGGAGACTTCGGGTGATGACATTTCCTTCACAAGACATTTCTATTCTAGAATGGACATTGAAGGCAGGATTATTAGGATAGAGATAAGAAAATGCAAAACTTACAGTTCGGGTTTATTTATAAATATTATATTTTGTCTGAAAGTAACGGTGTAAAATCATTATATTCTATCGAGAAATCGTAATGTAGATATGTTATTTAATTTTAGATATATTTGAATACAAGATTTCCTGTTGTTGCATTTTTATCAGTGATTGAAGAATAATCAATAATATTTGAATTTATAATCTGCGGTGAAGAATAAGGTCTGTTTTTGTTGATTTTCTTGTTAAGTACTTCTATCTGGGTAATAGTATACAGTGCGACCGTTGAGTGGGTGCAGATCTCTGTTGTTTCCTATACCACCAGTTTCCATCGGCAAGTAAACAATTGGAATAAGCTGCATAAAATAAAGCCATATGAATGTAATCATTTAATTTTAATCTATTCTTATGATTGTGATAATATTTTACGGATTATCAAGATAAAAATTCGATAATGACTAACTTCCGATATTAGTATAGGTAAGATTTCCACCCCAATGATCCAAATAGTGTCGCTGCAGGGTGGATAAGTCATCGATCCATAATAACTCACGTAACCCATTTTTGTTGTATTCAAATTGAATTTCGCTAATGGGAAAGGTTGTACTGGTCTTGAGGCACCAATTTTAGTCATTTTATTAAGAATAGGTGCAATCAATGAAATGGCGTTTCGTGTTTCATGCGCCGAGTCTATCTAAAAACATACTTTTAATCGTACAAGCGATTTACAAAAGTCTTTATAGAGAGAAATTACACCAAAATAACAAGTTTTTAATTTGAAGCCATTTATATTGAGTAAAATGCTATAGCGACAAAAATAGGTTTACTAAATATTAGTAAATGTCTATTTCGACATAGTAAAACTATTTATTAATTATAACTGCATCTGGTTTGGTTTAAATGAAATATTAGGTTTCTAAATCTTCATAAACGAATATTAAATTAAGAAATACAATAAAAAAGTTGAATACAATTCATCAAATCTTTTTTTGCTGATCACATTCATTCTGAAAAAGAGAATGTATTTTCTGTAAATTAAGAATATTTAAAATTAAGTGCAAAAGTCAAAGAGTATATTTATGTTTATTTTTGTTATATTTAGGTGTTGCTACTTTAAAATGAATATATCTCATTATACAGAAGTTTTATTTCGTGAAGTCATATTGTCAGTAAAAAAGGAAAAATTCTTTTTCTTACATATCTTACGAAAAAAATTTAATTTCGTTTCTCTAAAACTTCCGTTATAAATCAAGTTCATAACTTACTTTATAAAGAATGGCGTAAATTGCTATTCCATCTGGGTATCTCATTGCTTTTGAAAAAGAGCCGTATTTTTTGTTATAATGCATGAATTGCCCTTCTACTTGATAACTTAAAAAATAACACGACATTATTAGTTTTTAAATAGTATACATCTGCGAGTGACATTTATAACACTCGATCAAAACGTATTAACATATTCATGACATATCATAAACAGTATGACAATTTTATAATGAAATCTCTTAAATGTAATTTTGCGAGAGAATGTATGTACAGGGTGACTTTTATTTTATCACCGGAATATCTTGAAAGGAAAGCATTTTTTTAATAAAAGTTTCAGCCATAAGCTTTAGTATTTTTTCTAGCTATTTAATGGTGATATTGAATTTGACCTTGATTGCAAATGTCAAGGTCATTGAATGATCAAGTTAATTTTTTAAAATGGTAACTACCTCTTGTCGCAGATTTGGTAAGAGAGGAAAATTTCACTTTCGAGTATGATCTTGATAATAATCTAATTGTTTCGAAAAATGTTAGGCACGTCATTTTCAGCATTTCGAGTGGGCTACCTAGTGGCGACCTAGAAAGTAACCTTCAAACCAAGATTAGGGGTCATTTAAAGGTCAAAATATTGCTATTTTTGAACCCGGGATAGCAAAGAGCGGTAAACTTTGCATTCACATACATCATTATGTAACTGAAAATAATTTATTTTACTCGGAGTTTATCACCGATGTGGAGGTAACACAATTCTGTCCCTTCAGGCTGATAGATTGACGGACGAGGGACATACGTTTGACGATAATTTCACGGTCAAGACAGTTTAAGGTCATGTTTCAAGGTTATTTGGTTAAATCCGTTTGACATCGAAATGACTTTTCAATTTACTCCCAAATAACCTTCAAATGTGACCTCAAGGTCAGTCACCCGGAGTTCAAAAACAGTTGGTCCCACTAAGAAGAATATTTTTACCTTCATATGACCCAAACTTGGTTCCAAGACTACTTCCAAGGTCACTGCCAGGTAGCCCAATCGCAATTGTGTAGACCAATCTTATGTAACATTTTTCCAAATAATGCAATCCTGTCGAGATATTATTTGTCTTCACGGACATTTGAAACTTTTAATTTGGAATGACCACTCTTCACAAATCTGCGATAAAAATTATCGGTTCTCATTGTAAAAAATTAACTGCAAATAAAATTCACATTTGAAATCAAAGTCAAATTCCGATCATCATTAAATATACAAGGAAAAACTACAACTCACTCTAAAACTTTTTTTAGAAAATGTTTTCCTTACAACATATTTCGGAGGGTAAGTTAAAATGGATCACCCTGTATATAATTAATTAATTAACTATTCCTTGGGTTAAGACAGGAGCTCTTTCCAATTCCGACGGTCTTATAAGCTGAAAATTTACTATTGAATTACGCACTTTAGATATAAATGCAATATCATCAAATGAGTGTTTATAAAGTGTTTGGTTTCAATAATAATTAAACGAAACTTTTTCAGCCAGCCGTTGAAAATTGGAATAAATTTCCTACTTAATTTCATCATTAAATCGATTAATATTGACGTGTTCTTACGTTTCACTCCCTAGTTTGTGTTCGGATCCAAACATCCAATGGAACTGCATTTCTTCAAACATATATTTGCCTTTTAGAGGACCGCCATAAATATAAGGCCGTTCGTTGGCTCGCCAAGTACCGTTCAGTATAACTGAAAAGGATTTGTCTTATTCACTTTTATTATGTATATTAAAAAATAGACTAAAGTCGCAAATAGAATTACACTTTTATTAAGCGTCGAAACACTTAGATGAAATTCAATTTTTTCGCCTATATTACAAGCAATTATTTCATTTTTTTTCCTTGGGTTTTCAGGTTCTGCTAAATTTTTCTGCATAATTTTTGTCGATTGGGATATATTGCATATAGGGATAGGTTATGCTGAATAAACGAAATTGTTGGTTACGTTTCTGTGCTAATAACTTTGACCAGCGTATTAATCGTCAAGGTCATTCGAAGGACAAACTTATTCTTGTTAAAGGGCCTCAATTTTTTTTAAATTATTTACGCTTGACATCGAATTTCAAAATAGCAAAAACTGAGTTAGCTAACCATTTTTCAGTGAATAAAACGTATACTCTTTTCTTGATAGATAATTAATGGTAAATAATAAAATTGCTCGATGTTCATGAAATTCCATTCTGGGAAGTTTTAACCAACGCTGAATACAAATAAAGTGTCAGATATTCGAAATTCAAAAAGACAGATCTAATATGGCGAACCTAAATAAACAAAAAATGCTTAATTTGAATGAACTCGGTTTTGGTAGGTATTAGCAATCGTTCAGATTTTCGAAATTCTAAATAGCGTATGTAAAAATAATTGTATGTAATTGCATATGAATTTTTCGTCTATAGAATTTTATGAAACTGTTACTATTCAATAATATATCATTGTATATATTTGTATACTTAGGAAATAAATTAAATCGCAAAAATGGCGGGTTGGAATGTGGATTCGAACCCGCGACGTTTGCATTGTATATAGCAGATCAGTATACGTCACCGCGTATTATTGAGACCATTCATGTATACAAATTAAAGTTTTCCGAGAATTTGTGTTATTCAATATTATATATTCATTATATATATATATATATATATATATAGTTTCTTGACACAATTGTATATGCTTTAATAAAACTTGTACCTCAATTCAATACATAATATACAATTCTACAGACGAAAAATCCAAGTACAATTCATTTTTTCTCGAGATGCTGGACCAAAATATGAAAGATTGCTTGATCTAAATGAAACTCGGTTCTTAGGGGTTTCAGAGGTCAACTGATTACGAATTCGTTGTTAAATTTTCAAAATGGAGAATCCATTATGACGGACCAAAATATATCATATTGCGTATTTTGAATGATGCGCCTTAATCATAGCTTATTTAAGTCGGCGATTACTAATCCATAGTCACATTTTCAAAATTTTAAATGGCCGCAAATAATCTGAAAAATGTACGGCTTAAATCCAACGCGGTTCTTGGACTTATTAAAGTTATCGAAATTTTGCGGAACTAGTAAATATTAAGATGGGGCTAGTATCAACAAAGAATATATTTGAACTATAAGAAACAAATAATTGACTTGTAGAGAAACAACATATTAATATTACATGAATTGTTTTTAATGCTACCACATATAACTTCACCGTTTCAAAATTTATAAAAAACGATATCAGTAATAGTTCTAAAATTTTATTATGTTTACCTGTTCGACCATCGTTTGTGATCGTCATGCTGAGTGGTGATCTGGTGTAATAGGCTGTTGAAAAATGTGGCAACGATTTTTTTATTTCGGTTTGACTCATTTCGATTTGAATTGGCGATTGTTTACTACCACCGCAACTAGGAAAATCATTTGACCATGTCTCCTGTTTTCCGTAACTATAAGTTATCTTAGGCACGTGCCCATCAATTGCTTGTTCTAGAAATTCAGGAAAAATTTGTTTGTATCAATAAACACTGAAAATTACATATTTCATTTCTTATTAATTTTAAGGACGCACGCGGCATCCTACGGTATTTGAAGTACAAGTTGCTTACCGATAACATTATTTATATTTGCGACGTATCCACGCGGTACACAAGAAATTAAAACAATAAACACAATTCGTATCCTGTTAGTTACAAAAGATGGTAGCATTTTATTCCATTAAATACTGTATAGTATCTGTTTTGGTCTTAGAAGACGTTTATATTTTTGTTATTTTCGCAGCTATTCACTTCCGATTACACACTATTTAAAATAAAAATAAATAGTTTTAAAAATTTATGATTATCACTCGATATAGTGCTCTGCCTATGTCAAGAATGAATTTAAATGGTCTCTAGAATACCGAAGTCGACACTATTCGAAACTCAGTGTAACGAAAAACGTGCCAAAAAGTATTTACCGATAAATATGTTCATTGCATTTACACCATTCTTCCTGTTCGTGTATTTTGAATATAATTATCCATCTTCTCATTATTTAAAAAAAAGCATTATCACTTTTAATGAGCAATAAAGACAATCGTTTACCGAGATAAAAGCTACAAAGGTTTCCACGCGTTTATGAAAGCTTCACTACTCCTTTCGAAATCGTTGTAGTTTTCAGTAGAATGTTTTAATTATGATAATATTGGTTGAGAATATAATTAATTATTATTTTTGTACGTTTGAGTACGTCCGTCTGGAGCTAAAGAATACACAGACAGTTTGGAAACGAATACTTTTGAAAAAATGTATATATGGTAAAAACCCACGAAACTTTTAACGTTTAGCGAGGCGTAACAATTTATCGAATAGTGCTATAAAAAAAAAATTGTTATGAATTTTATTAGCTACAACTTTTCCTTGCAGATGAAATCCATACAATGCGTATTTTTCATGTTATTCGCAAAAAAAAACGATTTTTTGAACTTTTCTCTTAAGATGGCTCTGATATGATCACCACACCAGACATGCTCTCTCGAAGGGGTCTTTTAGTATGTTATTCAAGACCCCAAAGTACATGTTACTTGAAAAACCCCCGCTGTTGCAAAAATTGTCCACATTTTCAGCTTATTTTAAATGGGCTATATATTAATGTGTTGATGAACATATAGTGCATTTGTGTCTAATATTAATAGACATTTTCAAATCTAGGGCGTAAAATCTACAGGTACACCCGGAGATGAACTCGGCAATCCACCTAAGATACGAATATAATTTTTCGTCGTAGTGGGTATAAAGTTCGATTTTATACCTCGAATTTGTTACTTGAAAGGTTAGGAAACGCCTGTCGTATTTTGTGCCGCATATTCGGGTGCAAAATCGAACTGTACTCGTGCTATGACGCAAAATAATATTTAAATAACATTTCTGAAGAGAAACCCGTCTGCATATATTTGAGAACTGTTTGAAAAGATCATGGAGATAGTATCGGCAAAAAAACAAGTTTGTCACAATAGTAAAAATGCTTAATATTTCTTCAAATTTTTGGATCATCATTATTGCAAACAATCAAAAAATGATAATTTAATTTAAAAAATATCCATAATTACCGCATTGTGACAACAATTTTTTCCAACATATTTGCAAAAGATTTTAAGAGAATCTTTGTAAAAAATATTCTATGCTTGTTCGTTAGAACATTTTAATACCACCTTGTAACTTAAGTAGTCAGAAATTTCATTTAAATTATTATTTAAAAAAATGCGATTTTACGCAACGATTTTAACATGTGATTGGATAGGGCGCCGCGTAAAATTGAATTCTTATGCACCTTTTGCATACAGTATTTTTTTAATATTACGAGTAAAATTTGTGCGCCGTTTTTTTGAGTGCCAAATACGCACGTTAAAATTGTACTTTAAACACTAAAAATGGTGCGCAAGATCAAATTTTACATATACCTGTAACAAAAAAGTTTTGATAATGTTTTGCTGTTTCTTAATACCTACAAAATTGTAACTGTTTGAATATTGGAAGTATATTATTGTGTTACATTAGGTTACGTTAGGATGTGCTATCATTTTCTTGAAAATTAAAAGGATTAATTCGTTTTTAACCTATAAGTAATGTTTTAGAAATTTAATAAAAATCACTTTCAAATTGACAGATTTTCAATTCCTTTACCTTATTCCATTTCTATTGAGTATGGCAAAAGAAGAGCTTAAATATTGCAGTACCATACAGCTGTGAGCCTAATTAAGATCATATAATCTGATACTTCATACTTTATGTTACCTATAAGTATTTTTTATCCTATGACCGAGTTCGTAATTGTTTAGTAGGAGTAGGAGTACAAATGAGTTTTTAAGACATGTTATACATCTATTGGAATATTGCTTAAGATAAAGAAATAGAGTATGTTTTACAATTTAATTTTTGCTGATAACGAAAATATATACTTGCTTAAATTTAGCATAAAAATGGTAACGTTTTTAGTACGCAATTTCGATGTGCTTTGACAAAATATTAAATATTTCACACAGAACAGAAAAGCAGGGATAAATGTACGAAAACTCATCGATTATTATTTAATTTGTAACTGTACGGTAATATATCTACTAGTATGTATAATAATCTACTATTATATAACTCGTGTACAAAAAAAAGCATTTTTCTTCTTTTGTCATTGATGAAAAACATACAAATTTTCTATTTTCATAAAGCTCGTGAAATATTTCTCTCCTAGTCTTTGACTCGGGATGTGAAAATTGTTCTCCAAAATCAAAAGTTCTCCCTCCGCGCCCCTGCTGCATTATTCCATTTCAAATGTTTTATACTTTAATGTAGTGCACATAAAGAAAAATATTATATTGTTAACTACTGATGGTAATAACTACTCATACAGCATACATTTTTAATTACGAACAATACATTTGATAATATAGCTTTTGTAATATATTTTTACCCGTGTGGGTATAACAGTGACTTCCTTTGGTTAATCGTTTTTTTCAAATATATACCGCCTCTCAATTTATTTCGGTATGAACTGTATATAGTTATGAAAGAAATTACTCTAATTATCACTTTACATTATTTGAATTGTAAAAATTATATGAAAATGTCGCTATTGTTAATTAGCGACACTCACAAATTATTGCTGTTTTAACGATGTCAAAAAAGTGTATATATTTATTTCACAACTATTGATTTTTGCAAGATTATACACAGTTTTCCCACATAATTTAATGACTTTGTATTTTAATTACGTCTATTTATTTGCATTTTAAACAAAAATTAAGATTTTAATGACTTTTTTAAATTTTACTTTATGTAACTCATGAAAAGCAAAGATTTGTTAGTATAGTATCTATTAATAAACAATTGTCTTTAGAATCAGTTGGAATAAAAAAGATGAAATTAACAAATTAGATAAAAGTATACACCAAGCGTATAACAATAATTAGACAAAGAAATAAGAAATTGAAACTTGTATTTCATGCCCTACAAGAATTTGGTTTAAATTTTACATACATTTGAAAGTTTTGGAATAAATGATAATCAAATAAATGTTAATGGTTGAAATGAAAATAATTAAGTTGATGTAATTATGAACTGGTAAAAAATTTTTACTAGGTCCAATACCCTCTACATTTTTAGACATGTACGTAGACTATACCTAAATGGTTATTCTCTTTAATATTTCTCTTTATGTTAACTTGTAAGTAATCCGAAGAATTTCGAATATTGATGTAATTCTAATAACAACATTTTGTTTAATATTTTTGTAATGTGGTTCAGAGTTTTATTGAAAATATAATGCCTTCGATATACAATATATTTGTAATATCTATTTTCAAAAGAATTTAAATTATGGAATAAATTGGACTTCTTGTATTGATCGGTCGGTTAAGTTGGTACTGCGAATTTTTTATGGATATCCGATGAATGAGAATTCCTGCATCAGGAAAAGACATGTGGGTAATGTTAGTTTTACAACAAATATTATCTATTTTATAATAAATATCTGAAGATAGTTGCAAATATTAGCCGTGTCAAAAAATAATTTTTCATTGAGTTTGAGACGCTCTTTCACGTGGTGTAATTCGGAAAATCATAATTTGTTTGAAAGTTTACTAAAAATGAACAGAAAGATCAACACAAATACGAAATAATTGTTTTTTTTTTAACTTCATAGGCTGTTTTCTCGAACCCTTTTTTCGCAGGTAAGCGCCCTTTCCATAGATCAGGTCAGGTATATTAATTTAATGGAATTACTTCATTGCTTTCTGGATAATTATCATACCCACACATATCCCTATGACCTTGAAGTTTCATATGAAATAATGCATATCGAATATGGTCATGTTAAAATTTTTAACATTCTGCTTATTCAATATTGTAAGGTTTCATATATTCTTTCATTGTAACTATGCAATTTTACAAAATTCGAAATATTAACAAAATGGCGGCTATTTTCTGAAAATCATAAAAGATGATTTTTTCTAAAACAACTTTTTTTTTAATTTAAAATTTAAGGTAAAAAGAAACGTGTGTTCTAGGCTATAACGTTATGTGATGGCTGAGAATGTTTCTTCTGAAAAAACCGATGCACGTTTATCGTCCACTGTGAGCATGGACTGAGCTCTCTGTCGAAGTGAACTTAAATTAGTCCATTTTTTTGGTCATTTATTGTACACGGTAACATCAAGTTTTTGAGATTTACAAAAAGTTCTGCAGGGGACGATAGTTTTCTAAAGTGAGTCAATATTCGTTTAATAGCGAACACCAGCACCGGCTACCTGTACTAGGTAAGTACTTTGGCTGTATTGTTGGCAGTACTAATTTATTGAAGCAAACAGTATTGGATACCAGTACTGGATCAAGCCTTCGTCAGTCTTTGTGATTAGTATTGACTCGTTTCTGCTACTCTGTCTGGTTACTGGGTATCATGGACGTTTTCTTTATCAGCTCACTTTTACCTAGATAACAGTATGATAATACAAAAGATCACCTCTATCAGTTAGGATACACCTAAAAGCCACTCAGTATATTACAGCGTTGGAAAAATACTTCTATAAATAAGAAGGTAAGTTTTGTTTTAAATAGCCGTCAATTTTCCAATTTTTTCATTCGGTAATTCTTACAAGTCACGAAAAACTTCATATCCTAATATACGGAACTTTTTATAAATGCTACAAAAATTGATGATTCCGTACACTGCGAACAAAATCGTTCCGCCGGGCCATTTTGTTCTTTTACTCCTTAAAAGAATAGTGAAGCATTACTGAAACATTATTAAAACGAGATTTGGAGGTGCAAGAACCTTTGGGTTGAGCTAAAATTAAAAAAAATGATATTATTGAGAAAATCATGTTTTATAATATTTCAAATAACTGCCGCCATTTTGTTAATTTTTAAAAAACTTTAAAATTGCAATGAAATAATATACAAAACACTACAAAAGTGGAACATCCTAATGTTAAAATGGTGATTTTTAAGAAAAATAGAGAGGTTGGAAAAAATGTTCCGCCTGTTTTGCAAAGAAGTTTTGTAAAACTTTTTTCTGCTTGCAACATTTTTTTTGAAAACGAAAAAGTCTCATATTTTTCATTAACAAACAATATATTTTAATATTATATAAATTGATCACATGCCATTATTCGTCCTGCATAATTTGATATGGTATCGGTCGTATAATATAATCTGCAAGTCGTTATAAATAGGAGTGCCAAAAACAAAACAAAAATCTATTGCAGAGAAGTTCGCACATATGCATCGGTGTACTAAATCATTATAATTAGGAGTTTTTCCTATCATGTGGTTCTGATTCGGCACTGGAAGAGAATCCGCAAAGGATTTGGGGTTCGTCATAAGCACTACATTATGATTTACTACTTATACTGCGTCATAAATAAATCCTTTACATGATTAGGTGATCTTATGAGAACTACCGAATTACCGCCGACTGAGTACATCTACGGAACAGGTTGGTGATTTGTTCACCATATAGGCAAAATTATATATCAGTCAGTTCGATTTCTGAGAAAAATTTATGACATAAAGGAACATCCCCAAGAGCTATTTTTTTATTTGAACGATTGTTCGTTTGTATCTATTCGATGTAGGGGAGACTAGGGTTGATTGGCGGTTGAGGCACATTGGCGGTTTGCACTTTTCTCGAATTCTGCACATTAGAAAATTCTATGCATCATATAGTATATTCATTGTGCCCAGCTTCATCGCGTTTCCATAGTAACGCCTTGTTTATCGAATTAAATTTGATTATAGTTCGGATTGATTGATTTGGCATACGAATTGTAACTATTTATTTTCGATTAGATAAACGTTTTTCTCCGTGTTGCGATCGATGTCAGAGTAAGTATTTATACATTTAGCTTCCTCTACTTTCACTGCACAAAACCATTGTGAGAAGTATTGTAATAATTGTATATATCATTACGAAAATTACGTTTTAACTTATAAACTCGGGATGGGGCAGGTTGGCGGGTTTTGCGTGAGGCACATTGGCGACAGAAAAAATACTAAATTATAAAGAAACATTTAAGAAAATAGTTATATATTAATTTTATACAAAAATTGTTCAAAAATATTGTTCAATGGATGAAAGTAATGACAAATAATAATATATAATATACTAAAATTGTTTTTTGTGTAAAAGTGCGAAATATATGTTTTATTTATAAAGGTGTGGATAGTCGACAATAGCCACAAGAGAGTGGCGGTATTCATACAAAAAACATCTCCGTTAACGTATTTTTATTGCAAGAAAGGAAATTAAGAGAAAGCCAAAGATTTGATTTACTTATTACATCTTGCCGGAGTATTATGAATTCACTTATTTAATAAAACACAAGCTTTTATCAACCGCCAATTAGCCCCATTGTACCCACCAATGTGCCCCACGTGTGGGGTGTATTGGCGGTTTTGAACTTACCGATTATTTGGTCATTTTCTCTCTTTATAACAATATTTATGAAATATTACAAAAGGCATTTTATTGCGAGACTTTATATCTTCAAAATGGTATATTATATTAATTGAATTATACTGCATACCATTTTATAGAAATAGATTAACAATTTTACCGCCAACTAACCCCAGTCTCCCCTAATAAACACAATATTAATTTCTAATTTTGTACTTTTAGTTAGAAATATTTTATTTGGTTTTATTCATCACTTTCTTGCAGTCACCCTGAATATATATCTATATAATGTTTGACATCACTGTTGGATATTTGAAGATGTTTAGGAGCAATTTTAGGAATTTGGACGAGATTAAAAGGTTATGCGTACAGTTGGTACTGGATTCTACTTGAAATAAGAAAAATTTGTTTTACCTTCTGTTCTGTAATAGATATCTTCATTATTTAGTTTTTGGGATTCCAGGATAATAAGATTTGCTTATTATACAAATCATATATGTACATTTGCATATTGTTTTTTTTTTTGTAATGTCTAACCAATTTTTCAGATCTATTAAATCAGCTATGCTTTTCATCAATTAAACTGCAGTCTAAGGAAATAAATAACTAAGATTTGCATTGGAATTCAGAATAATAATAATTTTAAATATACTAAAATGTTATTTCGTAAGCAGTGTGTAAAAATATATATTAGAATTAAACACGTAATTATAGGACATCACACCTGAATAATTATATGCAACGATTTTAATGTAGCCACGTATCTGTACTGGAACAAAGGATGGTCGTATTAGGGTACACACTCTATCAATATAAAGAGGTATAAAAATGGGACAGGTTTCAAAAATAGCAGTTCATTGAATCAATCACACTACATATTGCTAGCAAATTTTTATAGCTTTGATTAACATTTCCTTGATATGGGAAAATGCAGCGTATAAATTGCTAAAGACATTCAAATCCATCGCATCTGTCACAAACAATTCAATAATCCAAATTGTAATAAGTAACGAAAGATCAAAACTAGAACAAATGTAATTACAAAATTATAGACAGTTGGGGTCATGAATAACAGGCTTGTTACGTAGGAAATCACTTTATATTAACTCAGTATGTATCTGAACGTGACAATTGTGAGGCTATTAGGGTACTCTAGTTTTCACAATTTTTTCGACTGAAACATTTTTCATTTCGTTATTTATTGCTTGTATTTTAGTAAGTAAGTAAGTGGTTTAGTAAGTTAGTAAGTAACCGCGAAGACGACGAGAACTAAATACATGTTTATTGGAAAGAGTTTACATAAAGCTGTCAATTTGGAAAATCAATACCTATAATAAAATTAGGAAAATGTATACCTTAATACATAATGAACATACAATAGAAAAGTCAACAAAACACTTTCAGCTTCACACTGACGTTGTATTTAATTCGGTATGTACATTTGTATTCGAACTAAAAATATTTTTCGCATACTTTCCATTGACTAGTATTTTTATAACATTTAATTGGAAACCCATTTACAGGATTGCCCAGGTGTCATTTACCGATTTTTTTTAATTCGGCATGGTACTAAAACATCGAAAAATATTTGACACGTATTTTTTGTTATATGGGACCGTTTTGCATTTTAAGAATAAAAAGCAAACTTTTTAAATAGGGGGAATGACAACAATATCTCAGAAAGTACTTTTCATTAAACTTAAGTACAAGTCTAAAATCGCTGACTATAACAATAATGTTATATTTTAAAAATGTATAATGGCGGATACAATATGAAAAAGGAAAAATTAAAAATCAATCGAATTCACGTGGACCTTGTTTTTCGGGGTCGTTTAAGGTCACTGTTATGAAGGTCAGACAAATTAAAATAAAAAATTAAAACAAGTGGGTCCAATATGACAAACGGAAATATGAAAAATCCATTGAATCATTGTTTGGAAAAATAGAAAAATGTTTTTAGAGATGAATATATATATATATTACCTGTGACAAAAATTTAATTACAGAATCAATATACAGGGTGTCCAAGAACTGGGTAACGATATTTCAGGAGATCGATCTCCATGATATTTCAAACAAAAAAGTCCTGTAATAAAATTCGATCTGAAGCTCAGAATTTGAGTGACGGGCCATTGAAGTTTCCAAAAAAAAATTACTGTTTTAACATAACTCAGATGGCTTTTGAGTTAGTTCAATGAGTGAGTGCTCAATTTCAAGCTTTTTTTAAGCCCTACAATTAATCCGCAAGAGCATTTGGCCTGCGATGAATATTTCTGAAGTTATGGCCTCAAAAACAGAAAAAGGCCAGTTATTGCAAAAATAAGTAACTTTTTTTGTCTAAACTTCAATGGCAATGGTAACCCAGTTCTTGGACACACTGTATACATGATCAGTGTGCATTGATGTCCTGAATACTTATAGCCACAAAGGCAGAAGCGTGAATCTTGAGGCAATTGTTATCCAAAATGATATGAAGAATGAATCTGTGATTTCAGTATCAAGATGCAAAAATGGTGAACATAGAAATACGCATACACCTGAAAATAGAAGAAATTTGCGACCACAAATTATTGTACAGAGAGCAAAATAGATACAGATATGTAAAATGTATGTGTAGATCAATTCAAAAGTTCTTTCTATACATCGCTCCCAGTTAATGGTGTTCATAAAAAATTGCTAATTTTTATTCGCTGTTTCAGTAAAAATGTATTTAAAATTCAAAAAAGCTGACTGGAAATGTTTTCAAGAGGAGGAAGGTTGCAAGAATTTGATACCATCAAATCAATATCGAAAAACATTTTTTATATTGTGTTTATGACTAGAAATATCACTATTAACAATAAGGTGGATGAAGGGGAAGATATATTTATATATCCAACTTCGTTTTCGTAATCGGCGACCTCGAAAACCTCCGAGCAACAAGTATAACGAAAATTAGATAGATTTTTAGTTTCTTCGTACGCCATATTGGATTCACCTTGAAAATAGTAAAAGTTTCATTAAAATTGAATAAAAATAGTTTCTGAAATATTACTTTCATTCCCCTTCATTAAAAAAGGTTGTTTTCTACCCTTAAAATACAAAACGGACCAATAGAAAAGAATACATGTCAAATATTTTTCGATGTATTAACATGCTAAATTTCAAAAATACCGATGAATGATATTTGGGTAGGGTTACTTATTAGTTTTTTAGGTTCTTTTAGAAGGAAAACTTATAACATTATTAAAATTTAGAAATTTTGATTCCGAGCACAAAAGGTTTTAAGCTTGTAAATGGGGTTTTCTCCATACGATGTGAACCTCTCCTTATAAGATTGAAAATGAAATTGAAATTTTACTTAAATTGACGAGGTCACTATTAGTAAAATTAACTATAAACGATGGCTGTGTGTTATTCTACTATCTAGTTAGTAGTTCCCACCATTTATTTTTTTTCCATAGAAATAAAATTTGTCTCAGTTCAGAAGCTCTCTTGAACAAATTAATTTTTTTAATCCTTTATACAATAGTATCGTAACATAATTATACATAATTCATCTGAATGTGGAGAGTTCAATATTATGTAAATGATATAAAGCTTATGAGATAAGTTTGTGATGATCGTGAACTGTGCATTTTATCGCGTATTTATCAACTCTTGCGACCAATAAATAATTCAAACCGATTTACTATCGGTGTGACGTAATAATAGAAATTATCTGAAATGTAACTCATAATCGATTTCTCAATTTAAGTGTAATATTTTACCATTAGTTTGCACATTTTATCATTAGGAGTCAAGGATTGCGTGAGGTCACTAAATGCGGTTAGACGGAAGAAGAATTATTGTTCATCAGTTTGTTCGAACGTACGATTCTTGTATCAATGTTCTGTCATTGACCGTGATTACTAATTAAAGTATTTTATATCATCTTATCTATTACTTTATACAAATCAATTTAGAGTTTGTTGTTTTAATTATATCTTGAAATAACTCTTTAATTATTGCATAAAGTGGAGTGATATATAAGTGCAAAGTGATTGATTGCAATACTTCAGCTAAAACTAGTTTATACGTGAAGAAGGAGCGAATGAATACAAAATGGAACCAAAAAGTATAACCAAATTGGGATACCGTTTTTCCGTAAGATAGATCTGACTAAACCTAAAGTATATGTAACATAAATTAATCGACGTTACAAATAATCATCCACAGTTAATGGCACGAATTTTAATAATTTATAATTAATGTTTACAATCGCGTTTAAATTTTCTCATACTTTCGAGACGTTCGCGCCCATCTAGCGGTGGTGCAGCGTACTGTATTTGAACAATACTATGAACGTAAAGTAATTTCGTGAAGTAATCACGAAATTTATAATCGTTTATAGCCCATTTCCAGAAATCATCATCCGACAACATTTTGCTTTTAAGAAGCTTCAACCGGAAATAGTAGGTGCATCATTCCGGACGTAAATGTTACATATTATTTCTTGGCTTCTCACGTTCGATTACGACGTACCAAGTTCTAGATGACCTTGAATTATCGAAAATTAGATTCTCAACCTACGGTATTAATTATATTAAATCCAGTAATTAGAATCCCAATCAGCTCAAATTTCTTGGTATGCACGTGGTTTCTTCTAAATCTCAGTTTCAATTAATCAGAAACGTAGAAAATGGTCACGATCGGCGTTACAGACTTCTGTTCAACTGTTTAATATAATAGATTGTGCTGTTGCACAACTGTTGAAATGTAAGTTTTTGTACTCATTATGTACGCGTTAGTGCTCTGTAAAACTCGTTGTTTTAAGACATCTTCAGTACCCAAGAGGTAGTGTATTTCTTCCTTCACACCATTTTTAATGTTTTAGATGTAAAAAGTGTCATAAAATATGACAACTTGATTTACAGTGTGAACATGGAACAGTTAAATTCCATAAAAATACATGTTTCGTTTTCATTTTGTGTATAGTATTTTGTATATAGTTTTTATGCGAATATGAACTGCGCCATTGGAATGAACATTCTTCAGAATGGTCGACATGATTCGCCATACTAATTTTATAATTTTCGGAATTGTTCAAATAATAGATCAAACCTCGTGTAACTCATTCTTACACATTTCTAACCCTCACGTTTATGAGTGTTGTCCTTTAGAAGTAATTTAAAAATAGCACATTAATAATTCTAAACTTCAAAAACAACAAAAAATGAAATAATTATAGAATACATGAATGGCCTTCTATGCCTTGGTATAAATAATACGATGTAAAATCTGTTTCTCGCACATAACAATTCAGGTAATTGCGAGCCATCATTAGGTGAGTGACTAGTCTACATACTAACAATTAGTCATTGCACCTGATGAGGGACCGTAACGAACTAAAATGATCTACATATGAAACAAATATTACGTTGTATCATTTCTTGCATAGCATAAGACATCATTTATCAGTGAAGTTAATGATATGTACTTACATAACGAATTTCTTCTGGTTTACAAAATACGATACTTTACAATAGAATTTTCGTTAAATGATTATATGATGAAGAAAGTACAACACTTTTTACACCCGAAATTATTCCTTGATAAACATGCGTTACTCTTTTATCAATAAGAATGAGGCTGGCATATTCACTCCCGACACGTGCCGGTAATTCTCAAACTCTCAAATAATACATTTAACGAATTTCCTGTTTATGGTTCTATTTATATTATGTTTCTAATATAAAATAACAGTATACACACTTTTAATCCAATAACTGCTAAACTGAGCATGTGGCAAACAAATTATATATATTTTTCTGAATTAAAAATTACTTTTTAATTTTCCGTACATCAGTATATTTTATTGTTTATGACGTTGCATATGATTCTGTCGATTCCGAAATCATTTGTTGTTATTGAAACAACAATTTAACGTTTATATATACAATATACCGTTGCATAAATAACTATAGTCTTATTGTTAAGAAAATGACATTTTGTAAAATTCGCGTTTTGTCGTAATTTTATGAAAGTAGTCTGACTTATTACTGACAATACAATTAACAATCCAGGTTATTATTCATGACGTAACTTTTGTATTGCATCCATATTTAATATGGACTACAAAATATCAGAAAATGTACTAAAACTCTTAATTAGTTATTAAACGTGGGATACTTCAAATATATTAGTTTTCCACCCCCAATGTTCAAAAAACCGTAGTATGCGAGCGCATCGTAGTGTTTATAGCGTTGGTATATATAAATAAACGAGGGATCAGAGTTCGATTCCCAGCAGCATATTCCCCGTAAATGGCGTAAAAGTAGCATAACATATACATAAATATTATCACAATAGCAGATACCCACTTAACACAAACTGCAAAATCTTAGTGTTCATTCTCAATGAATATTCTACGACGTTTTAAAGAGGTCATATGATGTCGGGAGGGTCTAAGTTTGACGCAATGTCGTCCTGATATTTGATCGTCTTCTCAATGTGCATATGTCTTCAGGATGCCGCACAATAGACTTTGAGACTAAAAAGTGAGACTGTGCAATTTGTGTGTGACTGTGCAATTGTTCAAAAATACACAGCTCAACATGATTTTGTATTGAGAATCTGTGGGTCATTTCACACGTCATTTTGTGCGTAAAATCCGAATACGCAGTTAGAAGCGGCCCACCAGCTCAGCACTTTTAGATATTTGAGGTTATGTACTCGAAAAATGCGTTTTTTGCTATGTTTCAGGTTGCGTAAAGGATGCAACAATGTCTTTTGGTATTCTGTAACTATTTCCAACTTTTAGTACTACCCTTATCCTTCAAAATGTGTTTTTATTCGATCACCTATGATTTTTTCTAACAAAGGTACGGCAATTTTAAATGATGACATTGTCTTTCAACGGATGGTCTATCTAATGTGACATTAATGCGATATATCCCGTAATTTCAAAATGGCCGTAACTTTAACAAAAAATGGTGGGTGAGCGAATAAAAGCTCATTTTGAAGGGTAAGTACTAAAACATGTAAATAGTACAGAACACAAACAAAAAACGTTGCATCCTTTACGTAACCTCGCGTTTTCCAAATACATAACCTTAAATACCTTAAAATTGTGACGTGATAGGCCGATTCGGACTTCGGATTCGGATTCTACACACAAAATTCCGCTGGAAATGCCCTACACCTTCCTAATAACATCTGTGATCCCTCCTCCCCCCTGTTTTTGTAGACCTGACATATCCCTTTTCTTATGTGATGGGTGAAATTGGAAAATTAATTCGTTTTATGCGGTAAAAATCGATAAGCTCCATTACCTATAGTTCAAGTTATTGACAAAATAATTGTTTTGATGTTTTGTAATTGCACAGTAGGCAGGTACTTACAAATCGATTAAATTCAATACAGTTAACATTCTTTTAAACTCGTCGAGTAAGATGTCTTGTATTTCGTTAGTTCATGTGAAGCGTTGGAAATAATGTGTTCTGTATTATACGTATGCTTAAAATTACTAAATCGATGACAAAATCTCAATCAATGTCCACATAAACCTTATAATTATACACATTTAAGGACATACGTACATATATAATATCTAATATATCTAATGGCCCTATTTGTTGACAAAGTAGACTCTTCTGGGCTGGTTTTAGCCTCGAAATATTCCTTTCATTCAAGTTACTCGGGAGTTTTCGAGGTCGATGAATCCGTTGCCATATTTTCAAAATTCAAAATGGCGGTTCCAATATGGCGAAGCAAAATTCAAAATGTTTATTCGATTTCGATGAAACTGCGCACTGGGGGGTTTTTAGAGTCGCTGATTGCGAATTCATTGTCATATTTTCAAACGTCAAAATGGCCGATCCAATTTGGAGGTCTAAAATAAAAGTTGTATTCGATTCACATGATACACAGCTCCCAGAAGGTCTTCTAGGTCGATGATTATCGTATTATATCCTTCATATCGAATTTCACAATCCTAATTTTAGATTCGTAATCAAAGTCCAGATATGAAACTTCAGTTTAATACCAGGCTTCTACTCAATCAGTGGAGGACAGTGAATCGATGAGTGGTTACATGAATTTTGTAAGTTGCCGATTAAGTCTACCGATCAGTTATCTTACGAATGTCAAAGAATACCAAGTTCAACTTCAAGACGGCTATAATGGTTCTATTTCCTACTTCAATCAAATTACCCATCGACTTAATTAAGTCGGGGTATCAATACCACCAACCAAACCCTCTTTCATCTTTGATGAAGTACCAATCACCGGAGTTTAGAACCCCGACGCCTTTCGTCGTCGGGGATCTCCAATTTCGTTGGAAAACCTTGGTTGGAAAAACGCAATCAGCGTTTCGTGATCATCTCGTGTCATTGGCTGTCAACGCACTCGTGTGCCCATCATCCGTCCTCCATAATGCACTAATACGTAATCGCCAATGAGCTCGCTACCAGCAAATGAGGGAGTTGCGCAACGGAGTGCAGCCGATTACAACCGGTCCTGCTCCGATAACGAGAAAGCACCTCCCGGAAAAATAACGGAAGGAACACATAAACGACCGTTTTTACCGACGTCGCGGATGAGAGATTATTTCGCGAGATACGATGTTGTTGCTGGTGCGAACGGTGCATCACACCGCATGTGTGCCGGAAGGAGTGCACGTGTCGATCAGTGGGACTTTACCGAGTGCATAAAAAGCCTCGATGCAGAGCAGAGCGGGCATTATTTTCGCTCCGGACATTTCGCGAAAAAGGCGGTCCGACACTTTTGTCAATTTCCGGAATAGTGACGTACGCGAAATCGGGAAGGTAACTGATTGTCCGACCTTACGTCCGACATCAGCCAAATCGATCAGTGAGGTGCGGGCTAGCCATCGCTAACGATTGACATCTTAGTTTGGACCAAGGGAGAGTCTGAGGTCATCGAATCGAGATAGACATTTATGGTTTTTTTAACCCATCTACCCTCCGGCCGAACGCATGCGGTAAACACTATGGAATATTTGCATCGAAATGTGTGTGTTTTTTTTAATTGAATTCCGAAATTATGGTTCGGATGTTTGAAGTGGGTTCTGAAAATTTTTAGAGTTGTCCACATTTTTAACTTGGCCAATACCGAATTTTTACTTGAATGTTTGCCACACATTCCCAACAGGATCGAAATATTTAAAACTTAACAATTTATTTAAAATAATATGAATGAGGACAGTCGTATCTAATACACATGCCGTAATTATATTTAAATGACCCATTGAACTGGTTCGTTGATAAGTAAAAATAGTAATAAATTATGACGGTTATCTAATTTTTTAATATTCGAAAATGATTTTAAAAATATTTATTAATTAATTATGGCTATTAAATAAATTGAACTATTCAAAATCAATGCATTATATAAATGGGTGGAGCTTTTTAATTTTATTACTTTCGTTGTAAAGTTTATTTTCATATAGTTTTTAATTAATTAATGTATTTACATCCAACGTTTCAACAATACAGTGTATATATTTAATGGTGTTCTCTCTCTGCTAGTCAATAGAAGGAACACATTCAAATTTTAAGTTGATCCAATGTCAGTCGATAGCAAGTAAGTCTGGCATTATAAACATTCATCACTGAGTATACAACCTAAAAGAAATTACGAGATACGATGACTATTTTTTGAAAATTATTAATTTCGTCCTTATAGTTATTGAATGGTAATTTGTTTAGACTACACGTGTGCAGCACATATATCTAACTGATAGCTAATATTTGCTTAGCGCGAGTATCATAATAATTGATTAAAGTATAGAAAAGCGCATCTCTTAATGTACCATGTTAAAAACGGTGGAAAAAATAACACATAACTTTTCTTGTGAATACCCTAGCAATAAAATTTGATCAAAATCTGATTAAAGCATGTGTATTACATTATCGGGAGATCTCCCTTAAATTCGACAATGATCACGACTGACACCGAGTAGAAACTTTAAGTAGTGTATTCATTTCAATTATAAGAGAATTTTATTTAATGCTAATACTTAATCACTTTCAAAAGTTTTTGCGATGGTTTTCTATGATGTAAAGAACAAATTATAGTTTTTTTTTTATTTTTCGAAATTAAAATTATTTATCAAATAAAGGTTCTCAAATTTGGTGGCTTCAAGTATAAAATCAAGAGTGATCGATAAAATCCCCATAAAATTGCAAAATAAGAAGAAAAATAATTTGAAAGGATCCTAGTGGCCCATTTTAATTGGTGCTATTTCAAACAATATAGTCAATATTTTAAAAAATTAAAAAATCTTTTTTTTGTGTTCATTCTTATATATTAAACTAGAACGTAATTTTTATCGACGGAAAAATCATAAAAAATGAACAAAATGTATATACTTAAAATATATGACTTTAAATATTTTTTATTTTTACATAAAATATCCTTAGTGGTAGCTTTTTTTAAAAGCGCCGAACAATTTTTTTTTTTAATAAATATAATAAAAATTTTGATAATTCAAGACGGGAGGTGCAATGCGGTGAATAATTTCAGTTTCATTAACTACAATTTTTCTGAATTTACTAAACTTAGTTTGAGAATGTGTAAGAAGATTTTTAAGATGGCTGATTATGAAACCGATATAAGATTCCTAAAATTCGTTATGGTGTGGTCAAAACTGAATTCATTTTAGAATTATTTCGTTAAAAGGAAATAAAATTAGTATATTTAGTTTTTAAATAGCAATTATCAAATTTTTTTCGTCATATTTAATCGTGAAATTTTACGCATTAAAACATTAAAACATTAAATGCAAATACGCATTTTAAATTTTATTCTTAACGTTTGAGTTGAATAATTGAATTATTTAAAATTTACAAAATTAGTTATTATTAGCATTATCTTTCAGGTTGTCTACCATTAACACTTTTGTTTAGAATGAAATAATATCTTAAAAGAATTGTTACAAAATTGCATAACGAATGAAAAGTGTTTAGCCCTTAAAGGAATATGTTTTAATTTATTTTTTATAGAGACGTTCACGATCGCGTACATACTCTCTGAATTTCTTGGAGTGGAAATCCACTCTTTATGGAGTGTAAAATGAGCAAATCGATAGTGAATGAATGAATTCTTCCTCTTAAGGAGTGAACACGCATTCCTTATGCAGTGAAAAGTCACTCTACGTAGATTGAAAATCTACTTTTCGATGGTGAGAATTAATCTTTTATAAGAATTGCTTAGTTTTCACTCCAAGAAATTTGGAGAGTAGGAATGCAAAATAATAACAAGAAACAATAAAATTAAATACACAAACAAAATTATCGGAATCTATAATAAGTATAAAAATGAATGTATAATCCAGTATAATTAGGTTTCCCTTGAAGAAAATTTATTTAGTCATTAAATATTGCAACAATTTCTTTTTTAGAAAGAAATAAATTCTTGTCAAATCAATTAACTTTTAATCATATTGGATAGTCGCAGTTAGTTAAATTATTAAATTGTGATAAATTCCATTGCAATAATTAATAAATGTATAATATCATATGTTTAAATTAAATGAAATAATTTCAGGTGGCGTGATTATTTTCTGAATAAACAAAGCGGGCAATTAAAATAGTTAGTAATTTTAAAAAGCGAAATTTTAAAATTACATAAGATTAACGTTATTTTGAAAAAATTAATTAAAATAATTATCTACAAATTGTTGGTTTCAATTTTTAAAATATATGTAATGTTAGTATTTTCTTTTACGATAGAACTTTTTGATTTACAGTAATTAAATTTTTGCAATCATAAATATGTAGTACATTTTGCATACTGCAGATACTTTAACTTTCTAATGAATTTTTATTAAATTAGAAGATTTTTACATAGAATTTAAAAATAAATTATTTGTCATTACTGATGTAAACTGTGTAAAATATGTTTATTTAAATAGATAAAATTATTTTATAAAATATCGTACTTGAAAATATTCCACATAAAGCTGAAATTTCGAAATATAATTTTATTTTTA
Source organism: Trichopria drosophilae (assembly GCA_030407085.1). Lineage (NCBI taxonomy): Eukaryota > Metazoa > Arthropoda > Insecta > Hymenoptera > Diapriidae > Trichopria > Trichopria drosophilae. The sequence continues at coordinate 40,638,929 of CM059587.1, read as the reverse complement.
TATTTATTTTAAAAAAACGGTAATTACTGTACACATAATAAATTCATTCCTGTTTTATGAGAACAGAATAAGTTCTCGTAAATAAAATGTATATTTGTTGTTGAAAACCCCGGACAAACCTCTAATTGAGATTAGTCATCGCTTTAGTAATTCATAACTGAAAAATTGCAACGTTACATTTTTCAGATTGCAACAAAGTATCGGTTCAACGACATGCTATTAGATACTGAGCATCTGATTTGCTACAATTGAGGTTGTTTTAATGCAATTTGATAATTTAAAAAATTTTTAATTTTCTTAAGAAGGCACAATTTTTTCAATTCGTAACAGAGATTCTGAAAAAATGTGATAGGAATTTAAAAACTTTTTTTTATTGTATTTTATCTGAAACATCCTAAACAATCATATTTTATATAAATTGGTGTAGTAGTTGATATTTCGTATAACTTTTCAACAATAAATTATTATTTAGCATTAGCATTGCGTCGAGATGATGCATTTCCGCTAAGATTCACTAGTTGACAAATCTGTAAGTGAACTATATTGGTAGTTTATAAATATTCCGGTCAAAAATACTTATTATTGAATTTAAACTACAAGAAAAATGTATTTAAAATTCCTAAAACATTTATTAAAGCAATATTGTTTTTCAAATGATTGAAAAATATTCAGTTTACTTATTCATTACTTCTTTATCAAATATGATTTTAAAATTTCAGAACAATCGTACCAATACCTCCATTATTCAAAATATTGTATATACAGAATTCTCTGAATATATTCTCTTTAATATTTCAGTTCTGGAAAAAATAAGAATAAAAGTTACATTATTATTTTTCTAGAATTTTACAGTTATAAAAAGTAAGGAAAGGATGTATACTGGGTAGTGCTAATACATATTAAAAAAAGTAGCCATTTTATATTTCGTTATAGTACAATTTTTTATAAGTTTCATTTTTTAATGATGAAATTATTTGCTTAATTATAAAAAATTTGCTTTAAATTTGATAATGCAAAATTTATTTCTTCTGATTAATACAATTTCGGCATAAGTTTTAGAAAAGTGTCGATTTACAATTTAATTTGGTTTATTTTAGTATTTTTTTCGTTTGTTTTTTAGAAAAATAGTCCTTTCGTGTAAACATTTCGAAATAAGCAAATTTTTTTCACTTAAATCAAATTTTAAAATGTACCAAGAGGAAGATCATTCGAAATAGATTTAAGTAAAATGGACAATAATATACAAATATTTTCTGACAGATGCATTGATTGCCATTAAAAAAAAAAGTTATTCTTTATTTAGTGAGGGCAACGGTGTTGATTACAGTGTTCTAAGCAAAGCACACACTTGTCAAAATGGGGTTTGTTCCTTATTTAGTAAAGAATACTTTCCCATTAAACAAAATATTGAATTCAAGAATATATGTTTTAATGATGGATATAATAAATAAAACAGAATTTCTAAAAAACTTTTCTCCTTTTTCTATAAAATGCACATTCTAAGTGGCATATTTTTACAAACTTCTATCAGTGTAAAAGATGCTGTGAAAGTATGAATAAAAATGCAGCAGGTATATTTTAGTGTGAAACAGTTGAAAAATTCCATATTTCCGGTGGTTTTCATTACGACATAGGGCAACAAATTCACTGAAAATTATTTTATATAAAAAGGATAAAGTCTCTTCTGTGTATAAAATCCTTTTTGTGTTGTAGTCAGTTTTAAACATTAGATAATACATAAATGCATACATAATACCGTTTATAAAAGTTTCAGTTTGATAATTAAATTGACCTATCCTGATTATTAAAAGTTCGACAGAATTCCTTATGTACATCTTGCAATATTTGATTAAATAAAATAAATATGTATTACAGAAGTTTTTAAGGACTAATTAAGTTTCTAATTATTGCCCGATATTGCTGCAGAATTTAAAATGTCACTAAACTTATCAGCTGGGCTCCATCAACTATCAACATTTTTAATAACCTAATTGTTATAACCAAAAGAAATCATGACAATGATGAACCAATGATGATTAAACATAATTCTTTAAAAAATGTTATTTACAATTGAAAATTTATTATTGTAACGAACTGATACGATTAAACTGGAATAGCGGCAATGATTAGTTTTACCCTAAACGCAATTTATTTGTTACATTACATTAATATTATACATTAAAAATGTTTTGCCATCCAGTCAGCTAAAATAAGATTTAATTATTAACTCTTACCTGAATACAATTTCTTGTTACATTTTTCATTTTGTTTTCTGCAGATCATTCCGGTATTAAACTAGTTCGTTTACATTTACTTTTAAAAGCAGTTGAATTTTGCTTTCTTGCAATTGGTAGCATTCAGTTGTTTAAGAATTAAACTGTTCAAAGCCATATTGTTTTTCAAAATTTGAAATGAAAGTGGGTATTTACCTTGTATAAAAACAAATTCAGGCGTTATTGATTTATTTTTCAGTTACTTTTAACTTATAATAACAAATAAACATCTTCTATGTGATGAATAAACAAAGTCATTTTCCTGCATTTCTAAGGATTTAGTAATTAAGATAATAGTAATTAGGATAAATATAAATTGTCATTACAATTCTTCGATTAGTGTAGAAAATGTTAATTGCCTAATATTGCACTCCGGAACAATTTTATAATCTAATTTGAACAGTATACACAACGGATCATCTATTTTTAGCAAATTGCAAGAAGTTTAGTGAAATTTTAAGTTCTCATGGTAATTTCTAACTACGACAACAAGATTTTAAATTGAAATGTTTTTCATTTTATTATCAAATATAATGCTTTTTAGGAGACAAACATGAATTTATGAGTTAATGAAATAATAAAAGACTGTGGTTTTCTTCTATTTTTTTTTTGTTTTTATTTTGCTGTGCACCTTTTGTATTTCACTTTCTTTTCTTCGGAATTCAAGTGAGTCTGCCCTAAATGGTGATCCCAATTGTATTGCTGTTTCGTCTTATTTTTAGATCTTTGTAATTGTCATCAGACTTCATTATTTATAACAATTTACCTCTTAAAAATGCATTGTAAACAATTGACACGCAAAAATTGTGGGTGGGTTTCGAACCGCTCTGATATTTTTCATATGGCGCGATATCTTTCAATGATTGTAACGTACAGGCGATGTCATTTTAATTTCGAGCATTGACGCCAAGGTTACAGATAATAAAAACGTGCAGTTCTTTTCTTTCTGAAAACAAATAAACACCAGTAACTAAAGTCTTATGAATCTCACCAATGAATTTCATCGTTTTTAAAATATAATTGGGCGTAAGAACATTGGAATAATATAAAAAGTACAGAGGGACCCCATGATCAAATTGACATTCTGTCAGCGTTTCAGACACACTATTATCAATTCAGACGATGCCGCCATGTATGAAAAGCATGGAGATGTCGATATAGAATCACTTTTTTACTGATTAGAAATAATTTATTAAATAGTTTTATTATAATCCTAGTAGAAAGTTGATCTAGTTTTTCTCACATTTCTGTTCGTTCTCGTTATTTCCCATGATAAAAGTATAAAAAACCGGACTGTGAAAAACAAAACTAACGCGATTTCCACCAGAAATGACTAATGCTAAATTTTCTAATTATAATTAATTATAACGATTGGACCCCAACAGTGCAATATATTGTCCTTTTTTTAATTGATTTGAAGCGAATGTTTTATGCAGGGTCAGCACGATTCTATTTTTAGCCCGTAAAACTACAAAATAAGTAGAAAAATAACTACGAGAAATGAAACTTGTGAGCTATTACCAATATAAATTACACTTAAAATATATGGCGTTAGACATTCTTTTACTTTTATATAGAATAATTTTTTTAATGACACCAATCAATTTTGACTAAACTGTGCCTCATGAATCGTTTTCGTGTGGGAATCACATACTCTAGATCATTACGAGTGCTTGAGTAATCGGCTAGAGAGGATGAACCGATTGTCGTGTCCTAGAAGCCACAGATGACTCGTTTCGAATGTCAAACGAACGTGCCTGTTGCACTATACTGCTGTCACGTTTAATTAAGCCGCACGATTTTCGCTTTTTCAGGGCCGATTGATCCGCACAATGCGAAGTCCGAGGTTCTGCTTTGACGGGATCGGGATCTTTCTTTTATTCGCAGCTCTAATCTACACCCAGGTCGAAGGGTTTCGCGTGAAGCGCAACAGTGCCATTGGTGAGTACCAATTAACAATCAGTTTGCCAGAAAGAAACATGATTTTTTTCCAAAAAGTACCGGACGAAACGCGGACCCACATAGCGGAATTGCTTACGTCGAAATTGGTGGAAAGAACATGCTCGGTTCTTAACAGCACAGCGGAGCCAAACAACACTTTGCCAAATTTGGCTGAACGTGTTCCGATTGGCCATGACACATCTCCTTTCGTTAGTTTTTCATACCTTAATAATTTTCGGTGTTACGACCTTGGGCTTTCATAATTCGCAAAAGAAATGATATGGCTATTATATAATTTCCGACGTTTTGATCCCATGACCCAAAAAGTCACGCGTTGGGACTCTGTAACGCCAATTTCACTCCATATGAAGAGTGCGATATTTTTGGCAGACGAAAATTCTCTGCCCCTATATGACCTAAGTTTCAAACGATTGAAATACACATTCGTTTTTGGCTAAAAGAAAGAATAACGTCACAACCAATCTAAATTTTTTTCGACTCCACTGGATAATCATTCCGTCGATTGGATGTGGACAAGACAGCTTTAGTGGAAATACGACGAAATGTAACGTTATGGCCAGTCAAATGTTATTTCAATCTACTTAAGTGCAATTTCATATAATGTGTAACATTTGGATTTAATACATTAAATGTTTCGTAAAGTTCTGTACTATCGACTTCTTAATCCGCCATTTTGGATTTCCTAATTTTGTACAGAATGCTGCGTCATTGTTTTCAGTCAATCCCTTTATGTAAAAGACAAAATGTACGCAGATGCAGCACATAGTATTTCGACTGTTTTTGTGTACACCAGATCATCATGTGATATCCGAAGAACATCAAAATAATTAAAGAAACTAACATCTCCTCTGCACTTTATGTCAGTAAGTACATATTTGATCAACTTGATGCAAAGTATTTGTAACTTGTCAAATGATAATGTATATTATTTTATTTTTAGTTTTATTGCTATTGTTCCATATGCACAGAGATAGAAAAGGTTGTAGCATGTAATAATAGAAAAATTACGAACGTATAAAAATATAGAATGTTCCTTAAATAATGTAGTACTGTAAAGACTATCAGCTGAAATCTAAATCCTGGCTACTTTTTATCATCAAGAGATTTGATTTTGCAAGATGTTTGAATAGACCATTTTTTTTCTCTCTGTGTAAGGGACATCAACGTGTGATTAATATTTTAGTGCCACAGTTATTGAAAGTATAAAAAAAGGAGGACTTATAATTCTCATCATTAAAGAAAAGTATAGAGGATCAAACTCTTAATATAGGAATGGAAAACCTACATCATTTTCAAACTAAAGGAATTCGCATCAAAACTGGACCTACACCATCCAAGATCTTGAAAATAGGGAGTGATCTATAATGATTGGTAATGACGTCATTCCGTCTTTTTCTTAAATGTACTCTTCCTAACATGGAGCGAAATTTGCGTAGAGAAAATTAGCGGATTGTATTCAGTCGGCGATAAGGATAGGTGTATTAATGCAATAAATGGAAACCACCGTTCCGTTCTTACCATATCTTCCTCGCGTCTGCACTAAAAGAATTTATAACAATGATTTCAAAAACAAAACTGCTTTCGGATTTTACTTTAATAATTCTGAATGTTTCATTACTTCGTAAATGTATGAATTAATAAGTAATTGATCATTAAAAACCGAAATAAAATGTTACTAATAAAACCTAGACGTCGATGGATTATATGCGTTTTTTATGTTTGTTCAAACATGCGAAGAATCAGAAGCAGTTACGACTAAAAGTAAAAGTTTAATCGGGACATCCTCTTAAAATCAATTTCATATAAAAATAAATAAAGTATTTTAAAGAATATATTGAATAATTCAATGCTTCGCCAATTACGCAGTATGCAAATTCCGCCTCCATGTGAGAAATCCTCGCACGAAAAATAATTTTCACAGAATATATCGGTGGATTATCTAACATAACATTGTGAAGTAGTATGTACATTGTGACGCACGAATCACAACGCGAATAATTATAATAACGACCCATATTTTCATTACCAGAAGTCGGTTATTTATTTCGTTTGTGATTGTACAACATCAGTGCGATAGAAACATTATAGTTATATATAAATGTACTGACCACCAGTATTTTCAGTCTAATAGGTTCTCCATAAACTATGGCTTCTTTTTATACGATTTAGCCTGCAATACTTATTAAAGGTTTGTCAATTTGCTGGATCGGAGAGTTTATATATTTTACATACATTATGACATATGAAGATACTTTTCCAAATATTGTTGATTATTTTTGAAATATTTAATGCAAGAAATAACATTCGACATTTTAAAACGAGTTTGTTATTAGACAAGCTCAATAATCGCACCTCACACTAATAAGTGAAAATAATTACACACGGTCAGCCGTTAAGATTCTCTTCGAATTTTCTTCTCTTCTCATGTTTTATTTACTTTATTTATTGAATATTAGTTTTATAGTAGTGTACTGTAAATACAAACAAATCTTCCAGAATTTAGATAAGGATGTTTATTCTATACCTAAAATTCAGTTTTGCTTGTATTTATTGAAATGTACCGAACCCTATTTAAAGCTTTGTATAAAATTTAATATTTTTGTATCTTTGTTATTTCAAACTAGGAATATCGATAATCATAAAATATATTCATCAATATATTCATCGATATATTTACAAAGAAATGATAATGAAAATAAAACCTTTTGTAGTTGATACTGGAATTTTTTGATATTTTCTATAAGAAGATATTTTTATTATGAAATTTAATTGCACATCTTAAGCTATTATTTCAATCCGTTCGCTAACTAATTATTGCCATAGTGTATTTATTTGAAATGCAAATAGTATACTTTTGGATACAAACAGGAGAAAGTTTTCTTTGCGAATGGATCGTACTCTCAAGTTTTACGAATACTGCGCTGAAAAAAAATTTCAATTATGATCATTTAGTCTTGGTTTAATCAGTCATATGTAAGGAGAATTTTCAAGAAGATTGCTTTTCATCGCACGGACCATTTCATCACAAAAGATTTCAACACAATATTTTTAATTTTTTATTTCATACAAAATTTATCTATGCATGAACATTTCCATACCATATAACAAATTAACAACAAAATATACATTTAAAAAAAAAACATGTTAACAAAACGTGTGCGTACGTGCAAGATCGATTAAATTTTGTATGTTATCCGAGAGGTTACAATTTAATGTCATGTGCCAGTGAAGTATTCTAATTTGTTAGTATTTTATTTAAATGAAGGTACTATGTTCTTCAGTCGAGCATCATACTTAACAATTGTCATTTTCCGCATTTACTTAGTTCGAATATTTCAATACTCGTTTAATGTCTGTTCTTCTTCGTATGATACTAATTATGATGAACAGCAACTTGACGTAAATAATTAATTGGATTATATTTACATTTTCGAAAATGTCAAAATATTAATTTCGAAATATGTAAATCATTGATTATTATGTTTCACTTGAATATATTTATTATTATATCTGTATGTCTCTAATATAATTGTTTTGTTTTTTTTTAATTTAAACATACTAGGTTTTTTGTTTTGTTTTGTGATGAAAAGTTTGTGATGAGAAGGTCTCGTATTAAAAAGTCGTGTGTTAAAATGATATGTGGTGAATTTTTGTGATAAAAAGTACTTCGTTGAAAAGTCATAGGATGAAAAGTCCCGGTACCTCCTATTTTAGTGCGTTGAAAACGAATATTGCCATAAAAATTAGCGCAAATCCAATGTGCATGGTGAACCTCGTGAAAAATCGATAAAAATGTTCTTTGATTCTTCTTTGTTTTTGTCAAGCTCTATAACGTATTTTTACAATTTGATTTTCGTTATATACTTAGCAAAATGAGTTAGATGCGTGATAGACAGCAAAAATCGGCACCCCCCTCTTTGTGGCTATAACGAAAGAATTAACTAAAATCAGCCGAATTATTGCAAAAGAAATCATTTTTTTTCGAAAATGTAAGAATTTTCTGGGTACAAAAAAATTGTCTGGGTTTTTCAAAAAACTAATGATAATCACAGACCGAGAATTTTGTGTTAAACCCAAACTTATATGTGACAATCACGGGAAAGTTTATGTTACAAACAAAAGAAGGTTGTGATGATCCCAAACCTGTCTCGTTGGGATTATAACAGACCTTGTTTTTTAGAAGAACCCAGACAATTTTTTTCCGTGTGTACTAGTTATATACCTCAGATCCAATTTTGATACTAGACTTTGTTGCTAGAAATATCACATGGAATCTGTATATAAAATATTGCTGGTCTTTCCTTGGATACGCTGTATGCGACCAATATTAAACTAAGATTAAATGATTATGCATTTCGGTCGAACACTTTCAACGTATAAAATTTCAATTGGTGGGAAAACTATTGCATTAATACAGTCGTGTATAATATAACGAAAAATTTCTTCAATATCAGTGCTACATGTGGTTGAGATGGGTCTTCGGACATTGTGAATAGAATGAAAATTAACTGATTCATCCTTAAGTAATAAACTTTTAAATTCCAACTTCGATGAAACTTTTTGCACCTGTAATGCATTTGATTGCAACTATTACAAGATTATAGGAATCAATTCGGAAATGGTTATGACAAATTATAATTCATGTAGTTGTGACATTACTACATCATCGACTAATCTCAACTGTAGTTGAAAACTGTTATGCAAAAGTAGTGAAATAGAAAAGAATATATTAATGGCTCTGAAACTCTGAAAGCATTATAATAAAACAGCTCATCAATTTCTGTTAGAAAGTTTGCATATTAAAAAAGTTCTATTAAAAAATATAATACTAGTAATCAAACATGATTTAGCGAAGTACTGGCTCCTTAACTCGAGCCATATGACTACTGTATTCTATTTGATTTGTTTCTTTCAGGTATTTTGACTGGGACGTTGCATAGAAATCATACCGAAGTGTTACTTTACAAAATGTTCAATTGGATGTTTGGATCTAACGATAATGACGACGGAAAAGGAGTAAATTGTATGTTTTAAATGAAAAATAATAAAATATACCAGCACGTAATGTTGTTATTTATATTTATTAAAACTGTCGTTCGGTGAAGATATATTCCGTGATAATGTCAGAATTATTAATCGCATCTGTTACTACATCTCCAATATACGATTTAATGAACATCTTGCATCTTTCAGGAACACTGATGTGAATTTCCGACAATCCTCACAGAACACAATGACTGAGACCTTTATGTTTAATGATTTGTTTTCATAAATCCACAATGGCGGAACTAGAATGAAAGAAAGTCGATAAAATAGACGTTACAATGAAAATAGGAAATAACGAAGCAATTACTATAATCGAATGATTGCCCGGGCGCATAAACAAGCACACACGAACACATTTTGTTATAAACCTGAAAAATATATATTAGTTATTTTCGGTTAAGTTTATTTGATATTACTTTACAAATCATTAAAAGTTTCTTAACTCTTGTGTATCAATATTTCCATTATTTCGATTCATCCATGGTTTTAAATGATTGAAGTCGATATATGACGTTTATGCAAAAGCCTAATTGAAAATCATTGTGTATTGATGATTTTACTGCTTTTCAGATGCCTCAACCGGTACTGCAAAGCAATGGAAAGCTAGTTTTTCATATGCAACGGAAAGCACTTGGGCCTCCACTTTTTCAAACTGTTCAGGAAGGAGGCAATCACCTGTCAACATTGAACTGTCTGACGTTCAAATAACTAAAGCGAAGACCATCTTCACAAGAGCATATTACACAACTCTTCCAACTTCGATGACCATTACAAACAATGGACATACTGGTGAAAATTGCTACAAATTACATATGATTCATTCTCGCCCTTATCATCCAGCAACAAACATTTGGAAATACATACGCTACAAAATCAGGTGTCTTAATATAAGATGTGATCATTTTTAAAATATTTCTTGGTGTCTTGTTGTATGCATCTTGAAATATAAGCCGATTATTACGAGTTATGGATTATACAGTAAAGAAATATGATTCTTTTCGCTTAGAGCACAAAAATAGTTCAATTTACTATCTACTAAATGCAATAACTCTGTACGTAGTTAAATCAGCTATTAATTCGATCTCCTAGTGATACACATAATCAAATACCACAAGAACAACCCTGAAATTAATGAATTAAATATATCATATTTCATTAGGCAAAAAATATATTAAATTTTGAGACACATCGTTTTTAAGGCGCCTAAATCAAGACACATTTTAAAAGGGACACTTATAAGTGACTTAGTGTTTTGATTTAAGACACCCACAGGACACCCGATTTTGCAATGTATTTGTTAAACAAATCTGAATCAAGTTGTATTTAAAAAAAAATAATCCGCAATTACTTTCTTGACAACAATGTTAAAATGTTAGCAGTCTTATAGTATTATTTTTCGATCTTAGAAATTAATCACATATAAAATTTATAAAACCGAAGTAAAATTCTGTTTAACATTAACTTACCAGCAAATGCATTTTCACACTGAGCTGATCTACCCATACATATGGATGCGGGTCGAAAAACCGACAAATCAAAAAGTCGACACATAAAAAAATAGACGCATCGTCAGGAAGACAGTCATTTTTTGAACTGTCGGTTTTTCAGTGTAGGCTTTTCGATTGTCGGTTTTTCGATCTTTCGTCTTTTCGATTTGTCGGTTTTTCGACTCACACACATACATATGGCAGGAACCTTCCATTATTTCTTAACGTGCATATCATATTACAAAATTGTCATTTTTTCTTCTTTAACTTTACATCTTCTTTTGAACGGTTTAGAATTTAAAAGTGGCAAATCTAAATAATGAGATTTTTCATGTATTTTAGTACAAATTACGGGTACCTGGGAGAAAGGAAAATGGCCGTACATCACGGGTGGTCCTCTTAACGATAAGTACATGTTCGCGCAAATGCATTTCCATTGGTCAGCTTCTGGTGTAGGAAGTGAGCACTCAATAGCAGGTAGAAGGTGAGTTATTTTATACGTAATTAAAAAAAATAGGTTCATTAGTTTTGGAACATGAGTAAAGAAAAATTAGGAATTTCAGTTGCAGTGAGAGTAGCTGCAATAACATTAAAAATGTTTTACTTACTCCGTAAACGATTTTAGAGCAAATATGAAACAGCCTAAATATTTCCTTAGTTGCCTCAACCAAACCTGTGTAGACGTGCAGACATCAGTTAACAGCTCGTGCAGACGAAGTTAAAATTCGCTCGAATTACCTATCGATATTGCTTGACTATTTAAAATTAATGTTTGATAAGAGGAATGTTAGGTTTGATTTCTTGTATGGAAAAGTTTACTTGAAGACGTGATATAAGTTTCGGAGAATTTCGATTTTCGATTTATTACACAGCTCAATTTAAGAATTTTATGTTGCTTTATAAGTAAGAGTCGATTCTGATAGGATTCTTTTTGGCTACAAATTTTGCTACACATATGAATCCAAATATGACCTTCAAAATATCCAGTTGACTTTAACTTTTGAGATATTGAAGGTCACATTGGTTAAAAATCGTATTTTTTGGGCATTTTTTATATTTAAACAGAGGTAGAAATCAAATTTAAAGGTAACAAATTTTATTCAAAATGTTCAACAACAAAAATTAACAGTTTATAAAAATAACACTTTAAACAAGTTATACAACATATGGGTATAATATGTAACATATCAAAACAATGAAGACGCGATTTAAACTTATTAGGAATGTTCAAAATATTTATAAAAATTAATAATACCAATGTTTAATATCTTGAATATGAATTGAAGTAGATTACAGAGTGTGCCAGACTGAAAGACCAGTATTTTAAAGAAGTGGCTCTTGTCAATGTACAATTCAAACTTTCATAAAAACTTGTCCTGAAGACATTTTTGAACTTCGACATTTTAACGAAAAGATAGAACTTCAAAAAGTTTTGTATACATAATCTTACGAGATGTATTTTAACAATGGGCGTTCTCCGGTTTTGGAGTTTTTTTTTCTTTCTTAGTTTTTGGCACATCCTAAAATTGAGTGTATTCTTGTTTGATATTTGGATAGCAGTGAAGCTGTAAAAAAATGCAAGTCATTATCGAATACCTTTAAAAAGTTATAGCTGCGCAAAACAAAATAAAATTGGTAGTCTCACTGCTAACTTTGCGAAATTTAATAGTTTGAGCCCTTTTTGTAGTTTTAAATGATAAAATCTACTTTAACTGCAAGTGTTTCTGAATTTAAGCCTATATAGTAAAATTTTATTACGTTTTTGTATGGAATATTTTGTACGAAAGATTTTAAATCACCCAGCCTCATAAGTTTAGTGGATTATTTGTCCATTTACTTTGAGATATAAACACAAAATTTCATTAGATGGATTGCGACATTCAGAAATATTTAGTAAAATAATTTATTTAATGAATTTTACATACACTTTAATTTGATTTTAAAAATTTGTTTAACAAAATATTTGTTGTTTAAATCTTTGAAAACTGCTGATTTTATTTCACAATATATATTTTCTAAAAAAACGATTAACAATTCCGCATTTTTGTGTTAAATGTTAATTTCGATATATTTCTAATAAGTATATTTATAATTTTAAATATTTTAAACGACAGATATTTTTTTCCCTAAAAGGGAATGAAAATAGTTGAAATCAAAATAAACTACAATGAAAAAAGAAATATATGAATATTTGACCATCCATATTACAAATAAATGTACCTGGTATGCAATTTATATCATATCAATAATTAATTTTAATATAATTGAAATGTTATTGATCAAATATTATAAAACTTTATTATAAATATTATAAATATTATATTGTTTTTTTCATTTTTGTCTGCATCGAATAATACGTTGCATATGACTCTACTTACATCTTTTAGAGATAAGTGTGAATTTAGTCATTTTAAATTCGGAATCACATACGTTACTTTTTCAATGTCAACGAAATTCATTAAAAATTGTTGCTATTCAAACTTTTGAGTTTATTGATTTAAAATCCGGCATTTTAGTTTTGGCCGTCACTTAAACGCAGTTCTGATTATATGCCAAATCAAAGCACATATTCCGAACTGGTCGTCAATTTCAAGTAAACATAAATCTGTTCTCCATTGGAAAAAGAAGTATAAATCGCTGGAACTTCAGGGAAAGTTAGACTAATAGATATCACAAAAAAATAATTATTAATTTGGCGCCACTCTCACTGCACAAATCAATCGCGAATCGATTCTTGCGATCAAAAGCATTTAATTTTTATGATGATGATTTTAAGTTATATACTAATTTTAACGCTGAACAACTCATTATGTTACTGTCCTGTATTTTATTAGTTACGCCATGGAGATTCACATGGTCCATTACAAAAAGAGTTATGGAAGTTTGAAAGATGCTATACGACGACCAGATGGCTTGGCAGTCCTTGGTATTTTACTTGGTGTAAGTGAACCTCTTATTAGGATGTTAAGAATACCTGAAAACCTAACCTTTTTTGCTAAGAAAACTTAATAACTTAATAAAAATATCATTAAAACTGTGTAACTTTTTGATGCGTGCAAACTGTATATTAAAAATATCAAGTAGTACGATTGTAATATGTTTTTACTTCTTACGTTGATTCAACAAATATCACGATTCACAAGATTTCGTAACAAAAATTTCGTAATAATAATATTCGTATATATTATATACATATAGCATGTCCATTTACTATGGTAGATTGTGAAAAATGAATTTTTATTTCCAGATTGATCCTAAGAATGGAAACTTAGGATTAGAGATGATGAAACCTGTTATGACCGATTTGGCGACACCAGGTGCTACTGTCAAAATGACACCTTTTCCGCTGTCACTATTTAATATGAATATGGCTAAGGATGGATATATCACTTATCCAGGATCGCTAACGACGCCACCTTGCAGTGAATCAGTAATTTGGCTTGTGGCCGTGGAAGTTAAAGACGCACTTAATACACAGGTATTTTAATTCGTTAAAAAAGTCTTTAAATATCCTTTTACATTTTAAAACTTTTTTATTTCATATAAATTTTCTATGTTCATCTATCATACTCCTTCACTTACTGGTGAACAGAATCCATCAAGCAGACATTTTTTAATATTAAAAATGTTCCATCTTAATGATCTACGCATTTATGGCGAGGATTGATTATACCGAAGTTTTTGACGTTGTTGCGGGCATTTTTTTAAAACAAGTTGTTAAAAATGAATATCGCTATATGAAATAACAAATAATAGTCAAATAATTAATATAAAAAAGTAACACTTAGGTTAAATAAATATATTAACTGATACTTACTAATTAGTATAAGTGAGTACAGTATAAGGACCGTTATACCAAATATTGTTTTTTACTAATTACATAAAAGCGGTCAAGAAAATCAAAACACGTTATTAATAATGTATTCCAACCTTTAATATTGACACTTACTAAATTGAATTCAATAATTTAAGTCAACTGAATAAATCCACTTTTGAAAGATTTACTGCTAATAAATGGTACTTCTTATATTCTAAACATCATTAATAGTAAAATTACTAAAAGATTCCTAATTTATCGAGGTTTTCTATAAATATTCTTTCAATAAAAATAGAAATAAGAAAAATGTATTTTTATCAATTCACGCAAAGAATTCATGTGAAATTCTTGTGTGTTTATATTAAATAACGCAACCCAAAAAATGTATATTGGCCTATAAGTAAGAGTTGATTCTGATAGCTTTGTGCCCGAACTCCAAATAGAACCGACAAAATAGCCAATTGGGTTTTTGAGATATTGAAGGCCAAAGGATCTATTCTAGGCCCTTTTGAGCATTTATTCAAAGCCTAATAAAATGTCGTTGTTCCACCAATAAGAGTCAATTCAGGATTTTCTCGCAAAATCCAAATGCTTATGCCAAAATAATAAATTGGACCGACTTTTTGTCCGAATTGAAGGTCAAAGGGGTAAAAAATCCTAAGGTCCCATTCTTAGGGCAGTTTTAGGACAGTTTTCGCTGTTTTTCTCGAAAACTAGCCAAGGCGATAACGAGTTTGAATTGATCCGAATTTCAAAAAGTTTTTTTTGGGCTGTGAATAGATTCTGAAATGTATGGAAACCAAACTTTTTACTCCATTGACCTTCAATATCATAAAAACTAGAAGCAATTGGATATTTTAGTGGTCAAATTTGGATTCTGGAGCAAAAATGCTATTGGAATCGGTTTGTTTTTTGTTTTTATGGAAAAACATTAAATTATTCAAAAATATTAAATACAAAATGGTAACTTATTTTGTTCATTTCGATACTGAGGGAGAAAGTGAGCTTCATTTAACCCCTCCATGTGGAAATGGTCCAAAAACTGTACAAAAATCGGTTTTTGAAAAGTAATATTTTACATATGTAACGGGTATTATCTTGAGGTAACTATTAGTTTGGGACATTTCCGCTAGAAATTGGTGATGATGATTTGTTTAAAATTTTGACCTCTCTGAGAAGTTCGAAAATGTCAAAACTGCGGTTCGCATTCTGAACCATACAAAAAAATTGAATGTTTACGCAATGTGTATAAAATGCAAATAAATCAAAGTAATGAAAACTGTGATAGGAACAATATACCTTTATTTTTAGCATTGTAGTGGTTAGTGTAAAACAAATTATTTTCTCGAAAAACCTCGGTTATGATGCAGTACTCTCTCGAAATTTAAGCATATATTTTTATATATAAAAATAATGACAATAAATATCAAAATTTGTAAAAGTAATAGTAGTTCGCAATGTAATTCGACTAAAATTGGGATTTTTCAAATTAATAATGTAAATACAAATTGTTATTAATACTAGTTTAATATTATATAATGTCAGAATTCTACAAATTATAAATGCCACTCACACATCATACTTATAATTCTACAATACATCATAAATTAGAATTAATTATAATTTATATAATTTAATTTAATATTTCAAATAAAACGTATTTTAATACGCAGTGAGTGCAAAAATTATAAAATAAATTTACAATTATTATTTTTTCACACTTTACTTACACATAGTAAAATGATATTGTCACTTATTAACAATCATGACTTAATTTTGTTAATTTCATGGACAGTGGACTGCACTCCAAGCAGTGAAATTTTCAAACAGCGACACCAACAACACCAGACCGCAGAAACTTTTGTACGGCCGTACTCTTACGTACCACCGAGAAAGTCAATACTAAATATAATCAAACAAAATAAATATATAATTAAATAAAATAAAATGTTATTTTATGTAATTAATTAGCCTTTATAAACAAATAAATTAAATATGAAACGACCCTATTAACACTGGCCTACCGGAAATAGTTGATCAAGACAAATCGCGTGAATATACATAAGAAGGCGTAGCAAATTAAAAAAAGAGTGCAAAAATAAAAATAAAAATAGAATCCATCAAGAAAGAACACAATAGAAACAAAACAATTTCTTCGACCATTTACGCATTTGTGCACTTTGCGGTCGTAAGTAATGAATTAACCAACCAGGGATGAAGGTAAACATTAATATTTATAATGTTAATATTATGCTTTAAATTACACATTTTAACTGATACTAAAAATATAATATATTTTATTTAAACGGACGGACGGACTGGATGGGCATCATAAACTATTTCTCACGCTCAAAGCGTAAAGTGCTAGTCGGAGGAGCAAAATTGCACTATTCTCCCTAGGCAGCAACATAAATCTTGGAGCAAAATGAGTTTCAATTATGCGCAATTTAAATGTGTAATGGAAATTTAGTATAAGATGACTATTAGACTTCTGCTTCATAAAACAATAATCTGAAGTATTTGATGTTTTATTTAATTTAATTATTATATAATGTTCGCGACTAAATCAGCATTAAAAGAGAAAATTCATCATCTATCCATTGACTCTGTCCATTAAATGTAATTAATAAAACATATCTCAGCACTCTGTGTATTTCAATATATTTACTTTATTAGTTGCGAACACTAAATAATATAAAAAGAACACAAATGAAAAAGTGATTCTTGCAGATATATGACCGTCGACAATATTATCATTACTGAACTTTTGTTACTGCGTACCTTTCGCTCGTAATTATTATTTTGCCTAATATGCTTTTTTCTAATATATATTTTATAAATGTGATACATTGTATATCATTACAATTTTCTTCTTCTTTGAATTTTTCCTAATTGAAAAATATCTTATATTGGTTTTGCAAGTTAGTAGAATGACCCGGTGGTAGAAAAAAGACGAATTAACGCTTCGGTTATTTATTTTGGTCCTCTTCAGAAAAAGTTCAATCTGCGATACAAACGAAATAAAAAAATATATAAATTACAATAAATTGCAAAAAAATATGTAAAGAACGCAATCATTACAACGTTATAAAAAATATATACAAAAATAACAAGGATAAACGATTCAGAACTAAATCATCCAACAAGTTTCTCAGTGAAAGAATGAAAATTTTAAAAAATTATTTAAATTAAAATTGTTCCATCTTACCTACATCTTAAAAATTCGTAAAGCGTTTTTGTTTCTTCCGTGAATAGATTGATAGTTAATTCTATAAGAAAAACATGTTATGAGTAAAAATATTACGCAGTAAGATATCACAATAAAAAATAGTAAAGTCAATATTAATAAAGACGTTTTTAGAAAAAAAGAAATAATAACTGTCTAATTTAACTATTCTTGTCAGAAGTTGTTTGGAGACTGTAAAGTTCTTCCAAGTTTATCATGTCAGCGACGTTACATTTTTACGTATTGTTGATCCTTATACATGAATTGTTGGTAAATGCACGTTTGCTAAAATTGATTATTCAAAACGTATATTAACTGATAATATTAGGGGGCAACGAAAACTTATTTGCTCCGTGTAGGTGTTGACGCCACCTGGTATCCGAAGTACGTAACAACGCCGGGACTTTATGTTGAAATAATTAATTCAAGTAATACAGAAGCTTTTTTATCTTCATTTTTTGCTTGGTATGTCGTATATGGATGCGTAAACAGCTCGAAAGCAATTATTTTTATTTCTTATTTAACTATCTTGAAAATTATTATATCGTGATGC
Source organism: Trichopria drosophilae (assembly GCA_030407085.1). Classification (NCBI taxonomy): domain Eukaryota; kingdom Metazoa; phylum Arthropoda; class Insecta; order Hymenoptera; family Diapriidae; genus Trichopria; species Trichopria drosophilae. The sequence goes on along the minus strand of CM059587.1, from coordinate 40,620,565 downwards.
AAATTATAGATAGATTTGACTATAGAAAATGGTACATCATAAATAATTTTATTATATTTCATTTTTAGGTTAGGTTTTGACTGATGTATCAAACTGTTTATGTATATATTTTAAATATTTGAAAAGACAACTTATTGATAATAATAATATATGTACAAAATTTGGTATTTGAAGATGAATATTATTGGACAGAATTCGAAATAATTACCCATCAAATAAACTGTCAACTAGACACATTTACAAATGAAAAACTGATTTTTTATTTTCAACAAAATATGTAACTGCATATACATTCCCAAGATTTTGGTGACCAGGCTGAACCTTCTGGACTAAAAAAAAACCCAATGTTATTTATACAAACAGTACATCCATATTCACACTAAAAAATGTAGGTTATGTCACTCTCTTAATTCTTCATAAGGGGTTCTAAGATGGTCCGTCGGTAAGGTAGGAAATTTCACTAAAAAACGTAAATAAAATATGAGTGAATAACATTTTTAAAATTCAGACTTTGTAAGGGTAATCCTAAGCACTATAAACAGTTTCCTAGAAAATACCTGAATTTTGATGTACGGAGACGTTAAAATTGCATTCAATTTCATGCTTTTATTTAATAAATCTCATTTCTTAATTCGGTTTGAGGAGGTTCAATAAGTGATTATTTTTTTATTTACTTCCGAAAATTCTGGGTCAATCCTCAATTAATTTCCTTGGCATTTTCAAGGATACCGTCTATATTAATTAAAATTGCCCTTACAGAGCCCGAATTTTGGAAAATCGATTCAGTTATTTATTATTTTGCGGCAATCGAAAAAAGACAAAATGTCATAGATATACTATTAAGTATAAACTTTAACAATAGTAATAAAACAATTATTCAGCAACCTCGAAACCCTCGAGTACCCATTTTCACCTAGATCAAATAATTTTGTTCATTTTTGTCGGCCATCTTAGATCCGCCATCTTGAATTTTGAAAATCTGAGGTCAGATTCATGATCAGCGACCCCGAAAACCCCCGAGTAACCAGTTTCAGCTATTTTCCCGGCAAATAAAAATGTATGCTTCAAAGGGATAAATGTACTAATATATTATAGAATAAATTGATTTTCGGATATTTTTTTAAAGAAATTTTTGTTCCGGACATTTTCGTCCGGTGTCACTTGTAACCTCTTTTACGTATTTAATACGAGTAACATGCGTTCTTATATTTTTATATTAATATCAAATTATATTTTTATACTTGATGAATCAAGAAAGATTTCCTGAACATTGCTGATCTTATTCACATGATAACATTGAGTAAAAACAATTATCTATTATATTACTGAGTTACCTGTAGTTAAAACTTATTTTATTTTAAACAGCTGGATTTACTAAAGAATATACAACTGGCGAACGACGACACTTGGAATTTCAGATCGGTGCAGCCCCTTAATGGACGAACGCTTACGTACCATCGAGAAAGTGCGTATTAAGGAAAATCGAAATTTTCTCCAATCCAAAGATGCGAATACAACGATTGACGATGCTCAGTACAATTCGACTGTAAGTGTCAGGCAACTCTGAGTAACTCAAGAAAAACAGACTTGAAAAAAGATACCTCACCGTTAGTTATTGCGTAACGAATCGTTTTTTGTACGAAGCGTATATTAATCGATGTTATCGTCGATTCAGGGAATTAACTCGTTTTTAAATAAATAGAACAAGATCCGTAAATCTGAGCGTCGTTTATGTTATACAAATATATTTCACCATGCGAATCGCTCCGTGGTAAATACAAATACGATTTACTGTTCCGAGTGAGAAATGTAGAAAAAGATTTTCAACTGAATGAAAATAGTTAGATAATTTATTATTTATTACTTTGGTACATTAAGCTCACAATTGTAAATATGTTACACGTATATTTGTAATGCGATTAATGATTATGTTTATTAAATTATATTTATTTATAAAGTGTTACAAAAGTTTTTATTTTTTCGGTTATTATATTTATAGCCTCCAACAATTTTTAAAAGCAAATTCTTCACTCTCACGTCATTTCGAGATCGTTCCAATGAAATAAATGTAAAATTTTTTCTGAAGATTAAAATATTTGTTTGTACTTTCAGTAGAATCCTAATATTCAAATAGTAATAACATTCATCACAATAAATATTTTACATTATTTCGCAATTGTTTTTTTTTTCGAATTTGTTGTCATATTGGAATTTTTCATGACTGAAATTCACTCGTGGAAAGCGGCCTCGTAATAGTAGGAAAAATACCTTTAAATTTTGTTCAACTTCGATTTTGAAACGAAATACTTTATTGAAATTGGAGTAAAAAATTTCATTTCAGGCGTTAATGGTTAATAAAAGTTTCACAATTAGTAGATTTTGAGAAAATTCTATATAATGGAACTAATTATACATAGGAATCCAGGCACTTTCTGTAAGGTGCGCGGTTATTTATCCGATAACTTGGTTCCGCCTCCTGGACCCACTGGTCGTTGTGATTGCAAGATGGATGTCCGTGCATAAACAATATATTTTGTCCCAGTAACTATATATATATACATTATAGTTCTAATAAAGTGTTTTAATTTGGTCCATCAGAATTATTGGAGACTTTTATGATTTGGCTCGAAGTTACTATAACGATCAGCATTAGAGGAATTCCAAAGTGGTCCATCAATAAGGTAGTGATTTTGGCAACAAACCGCAAAATTAAAGATATTATTTTTTTAAATTTGGACTCCGTTAGGGTAATTGTAATAACTAAATTTAATTGAAATATGAATGAAACGGGTGTGGGTCGTAAAACCGACAAATCAATAAGCCGTTAGGTCAAAAAACCGACAGTCAAAAAGCCGACAGGTCAAAAAACCGACAGTCAAAAAGCCGACCCACAAAAAATAGACACATTGACAAGTGGACAGTCATTTTTTGAAGTGTCGGCTTTTCGACTGTCTGCGTGATGACTGTCGGTTTTTTGGACCTGTCGGCTTTTTGATTTGTCGGTTTTTCGACCAGCACCCGAATGAAAACAATCAAAAATAAGTAAAAATAATCTCGTTCCGAGCGGGATTAATTCTGAAATAATTGTTTTGGTATATTTAGAAGACAGTATATGATAATTTGAATTACTTTTACAGATCCCGAGATTCGAAAAATTGATTTAAACTTGTTTAATTTATTTTTAGTGTAACTTCCTTCCTCACAAATTGCTTTATAACCGTCCTACGGGGTTACTCCCCGTCGTAGCGCCAAATAAGGCCTTTTTCATGAATTTTTTAAAAGAAAACAACGAAACTTTTTTGATCAATCATTATATCATCCTAAAGAACAAATCTTGAAAAACTTTTAGTAATTTTTTTGTTAAAAAATATTACATATTTAAGCGGCAAATGGCCGTCAATGGAATCATGTTTTTATTTTCATGGTTTGAGGTGACCAACTTTGCGGCGAAGTGGATCATCTGAAACAAAAAATGTCGATGGATTTAGTTAAGTATAAGTATAAACTCGTTTTTAATCGAAGGTTTTAAAAAATATTCATTTTTCACAAAATGGCGGACAGTCAAAGTTAATGGTTCGATTTTAACGAAAAAAAACGACCTTGTTTGGCTATAAAAAGGTTTTTTTTTTTAAATGGAACGATTAAAGACTACATTTTTATGTATTAAATAAGCCTCCAAATTTCAAAAAGATCGGTTCATTAGTTCTCGAGTAATATTGGTCACCGACTTCGGACATGCCATTTCGAGAAAAACGCGTTTAACCCATTAACGCCCAGAAACAGAGATTTTGTAACGTCTTTTCGAGCCTTATTCTTTTAATAATGCGAAAGGAATAATCAAACGGAAATGATGCTTCTTTATGTTTTTGACTATGCTCTTTCAGAATCTGGCATTACATTTTTATTTTTTTTACAAGAAAAATAAATATGGCGGCTTCTAGATGAAAAAATACGGAAAAATGAAAACTGTTTTTTTTTTATGAATTTTTTTCAGATTGAAGCAGAGATATAATCCCGTCGTTTTTTCACTAATCGATGAATAAAATAGTTGTAGTTTATCGGAATATTTTTGAAAATGGTTAGAAATATTATTTTCATTATCAAAATGGCGATTAACGTCTTTCTGGAGAGTGAACAAATTTCTGAATTGGTAATATGACAAATAGGCTGATGGATTTATATGAAACTTTGTTTCCTAAGGTTTTCGAGAGTGCCGAATACAAATGTGATGTCAGATTTTCAAAAATTCAAAATGGCGGATCCAATATGGCTGACATATTTTTGAAAAGACATTGAATTTGCATGAAATTTGGTACTCGGGGGTTTTTGGGGTCGCCGAATATAAATCTGATGACAGATTTTCAAAATTCAAAATGGCGGATCCAATATGGCTGACATATTTTTGAAAAGACATTGAATTTGCATGAAATTTGGTACTCGGTGATTTTTGGGGTCGCCGAATATAAATCTGATGTCAGATTCACAAAATTCAAAATGGCGGATCTAAAATGGCTCACATATTTTTCAAAAGAGTTTGATTTTGCATGAAATTTATTACTTAGGGAGTTTTAGGATAGCTGAATATGATTTTGTCGTCGGTTCAAAACTAGCGAAAAGATTATTCATACAACATAATGTTATTATTATCATGGTATTTTTCGAGAGCCCGTGGTTTTGAAAAATTGATTAGTTACTTCAAGTCTACTCTCGTTCCTAATGCACATTTCCCTAAATTGTCACCAATATTTAAATTTTTACCACCTTACAAATCCAGCAAAAAGTCCATCAGAAGTATGAAATGTCCGAAATTGTGAAATAAATTTGTTTGGTTTTCCACGAATAAACTGTTTTAGGACGGTCTACTACGGGTCTATTTGAAAATAACGAAATTTGTAAATATTTCTCCGAAACATATTTATAAGAATTTGGTACAATTTTCATCAATTGGGGCTTAGCATATTTTATTTTAGATTTTGTTTTTCAAAATAATCACGATTCAGTATCATAGCAGCATTTACAACTTCTCTTGATAGAAATTCGTTTGTCAACCAATAATCTGTTTAGATTTTCTCTTGTTGAATGACGAAAATATAAGGTACCCTCGAATAACAAGTTTCAAGCTAGTCAAACTCATTTTTGAAAAATATGTCCGCCATATTGTATCCGCAATTAGAAATTCTGAAAATCTGATGTCAGAAACGCATTCAGCAAGACCCAAAAACTCAGGAGTAATACATTTCAATTTTCCCTTATTTGGGAAAAAATGTCCGCCATATTGAATTCACATTTGAAATTTTGTGAATCTGACATCAGATTTGTATTTAGCGACTCCAAAAACCTCGGAGTAACAAATTTCATGCAAATTCAATGTCTTTTCAAAAATATGTCAGCCATATTGGATCCGCCATTTTGAATTTTGAAAATCTGACATCAGATTTATATTCGGCGACCCCAAAAACCCCCGAGTAACAAATTTCATGCAAATTCAAAGTCTTTTCAAAAATATGTCAGCCATATTGGATCCGCCATTTTGAATTTTTGAAAATCTGACATCACATTTGTATTCGGCGCCCTCGAAAACCTTAGGAAACGAAGTTTCATATAAATCCATCAGCCTATTTGTCATATTACCAATTCAGAAATTTGTTCACTCTCCAGGAAGACGTTAATCGCCATTTTGATAATGAAAATAATATTTCTAACCATTTTCAAAAATATTCCGATAAACTACAACTATTTTATTCACCGATTAGTGAAAAAACGACGGGATTATATCTCTGCTTCAATCTGAAAAAAATTCATAAAAAAAAACAGTTTTCATTTTTCCGTATTTTTTCATCTAGAAGCCGCCATATTTATTTTTCTTTTAAAAAAAATGAAAATGTAATGCCAGATTCTGAAAGAGCATAGTCAAAAACATAAAGAAGCATCATTTCCGTTTGATTATTCCTTTCGCATTATTAAAAGAATAAGGCTCGAAAAGACGTTACAAAATCTGTTTCTGGACGTTTATGGGTTAAGACTAGCCGGTCGTATACACAGCGGATTCTTCTCTTTCAACGCTCATATCTCAGTCAATTTTGTTCTGATCGACTTGAGATTTTCAGAACACATTCTCAGATACTTTTTCGTGATAAAAAAAAATGTTTATTTCGGTAAACAAAATCACTTGCTAATAAACGTTACCTATTACCAAATATACCTGCATCATAGCAAACAATTTTCAAACAATGAAAATTAAAAAATTGAATTAAAAAGTTAAATTAATTTAAACTCTGAAGGTTGGATATGAGAATATTGCAACGTATTGTTGAAGATGGGTCTACGGAGCGAAATAAAAAGTGCTATAAAATATGGAAGAGATAGGAAACAAAAAATTGTCTCTTGGCGAAATTAGACAAAAATAACTTCCCGTGGTTGATCTAAATCACTCAAGGGCGGCTTTTCGGAGAACATCTGGTCATAGGCCTACCGCAATTCACTTGCGATCAAGGAGAATCAAGCAAAAGTTGATCTAAAAAACCACACGACGAGGTTTGGTCGCCAGATGTGCAAGATTTCCGAATTTTCGATAGCTCTCTTAACTCTTTCGGTCGCGATTTGCATTTATTGCGATCTGTAGTGCTGAGAACTGAAGACACGCGAAGTGGAAGGACTCGTGAAGAGATTATTTGAAAAGATTTATTGTTTAATTCGTGATTATTAATTAATTGAACTAGCTAATTTAGAATGAGGATTAATTGGCCGAAATGCATATTTGTCGCCGCTGCAGTGCTCAGTTTCATGATATTCCAAAATTTTCAAGTTCTTGCGAGTCATATAAAAGGTTGGTGATTTATTACTTCCTTCAATATTTTTACTTGAATATTAGATATCACAAAATTATTAGTTTTTTATGTTGTGTGATGAATAATTTCGAATAAATATTGGTGATAAGTAGAAAATTAATTTTCAAACCACATTCAGAAAATATACCTCAGGAATTTAACGATATGAATTTGTAATTTAGGGAATACTTTGCATTCACTAAACAAAGACTTTAATAACTTTTTTTATTATGTTGTATTTAATTTGGTTACTTTTCCTCTACTTGACGTAGTTAAATAGGAATAATAACTGCAATTCATTTGTTTAAGTAACTTTTTCTGAACAGGTTAAATGATTAGGTGTGTGGTTAGTGGAATAAGCGATAAAAGTTAGTTTCACTATAAATTTTAAAGAATAGTTGGAATTTTAGTAATGTAGCTACTAATGATAAATTCTAATAAATAACTTAGGCTTAGGCCGAATAGAATGGAAATTGTATTCCAATTTTAAAGCTGAAGAGGCCTCCTGTGGTGCCGACACGTTGCTAAAATATACATTGGCTAAACTTTGGAGGGCAGAAGCCAAAAATATTTATTAGAAACAAATATGAAACATAAGCGTGCGAATTATAACTTATTATCCATTTCAGAATTAGTTGTTCAGAATTGCGACATAAAATGAAAGTAGTAAAATTAACTACATGCTTAGAATTTACCTTCTCGAATGTATTAGTTTTTAGTAATTTCCCGTTCACTATCCCGTAGACGAGTTTATTACAGGCTCTCACAATATTAAACACTGAACAATTTGCTATTTAAATCAGTGAATTGGTGCTCCCTACTAAATCAGTGATTTATAATATATTCATCAAATAAACAGTGGAATAGACTAATTTAAAGAATATATTTTTGTACTTCTCTTGTGAGCACATTCTTAAATGACGTCTAGACTTATCTCTTTTTATGTAATCAAAATTATTCCTTTTTATTGGTAACGATTAAAGGTATGGCGCACATGCAATCCGTGAACAAGGAACTACAATTGATTGAGGGGCACATTTTAAAGGCACTCTTTTCAACCTTTCTAGAAAAGGCACATACTCTATTATGGTGCAAATCCTTTGGTTTTTTTTGTCTATTAGTCTCTATAAAAAATCCAGACAGATTACAGAAATGCTGAAATCGCTGTAGGACCAAATATATAAATAAAATCTACATTACAAATACTTCATTTTTGGCGTTTTTGATATATTTTTTAATTTTGAAGGTATAAATTTCGTACTTTTATCTAGCCATTGAAGCATTACGTACGTTGGTCGATGTATTTGGAATGTCGTTAACAATATTGAATAATTTAAAAGCATAAAAGTAGAATGAATAAAAATGTTCAAAAATACGCAATGATATTAAATTTAAATATTTTGCGGGTTTGACCATATATTCAAATTTGTCCATTGACTTACCCAATTGAAATAAAAATTCGAGCCACGAACATTTTGTTCCGTGGGAATAGTATTAATGGATAATCGTCACTCGCTATTCGGAGTCGTTAATTATTAAACACAGCCTAGATTTTAAAAATAAAAAATGTCAGATACGGTATGTCGGGCAAATTTTCGAAAATCTAGTTTTCGAGAAATTAGTTTGCTTGAAATTTGTTTGGCCGGAATTTCGAACTCGTTAATAAAGAATCCGAGGTTAAATGTTAAACGTTCAAAATGGCGGCTCCAATTTGTTGGACATCATAATTTCTTTCGAAAAACTTAAAGATTTATGATGAAAAATTCAAATGAAACACTTTTAGTGTATGATCCATAAAATCTTGTAAGTAGTGATTGCCGTGAATTTTGCGATAATTTTTTCATTTTGTCCGTCATATTGAATTCTCCATTTTCAATGTATGTTACTTATTATTTTTGATTACTGTAATAGAAAGATATATTTTGGATCGGTCATCAAAAATTATTTGAAAATGACTTTTGCAAATTGTAAGTTTTGAAGATACTTGTTAAGTAACTTGCAGGATTCAAACGGAATTTATATTGGAATATCTAAATTGTATAGCAAAGTTTACAGGATATCTTGAAAAAATGTTTTCTTGTATAAAAGTCTCTTTAAATTATCATCACAATATTGTAAAATTTCAAAAACTATTTTGCTTTGCGTATAAGCGGACAACTCAGACAGAGAAAATCGTTACTTAGAGAGTGTACATTGGAATTTCCAGTGATTTCAGATTTTAATTATTTCGTTTTCCAGATCATGGTAAAAAGTTCGATTACGAGCATCCTGAAAATTGGAGTCAAAACTTTACAGAATGCGGTGGAAAGCTACAGTCCCCGATCGACGTCGATTTACAAAAAGCACGTAAAGTTAAATATCGGCCGTTGGTATTTGTTAACTACAACGAAACTCCGACCAGTATGAGTATAGAAAATAACGGACATTCTGGTAATTACACATTGTCTACATATTCAGTAACGAATAATGATTATAATTTGTACATACTTTCCTGCTGTATGTAAAATTACACGAACCAATATAAAAGGAAAAAAATATTTTTTTCATAGTGCTAAAATCATTTATTATTATTTTTGAAAATTCTTGTAAAAAGACAATCTTTGGTTGGAACTTCTCCTTAAAAAATTGTAGTTAATTATTTCCGAAGTATATTTTTGACCATTGAGATACTCTATGAAAAAAATGAGATACTTTACTGAAAGAGCAACCTCTCAACTCGTAGTGCAAATGCACTCTTAAAGTAAGAGTATCATTCTTTCAATAAAGTGGCTTAATTTTAACATCAAGTGATAGATTATTCATTCGATTAAAATTTATCAATATACATGCCAAAATAATTGTTGTTGATTATAATTTATAATATAATTAAATTTAAAAAAAATTGCCCATGATTGTTTTCAATAGAGGTCGCTTACCCGATGATTTACTTATAATTTATAATCATCTCAGGCAATTATACCTTAATTTAAACATAAAATATTTAAAACATGCAGTTAATTTATTCATTATTCTTTTAATAATAATAAAAAAGAAATATAATTCATGATATGATTTTCTGAATTAATTTTAGAAAATTTTTAACAATTGTATAATAAATTGACTTGATTCAAAGGTTTCATGCTTTATTTCATTAAATGTTTAGCGCAACTTACTGCTCGGTACGCAGATGGCAAAGACCCGACATTTAGCGGTGGACCGCTGAATGACGATTATGTGTTTGTTCAACTGCACTTTCATTGGAGTCGTAAAGACAAAACTGGCAGCGAGCACACATTAGATGGTAAAAGGTCTGTTTTCTTTACAAAATATTAAAAAAGTCCAAAAGTATTTCGAAATTTCTAAGATACAATTAAAATTGTGAGTGTAATTGCAATAATTACTTTAAAAATCGGAATTAACTAAAAATTAAAAACTAATTTAAAATTAAAAGTAGATTAGTACATGAATTAATCATTTTTTAACTGGTAAATAGTAAAAAAACAAACAATTTATTTATAAAATTTTACTAGTCCAAAAATAAACATTGAAAATCATTTAAGTTTACAAGTTTATAGTAAAAATGATTACCAACTGAAGTAGTGACCCTTTTCGGTTTTTTAGTGAGTAGTTTTTAACTAATTCAGATTTATAGAGTATTTGAAGATTTTATGGCATACTATTTATTTAGTTTACTTTGAACCATATCTTTTCTAGTCGAAATCTGTTTTTAAATATACGGGCGCAAAACTGGTATTGAGTCGCACCTCCATAGATATCTGGGGGCGAGTTAGGACCAAGTTTGCGCCGGGATATTTACAAACTGATTACCACCTGTGTTTCTTTTTACACTTTACGTCATGCATTAAAATTGTTTTATCAATCTATACATGCGTGTGTAAATATTATTACCTTATTTTCTCATATTTTCTGTTTTCAATACATCTTTTCTTTATTTCATATTCTTTTCGAATTCCGTTTTAAATTTTATTCTAAAGGAATCTAATAATTTATAAAAATAATCCTTTCAGTTATTCTCTCGAAATGCATATGGTCCACTACAAAAAAGAATACGGGGGAATGGCTGAAGCTGCTAATCACACAGACGGCTTATCGGTAATAGGATTCTTTGCAGATGTAAGTATATCTAATTTAAATAACTGTAAATAATTAAGTAACATGGTCCAAATCTCTTACATTTCAAGAAGATAAAAATATATAGACAAATCTATTTTTACATTTATTTGGTTGTTTCCGAAATTAAAAATGAAGTATCATTTTTTAAGTACAACTACTAAAAACCCGTGCTGATAGTCGAGCAATATTTACTAACTTTCTAAGGTTCACTGCAAAAATTGTGATAATTTAAAAATATTTCATGTATTTCGAATATTCTGCTCAAAATTAAATAATATTAATTAATTTATAATTACGTCCCAATTTTCAGTTTCATAAAATTATACCTTAGTTTTTGTAATAGATTTGTTATTTTACCTAATTCATATTATTTATTGCATTCAGCTCCCCACAGAAATGATTACGTATCAATGCTCAGTAATATAATAGTTTTTTATAAAATTAAATAAACTGGAATATTTTTGTTTTTTTTTTGAGAAGCTGAAAATGATGTGCAATATAATATCCTGATATTATCTAGTGAGAATCTTTTACATACAATGTTCTACGGGTGACAGCTGTAGGATTTTATATACGATATTTTGTTATATTTTTAATTTGTACATTAATACATTTTTTGCATGTTTGTTTTATATAATATTGTTGCATTTTTCTACAACTATTTTTGTATTTCGTACTAATTTAAATAATGATGTAAAAATATTATACTTATTGTATATTGACTTGAAGATCAGCGAGTCCAAAACCCTTTAGATACCAAATTTGAAAAAATACATTAAAACCGTTTCCATACGGTTGAGGTGCAAACCCTCAAGTTGTTTAACAACCAAGACCCTTTTTTATTCAAATACATCAAACCTTTAAAAATACTTATTATGTAACTACAATGATTATTTATCCAAGAGGTCAATGGGTATATAATGGAGACTAGCAATAGTGTACGATATAATTACAATAAAATTATTTGAGGTATTTGTGATTATATGATCGATGCAATAGTCATATATTAATGAGTAAATTAATCAATATTAGGGGTTAAATTAGTTCAATGAACGATAAATGTTATGTATACTTTCAAGTAAGGTCTTTAAAAAAATGTTATCGTTTGACAAATACAGGTGGAACAAACAAAAGTATCAAATACTGGACTTGACGTTCTACAGGAGAGTTTATCGAAAATAGTAGAACCAAAAACACGAACTGATGTCAAACCGCTTCCATTGTCACACTTGATTGGGCAATTTACCACTGCGACAGGGCAAAACAGTAAAAATACATACATAACTTATAAAGGATCATTAACTACCCCGCCATGCACTGAAGCTGTCAATTGGATTCTAAGTTTGGAACGAATGAATGTTTCTACAGCAACTGTACGTAATTACAGTATTTATAAATTATATTTCTTAAAATATAATTAAAAAATTATTAAGAAATTTGTTGTACATTTTGAGCACTTAAATTAGAATAATATTGTATTCACAGAACTGTTAACAAATTATGAAAATGTTTTCTTTATTATAAGTCTTTTAAAATGATGCACTTTTAAGAAGGCAAACGTGCTACAACATGTAAATCATGTTTGCTTTTTAAAATTAATGAAAAATATTAAAAAATAAAATGTACTCATATATCTAAAACAATAATGCAGCCCTATTACACTCGTAGAATTTATTAGTCTTCAGAAAATGTTATGTAATATATGGACTATTTTAACTGTAGGTAAAAAATTGTTGTGTCCTTGTTTATATAACGTAGATCAGATGAAAAAAGTTTATGTCGCGAAAAGTAGACCCCAAAAATGTTAAAAGCAATTAGGAATACAATATTTTTAATTAATTTTGAAAGATACATTTCCTCATACTCGGAGCGCAAACGTTATTTTTCTTTCTATATCACGGGACAAAAATAGCACTTTCCCTCTCTAGGGAGCAAAAAAAATAAGAACATCCGGAGAAATATTATAATACTCACCAAGGGAGGCAAAATAAAGAATGTCTGATGTAACTAAAAGGGAGATTATGTATTAGTTTGATGTCAGATCGAAGCGAGATTGCTCTCCCTAGTTCCATAATGTACTATTATATGGAATGGTAAAATAAAAAATTCCGTACATTTATTCATGAAATATTTAATATTACTATTATTTCTGTTACAGATAACTGCATTCCGGAAGCTGCACTTAACTCATAACGACGATCACAATTACCGACCAGTGCAAGTACTAAATACTCGAACGATCGAAATTTTTAGCGCCTAAACTTTTCTTAAATAAAGCATAGTTTCAGTAAAATGTGATAAGATTATTATATCATTTATAAAAGTACTCATATCAAGTGATAAAGTTTGAGGAAGGAATGAAAAATCATAATCAAATGTATGTTACATATGTATTATCATAATTAAACTTCAATGTATTATTATGATTGAGAAACCATGTATTTTGAATTACAATTTGTAAACACATATTTACGTTGAACAATATTGTTTGTTCCTGACCTACGTAACGACACAAAAATAATAAGCGGGTCGCACTTTCGAACCAAAAGAGTCCGAATATCTGCGACCAAAAAGTAATGTACATGATAAAGCCGTAAAAAGTTGTTTTTACCTTATAACGATCCACGGGTTCTCGTTTGCTTCGATCACGTTTGAGCCGTAAAATCAACTTTTACGGCGGTATGACGAAAAATACAATTTCGTAACCAAACTCTTTTCATGTGTATGAGAGAAAAAATTAATATAATTAATTTATAATAGTAAATTTTGATACAATTTTAAAAATAAATAAGGAATAATGGTTTTTTTAAATTATAACCTCATTCAAAGAATTTTTCAAATCAGTAAAAATCGGTCAATTCGACTCATGTGTCGCATCGAAAATGAAATCTCATGTACCATATTGTCGAAAAAACATTCTTGACTTGTTTTAATCAGTGGATTCGTAATATTTTGCTGGTTTCTAGGGTATAAACTTCGTTGTCGCTTTTCTTCAATTTTCTTTAAAAAGGGAATCGCAAAACGGTTTTCGATTTTTCGAACCAATCTTTGGAAAGTTTTGAATCGACTTAGCAGATGTCTTTTTAATATCCGTTGAGAAAATAATTTTATCTGTGTTGATTTAATATCAAGTAATTAAACGTTATTTTCCGTAATCCAATAGACTATATATGATAGAAAGATACAAGCCCACGAATAAAATTTTGTTTTCTGTGCTGGACATAACCTCAAAAATCATAAAAAATTAGATTTTATGTCTACATATATTTTAAAAGGGAACATTATGGTTTATTTTCAATAAAGACACCGTATTATTTCTGGTTTGACTAACTGAATAGAGATCTGTAATAAAGATTGATGTCTTTGCAAACTTTATAATTTAACCTGAAAAACCATATGAAAATGTTTGCATAGCGATATATGCTAAAAGAGAAACAATAAGACTTTTTCTAAGTTGAAAAAAACATTAATCTCAGCATTATTTCTTCGTTGAATTTGCACTAGAAAACGAGGATTTCTGGGTGAACTTCAGACATAACCTTAAACAATCTTTTCAAAATTAAGCTTTCATGGCAATATATACATAAAAAGAAAAAAATACGTGTACATGATACATTCCCTCCATGATAGCATGTTTTATAATCAATTTTTCGGAATTTAGTTTTTGTCATTGCACAAGAAACACTTTGTAACTTACAAACTGACTAAATATTTTTAATTATGGATTCGTATTAAGCAGAACAAAATACATGGGATTAATGTGTACTTAAACTGAGGAAAGTCATAGTCTTTCTGTTTTGTGCATAATATCCCGATAAAAACTGATTTGTTGAGGTTATGACCGTAATTTGTTAAGCGACTCCAATTTTTTAATGCAGATCAATATTCAAGGAACCAACAAATATTATTAATGTTTTCTCAACTTGAGAAAAGTTATATCCATTGACTTTTAAACTTATGTATATCTTTGATTGTTGATGAAATTGGCCAAGCGGCCATAAATCTTGACTGCAGATTCTTATTTGGCATGTCAAAATACAAAAAAAGTAAATCGGTATTTAGTCGAAACAAACCATATTGTACCTTTTAAAAGCCTATATCGTTATAATAACTCACTTTTTATGAAGTTTTGAATTTATGTCTAAAGTTTGTTCAGCGACTCCCTTTTTTTACTACAGATTCGTATTTAGCAGCTCAAAATGTGTTCGAATATTCTTGTCTGGACCCCAGCACAAGATGAAATTTTTGTTGCGGACTTGTTTAATCATTACAATATACATAAATTTCTGATGAGACACTATTTCAAATCTACGACCCAAAAACTGTAATAACAAATATCTTATTTTCGAACATTTTTGGTGTGAAAGACGTGAAAAATGTCTTCGAGGATGACGTATATTACGTCTTATTGTTAAATCATAAAAACGTCACTAAATAAGTCATTTGTTTCTTTCATGCACTTCATATATTCATATAAATAAATTATATCGAAACTCAAGAAAATCAATGTAAAAAGTTAATAGAAAGTGTATAATATTTAGTTGTTTCAACAGCGCGCATTTCCTTGTACAGAATAAAAATTACCATAAATTTCTTTTTGGTTCCATGAATTTTAAATAAATTTGTGAATTTATAAAAATCTTGTTAAACTAATTAAGTAATAAATAACGTAGTATTTTTGTACTGATTATATCTGGAAGTAATCAAAATAGTGACGATTCCTTATTCTAAATACTTCTTAAGTCATATACAAACGAATTAAAATATTAGACAATACCTAGATGTTTAGAATTTTGTTGTGTTATTATTTGCCGTTTATTTTATTTCGAGAGGTCTCTAGAAAAATTACTTCTTATTCATTAAACGTAGAGAATGCAATATTACAATCGGATCAAAGAGACACGTAAATCAGATTCACTTTACGTAAAGGGCAGTAAAAGTCGGACGTCGAAAGTGGATCGTACTGACCGCATAAATAAAATTTTAACTGTAATCCTAGCGGAGTATTATCTTTTACGAGTCCGAGTTACTGGCTGTAAAAAGACTCGCTAGTATTTTTTATGAATCGCAAGAAGAGATTAAATTTTTAATTTAAAAAATATGGGAACGAACACGTTTTTAGCGATTGCAAGAAACTAGTACACAATTGTTACTTTGAGGTAACAGGTTAGCATATTGCATACAATTCTTAAACAAGTGCATTTATTTGTGTTTCTTTGAAACTACATTATTCTTTTTAATGGTGTTGATAATCTGTAACACTCTATAAGCATTAAAACCTTAACATAATTCGTGATCTTCACGAATTAATTTTATTACTTAAGTCATTATTTCAGTTACGTGTTGAGTATCTTATCAATTATCCTTTTAAGTAGATTATTATTTTTTAAACACTAATGCTTTTTATTGCAAAAATACTTGTTTAATGTCCATTTATGAATACCGCATAGTTAACAAGACATACTGAAGACTATTATGATTAAAACTTTGCAAAAACATGTTGGATACCTTTCAATTTTGTCGGAACTGTGAAAGTGTCGAAAGTCTTTCATTTCAAATATTCGTGATAATTGGTATAAATATTTTTGTATATTCCTGATCATCAATATTCAGATGATTTAAAGTTTCGTAACTAATAGAGAATATAAACACGTAAAAACTATCACTTGCTGGTTTTTATGAGCACTTTGGAATTATGTAAAGTTATTTAGTTAGGACACAATATTATAGACCTTATACAGCTTCTAGAGGCCTTTAAAATTATTATTCGTATTTCGCGATTTAATCAATCAGAATATTTTTATGATGTTAAAAACATAAAAATAACATACAAATGGGCCTAATGTATGAAATCTAATATAATAAAGGAATAAGATAATTGCCCATATAACTGCCCATAAAAATATTCGCTCTTAAAAATTATGTTATTTCACATATACGTTGAACCTCAAGGTTATTAAAAAAGTACACATTTTTACAAGACTCTCATAAGAATCATTAGCGTTAGTACTAAATGGACATTTTTTCACTATAGTTTTCAACTGTTGTATTCTACAAAATGTACAAGCAGGCCTTTCTGACGTGAAATTAACTGAACTTTCAGAATCTTTTTTTAGATTTTCCTAAAACTTCAACCGTGAAAAATTAGTAAAACGATTATTTACACAAAAAAAACCTGCATCTTTCAAATTTTTTTCTTTTTATATTGTTTTTTTCATATCGAAATAATATTCAGGGTTGAAGTAAAGAAATCGTGTCCTTGATGACTGGAACTTTAAAGCGTGCATAGTAACATTTTCATAATAAAAAGGCAAGTATTAAAAATAGCGACTAGAACACAAAAAAAAACGGTAAAAGGTTCAGGAATTTTTCATTTGAAAACGATAGACTTTCTGAATGAATGTTACTCAACAAAAAATTTACAGAATTGCTCAAAGAATACCTTGACATTTTTTAATTTTGTTTGAATGCTTTTTCAATTTTTCAAAATTTTTTGAATTTCCGGTAAAACTTTAGCATATTCCTGAATCAATTCCAAATACTTTTAGTTTAGCAATCTTTTTTCCAAAAACGTATAATTTTTAATTAAGCTTTAGCTGATTTTTTTGTGTTTTGGCCGCCATTTTGGGTACTATCACCTTTATTTTCAAAATGTTAATATGCACATTTTAAAGTTCCGGTCGCGAGGACACAATTTCTTTACTTCAGACAGAAATTATGAAATTATTTCAATGTGAAAAAACGATATAAAGAAAAAACAATTTGAAAAATGAATGTTTTTTTTTATAAACAATCGTGTATAGTTTTTCATATTTGAATTTTTAGAAAACATTCACAAAAGTATCTGAAAATTCAATTAATTTTACCTCAGATATGACTGCTTGGACTTTTTTTAAAACCTCTTTTTACACAAAATACGGCAGGTGTGTGAAAAAATGTCCATTCAAGATTTTATGGGTTAAATAATTCTTCTGCGGAAAATATTAAAGACGTATTAATCTTTTATGGGTTATGTTGGTATTTCTGGTCAATTAATAAATAAATTACTTTCATTGCCGGTTTGATATCTGCATTCTACCCTTAGCATCTTACAAAACCGTACTTCTGCAAGTTGAGCTTCAATGTTATTACTATTATTTTAAAAATTCAACAGTTTCATTGGTTTACCGACTGAAACAACGTGTTCAGAAATTACGTCGGGTTAAAACAAAGCACGAGACTCGTGTAAATTTATTTAAAAACTGTTGTTACAAAGTGCTTATTAACTGATAAGATATAGAATACAACTTATTTCCCGATGATAGAATTGTTTATATAGAGTGTTATTTACTTCCGTAGAAGATTGGTTTGCAAGTTTTTAGTGAGGTAAGTATTTTTTATTTGATACATTCCGCTTTTCGTTGGCATAGAACTAAAACATACGGATTTATATTGATTAAATAATAAACTATTCACTATTACTATCGCAATGATAAGAGAATATTAAAAATTAATGGAAACTGTTATAAATTTAGACCGGATTCAAAGATTGAAACTCCTCTTTAAGTAGATATTTCGGAGATTACATAGTACTGTTAGTACTAACTATTCACGTTATGTAAATTATCTTGGAGAACAGAAATAGTAAATTTAATAAAATCACTAGTCGGTTAAAAAATAGTTGAGGAAACGAACTATTTTGTATTGTCAGTAAATGAACTGCAATTGTGAAAATTATTTTAAATTAGTTGAACAATATTTAAAAAATTAAGTGATCAATTTGAATTATCTTAGTACATCTATACATGTTACTAAGAGTACAGCCGGGGCAATTATTATTTTTAGAAGCATACACAATCCAAACATAATTAAGTCCATTTCCATTATTAAATTAAACATTTTCATCAATATCCTAAAATGTGATATATTTTTATGTCATCAGAGTAATGTCAAATTGACAATTGTGTTACTTTTAATCATTCGACGGATTTTAATGAATTTTTAATTTTGAGGTTAGGCTGATAGCTGCTCATTGAATTTGAAAGTTCTTTGTAGTTTACATATCGATTATTTCTTGATAGAGGGGCAAGTTTCAAATGGCAATCCTTGCAAAAACTGAATAGTTAAATTATTAGTATGTTTTTGGGAGTTTTCATTGGATATTTCCAAACATATATACTTTCTTTCTATTCGAAACAGTGAAATATTCGCTTGAAATTTTACTGCTGAATAAGTGATTTCCAGCGTCATACATTAAATAAAGAGTGAAACGGCGCAGATCGATACGCATTTATCAATGTGTCTTTAGTAATATAATTTCTAAAATTAATAGTAAATATTACTTGAATAATAGTAGATTACCATACAAGTCGCGAAGTAGGTGATTTGCGCTCGAGTGAAACGAGAAACATAAATAAGGCGCTTCTCGCATTAAAAACAGAGTGCGTAATTGAATTTCGTGCATGTAGTAGAGATAAATAATTTTAAAAGATGTTTTCATTTAGTCAATGTAATAATCTTTTGGAGAGATGGAATTTTTCAAATATATGCACAAATACAGCATCATTTATTTGTAGCCGTATTACATGATGAATTCGGAGAATCTGTCACAGTGAATTAAAACAAAAATTTAGTTGAATTACAAAAATGATATGTCCTTTATGCTATCATTTACTGCTGCAGCTTCTTACATAACATATAGAAATACAGTTCCAGAAACTAAAATTTTTAGGTACAAATTATTTTAAAAGCAAATATACCTTTTAGAATAAAGTTTTGTCGTATTAACCTGTTTCGTTCTAAAATTGTGTACATTATTATTGAATTATAAATAGGGACCAGTTGAATTGTGTATTTTTGAACTGAAGATAATGCAGTTTTTAAATTCAAAATGGCGGATCGAGAAGGGCAGTAAAAAATTCGTAATTTTCATAAATATTTGTAAAAATGCATGTAAAAAAAGAAATGAATTTTTAATATTGTCCAAAAAAGCTTCTTAAGATGGAAGCTACTCTCGTTTTATCGATTTGCGAAAAGAATACTGAAAATCCAATTTTCCTTTGAATTCTATAAATAATTATGTAATAAATTAATTGTTTTTTTTCTGTGTCAATAATAACATTTATTTACCACAAAAAGAGTCTATGCATACACTGTAATTTAACCATCTATTCGAATTTACTGTTACGTACAATGGACATATTACAAGGGTAACGTCAACCCCCGCACAGTTTTTTCAGCCGGTAAAAAAAATATATGACAAATTTTGTATAATGTAGAATATGTATATCAGGTACCAAATCAATTGATAATCTACACTTGATGCTGTTACTTATTGTTAGCAATTTAAAAGTTTACTAATTTTTTATTTTAGTGGTTTCTAAGCTTCATTAAACAATACATAACTTAATAAATGCATTTTATTCTTCATATTTTTTAATTCATATTTTATTAAAGTTTTATTTAAATAAAATATTCTATTTGTATATTGAACCTTCACTATCTAAATTGTTGCAAGTGTATTCTTGTTTTATTGAGATATTACCTAGAGCGGCTTGCCCTTATTAAAGAATGAATTTTGGACCCTTTTACAACGAAAATTCACTCCTTATTTATTACTTCAAGTGTACTGATCAACAAAATATTATAATTAAATTACTACATTTCATCGACTGATTTTAATCGTATTTATTTATCTCTTCAAAGTATGGAATTACAATAAATCGAAAATTCATTTTCAAAATTAATGACACAAAATCTATGATTCATTCTGCACTATTTCGATATTTTACGAATTACGTGATGCAATATCAATAAATACAGGATGTAATTTCGGTGTGCACAATTGCCGGAAATCGGTGTCCATGAATTTATCGTCGTCTCGAACCCGATCGTTTCGTGTTCTCTTAGTTTTCAATAAACAACGAGAGAGAACGGATTTATTAGAAAGGTAAGTGTTTTAAAATACAAAATATGGAAACTACACCGTGGTTCATTAATTAAATTATGGTGAAACATGCAACATGTAGATAACGTAAAGATTCTTTGCCAATATGATTCAGAAATATTCGATTATCTTAATGTAATTAATTAAAAACTCATACAATTTTTAAATGTCTATTTATATGAATATATTACAATTTTGCAAACTTTGACTCTCCAAGTATGTTTGAAGTTCCTACTTTTGTAATGATTTTCAGTGGAAATCGAAATGCAAATTTTCATTATTTAATGGTCTCCATTAATGATCTGTTTCAGTCTACTTGTATAACATGTCCAAATTGTCAATCCTTCGTGCTTGTAATATTGCATGCATATTGTTAAATCTGGGACATTTTCACTGCAACGCAGACATTTCAGGACCAGGATGGTCTTACCAGCGAACCGAAGATTGGGAATTATTGTTTCCAAATTGCTCCATGAAATCTTCTGCGGCCTCGCCTATTAATTTTCCGAAGAATGCAATTATTTTCTCTGATCTTCCACCGTTCGTTTCTCGAGACTACAATGAAATACCGATCGAAATGAAATTAGAAAATAATGGCCACACAGGTACCAACTTCCTTTTGCTATTATTTCTCTACCGAAGACTACGATTGCAATGTCGAATTAATTAATTCCTTTAATATACCATTCAAATATCTGCGTATACTTCAAGAAAAAAACCCAAATATACCCGACTTCTACTTATTTTAACTTTCCGACTTATCCTGTATTAGGACTCAGCACATTTGTGTGATGCCGTATAAAGACAGAGCAAGACATTGACGATTCAAATTTATTGTATTTTTACACTATTAGTAGTAGTGATAAATAGTGCATTACGATATAAGTGCACGAAGTAGGGGATTTAAATACGAGCGGATCCCATACCGCGGACTTTTATCCAAAGATATTTTTTTAACCAGTACGCTTACTAAATACACTGCTCTAATTTGGCAGTTAGCTATTTAATAATGATTTTAACATAAGAGAAACCGTAGTTGCAATCCGCAATAGTATAAAGTTAAAATAAGAGGAAACGTGTATGGGATTTTTATATGAATAGATGCCAAAACTTACATTTCGCATATCTGAAAGCAATACCGTAACTTAGATCTTCCAATTTCCCTAATTGCATGAACGCTCCATTTTAAGTTGTGAATAATTGGTCAAAATAGTTTAGTTTTTTATGTATTACTTATTTTTAGTGATGTTTACTGCTCAATGGTTTGGACGACCTCCATCATTAAAAGGTGGCCCTCTCAACGGCAATTACGAATTCGTTCAAGGTCACTTTCATTGGGGTACGAACGACAGAACTGGTAGCGAGCACACTGTGGATGGAAAATGGTATCAATATTGTTTTGTAAAATTTGTATTTTATTATGAATTGATATTTAATGTCATCCTCGAATTCCAAATTGAAATTTCTTATGTTAAATTTCACTTAGAGGAACATTATATATTGACTGTACATTATTCAGATTTATTATTTTACGTTACTTAAACAGCACAAACCCGTCTCAGGACGTCCTCAAGGAGCCTCCGAAAAGCTCCCGAGGAACAACAGCGAATATTTGGACGTCCTTAGGACATCCCGGGACTGATTGTGCTGTTCGGGAAATTGACTAACAAATTTTTATTAAAATGATTTATTAACGCTTATATTTAAAAAATGAAAATATTTCATAATTAAAGATGAACGTGTATTAAAATTCTAGTTTCAAGAAAGTAACATAGGTGGCATTTAAAAAGTAACGTAATTTTCCCCGAATAAACATTATATGTTTTAAAGATGAAAGAATGTTTAATTAAATTTACATGAAGTAACTAATATAACACATGAAATTAAATTAATGTAAGATGACAAAAATGTTTAGTACATTTGAATACTTTTTAACTACTTTAAATAGTTATAAATATAAGTAACGAGGTTTTCCATTCAATTTCATCTGTCGTAATAACTACAATAGTAGTAAGTATCTAAATGAAATTTAGAAATTTATTTTACAACCCCTTAAAAAATTGCGTGAGGTTAGCTGCATTTTTTAGAAAACTTGATATACTCACTATTAACTGAAATAAAAATAATAAAATTAACAACATCGTCACAGTTCTCTACTTAAAAAAGTACGTCAAGTAGATTAAATTTAGTGTCTTAAACTGCACTATATTTATTGGAAAACTTATCGAATGAAGAAATAGCATTTAATATGCGCGAATAATTTAACCGTTATTGAAGGAATGTCGACTTTTCTAATTCATCTTTTCCTTGATTTTGTACCATTCTTCTGTTAATGATAAAAATATTAATGTATTATAAAATAGCTAGGGTATCCCCCAACATAAATCATCTTCATTTAAAATTAACAACATTTGATTATAGTATTTATCTTTAGTGAGACTTCGCACTCTTTGAGCTGTGATAATTGAACTACACTTCCGATAGAACTCTTAAATTCTTACTCTAAGATTTTTCGAGAGAGATGATCAATGATATTTCAATTAGAATTTTAACTAAACGACAGAAGCCGTTTATTAACGGGAACTTATTTTCCAGGTTTTTCTTTTTCCTGATCTGCGTTTTCCGCCACCCGAAGAAAAATAGTTAGTAAGGAGTAAATATTTAAATTTCAGGAGCTCTTTGGAATTGCACCTCGTACATTTTAAAACAGATTATTGTAATGCGGATATCGCTATGTTGTACGAAGATGGACTCGCAGTGTTAGGATTATTGTACAGGGTAAGAATTTTAAAATTAGCTAAGTTGTGAATATTTGAAGCCTAAAGTATCAGAACTCATATAATCCGAATAATGTACTTCGATCATAATTTTGAAATGTATGACTAATTTTTACGTATTTCATTGAGTTTCTCGAATATCGAAAACGATGAAAAATATAACTTCTGAAAAATTAGAAACAGTTAAGTAACATCAGTTATATAATGCATCAATTTTTGGTTGAATTTATAATTATTAAACTTCGCTGTAATCGTTTCACACTGATTATCATTATTCGAGACAAGTTCTACCGGCCGTTGTGTAATTTCTGTAAACTTCTGTTCCGTTTTAACATAATTTCATCGACCATTATCCTTTACCGAACATATTTAACCAAACGTTTCTGTTTGCTTTATTTGGTCGTTTAATTTTTTTAAGTATATTAATGAGACAGTAATGGATGCTTAATGAAGTGAAGTTATTATTTATTACTAAGCTTGTAATACTGAACCGACTACAGGAACTATTTATGCATTCAGACAAATCATCAGAACCAAGAATCTCTTAACTAAACTATTCTGTTAATCCTCTCAAACGGAAATAAACGATTCGCTCAATCATGGCCCTATATATACAGGCTACCATCATTGGGCCAATATTGACGCATTTGCGACTCATATTTTGCTATGATTGGTAAAGCATTGGGATGATCACGACGATGCCAATCATTGGCATCCAATATTGGTTCATGTCATTGATTGGTTATGCACAAACTGCCAACCCTGGTAGAAAATGAAAACAGTTATGAGCTAGTTTCTATCCAGTTTCCTTATTTTACGTGTTAATTCTATAAGGAAAGAGGACAGTGTAACAAAAACCTGGACAGATTTCTACCAGGCAAGATTCTGCCAATATTCAAAGCGAATTATATATCAAAACATCACAATCCATCTTAAGGGTTTTTTGAAATAAATTTTTAACTCGATAAGAATTGAGATATAAATTATAATTAGAGAAAAATTCTCTAGCCTAGACAGGCATGAGTACCAAAAGGAGTGCAAAATGCAGACCCCTCACTTCTGTCTGCACATATTATAAAGTAACAAACATTTCACTAGTGAAACAAACGCATGCGTGCGTTCTCTATTGGCAATTTTTCGAAAGTAGCCAACAGAGGACACGCGCAAACATTTTTTGTACACTACAGAAATCCATCGCACGCTACACGTTTGTGCAGATCGAAATGCTACGCACTTTACATACAGAAGAGCAGGGTGTACAGAATGTAATTTGGTGTAATTCGTCTCTGTGGTTTGCACTTCTTTCGGTACGATAATGCCTGTCTGGGCTAGAACAATTTGATCACCTCAATTGTTATTGAGTTTCAACATTTATTAAAAAACCCGTATGATAGTTTGTGATGTTTTGATGTATGGCTTGCTTTAAATATTGGCCGAATCTTGGGGGTTCCAGCATAACCATTGACATTTGTTTGGCGGCTAATAATTAATCAATATTTGCTCCCAATGATTGGCACATGCTCATCTCAACCCTTAAAAATAATGGAGCAGTATTGGTTGTCAATAGTTTCACAAGGAAAATCCAAGATTGGTCCAATATTTAGCCAATAGTAACCAACGGCAATTACTCATTGAGGCTTAAATGTAATCCACATCAGGTGCAATACGAAGATGCTAAGATTTTTCACTATTTTCAAAATATTTTGAAGCACATTTAGTGTCCATAGTTTCAAAGTTTGTGCAATGGATTCGAATGTGTGGTTAGATGATGAAACATAGTTAATGACCGGTTTCTATATCACACTGAGAAAAGACAATGGCATTAGATACCATATGTTGGTATTGTATTACTTATGATGCTGGTACCACTAGAATTAGTGTCACATACAATTAAATCATTATGTTTTCTCTGGAACACAACAATATTAACGAATTTACAAAGTGAAACTTTTTATTATGAAAATCAAGAGTTTCAAGTACATATGGTTATATAAACTAGGCATTAATTTACAGAAGTGTATAGTTTTCGTTCTTAAAATAATATAAAAACACTTTTTCA
This sequence comes from Trichopria drosophilae, assembly GCA_030407085.1. Classification (NCBI taxonomy): domain Eukaryota; kingdom Metazoa; phylum Arthropoda; class Insecta; order Hymenoptera; family Diapriidae; genus Trichopria; species Trichopria drosophilae. The sequence goes on along the minus strand of CM059587.1, from coordinate 40,594,864 downwards.
GGTAGAGGATTCGCTGATATTGGGGAACCGAGCACTCAACGTTATTGCAGACAATATCGTTAATGTATTACAGCCGAACAGTGCTGTTAACATCGAACCATTTTCACTACGACAACTCGGAATTTTACCAGAATTTTGGCTTGATTCCGAAAACCAATTTTTCGTTTACAAAGGTTCTTTGACCACTCCGCCGTGCTCCGAAGTCGTTACGTGGCTGGTAAAGGAAGAAGAAATGCTCGTAGATAAACAATTTGTTAGTAATGATAATTTATTTTGCTATATCATATTCTATTTCATCTTTTATATATTACTTTTGTGTTTTATTTGTCCTTATTTATCAATAGCACGTTCCGCGATGATTATGCGAAAATTGTGTAAAAATCGACTTTTGGTCTACGTCTTGCATTAGATGGTTGCTTAAGTTTCAAATTTTTTTATTATATTAGTGCATGTCCTTTTGAGTTTTATCCATAGTATCGCATTTCTTGATCTTCAATCATTCGGAATATTTTTTCGTTTACTGGGTAAATAATATTAACTTAAGTAAAAATAGTAAAATTAACATCATCAACAAAGTTATACTAACAAAAAAAGTATTTCTTTTAACTACTCTCGACTCAATTTCTCAATGGTAGTTAACTGTAATTTTTAAAGTGTCGGTTTTCTTACCTGTCGGCTTTTTGATTTGTTACTTTTTCGACCTGGATCCCTTAATGTATATCAAGATTGGAAAATTTGAATACGAGACGTTGGGATTACCCCCACCGCCTCTAGGCAAAAGCACTAGAATTTTCTTTTCAGAAATAGCACTAATAAAGGAAATTTATGTTTCTATCGATCGATCTCGCCTATAAAGAGACAAGATTTTATAAGTATTTTGACAAAGCTTCACGGTTTGGTTATTCGATTGATGAAAGGTGCTTAAAATATTTCTGGTAAATAAGATTTAAATATGTTACCATATACTGCAAGTCGTAATCCAGAAGCCACTAATTTTATTAATTATTAATGAACATAATGTGAAGAAAATAACCGCATTATTGGTGCTTTTATATTTCTGACATTTGTATATTTCTTGATATATATGATACATGACCTTGTTATTAAATAGAAAATGAAAAAACTTTCTAAATTGGCCCATCATTGTAAAAAAGGTATATCATTACAAAACGGGCATCCTCGCATAAATAAATTAAATTACACCATTTCGATGTAAATTTACCCGCTGGTTATGAATATGATCATAAAAATTAGGGGTCGGACGTATTGAAGTCGCCTTCATGAAAAAACGGATATTTTTTTTAGTTGTTTGCATTTATTTTGAAAACTAGACATCGGATGAAAAAATATTTCCAGCAAGAAATGTAGAGCACAGAATTCTATATAAAAAAGGTTAAATACATGTTTTCTGTAATCGCAAAGTAGCACGCAATCATCCCCAGGCCCAGGCAATGGTAATTACAGGAACATGTACTATTGTAGAACTTTCAGAAATATTATAAAAAATGTCATCAATAGTACAGTAAGTGCTTCTTCTTTAAAAATTCTTAAATTTTTCAGTTCTTCTATTTTTGTTAAACCCTCCGTAAAAATTACAGGTATGGGTTTCGCGAAATTTTTATTTTACCTAAAAGTGCAATGTCAAAAATGCAAAAAAATCATTTCACTTTTGAAAATTTGTAATTAAAGCAATTACCACCAGGTGCTTTAGCAGGGTATAAGCCGCAAAATTCAATTTGTTTAATTTATTAAAATTATTATTTTTCAGATGTCAGCAATACGTCAGGTACAAATGAGTAGTGGTGATTTGTTCAATAATCGACCGGTCCAGGCATTGCACAACCGGGTGATAAAAAGGACGAGATTTGTCGACGATCCACAGTGGGAATATGAAGATAGCCGTTCTGAGTCTTCCGAATCTTACGTTTGAATGTACAGCTGGAAATGATTGTCCTCGATTTTCACATTTATTCCAACATTTATCTTTTTTACATTTTATTGTGCTAAACTTTTTTACAACACATCTTATGATAAGTTATATATTCATAATTTAGCCATAAATTACACAACGTTAGAATTTTTAGTATAGAGTTGCTCAAATAATAACAATAAAAATGGATAAAAATAGGCATTGTGTAAATCTGTTAATTTTTAGTCATATCCTTCAGGTATGGCACGGTGAGCTTCGATTATGTTCAACCCAAACGGTCCCCTACCTCGCGGATTTTTTTAGTCATCTTTTTAGATTTGTCTCTCGGTTATTTTAAGCCATAAATGAAAATAATCGCTGGAGGGAAACTCAAAATATCTCGATTTTTCGTATTTTTTTAAAGGTTATTGTAATTATTATCATCGCAATAACGTTTAAGTATAGTTTTTTTATGCAAATGTTTAGATCTTGGCTCTAGAAAGACAATCCCAAAATGCTTTGAATACTTGTAAACTTTCAAACTCGCAGCATTTATGAAAATTCGTAAAAAATCATACTTTTCCATGTTATTTTGTAAATATCTTTTTTGCAAGGCATCCCGCTACAAAACTACTTAAAAACAAATTAAAGATTACAAAATTATCTGTAAAACTAAAAAAAATTTAATGCTCTATCTCTTTTCGTTGCGATGTTAGAGCCCTTCGAAGCTACGTTTTAGGGAAAATATTCTGTACAATTTTGCTCAACTTCCACATATTGTGAAATAACTTTTTCTACAAGTTTCGATGAAAAAATCTAAAAAAACGAGTTTGAGTAGACGTATTTCCGCGGAATTCTAAAAAAAAAACCTTTCTATCTACTATATTTCCAAAGTTATAGCGGTTCGATGTACACAAGTTTTATTCGACATTTACCGCATGTTGTAAACCTTTGAAGCATATATTTTTCTTTACACGGATATCAGTTTAAATTTATTACTCGGGGTTTTTAGTATCGGTGATTACGCATCTGACCATGAACTGTGAAAATACAAAATGGCGGTTTCAAGATGGACGACCAAAATGTAAACTCTTACTTGATTGAAATGAAACTGGGTGCTCGGGGGTTTTCGGGGTCGCAGATTACATATCTGATCTTAGGTTTTTAAAATTCAAGATGGCGGACTAAAATGTGCAAAGTTACTTTATCGAAAAGAAAGTAAGTACTCAGGCGTTGCCACGGTTGCAGATTATAAATAAATCTAACAAAAGATTAAAATGTGGAATTCAATATGGTAAACATGGTTGGTAAGTGTTCGTAATAGTTCGTCTCTATAAAAAAAAATCTTATTATTTTTTTGTTGAAAATAAATAAAATTATGCTCGACCCTTTAGCATGTTTTATTGAACTTGTTTTATGGAAATGTAAAATTGTTCTCGATGTTCAGTCAATATGAAAGCTCACATGCAAGGCTGTATTAATACAATAAATAATAAAATAAAAAATTGGTACAGAAATAAAAATATCTTTTTATTTAATTATAAATGTTTAATGTTGTTTATTTATATATAATATGTGAACTTTTTTTTTCTTTACATATACTAATTTATCACTCATACAAATAGATGATTTCGAATTTTTAACATACATATATATTCTTCGTTTTGGCAACGTAGGCCTTTTTTGTTTCAATGGTCGTTTATATGGTATCAAATTGATATTATTGCCTGTCGACTTTATAGTAGTGTTGTAAAATGCCAAAAGCAGGAAATCATAAAGAAAATCGTCGCAAAATTTGTTTACTATGTTTCGGGAAAACAAAAGTCATGATAAGTGTGCAAGGGAAATTGAAAACGCTTGTAGAGGAAAAATTTGAGTACGATGCTTCCGATGGTAGGTTACCTGTCGTTGTATGCAGTACTTGTAAAATAAAGCTCTTCAGTACTAAAGAAAATGCTAAAGATGAAGCAAAATTGCCAGCTTTTACACGACTCAAATCCTAACAGAAGATAATAAATATAAGATCGAAAAGCAGCAAATCTTTGTGTGAATGTCACATTTGCAAATTGGTTAGAAATTCGGTACCAAGCAATTTTCGTTCTTCTGTGCCAAACGATGTTCATGAAAAGCAAGTTCTTACAAACGTTACAAATACCGCACCAGGTAGATAAAACTTATGTTAACATACAAAATAATTTATATGTTAGTATATAAAATATATTAATATATTAATATAAAAAATATGTTATTATATCGTTTTTAGAGAAGTCTCCTGCTAGCCAACTCCAATGCACATATTGCTTTTCAGTAATTGCCAAAGGTAAATCGCATATGTGTAATTTAACATCTCGCCTGCAAAATCTTATTACAAATATTACTGAATGTGGTGCTAAAACCACTGATCAAGTCATTTCAACGTTGTTGAAGCGGAAAATGGGTGAAGAAACGGAATCTTTGCATCTCACTCAACCAAAGGTGGCCAACCGCTTAAAGTTTCTGTTGGTACAAGAAGTAACGAAAGTCCAAAAAAGTACGGGCTTTTATCTGCGAATGATTTTTTAAAAATTCAAAACCGATTTCACCTAAGTCAGCGGAAAACAATAGGTATCGCTCATGCTTTTCGTGTAGCCACAAAAAATTTAAAAATTATAGAACATGGACTGAAGGAAAAATTGTCAGCACACAGTCATTGCTTAGATCCGTATTTTTCTGTAAATACTTTCGATATCATCAACTCCAAAAACAACATTAACTCTACAAGTAAAGAATCGGTAGCTTATTGTACAGATTTAGAGGGATTGATCAATTATGTCAAAGAGAAGCGAAGAGTTTCTGACGTTCATCTGAAATTTGGTATTGACGGCGCGTGGAGGGTTTTTGAAAGTGTGTCTGTCCATCCAATCTACGATTAGTTCTGATGAAGTCAATGGAACTCGCCAAAATTATAGTCAAGGAATTCTGGCGAAACAATTTAAAGATTCTGGGGTCAATAAATTGCTAATAATTGGAGTAGTACAAAACTGCCAAGAAAAATATGAAAACGTTTCAAAATTATGGGCTTCAATAAAAATCAACAATTTCGAAGGCACAATTGCTACAGACTTAAAACTAGCAAATATTTTAGTTGGTATTATGTCCCACAGCAGCGTTTTTCCTTGCACATGGTGTTATGCCAAAAAAAAACGAACTTACGTACAGAACAGTGGGAAATACTCTCGAAAATTACGTTAATTGGCAAGAGGCTGGTGCTGTGAAATCTCAGGCAAAAAATTACAAAAATTGTATAAACCCATCAATTCTTCACGGTAGTGAAAATAAAACTTTTCTTCAGATGATTCCACCCCCGGAGCTGCATCTCATGCTAGGTGTTGTGAACACTCTATACTCGCATTTATTAAAAGAATGCGAAGAAGACGCTCTTTCGTGGATTAAGTCCTGCAACGTTGAACGTGACGTGACTCATGGAGGTCCATCGTTCAATGGAAATTCGTGTAAAATATTGCTCAATAAACTTGATGTGCTACGTTCTAGGAGCAAAAATGTAGGATTTTTAAAGTACCTTAAAGTTTTTGAAACATTCAAGAACGTTGTAGACGCGTGCTTCGGTGTAAATCTTGATCCATTCTTTGAAGAGAGAATTACTGCATTTAAAGAAAGTTACTTGGAATTGGGTTTTTCAGTTACGCCGAAGATCCATGCAGTTTTCTTCCATGTACTTGACTTTTGTAACAACGACGTGCAACGTGGTCTTGGATTTTATAGCGAACAGGCCATGGAATCTGTTCATTCGGATTTTAAACATATTTGGCAAAAATATAAAGTATCTCATAATCATTCTGACTATGCAACAAGACTAAGAAGAGCTCTTTGCGAGTATAATAGTCTCCATTCGTTTTAAATGTTTACACAAAACTATTGATTAAATGATATTTTCTTATTTAATTTCAGCATTAGTTATTTCAGAAATTAAATAATCAAAAATTTATTTACTAAAAAAGATACGTATTTTGAAGTATAAATTGTAATTTTATTTTTAAACCAATATCGAATTTTATTATTTACTTTATTAATTTCAAATATTAAATGTCACCGTATTTGAAGTACATTTCTAAATTTTTGTCGAAGATAAATAAAATTATGATCGGCCTGATATCTTAAGATCAGCCATATTGAATTTTGAAAATGTAAGTTCAGAATCATAATCAGAGACCGCGAAAACTCTAGAGTATTCAAATTCACCTCGTTCAAGGAACTTTTTACATTTTGATCGGCCATCTTGGATTCGTTATAAGAATTTTAAAAAGCTAAGATCAGATTTGTAATCTGCCTTCGCGAAAACTCCCGAGCACCCAGTTTCGTCTCGATCGATTGACTTTTCACATTCCGGTTGGCCATCTTAGATCAACCATTTTTAAATTTTGAAAATCTAAGATCACATTCGTAATTTGCGACCCCGAAAACCCCCGAGCACCTAGTTTCATTTCAATCAAGTAAGGGTTTACTTTTTTTTACATTTTGGTCGTCCATCTTGAAACCGCCATTTTGAATTTTCACAGTTCGTGGTCAGATTCGTAATCACCGACACTAAAAACCCCGAGTAATAAATTTAATCTGATATCCGTGTAAAGAAAAATATATGCTTCAAAGGTTTACAACATGCGGTAAATGTCGAATAAAACTTGTGTACATCGAACCGCTATAACTTTGGAAATATAGTAGATAGAAAGGTTTTTTTTTTAGAATTGCGCGGAAATACGTCTACTCAAACTCGTTTTTTTAGATTTTTTCATCGAAACTTGTAGATAAAGTTATTTCACAATATGTGGAAGTTGAGCAAAATTGTACAGAATATTTTCCCTAAAACGTAGCTTCGAAGGGCTCTCACATCGCAACGAAAAGAGATAGAGCATTAAATTTTTTTTAGTTTTACAGATAATTTTGTAATCTTTAATTTGTTTTTAAGTAGTTTTGTAGCGGGATGCCTTGCAAAAAAGATATTTACAAAAGCACATGGAAAAGTATGATTTTTTACGAATTTTCATAAATGCTGCGAGTTTGAAAGTTTAAAAGTATTCAAAGCATTTTGGGATTGTCTTTCTAGAGCCAAGATCTAAACATTTGCGTAAAAAACTATACTTAAACGTTATTGCGATGATAATAATTACTATAACCTTTAAAAAAATACGAAAAATCGAGATATTTTGAGTTTCCCTTCAGCGATTATTTTCATTTATGGCTTAAAATAACCGAGAGACGAATCTAAAAAGATGCCTAAAAAAATCCGCGAGGTAGGGGACCGTTTGGGTTGAAGATAATCGAAGCTCACCGTGATGGCGGTATGTGGCATGGTGGAAGTATAGATCCACCATGGTATGTGGTATAAAAAAACTACGTACATTGTCAGTTTGACAGCAAAATTATCAGTACACGCGGTCTGCCTATCCGAACAAAATTAAAGTAAGTGATTAAATTCTTGTTTAATTGGGCACCGCTTCATCTAAATGAACATTTTGTGAGTACATTTCGATTGGAAATATGTAAGTAAAAGTCTCATTTTCGTAACCTATTTTTCATTTGCTTATTTATACAATTTATGATTTCGTTAATTACTATGTTTCAGAATTAAATCCACAGTTGCCATGCTGAAACATTTAGGCGCATCAATATTATTACTTTTTGTTCTCGAAAATATATTCCTTGCAAAAGGTTTTCGAGGTTAGTATTTTTATGCTATTAATGCATATATATTAGCAAACGTTTAATCAACTTTTATTAATAAATGAACAATGAATATTTTAAATCAGTACGTGCATAATGGATGCATTGAAAGTTGATGAGCAGAAGGAAATAAGTGCAGTACATAAGATTGAGGCAGAAATGATGAAATATTATCAACTCTACTAATACGAATAATATTTTGATTTAAAGCACTATGAATAAAGTAATTTAAGTTAATAAAATAATAGTGTAGCAGGATTAATTGGGTTATTCATGAATAAATCGTTTATCAATTCATATTTATAGGAAAGACTTAACGAATTAGTATTAGATTAATTAACGAATGAATTAACACTCATTCCAATACAATTTTTCGATCGCTTAGTGTATTGTACTCGTATATCTCTCATTGTACGTTACACTTTCCACATAAAAGGTCAATTATCGAAATTATAACGCTTAAACTGCGGTCAAAAAGCTCAATGAATACAAGTTCAGTTAATTAACTAGTGACATTTTTTTAATTAGTAGAGTTTTAGTTAGTACAATTTTGATTTTGTTATGTATACTAGAATGGTCGTTAGATACAACTTTGATTAGACCAAATATGATTTTCACATAAGAAATCACCACCATATTCTAAAAATTGTTTAAGTCAGAGTGCACTTATCTCATAAATAACATTTTGAATCGCACGTCATTCTCGTTTACAAATTTAACAGTTACTTATACTGATTACGGATTTAAAAATATAGTCTAAAAAGGATACGTGATGCTCATAGTAAATGCTCAAAGTTTTTGCATCTCGAGATAATTGTCGATCATATACAAAAGTGTATTTTACGCCCTTGGGACATTCTTATCATTTTTTTTTCGGTATCGTGGTCTTTTAGAGTACCGAAAACGTTTTTTCATTCTGAGTCTAAAGTAAACAATATTAGTTTACAAATGCTCTGGTAAATCAGTATGCTATATTCGTAAAGTGTGCTTTTTTCACGAAGAATGGTGTGCGAGCTTAAGCCAGGAAGCGCGAAGCTGCCCATATTAATTAAATGAATTGTCGATTCAAGAAAAAAGCGAATGAATAATCGTTTGCGTTAAATTGTTATGAATGAATCGATTTATAGAAATTAAGGGTTCGATTTCTGAAATATTAAATTTCGAACTGATATTATGAATGTGACCGTGGCTGAATGAATGGGACATAAGTAGAATCATTCAATACAAGTATTGAATTATAAACGATTGAAACGGCCATGAATGAGTCCTGAAACAATGGAGCAAATAGTTCAACGAATGTTTAAAAGAACTAGTTGAAATTGCATAAAGAAAATATAATAATTAATTTAATGTCTGCACAAAGTAAAAAACGAATTAATTATTAAAATAATATAGTATACATCTAAAAATTGATATTACTGTAATGCGTGTTAAAATCATTGATTTATTTTTTGCAAAAAAATATTGAAAATGTATTTAATTTTAGAAAATTTCGATTACAATTATGAGGACGCCCAAAAATGGCCTGAAATGTATCCATCTTGTCGAGGGAAACGACAATCACCAATCAACATAAATCTATGGTCTTTGAATATTCCTACCAGAAGAATACCATCGTTCATTTTTAAAAACTACGATTTGCTACCAACTCAAATGACAATTGAAAATACTGGGCACTCTGGTTATTATCATCTAATTTCTTAAATGCAAAACTATTTAGAATACAAATATTAAACTTATCCCCTCTTTCTATCTGGTTATTTTGTTCATAAAATATTATAGTAATTTATTTTATTCTATTACATGAGAAAAAAAACTATTCGGTTATGAATAAATTGCTCGTATCATTCGGTCACTTAATACTCTAACAACCGCACGATAAATCTGTTGAAACTATTAAATAATCATTGTTTGAACTAAAGGAATAGCTTTGCTTAATTGCACTAACAAATCAATTACTCGGTCAAATGGATTTTTGTTCTGGAAGTATGATAGAAGCTTCAGTTGAGAGTTTTTCCGGGTACGAACAGAGTGAGCATTTCTGATTAAATAAATCAATTTGTGAAATAAGTAAAAATAATACGTTCTACACCAATTTTGGTCACCACTAATATTGTTTTCTTTTTGTATGTAGTACGCTTAACGGGCCAGTGGAAAGGCAGTAAACGCCCATTGATTTCCGGCGGCTCCCTCAATGGGCAATATGAATTTCTCGAAATGCAATTTCATTGGGGCGTTGCGGACTTGTGCGGAAGCGAGCACTCCATTAATGGTCACAGGTAAATAAGAAAAAAGAATTATTTTTTTGACAATGCATATTATGTAAAAATAAAAAAATTCACGTGTAGAGAGATTAATAAAAATTACTTTCTTATGGGCGTGCGAAAAGTAGCAATTTTATCAATTTCTGTGCGTAATGTTTTTATTATTACAGTACACGTACAAACAAATTTCTTACCTTAAATATTGTTTAAAAAGTAAGGCATGAAAGTTTTTTAAGAAAATATAGTGAATATTATCCGAACACATAAATCCTTTTTCCGTTTACTCATCTTGATTTTTCTTCTTGTCTTTATTCGTCAGATTCTACATTCAATCATATCATCATTTATAAAATGCAGACAAATGCTAATAGAAATCGTTTTGGCTGAATTGGCCATATTAATCTATTTATTACAGGATCACATTTAATCTAATTCTGCTGCGATTGTCCAAATAAATTCTCTTTTGCTACAAAGACAATGGAAATAGTGTAAAAAACGCATATTTTGACACATTTAACCTCGGTGCAAAACTTTCAGCACGAAAAATCCTGTTATTTATCACTGTTATATGGAACTTTGATTTTTTGCCGTTGTAATCATTTCTCATACATTTATACAACATTGTGGAGACGGAAGGAATTATACATTCGTGTAAATATTTTAATGAGTAATCATATATGAAGATAATTAATTCCATACACACAAGAACAATATACCTAAAAACATTTAGTTTCATGAATTTTAAGAAAATATACCTTTAAATAATGTAAATTACAAATTTGAAATGGCGACTACTAAAAAAATAAATATGAACTTCATAAACGTTTCTTTTCGTGACTTAACATAACTTTCATTCTAGGTATCCATTGGAAATACAATTAATTCATTTCAAGAAATCATATAAGAACGTGAAGGAAGCGTTGAAGTATAAAGACGGTTTTGTCATATACAGCAATTTCGTGAATGTTAGTACACCCTTATACTATTCAATAAGTAGAATTTAAGCAAGTTATTGACGATAGAAATTATCTATATTTTCATTGTAAATTGTTGTATACAAAGATTTGTTTTTTCACTATTTCTCATTTTCCAGACTTTTGTAAATATTTTGATTTCATGCGCTAGTTTATAATGTAATACATTTAAATTTTAATCTACTTTTCAGGAATGTCAGTTTTCTTAAAGTTTAGTTATTTAGCAATTGTGTAATATTAAAGGAATTTTATAGTTAAAATATGTTATGTGACCTTTATTTCAATCTATACAAATCCGTGCCCGTGGAGTAGTAATTAAGATTAAAGTGGGCAACTAAAAATCGACTCGTTGAATTTCATACCTTTTTTTCAGATTTTGAGACGTTTATATTAAAATCCTCAAATATTGTTTAAATATTTAAATTTCAGTCGAAGTTAAAAAGAAATGAATTTTTTTTCTTCGCCTTTTTATTGAAATAGTTGTTTCTCAGAAAGGAATCGAGGAAAATTAATGAAACTTGGTAGTGATATATACAGATGAACACAAAACATTACCAAAAAAATAATTTCGGAAATTGCAACAATTACTTATAAAAAATTAAATTTGGAATAAACGATTTAAATTTTAAACTACTACTGGTGTAAGTAGATCAACAACTTTCTTTTAAGTTGTTTATGTTTATTTACATACGACCGCTTACAAGAAATTATACTCAAAGGCGTTTTTGCAGGTCAATGAACTAATTATTTTGGAAAGGATTAGATTATTAAAAATTAAAAATGGAGGGACCATTTTTTTTTAAATTAAAAAGGGGGGAGGGAATTTTGTTAAAAAATTATAATTTAAAAATTAAAATTAAATCGACGTTTCGGTCACTTAATACGTGGCCCTCTTCAGAATATGAATTATAAAGTGAATCGATGTCAGACATTTCCCCCCCCCCCCTTTTTTTAATTAAAAAAAAAATGGTCCCCCCCTTTTTTAATTTTTTAATAATCTAATCCTTTCCAAAATAATTAGTTCATTGACCTGCAAAAACGCCTTTTAGTATAATTTCTTTTCAGTTGTTCACAAGTTTGTAAGCAATTAATTTCAGAATGAAAATTTGGGTACAATTAATTATAAAATAAGCAATAAACGTTTGATAATCATTGCTGCGTATCGACAGCGCCTACTACGTAAAAAAATGTATGAGATTCAACTAGTCGATTTTTGGTGGCCCACTTCAGAAAATTTGATTGAGTGTAATATTATAAATTTGAAAATAATCGAGCAAGAGGAAAGATATTATGTATTGAAAATACATAAAGTCTCTTTTGTGGCATTTGATTTCACTGTACTTTGTAAAATATTCATACACAGATATAAATAAAATAGTTAATGGAACCTTTTTATAATAGTAAATAGCTTTATTACAAAAAGTAATTAAATCAACTATTTCCACAGTAAATAGAACAATAAAATTGTTACATTTACTATTTCTCGGTATACTTATATATACTAAATCATACGCGCATAACCTCAAAAATGCACTATAACCTTTCATGTTGTTAATTCTTCTATACTTACATATGTTAAAATTGTTTCTACTATTTATTCATGGTTCCTTTAACTTTTTTTTCTGTGTAATATGAGATAATCGCTAATTTATTGTTTAATATTAGCGCACAAAAATTAAGTTATTTGTACTTTTTTGTATAGATAATTAAATGCGAAAATCATGTGAATCCTGGGCTTCGGGGAATTGTCTCCTATTTGGCTCAAATTCCCAAACCGAATTCCACAGTGACAGTGACGCCCATTGGTCTATCATCTTTCGTATCATCGAACCGACCCTTACTTGGTTATTCATACGTAACATATGATGGATCATTTACGTCACCTCCATGCTGCGAGACTGTCAAGTGGATTTTAAATCTGCAGTTTGTCAATGCAACATCACGAGAGGTACTTTCACTTCCATACTGTAAAACTATGACGTTTTATCATATATTGAAATTAAGAGGAACTATAACGTCTTAGTAAAGATGAAATCAGTTTATTTCATTGATCTCATTAAAATATTTTGTTTTTGAATTATACCAATATCCTGCTCCGAAATTCCCTTTGAAAATCTGTTACATCTTATCATATAGAAAACTGCTATTAATTGGATCCAGACAAAATTGAATTGCGTTTCGAAATAAGGAAATTGCACGGGGGAAACAAAGATATAATTTACGAAACATGCGGAAGAAATCAGTATATATTACGGCTATACGGTTAAAGCAGGGTTTAGCCTAAAGATGATGAATACAGTCTTTTTTTTCTTATTCTGTGTCTTTATTTTGCTTAATTTTTCATAACTTGTAGTTATTATACTCATAATTCGATTTGCCTGATTTCTTTTCTTTCTTTGTAATATAATATACACATATAGTATTACAAAAGTCACAAAAGTTCCTGAGATGACTTAAAAAAATAACATTTATTAAATGTAAGAAATCATTCTACTAAATATTCATCTCATTACTAAACTCATTACTAAATATTAACAAACAATTATATCTCACATGAGGTAGATAATGAACTTTTTTTTTCTGTCAAACAATTAAAGTTTTGATATCAGTTAGTTTACTTAACGGATTCTTCACATTCTACTCTCATATCTCAATTTTATTCGGATAGACTTAATATTAAGGACGCATTCTCCGATGGTTATACTTAAAAAAGGTAATAACTTTTCTTGAATCCTTTCGTCGTATGAAACCATTTCATGAATACGTATGTGTTTTATGGATACAAGGCAAGTCCATAATAGATGATTTTGAGATATTTAACTTTAACCGTTAAAATTGTAATAACGTTAATATAAAAACAATTACGATCGCTATTTACCATTTTGTTTCTAATCGATTTTAGGCGAAATCCATTTCAAATCATGCAGGCCAACTAACTTCAAGTTCTAGAATTAGCTGTCCCTACAATATGTTATTCTCCATGAAAAATAAAGGGACACGTATTTTTTTATTTTTCATAAACACTTTGTTTAACGAAGTTATCTGGATTTGAACTTTGAAAGGTGAAACTTTAAAAAAGCACTTAAACAACATTGTTTCGCCCGTAATTTTCTTTCTAATTAATGTAATCAATTTTTTTTCTTTGGTATTTTTGGAGGCCTTATCTTCTTAAAAATTCCGTTTTTTAAATTTTTTAAAAAGCTGCAAAATTAACAAAATGAGGGGTGAAATAAGCAAATTACATTTTCTCGAAAACCCCCATTTTTTTTTCTCAAATTTTTACGATCAATTCTTACCAATGTGATGAATAATGGCTATATGTTTTACTCGAGAATTTTTTTTTTGAAAATTTTGTTAACTTTTCTCCAGACCGGTGGCTCTGAACAATTCACCTAAGAAGAAGATAATATTTTTAAGTATATTCGAGGTCACTGATTAGGAATACGTAGTCAGATTTTCGAAATTAAAAATGGCGGCTTCAATATGGCGTCCGTCTAATGAAAAAATGATTCTGTTTTTTTTAGTAAAAAATGCCATCATATTCTACGCAGAATTCTATAGAAAAAAATGTGATTTTTTTGTATATTTTGTTAATTATGCAGCTTTTTAAAATTTTCAAACGGGATTTTGAAGAAAACAAGGCCTCCGGAAATACCCAAGAAAATAGACTGATTACATTAATTAGAAAAAAATTACCAGCGAAACAAGGTTGTTTTAGTGCTTTTTTAAAGTTTCACCTTTCAAAGTTCAAATCCAGATAACTTCGTTAAACAAAGAGTTTATGAAAAATAAAAAAATACGTGTCCCTTTATTTTTCATGGAGAATAACATATTTTAGAGAAAGCTAATTCTAAAACTAGAAGTTAGTTGGCCTGCATGATTTAAAATGGATTCCACCTTTAAGACATTCTTTTACAAGAAATTATTCACTAATGTGTATGGTTTTTATGAAAAAGGATTAATAATCCATAAACCGCATGAATTATTATGCGTTCTTAATAACATATCTAGAATTCTGACTTTGTCAAAAAAAAAACAAAAATCGTATCAAAACATTCTGAACAGATTTGATGATATTCTTTGACCAATTCTTTATGATAACGACATTATTGTTCTATCAACATTTTCGCTAAAGTTTACAGTTTTCATGAAAAAAATTGTTACAAAAGTAATTGTTATTTCCCTCGCCATTTAACAGATAATTTTAAGTTTGCTTATACTGTTTATTTTAAGTTAAGACACCAAGGACGCTATTTAGACAGGTTTTAGACTAATTAAAAAAATGGTAAGGGATCGAAAAACTGTTTTTTATAACAGATTCAAACAGAAAGTCACGTTTATTATGTTTAATTTTCGATTTTTCCATGATTAAGATTTATTTTGAAAAACACCTACCATTAGAAAGAGTACTCTCCAGAGCATAAGATTCCCAAATATTTTTTCGTCGCGCCGATCACATGGCAACGATTTTAATTTAAATGACAAAATTGCGTCCTGTGGACGTCAATGGGTTAAGCCATTTTTCCAAAACGATGATATACTAAAGTCTACTTTTGATTGTAATACTATCCCAAATTTTACGAAACATTATTCCATATTATATCTTTTTTTATGCATTCTGAAATTAAGAGAATGTGTAAATATTATTAATGCAAAAAATCGATCAACGAAATCGAGAAATCTACAGCCTTATACCCAGCCGTAATCTTATTTATTAAAATGAGTTATATAAATATATAGCCCGTAATAGAATTTATTTAAATAATTAATGAAGAGTAGTTTTTTGTTGTAGACTTATGCCATTTTTTAAAAAACGCGATTTAAATTATGGACTTTTCTATGAACATTTATGAACACATATGAATTGATTGTCTATTGTAAAAGAAGCACTAGGCTTTCCTAAGTCTAAAAATATAGTTATCTATGTTTAAAAGAACAACGTACTTTTATTTATTTCGAAACGTACTGGATTATGTGACTGAACTTTTTTCTTTAACAATAAAATATTTTCAAAATTACAACAAATAAAACATTGAATATTTCAAGAAACAAAACATATTGTTTGAATATTGTTCCGGTAATTTCATTAAATTATATCTCTTAATATTCCTCATTTAAACCAAACCCACCTTGAATAAAATTATTCATTCATTTATAATGCAGAATACATACCTTTACAAAAACTCGGTGAATAATGTTAAGGAAAGGAAAAAAATAACCCGGGAATATTTGGTTTCGACCGATATCTCGTTGTATATTACTACATGACTTCTAATTTTAATGTAAATTTTAAATTTAGATAGAATCGTTCCGAAAACTTAATCTCCTTAATTACGACAAGTTTAACTGGCGCCCAACTCGACCTGCATGCAACAGACAAGTGGATTTTTTTGTCACGTGATTCCGAAGAATTGAATGAATTTTAATTTTGTCCTCTAGTAAAAAATGTGATGTTGTCATTGTGTTGGTAGTCTCGGAAATAAAAATAGTAAATTAAATAGATCCGTTTTCTTTAGTATTCAGTTTAAGTCATATATTTTATAACTACATAACTTTAAGTATTTGCAATAACAGTGGCATCAATGTTTACTATAAAGGAACTCGGCAAGAATATTCTTGAGAAGAATGTTGAAGCAGATTTTAGCGAATTCGAGATTATTTATTATCATTTAACGACTGTCGATAATTCAAGATTATTTCAGAGAATTAATATGAATAATTGGAGATAAATGAGTAAGGACAAAACTATGTGTACATAAACTACTAAGCGGGAAATGTAAACTAGAAATTTCCTTCTTCATGAATAATCTATGTAAATTCTACCAAAAGAATCTTTTGTTTTGACGCAATGTGACTATTTATTGGACTAAACTATCTATAAATCGAATAGATAATTCTGCAGTTTTTGAATACAAATATATCTTGCCTTCCATTGCATTAAATTAACAGATAATTTTCCTGCATGTAAAATTATAAATAAGATAGATAAGTGAATGATTGAATAATGTGTAAATAAAAAAATAATAAATAAACGCATATATGATGAATTAATTGCTGATTGGTTGGTGATTGGTTGCTGTCGTAGGCAGTTTACACTGCTTTAATATATATACATTAACTGCTAATTTAACTTTTCCATGCAGTATGTAAGCCTGCAGGGTTCGCCCCTTGTTTAATTAACTTTACTTGGGTTCTGAGAATACTATTACGAAACTGCAGTAATGCGCATTATTTACACCGAGTACAATTGTTTTGGAAATGGCATCATTTGAAACGATAATTTAAAGACCTTCTGTATGCATATTGTAAAAATTACTTCAAATTTTTTTAACATTTTCACCATTGCCCAAAGATGGCGCTGTGGTGAGATCATCTAGAATAACTAAGAATTATTACTGGTGCTATTTAAGAAGGTTTTATCTGTTTTTCATATAACCTCAAATTTTAATATAAGATTCGAGGTTATTCTATCATTTATATATAGTCAACCCAAGGTCCATGGAAAACAATTCTAATTGACAATATTTTTTAATATCTAAATTCTATTTCTGAATCTCTCAATATTAATGCGGGACTAATTCTCAATTGTAGAAATTCGCATAAATTAACAATACATTTACGTAAATTCCAAAATAAAAAGGAATAGAAAAAGATTGGAGAAGAGTTAGGTATGCGATTCGGATATCCAGCACTTAATGTTTAACAATATTTTCAATCGATTTTCGTTTGCAGGAAACATTGTGAGGAGTGTGAAGAAATAGTTAGAGACTCAGCTATTTGCTAAAACAAAGTATTACTTTTTTTAGTTATACTTTAAGTCTACATTTATTTATGACTCCAGCTCCTTCGGGAGAACCCTCCTCTTAAGGAGACTTAAGACTCCTATTCCTTCAGCTTTTTGACATTAGATTTGGCTAAATTGGATTTGTCTAGTAGTAGTTGTCGCAGCCTAGCCCAAATCTTGAACTGACTGTATACCTTTCTTTTTATATTATCTCCAAGAAGCCTGTTGCGAGGTCTACTCTTTCTTGCAGATTCATATTGAAGACATGAACAAAATATATAGAAATAGTACAGTCTTAAATGTATATGAAGTTTAAGTCGACTTAAAGCCATTTTTATAAAAAGCGTTTGTTACACATGAAACCTTTTTAGATGTCTTTTAAATGTGAAAAATATGTTTCTAGGAGTTATACAGGATCGCTCCCGATCACACTAAAAATTCAAGAAAATAGTGATAGAAATGGGCTAATGGATTTGTTACTCAAAAAACCTTATCAGATATTTTGCAAATGTGAAAATATTAATTCCTAGTGTTATCAGTTATTCAAGATCCCTCTGGATCATACTAAAAGTCTAAAAACATAGTGATAGAAATAGGCGACTGGATTTGTTCCTCACAAAACCTTATCAGATGTTTTTCAAATGTGAAAATATTAATTCCTAGTTTGATCAGTTATTCGAGATTCCTCCGGATCCTATATAGACTCTAGATAGCATTTTCAAGAAAGGGCTTTTACGAACTCATTCAAATCGATTCAAATTAATTCCTGAGTGACACTAAATATTAAATAATATTTAGTTGTTTTTACCACAAATTATTATCAAATTAAGTTTACGGTATCAAAATTATTACATCTTAACCCATTAAGCTTGGGATACAAGTCCCAAGGAGGCAAAATTTGTATCTTACGTTTGAACTCAGGAAATTTTGTGAAAAAGTAAGAAAATCTTTTGGAAAATATCCAACCTTACTATTTTCGGGTACGCTCTACAAGCTAGAATGCTTTAAAAATTTAAAAACTTTGATTTTCAATTGTTAATTAACAATTTAAACAAAAAAAACTTTATTTAATTCAACAATTTGAGTGGGAAGACAATTTTTTTACTGTCGCAACTATGCACAAAATTGCACAAAATATCTAAACTTTTCAAACTTTTCAACCAGATTTGTTTTTTTTTCGTACGATTTTTTTTAACAAAATGGCGGCCAAAAAACGAAAGCAAAAACATCCAACTGTAATTTAACTACTGTTTTTTTCGTTGGAATCTTGTAAATTATTCAATTATTTCATTAAAGATGGACTTAAATATAATATATTTTTTTAAAATAACTACAAAAAGAGTTAAATATGAAAAATAATGTTCTTAAGGTTTTAACAACTCGTTTTTTACGGTTTCTCGTCATTATTTGAACAAGAACTAATGTAATAATCTGAATATCGTTGATTTTCGAAATATTGGTTGGCATTTTGATATTTTCAGAACAAATCTTAGTGAATCAAGTAAATCTAATCATTTTTCAATTTTAATCATTTACCCTTTATTTTTTTCTGGAACAACGACACTTGCCGCGTGGAGGTCGATGAATTCAGGTGTCTTCTTTTTTTTTATTTTTTTAAAACCATAAAAACATTATTTTTCATATCTTTTTTATAGTTATTATTAGAAATAATATTATATTTTAGTATATTTTTACTGAAATAATTGAATAATTAGCACGATTCCAATGAAAAAAACGATGCACCAACTTTAACAGAAATAAAAATACATACGATGCAATTACGTAATTGCCACATATCTGTTGGTAGAAAATTTCGGTTATTGTATAGATAACGATTGTTTGAATAAAGTGTACAACTCATCTGTTTAAAGCTCGAGAATATTTCCGAGGCGTAAATATATAAGCGTTTTTATTCGAGAGCGTGTTATTTTGCTCCAGCGATATCGGGAGCAGAGCAGTATTTTGCCTTGAGAATGTGAGAAACTTATTTTGCTCCCAGTAAAAATTATTCATCTTCCTAGGAAGAGAAAATGCGATTTTTCTCTCGCAATATAGGGAGCAAAATATCATTTCGCGCTCAAAGTATGAGACAATATATTTTTAACACTCAGGGAGTAGAATTCGATTTTGCGCCCTGCAGCGAAAAATACGGCCGCAAATTATCAACATATGGCCGGGGAACAAAATTTCGAAAATCAAAACCCCGAAAGGCTAAAATTTCGAAATTGCGTGAGTCCAAGGTATTTTAATTAGCTTTCTTTTTGTCAAATTTTCAAAGACAAAGTGAAAGAAATCACGCTGGAGCCATCCTATATCGAAATGTTGGCCTTTCGATGTGTTGATTTTCGGAACTTTGTTCCCCGGCCCAAATTATAGATCTCCCACGAATGTGATTGTCACCCTCACTTCGCCCGTGCGATAACATTCGCACTCATCGAAGATCAGTAATTACGCCCTTGTTGCATAATATACTATTCTTATTTATACAATACCAATTTATTTTAATTCAGGTATCATGATTAACGTAGCAGACCTTAATGTTCCAGTTACCTACTATAATGTTGAAGTTCGTTGTAATAACTAATTATTATTAATAAATTAAAATGAAAACAAAAATATATTGATATTTATTTAGTTAATTTCCTTACATTATAACAGCATTAGTAATAACGCCATTGAGAAACAGAGAAAGGGATAAACAAGGACCACGAATAAGATAAAAAATTCTCCTCTATCAATCGCCGGGTAAGAGTTTGCGTTGCTCAGACATTGTAATTGGAAAAACGTTTACAAGCACGTTTGCGGAAGTTAATTTCTTTAATCTTATGAGATTACGTTAATTCGCACAAGTCAAGACTCTATAAAATACTTATTTGTAGAATATAATTTACACTAAATGATCGTAAGAAATAACGGGTTTTTATATATTCTCACAGATTTTTCTACATTAAATTTACTATAATATCTTATGTGAAGCAACAAGATGCATTAAAATGGTCCGTTCGATTCTTAAAATATTGTCTCTTTAAATTTGAGATTATTTTTTATGTTTGTTATTAAACTTATAATTGCATTATTAGGTTATAATTTATGCATTTGGGATTTCAGAATTTCATTCAAATTTCACCCCAATTTAAGAGAAATAATCAATCCATGCAGAGTGGCTCACCATTCACTTTTACTTGTAGTGACTCCAAGGAATTTAGAGAGTAGATATACAAGCGTAAAGAATAAATTTAGTTAGTATGCACTATTTTTTTCTGAAGTCAATTTTTAAAATTTCAGAGATATGCCCATATGCGTATGTTATTGCCACCATCACAATATTTGTGCAAGTTTAGTATATGTATATCTGCATTAATTTTAATTTTTTATCAATATTACACATAAGTATTTACAGTTTTAAAATGAAATCTCGATGATATATCTGTTATGGGTGGCTGAATATCGATCAGGGCCTGATCCGAAAATGGTAAGGGGTGCCTTATCATTACTTGCTGATCAGATCCTGATAAGATAACAAATACTTATTTTCTGATCAGGAGTTGTTATAAAAGGCCGGTAAAATAATAAGTTAATAAAATGATAAGTTAATAAATTTGAAAAGTAGAAAAACATAAGTAAAATGTTTGTATTAGTATAGAATTCAAGATCCTTGAGCAGAGTCTTATCAGAAGTGTATCAAATTTCTACACAAATTTCTATAAAATTTGAAGATAGAGATTTATCAAACAAAAAGAAAGGGAAAAATTCAGTGCAGTATAAATTATACAAAATTTAATAAATATTCGGAATTAAAAGTGCATTTATCGTACAAGAACGGGTTTTCCCAACACATCATTTTATTGCGATTACCCGGAGGTGCGAATTTTATCTCTAAAGATCACGTACTCGTGCGAGTCAATAAAATGCACAATGAAAACAGTAGATTAATCACTTATTTTGAATAATTCATTGCAAGTAAATTGGATAGGCAACCTTTCGTTTGCCGATTTGTTGATAAATTTGTATTCATAGATGAATGTAGGGAATATCTGTCATCTAGTTTGTCCGCGGATTGTTTTCTTCTATTGTATTTTGTTATTGTAATTCTTTTACTATACAAAAAGTATATGGTGGATATACAATCATAATTACAAAAAGTTAATGGGAAATTTCAGGAATTATTTTGCATTTTTTTAACCATTTTGTAATCATTTTGTAACCGTTAGTTCGAATAATTCGGGATATGTATACGCTTCGCTCTGGTCTTATTATAAAGTTATTAAACCTTAATAAACCTTAAAGTAAATTAAACCTTATATGTGTGTGATTTTGTTATAGTTTTTTCCACTTTCTTTATTTCACACTTTTCACCTATTTGTTTGTAATTTTATTAAAACTTACGGAGTTTCTATCACTTTAATTGCTCATAAAATTCTAGAAAATATCAGTTAAAGTTGAAGATTAATGAGATCGATATTACAAAAACCAAAATTTTACTAGACTTACTAAGATTTAATTATATATCCAACAAAATCTATCATGATGTAATATTAAATCTATCAAGATGAGACATTATTTCTATATGTTAAGTAATATGATCTTATTAGATCTAATTTTACCGCGTGCGATTTCGTATAATCTTTATCTTTGTCTTGACTTTTCCCTTCGAATTTTAATTATTTATGTTTAATTTACTTTCCTTATAGTAAATATTGCTTCTTATATACTCTGTATTACTGTTGCATTATTAATGATACTGTTATTGTGTAAACTTAACAACATTTCAGAAATGTCATTTGTGTTTTTAAATATTTTTCAGTTTTCTTTTTCAATTAACCACTAACTTTTTGTATTAACAGCATATTTCACTCTGTATTATATGTAATATTATTTGCAACCAAATCGAAACGTCACCCGCTGCAGCGTGGTTCTTGATCATTTCAAACGAAATAGATTGTTGGAGAGCACGAGAAAGTATAGCTCACTTTTATTACCATTTCACCTGGTATTGAAAGGTCTCAAATTTATAGCTAGTCGTCAAATTTTAAATGAGAATTAAATACCCAGTTCTAAAAAATGTTCTGTTCACTTCTCGTTTAAAGCGTTTCTCTACGTAATTTTCAAAAATTGCCATCGAAACTATAGCAATTGAATTACAATTAAAAAGTAATTTTTCTGATACAATTGTTTATTTATAAGCTTAAACATATATTATTCAAAACTATATACGATTAAGTTTTACAAAAGTTTTGCATTAAATTTTTCAAGCTTAATATGTTTTTGTTACCAGTTAACAAAAATGTTTGTTTTTACTAAAATTATTTTTTAACTTCGCTTACTAATTTCTCATTGACAGATTTTATACCTTCTGGAATTGAAGTATACTTACCAAAAGTGACGACTACCATTCATCTTGTATTTTAAAAACATTAATTATATTCGCTTCAAAATGTTGTTCAGCTTTTTAGTTGTACACTTTCTCCGTAGTTTTCACCAAGAGTCACATTTTTCTCATTGTATTAGAACTTTATTAGACTTTTTGTTAACGGTCCATAAAGTACATATTTATTTATCATTAGATTTTATTACTTACTGAATATATAATATTCATTTTGAATTAAGCAAAAAGTGATTTCACTCACCTAAATGGTTCTCATGTAATACGATGCCATTCTTTCCATATATTAATAAATTTCACGAAATATCCTTGTTACGAAATAAACACGCATGGCATAATTATGTATTAAAATTACATGAAGTTTATATTTCCAGTATGCGAACAAGGTGTTTTCAATTTACATAGTCCTCTCAGCATTTAACGTGCGATGCATAAAAAAGAGTCCTTCTTTCCATCACGTTTTAAATATCAGGTCACTTTAAATATCATTTGTTCTTTGTACGCGTTCAACAACCAATCAGGACCTATAAAAACAAAGATTATTTTTCATACCCGACAGCGGTATGGATAGTATTCCCATAATCTGCATTATGTAATATTTCATAATACAATTTTTGTTTGGACTTGTAAACGACGACTCTTAGACTCTTATACCTAAATTTCATAAAATTTTTATGCCAAATTGTGACTATAACTTTTTACTTTTTTTGAAATTGATAAAACTATATTATTGTACTTAATTTGAAAATTCGAATCACTATAGTAGATTTTAAAGAAAAATCATACTGTGCAATGTTGAGCATTGTATTTATTGTATATCCTTCTCCGAAGAGCCGTTAGGTTAGGTTTGTCCTTCCCAAAATTAACTTTGAGGGTCTTGGCGAAAGTCTAACTGAAAATGTCATGAATTCGAAAGGAAATGTGTACGCCTACAATATTAAATTAATACACAAGTTTATTGATCGTTATGTATACGATTACTTTAAAAATTGGTATTAACTTATGTGTTATTGGTGTAATCTTGTGTTATTTTAAATCCCTGCATTTTTATTACGAATTTGAATCTGAAACTTCTAACAACTATGAAATGTTATATTTGATACACACGTCGGTAATATATTACTGTTTTATTGTTAAAACATAAACATGCTTGGTAAAAGAAAAAAAATTGATGGCACATCTATGATACCCCATTTTTCTCAAAATGGGATATGTAAATACACTAAAAAACGTGCCGTGCACAATTTTTAAATTTCACAGTTTTAATTTTTAATTTTCAGTCCGCCATATTATATTCGCCATTTTCAATTTACGAGACGTTGATATTCTCGACATAAGTACAGGATATAGGAGGTAGTTTAAACCCAAATAATATTTTATAACGAGGTAATAATACTTTTTTTTTCAATAAATATGTAAGAAATTTCATGACTTCCCCCAGTCCCGTCGTCGTATCAAGCCGCCATCTTATATTTTCGAAAGGGGCCATGAACAACTCCGCCTATATACATTAATTTTTTTGTTTCAACCGCATTTTTGTTTGTCTTTTTTTTAAAGTTTCCTTCTTTTAAAATTTTTCTTTTTCTAGTAATTAGTTTTGCTTTCCTACCCCTATAAAATAATAATAAATTAAATTTTAAAATACTTATATATCTATATGAATAATTTATTGACCACCAAATGTTGATCTATTTCTTACCAGTTAATGTCCATCCATTTTCCACTAACAAGTAATGTTGACATGGAGGATTGCAAATATATTGTTCTACGAAATGTGTCTGTTGACAATGCCTTACCAAATTTATTTTTACAATCAATTTTGAAATGAATATTTTAATTATAAATTTAAATTGTTTTTAGAAAACTTTAGTTATCTAAGAAACCTAAAACCAATAAAGTTGGACGTTTTCATTTAATTATGCTTCAGAACTATGCGAAAACCTTAATTCTGTAGTGTATGTACAACCGATTTGCGTTATTTTAAACAATTGACAGCAGATATAGTTTGTTGAAATTTTGTTCAACGCTGTTTTTTCGCAATTAAACTAAATTATAAAAAGAACAGTATGACGTAACTTAGATCACAACTAAAATTAAAGTCGACACTGATAATAGTGGATAGGCAAATTTTCTAGACGTGCTAGTCGTTTACTTTTTTTTTTTTTTTTTTATAGTTCGCGCACTTTTTCATTTTAATCAATTGTCAATGATCAAATTAATCAGTCAATTGTACATATGATATATGCATTGCAAAAGGAAGTATTTTCATGTTCCTACACCTTATTTTCTCAAATATTATATTTATAAACAGTCAAAAAACAAAATGAAAATTTTTGTTTAATTAGTTGATATCTACAGTATTGTAAGTATTATCTTTTTTTAACAAAAGGCATAGTCATCATTTCAAAATTGCTTGAAAATTTAGTTGTTGTAGATGTCTCCAATGATTTTGAGAAAGATAGACGCAGGCTATATTATTTGTATACCCTTAAAGTGTACAAAATCTAGATACTAGTACCCAAGACCATAATAAAATTTTGGCATATGTTAGGGTATTTTGGCATAATTATGAATGTCTATGATTAGCAAGATAAAGAAAATATGGAATAGCGTCGTATGTAACTGTATTTTGAAGAAAATACTTCATTACTTGGTAATGATATGCGTAGTCTGCGCCTGAAATTACTGGTAAACTTTATATGAAAAAATCTGTGTAACTACTCATAAATGTTCTATTTATTAATTTTAAAAACTACTAATTAGAGACTTCAACTTAACTTAATATTTTTATTTGAATGAAGTTAGACTATACATAAACTAAGAAAATGTTAGAAATAGTTTATTACATTTTTATCATCTAATGTGATTTAGTTACCATTTGTCGCGTAATTCCAACAAAAACACGTAATTATTCGTCAGAGAAGTGTTACGGAAATGTTTATGAAAGTCAACATTCCGATTACTTTTCTCACATGCATACTTCGTTTCATACGAAATTTGTTACACTGATATGTATACTTATCTAAGTTTTGATCTTGTTACTCATACCTTCCACGATAAAATTCTAATTGTACTTGTATCTTATGCCGGAAAAGATGCAAAAAGTTTAAAGGACAAGAACAAACCTAGTTTAAAGTTTAATAAATGCATTAATTACTAAAGTTATATTTAAGAAATGTCGTTAATAACTGTTAATTTCCCATTGTGATATTTCATAACGATTTTAATGCATAGCAGTTTTCGGTCCTAGGCCGTAAAGTTTAATTTTACTGACCGAGTGGAAATTACGAGGCCGAGCCGGCCGGTTCCAAGGATTTCACAACCTCCAAACGTTGGCAGTAAAATCTTACGCTATTTGTATACACTGTTCGCAAAGTAGGCACTTTACCGACTGTATTTAGTCATAAAAGTGCGGAAATCAGTCCGTCAAAAAAAAAAAAAAAAGTAGCTGATCACGTGATCCAAATTTAATAATTCGAAACTTAAATTTCATTAACGTCATTACTGTAATTCAATTCCCCTCACTGACCTTACCATCTTAAAAATCGTAAAATTTCGTGAGGTAATTTTTAATAGTGAATTCTACTCTCTCTCTCAATTTGCATAAATAAAAATTCACTTATTTATGTATAATTATATATGCACTTATTCTTCTAATGAGCGGAGTTTTTCACTTATTCGAATTTGTTAAAAATTACCTCACGAAATTTAATGATTTTTAAGATGCTAAGATCTGTGAGGGGAATTGAATTACAGTAATGACGTGAATGAAATTTAAGTTGCGAATTATTAAATTTCATCAACGTGGTAGATATTACCCGATTATATATATTTATAGAGGTAATTTATATCTTCAGATAGAATTCATAATATCTGAAATGTATCGCCCTCCTTACTATCGCATTTTCGACACTAGTTGGCTTGTAAAAATAATTAAGAAGATGGACTTCTTATTAAAATCGAAGTTGTAATGTAGATATCTTACTATTTTCTAGTTAATCTTTTGACTGGTTTGCCTAAATTTGCAAACAATTGCAATGTTTACATTTGATTTAGATGCAAGTAAACAACAAAAAACACGACTATTTCAGAGTGCGCAGTGTGATTCATTACTAGAATGTTTATTTCATTTTACTTATTAATTTTAACTAATAACTTTAATAACAATAGTTCAACAAATGAAATAGATAAGTGTACTACTTAACCCGTTAAAGCCTGAGACGGCATACAATGTTAAAGTTTTTCATCTAATTTGTTTTCATACAAAGTGCCAATGAATTTTGTTATGCGTCAGCATCCTACTTTGTATTAAAACAAATTAAATGAAAATCTTCAATATTTTATGCCGTCTTGAGCGTTAACTGGTTAAGGGGATAAGTTAAACATTAAAAGTTAGCGCATGTCGTACTATGTAAACCCAACTGCAGAAAATCTGCCGATTTTACGTTTCTTTGCCTATTTTGTACCGTATAACTAACCGAAAAAAAGAATAAAAGGTTTATAAAAAACGGCAGAATCATTACACATGCGTGAAGATAGTTCATTCACTGTTTCTTCTGTTTCGTAGTTTGTATTTAAACAACATGTCTTTCTTTGTATTCAGCATCGTATTCAAAATCTATCACAAATATATCAGAATGATGTGCGTAATATTTGTATTATTTCAACTTAAGAAACAAAAATGGTAGTCTAACGTTTTCCATAAATTCTTATTTTCAGATATCCTATATTTTAAAAGATCCTAAGTGGCACGAGTTATGAAGATCTAGAATCACTCTTCTAATTTCTAATCATCTGTGATTTAACATTTATTTTTAAAATCAGAAATATCTGGTGCACCTGAAAAACCCGACAAATCACAAAACAGACACTTCACAAACCAGATATTTCAAAATGTAGACATTAAAAACTTTTCAAAATACAGACCTTCAAAAAACAAGATATTTCAAAATACAGACATCTTCGATTGGTGCGTTTACTACATAAAAAAATGAGCTCGGGTCGCCGTCCTTGAGGTCTTGGTGGAAGATCATTAAAAGGTAAAAAATGTTTGACCAAAGGATTAATTGTGTAGGTCACCTGAAGGTGACTGAATCAGTTTGTTCCCCGGATTATTTATGAACATACATTTAGAATTCAATTATTAATAACATTTTCAGAAAATGTAATCAAAAAAGAAGTCGGAATTTTCATATAAGTAAACTTTCATGAACCTCGTATTAAACAGAATTGATTACATTCTATTTATGAATACTATTTCAAACTGTAAATAATATTTTTCAAAAAATAACTTGAACGAAAAATTCCAAAAGTGCCGTTTGGGTATTATCAAATTTTATTGAAATGGGAGACTGAAAGAAATGTATAGTTGAGACATTATTTCATGTAAGTTTATGGTATAAGTAGCACTATAACTTAGATTACTCTATGTATCTATCTAATTTTCGCTGACTAATTGTCGCTGTCAGTGCGTTATATATAAGTATGATTTTTATTTATTTCCAAAATTCTCGGTCAGTTCTCAATTAATTTCTTCAATATTTTCTAGAAAATTATCTGTAGTAATTAGAATTGCCCTTACAGACCCCGAATTTTGACAAATCGCTTCAGTCATTTTTTATTTACGATTTTTAGTCTAAATTCCTACCTTAAGGACGGTCACTTTAGAACCTACTTAATCATATAATAAATTATATTCTTGTATTTTTTATACAAAGCTGGACAGGTTTTAAATATTTTCTTAGTCAAAGTTTATTTTTTCCCTATTTTTCTCGATGACAGTAGCAATTTGAGATTCTCATTAATCCGTACAGAATGTATATGCTCTCCATGAAATTCACCTATGATGAACTGAACGATTTATGGCGTTTTTTACCCCATCTATACTCTTCTGATTAAATAGAAAACTGTTCAGATCATTGATTAACAATGCATCCTTGGTGAATAGCCATAATTGTAATATATGCATATGATGTGGCTGAGTTTCAGATTTACATAGGGGTCGATGCTCCAAAGGACTTTGGTTTTCCATATTAGATTCACCTTTTTTTATTGCAACATTTCTAATAGTAAGTCAATCTCAACGACATTGAAATCTTAATAAGGCAATCTCTCTCTTTTTTTATTTTAGATTGACATTTTCTCGATTAGACTTCCGTCGTAGCGAGGTAATCTTAATTTTGAAAAATGTTTTTGCAAAATTTTTAAGAATAATAATATCTCATTTACTACCCTTATATTTTTATTTATTCGTTAGTAAATGATACGTGGATGTAATTTGGAAACGATATTTTACCACGGAATTATGAAATGTGTTCTTAGCTATATATAAATTGTGGTGAGAGAAATATTCTTTTTGAAATTGACATAATAATAATTAATCTTTAGGTATTAAAAGAAATGTCAGTTAAAAATAACGAAAAATAAGATTTTTATTTTCGATATTTTTCTATTTTATTATAAGGGCAACGATGTCTCGAGATGTGCTCATTATTGGGTCATATTTATTTGAAAAATTGTATTACTTATTTAATTAATTCATAAAACTAATCTTATTTTAAAGGATTTTTCTCCATGCTCTCAAACTTATTTGTCACAAATTATTTGTAAAATTCTCTGAAATATGTTAAGTAACAATCTTACGCATAGTTTATTAATATGTCAGTATAAGTATTGTATTAAATTTAAAATATTAATTTAACATAATCATTTAATACCAAATGAAGGGATTTATTGATCAAAATTTCACTAATCAATTTATGTCAATGACACATTCGATATAATTAATTTAGTATAATTCAACAATATCTGTGAATACCTACAGTACATTTGACTGTTTTCAGTAGAATTTGCTGCAGTTTTTTCAGATTAACCTTTCTAGCTTCAAAAGACCGTAAAATACCAAACCTTTTCTAATAGAATTTTTAACGGTAGAGGCTATTAATATGCATTGTTATCCATGAGACAAATTTATCTAAAAATTGCAGGTAATAGTGAACTTGACAGTTTTGACCACAAGATCGCGAGACGTAAGACTCAAAAGCAATGATTGTAATGGGTCGGTGAAATAATGATGCGTAACGTCTAGTCACGAGTTAGCAAGCATGCAGCTCGGTTAATCACGTGTCCTTTATTAGGTTTAATTCGAGTGACCAAGCAATAACTATAAATTTTTGTCTTGGAACGAAAACATACCAATTTACCTGTGATTTTGATACGATTTGGTTGAAAGTATTACATAAAGTACAGAATAAATAATTTTACATTTCTATTAGTTATGAAATTAAAACACAATAGTATAGGATGACCATAACATCGTCGAAGCAATGAATTTTAAAAATGAAAAAAGACATTGAATTGGTAGATGGACTGGTAACAAAAAATTTATTAATAATTGAATTCAACAAATAATATTTATGTGCCTAAATATTATACATATGTATATTCGTCCTGGAGGACCGTAAAGGATGATCTAATATGGTAATAATTTTACTTATACTAATTTAATATTAATTTTTAAACAATGTTACAAAATTTTTAAAATCATGTGCTACAAAGCATCCAAATAAAAAGCTTTTGAGCAGGGAAGTGAATGAACGCTTTTATTGTTTCACGGATTATCTCCTTTATACATGATATCAAGAAGTTGTCAAAAGAAATATAAGCATTTAGAACATAGCTGTGAAAATATTGTCAGTAAAGAAACGGTTCGATGAATCCGTGAAAGTTCTTGCGTAAAATTGCCGTCCGCGTTTTTTCCCCTAAAACGTAATATGCACAATGTTGCGATAAGTACTTTTAAATTGATTGAAACGCAAATGTAAATTTTACTACGATGGATATTTTAATGTACTGGAAGAGTTCATTAAATTTCCAAAATCTTGCTGTAATTCACAAGGATGAGGGGAATTTTCCCGTGAGAAAATGTCACTAAGTGATTATTATAGGATAAAGTGCATATGCGATTCGGAAAGGCATAAAAGTTCAGTTTTTGAAATAAGGCCAGGTTGATTTTCATCTCAAGAAGTATGTTCACCTTTAGTATGAAAAACGTTCTTCATCGCCATAACCTCGTACGTGAAATTATTTGCTGGCATGCGTTACGAAGTAAAACCGAGGACAGGAGCAATAATCATAGCACTTTATGTTTTCGCATAATAGGCCTTTTTCAAGATCAAACAATGTATTTCGAACAAAAGATCGACGAGACGTATTCTTTTTCAATTCAATAAATCAACTGTACAGAATGACGGTAATTGATTTTCTCCTGTTTACGTATAGTGTGTACTCTATTATGAAACGTAGCAAAGTTAATATTAAAAAAAATGAACGGGGAAACAATTTGTATGAAGATTTCAGTTTCCAATTTGAGATTAACAGTGTTATTACTGGCCGTGCACGAAGGTTTTAATCGCACTTTTTTAATTGCTTTATATTAATCTTTATTTCTGTAAATTAGGTATCAATTGGACAAATTAGTTTATCTTTATTGGACTTTTAGTATCGGTGAAATAATTTGAATGACATTTTATATTAAGTCGAAAAAATATGAAACTTTTGTGTAATTCAGAATATTGTTGAAATAGTGTGCACGTAGTAGAATTCTAGTCATTCATGTAGAAAGAACGAAAATTTGTATTGTCATAAGGCATTTTTTAAAAGTCCTTACTAATAATAATATCTAAAATCTTCTTATCCGTTATGTTTTTCGTAAGTGAACAATTTTTGGAAATATTTGTTGGAAAATGGAAATAACATTGAAGATGTTTAAATAAATATAATTCGAATTGACGTTTCAACCTTTAGTTTTAGGTCCTCATCAGAAAAAATTGAATTTTTATTGAATCCAAAAGTCACATCATTAAAATTAAATATAAAAACTCCTGAGAAATTTGATCACGGGATAATACTGTACGCTTAGTAACGGATACATTGATAATGACTATTAAGTCATTACGAATAATTTTTTTCTGAGTTGTGATTACTGAAGTTCTATTTAACCGATCGTGCTGAAATTTTTAGTACATAAATTTTCACTGATAAAAAAAGACCGGCAAATTTGGATATCTTGTTTTTACATGTTCGCCATTCTGTTATTTTTTGACATAAATTATTTCCCGCAGTTCATAGGTTAGTCACAAGCATGCAGAATAATATTGAATCTTATTGTTTTGTTTTAGAGACTTGGAAGTGGAGAAATCACTGTGAAATTCCACAGATAATTTTTTGAAGCCCCTAAATTCAATCTGCAAATTTATAAAGATAAACATTTTAAAATAAACTAAAATTTTGTTCTGAGTACTTACATGAAGCCTCTTAATACACACACACACACGCATATATGTATATATATATAAGAAAAAATTTGGAGGTATACGAATTTTGCATGATTTCATGAAGTACTGTTCTTATCTCCCTCATCACTTTTACCAATAAAAATAATTTTAAGATTATAAAATATAATTATATTTTACAATTCATCTACATTCTTTGAAAAGTCAGAGAGACACGACGAAAGACTTTGTGTATTAACGAGTAAAATAAAAGAAAAAATGTGTAACAATTTTGTTTGAATCCCACGCAAAAATTGTTATTTAACATGTCTGTTATAAAAAATGAAAAATAACATCAAACGAATATTCTAAATGATCTAAAATACATATTTGATTCGTTTTCATCAGTTCTTTAATTCTTTTTAAAATTTTATAAAAATCCTTTTTTTTAATACACATTTCCTACGTTACATTTTTTTATTTACACATCAGGAATTTTTGTTTACAAAAATGAAATATTACGTTTTAGGTTTATATATATGTATTTTTGTAAATAAAAATTCCTAATGTTAAAAAACATAGGAAATGTGTATTAAAAAACCTATTTTTATAAAATTTTAAAGTCAATTAAAGAGTGAATGAAAACGAATCTGATGTGTATTTAGATCATTTAGAATATATGTTTGATGTTACGTTTCATTTTTGTTACAACAGAAATTTAAAAAAAAATGTTTGGCGTGGAATTAAAACAAAATTATTACACATTTTTCTTTTTGTTTTACTCATTCATACAAAAAGTCTTTCAAACCTTTGAAAAAATGAAGATGAATTGTAAAATATAATTATATCTTAAAGTCATTTTTATTGGTAAAAGTGATGAGGAAGGTAAGAATAATGGTTCATGACAGCAAGCAAAATTCGTATACGACGAAATTTTTTCTTTTCGAGGAAATTACTGAAATTACATTCGGATCTGGTTTATGTCGACTCTCGTCTTATCGATCGTTTTATTTAAACACCCCTCCACTTTATTAAAAGTAAAAAATATTCATATTGTAAATAATAATTTAAATAAATCTTATTACTATTTGCCAGTTTACGAGTATTATTTATTTTGGACACTTTATCATTCACCCAAAATCTATAGTTCCCCACTGGATCAGCAGGGACGAGTGAGTTTGATGGAGGGTGGTTTCTGTCCATCTGTAATTGTGATGAATTCTACCGAGGCCCGTCACTCTTATTGAGTACTGTAGATAACATTTCGATAAACCCCTAAAGACCAGCATTAATGAAACGATTTTAACGTAACGACCGTATGACAATCCATTTGCGTCGGTCTTGAAGAGAATCCAACGACTATCGCTAGTGTGCTCTTGGACGCGAACCACTACACTTCACTTCAGAAACGGCGACTTCCTGACGCAAACCACTCCGAATTATATTTTGACTTTTTTTTTAAAGTTTTTTATTTGCCGATATTTTGTTCGATGTAAAGATGCTACCTCTCCCCAAAGATTTTTTGAAAAATTCTACTGTGAAGTTTTGGAGAGTGTACAACATTTGGTGAATGACAACAAAAATAAACAATGCAACAGAAAAGTGCAGAAGCGGCAGCTAACGAAAAGTTCCGCTTTGATGGCCTGAAAACTAGAAGAATCGTGATATTAGCGTGCGCTTTAGCTATTATTACTTTATCTACGATTATCATTACCGTCATCGTTAGCAAAAGACCACCAGGTATGTTTTTTCCGCAATCCTCATTTTTTCCGCTACTCTTTCCTATGGCCGTACACTACCGTTCAGAATTTGTCAAACGACTGGCATTACAATATTTTTTTAACGCATTTTTAACGCAGTTTGTGAAGTGGGTACTTTTCAGTTACGTGACCACCAGTAATTTTTAGTGTAAGAAAATACAGCCTATTCTTTACATTCTTTTTTAAAGATATTTCTATACGTACAATTCGAGTTTTATATTTAAACTCAATAAGATTAAAAAAAACAATTATATTGATGAAGATTTGTTTAAAATAATTTTGCTGTACGAAAATATTTGTGCATGTTTTGGATAAATTTTATTTAAATGTATAATTAATTTCAAGTAATGATTTTAGTGTACTGTAGCAATCTTGGTAGATATTGGTAGCATCCTGAATGGTTTTTATTCAACAGCATTATATAATTCATGCCAATAATCATTTAATAAAGAGCTGTTCGCATTTGTATAAAACACTCAATTTCCGACCATAATCGATTTCCAAAATCTTATGCGGTACACATAAGAGCAGAAAATGGCTTGTTATTGGGCAAACCATTAAAGAATGTAAGCTTTCTCTCACTTATCGGACATTTTCCCGAGAGATGTTGAAGATATGAGGAACATTTTTTACTGATTTTGCAATAAGAAACCTTCGACACATTTCGGCAATTTTCAGGAAACGTTCGATTAATTACCCAATATTTCTGAATTCTGAACAATCAGTAAAAAATTCTTGTTAGTTACCTTTATTCTCAACCTCCAGTAATTTCGACTGGAAGAAGTTTTATGGTGTACAAAATATTAATATAACGAAAATTGTAGTATTTTTAGTAAACGATTGCAACATATGAAATTTGGTAAATCAATTTTAAAAGTATAGTTTATTCAAACTGATAAAAATTAATAAAAAATTTAGTTACATAGAAAACATTTTTTAATTAATTTTTTTAATTGGACACATTATGCTAATACTCCAGATAAATATTCTCCGGCACGTACAATACAAATTTTGCTTCTGGAACTATCCAAAATTTAACTCAATCGATTATGTGGTGATTAAAAACAAGTTTTTGGTCATTTTTTACCCAAAATAGAAATATAGAATGTTTATGGTCGCTTTATATTTAACATTAATAAATATAAGATGTATGTCTTATAATCAAACGTAATTACCGTAGCTAATATTCTTTTAATTTGTCTAACTAATTTTCTATTGATAAAAACTTGTCTGCTCGATTAGAGGTAATTACAAATGTTGTTAGAACACAACTTTTTTTCTGATTGTAAAGATTGAATTTTTGAAATAAAAAAATTGCAATTACCTCTAATCCTGATAAGTTTCTGTCGCTCGAGGAAAATTATTAGAAAAATTAAAAGAATAATGCGTTAACAGATGTGTCTGCTTGTTATAAGGTCTCCAAAATAATTAACCAATGTATGATCTGGTAATAAAAGAAAATTACTGATAACCTATCAGAAAACTTTCTCGTTTTTTACAAGGGAAAACGTTATTAAAGTAAACAATATAGATTGGGTTAAGAGTTAACGTATAATAAAAATATAATTTGTTAAATATTAACGATGTAATTTTATTTAGTTTAGTTTGCATAACGAATTTTAATACAGTTTTTTCCTAATCTAATGTTAATCAATGAATGAATATAAAAGAAGATATTTCCCCTCTCTATATTTGAATTTGTGGAAAACTATTTATTCGTAAACGAAAAGCTACGCATTTAGTTAGTAATAAATTTTACTAGTAAAAATGAAAATCTACTATTTCACCAGTTAAATATAATTTGTTACTATTAGATTAGGTAGAATCAACTTTTCCATTAGTATAAGTTTACTAATATATTAGTAATCTTTACTATCTTTTAAAAAATTGACGAATTTATAGTAACCCACTGTTCGTTTTAAATTAGTATTTTTCTACTAATTCAGATTTAGTGTAGTTCCTGTATAATTAATTCCAACAAATGGATACTCAAAATTCATGTTTTGTCGATGCTATTTTAAATATGATTGCTAACTATAAAATTGAATAAGTAGAAATATTTTAACAAAAGTGGTAGTTCATTCTTCTGTTACTGAACTGTGACCTGCCAGCTCATAACGATAACGCAGTAAAATGTATGAGTTTAAAAGACGATAATACATTTCTGTTCTCAAAATATAAATAAATATGATTAAGGATGTAGTTTTTTTGAGATAACGAAAATATTATTAATAAAGTATCCTGTTATTTTATTCTAATGACTATATTCTACGTGGGAAAATATAAAATTATTGTTATTATTTTTATTGTGTACTTAACAATTGCATTAACAATGTACAAGAGAAGATAATACGTTAGATCTATGAATATAATATCGATAGTATTTTAGACGAAATTATTGTGAAAAATCAAAATAATTTGTAGATGTATAAAACATGAATGAAATAAATATTTAGCGCAGTCAAGTTATTACATTTTGGCCTCAAATAGATTTTACTTGTTTGCAGAAAATAATCGACAACTAATAAATTTGTATATATACTTTTCAATTAAAACGATAATGGGTAAAATAAAGTAATCTATACAGATATTATAAAAAGAAAATCCGATATCATTCTGAACTTAACTAATTTAAAACAAAATAAATTTGACATGGGTTAATTTATGTTAATGAAGTAAGTATAGTTAGGTTAGTACAATAACATCGTCGGACGCGAAAGTATTACCTTATCTTGTACGTTATTCACCAATTAAATTGAATCTGTACAAATTACTTTCACATAGGATGTCAATCGTGATAAATCCATTCATCATGTTTCTTATCTTAACTGCTTAAGTGTCATCATTTTCATAATTATAATGTAATACTGAAAACAAATGCTCGTAGGTTGAATTTTGATTTACAATAGATGCATTTCCAGATGAGATTGAGAAGCTTCATTTTTCAATAATATTTATATGTCATTATCTAATGCATTGCAATATATTATAAGATTATATTACAAAAATTGTTATAAATTAGAGCAGTTGCTAAATTGACAATTTTATTAAGAGATTGTTCTACAGTACACAAAACGGCTTTATAACTATTAATTAACTACTAATTAAATTTAATATATGGACAATAGTATCGAATAGTAACTGTTATGATATGTGCAGGTTAAATAGTTAACAGCGCAAAAAGCGGAAGCACAGAGAGTAATTAGAGTCTAACTTAATTACAATGGAGTCAAGATCAAACCTTTGAACCTAGCCTGTATTTTCAACCCCAATGAGAAAATTCAC
Organism: Trichopria drosophilae; assembly: GCA_030407085.1. Lineage (NCBI taxonomy): Eukaryota > Metazoa > Arthropoda > Insecta > Hymenoptera > Diapriidae > Trichopria > Trichopria drosophilae. Next base: position 40,557,515 of record CM059587.1, on the reverse strand, counting down.
AGTTCTTTGGAGTAAATAATCTATTTAAAAATGGCATTTAAAGCATACTCCAAAGGATTTTAATATCTTTACTTTTCTTGATAGAACTGAGCAATTTACTCTAACCGTTGTAGAGTGTAATACATTCAAAAAGGTAGACAATATTAGTTTAGACATTGAAGAATAACTAACTGTTTTACTCTGCATTACAATATATCTGTATTATTTGAGTTAATAACTATTATTGAGTTTTGTAATATAAAGCTGCATTAAATTCCATTCGCCTGCGCGAATTCTTCAAGAGTTCAGACGTCCAAATGTTAACGTCCGGTTTACTTCCTCATCGAGCCATATGTCCTGTGGATTCCCCCATTTAGAGGTCTTAAGGATGTAGACAAAAATATTAAACAATACATTATTTATTCGAAAATTACATAATAATGCTATAATAAGTATTATATATTATCGGAGTAGTAAAATAATATATACATATACTTGACAGGCAAATAAGTCAATAAATTGATAGTTATTAATTGAAATTAATTGCTTTTTCGGACCTATAGTATCCTTGGGTAAACAAAAACCATGGAATGTAAAACCATGATATTTAATACAATTTAATGTCAAAATTTGTAGTAATTCATCTGTGTATCGAAATCGTTTAAATTATAAAATACAGTTTCAAAGGTGACATCCATTTGTGATTATTTTTGTGAATCCTACAAATTCCGTAACTAACATTTTCGAAAAATTACGCGCAACGCTTTTTTTACTAAAATGTTGAAACTATTAAATTGAAATATTTTGAATATTTCAGTAAAAAAAGTGTTGTATTAAATTGAAATATTTTCAACATTTCAGTAAAAAAAGTGTTATACGTAATTGTGACAAATAAATATGAACATTTTTTAGGTAAAATTATTTTAAACGCAATTTTCACTACCGTGCTTGTTTCTGGTTATTTTTTAAAGCTCCAGAAACTCTTTACTTAAATAATATTATTTAACATATTTCAGTTTTTGTAAATGTTGTTTATTCTATATATGAAAAAGTAAAGGATTCTTTAATTTTAACACAATGTTGGTGTTTGGTTACTTTTTAAAAATGTAAATTGACAAAAATCAAAATAAGTAAACGCATTTTATTCAAGTAAAATTGTCGAATTCGTTTATCTTATAGGTTAGAATATTATAAATAGCTGGTCGTAGTGAAAATTGCTTAACATAACAAAAATTATATATATTTATTTGTGATTTTGTTAGTTTTGAAAAAAGGAGTATTAAATATCATTTCAGCATTTTTGTAAATTTATTTAATTTTCATAGTTAAAAAATATTATTAGTTGGAACCCATATGCAAATGCTGGATATTAGGAAAAGATTTCTGCTTAGTCAACATCTTGATAGTGTTTTAAAGACACAAAGATAACCTTATCTATTAAACTATAAAATTAATTAAAATTAAATAAATTTTATTTATCAGTGATTTTGTGAGCGTTCCCTTTGCCCTAAACAAAATTTACATATTTCGTGTGTTATTTAAAACATGTAGCATAACTATATGAAAATAAGAACAGATTCTAATTTTTGTGAAAATGAATTTGTCAAAATTGTTTAATTTTCGGAAATCCAGTAAATAAACGAAGCCGAATTCCTTATAAATTTGAAAACTTGCTACGATCAGTTTAAACATGTAGCAACCGCATAAAAAATATTAATATACTCGATTACAATAAATCAATACTTGCAAACTATCAAAAAAGCTTCCGGATCTATAAGTTCAAAGTCTCTTTTGAAAGCTGAAATTGAAAAAAATGTATTTCTTATCGCAAATGTGAAACATTTTACCGTGTTTAAAAGTACGTTTCAAATGAATTATGACACATTTAATACAGATTGGAATTATAATTCGAAAAAGAAAGTTATAAATTATGATTTTATATACATGCCCAAATTTTTTATTTCTCATTTTTACAATATTTTTATTTTGGTACGTGTAACTATATTCATTTTAGTTCGTATGAAAATACCACATCTGATTCTGACTCGTGACATATCGATTCCGCTATTATTTTCGTCCCTGTATTTGATTATCTCTTCGTCAATATTCGACTATATAACAATATCAATATTAAACGAATTAAAGATCCTGAATTAGAAATTTATACCAGAATATTTATGAATAAGTAATGAAAAGGTATGCAAATGAAAACTGATTGATTTGTAACTCGGATCACGGATTTTAATTTTGAATATTACAGAAATTTAATGCTGAATATAAACTTCTTCTATTGGCAAATTAATGTTAGATTTTTATTATCGTCTTTTGAATACACTAAAAAATTATTTAAATTTATTATTAGTTCCTAACTTAACGTGATTAATCAGCAGAAAGAACTTTTTATCGATTTTTGTATTCAAAAAAGTTTTTTTGGAATTGGGTGTTACTATTTCGTACGACGCTGAAGGTTATGTCTTTCCACCGTGAATTCAGCAGATAAAAATGGCCACTGCGGATTTCAAAGGAATATTATTTTACGACAGTTTATATGGTCAACTCTGATTTATGTAATCCGAAGTAGTTTAATTATTCTGTTCCTTTCAAAAATCGATTTTATGGAAATTGCACAGTAAATTAGAATTTTATTATCTAGACCTTTTCGGCTGACAAATATCACACTCGTTAACGAGGAATAAAAATTAATGAATCCATTTAACGAAGAAACAGATGTCTCAATAAAATTTGAATGTCTTTTCTCAAAATCGTTTCAAAACCGAAACCAGATGTTTTTGAAACCTGGTCTTTTTAAGATCATTTTTCGTTATCTAATGCGAACTAGCCACAGATTAGTATTACTCATTTTTTATATAGAAAAAATTCATTAGAAAAAATGTCATTTTTTTTAGGTACTTTAAACCTCAAAAAACTACTGATAGATCTAAATACTAAAAGACGTTTAATTTAAGTTAATAACGAATTTATTGCAGATTTAAATTTGATTACTTTTATTTATTGCCATTTTTTATGTTATACTGTACGTATTGCGTAGATATTTTCATAATTCCGTAGAGCTCACGTAATTCTAGAAAAAAAATGTTTTTTTTGTTGATATAAAACAGATCGAGCGAATAAACGGGAAATCGCAAAGCACGTGTCAAGCGTCAGAAAGTCGAAATATTGACAGTGGAAAGCGGAGGTCGAGGATAAACAGTATGCCGGAAAATTATACATACTGGAACATATTGTATTTGTATATACATGAGCGTAATAGATAACTGCGATTGCCCCTTGAACGCCATGTGTTTCCCGTCAGCGAAACGTTTAGTAAGAACTAAACATGATCGGTTTCCGTCTTGCTAATATTAGGACCATCTTGGTATATCTCAAAATTGTACTAATATGGTATAACGTGGATTGCACTTAACGCAGATGTCTTATCTCATTTTTAATAAATAGTATCTGTCTAAAGGGATTATTTTCTAAATAAAGATGCTTTTTGATTATTTTTAAATTTAAAAACTTTACTGCATTTTCAAATTAGTAATATGTTAACTAAACGTTTATTTTTGAAACTTGATGGAAAAAAGGAATTCGTTTCATGGGTAATATTAATGTTTAAGAAAATGATTTATTAATTTCATTTCCGGTTGTTATTTTCTTTTGGGTTCAGGTCGTTCTACAAAAGTTCTACTTATTTTCTCATTGTATTAGTATAAATAAGTAATAAGTACTCAATGAAAGTCGCCTTAATATGTGCAAGTGATAAAAATTTCATGTAGATAGAATTTTATTCCATAAAATTGTCATTTTTAATCAATCATCCTAATTTTTATTCAATCTTAATTATTCCTTTGAAGAATGTTGTCTTTTATTTGTTGTTAAGACTCTAATACACAATAAGGTTTAATAATTATACCTCCAAATTTTCGGATCCTTGCCATCTCAGTCCACTGGTGACACGAATTTCAGAAAACGTTACTAACAATGCAAGTCCAAATTAGTAAATATGCAAATGTGAGTATTATAAAACTCCTGTTAATATTACAAATATTTTCTGTCTTATTTTTAATGTCATATAATGTATGGGAACATGCATGAACCAACATCCGTGACGTGCCTTTTTTCTAAGTGGTAATTTTATACAAAAATAATATCAGATACTTAATTATTTATGTATACAGACACATCGATAGACTACGTGATCAGTGCGTAAAGTTTGTATCTCCGTCATACCTGTCTTAACCATTCGAGTCTTTAAAAACAATAGGCATTTGACTTACATCAAATTACATATATGCTATACATTTTGAGGGATCGCTGATAACGGATTTGTTCTCAGAATATTGACTACAAAACTCAGAAATTGGCTACACAAATTGGCAGCAGACGAAATTTTGTACTTTGCTGGAAGACAGATTTGATCCTTAGAGTTCAAAATTCAAAGTACCGGATTTAATATGACCGATTAGAATTAAAAATAGATCAACTATAGAATTAAGGACTTTTTAAATCGCTGATTAAGAATTTGAACGCAAACTTTAAAATGTCGTATCCAAATGGTGCGGCTCAAAATAACGAAAATAAAAGATCCCGAAAGGCCACAATTTTGAATTAGCGTACCGTCAGGGTCTTTTAATTGACTCTTTCCTGAAAATTATCCAAAGTTTAAGAAAGAAAGTGATTTAAAAGACCGTAGAGCTACGCTAATTCGAAATGCTGGTCTTTCGGAATTTTGATTTTCATGTTTTCGGCCCAGTCAATATCAAAATGTAAAATATTATGAAACATAGACAAAATCCAGTAGTTAAGGGGTTTTTCATTCAACTAAAAAATATCGAAAGCATTGCAAAATAACCTGTTTGATATGTATCACAACATAATAAAACTAAACTAATGGAAAGCCATGAGATAAACATGACCCATATTTCGAGTTTCATTTAAATTATTGGTGCATTATTTTATCTGCATTGCTGAATCTACCATATCAAATTTCAAAATCCTATGATGAAATTTTAATTCACCGACCCTGGAAAATATATAGTATCAACTTTTAAATGTTATACACTGTGATAATCGTGATAAGTTTTTCGTAATAGTGTTTATTATTTCTTAACTTAACAAATGTGTTAGTGAGATTGACAGTTCCTTACAATACCGATAATAATAGTAGTTTAGTAATGCAATAATCTTCTCAAAATCTCAAAAAAGCCAGAGGCTAAATAACTAAAATTATTCCAACTTTTATAGAAGACGGTCCCCAAGCAGCAAGTGCAGTCCTTCCGACCAAGCCAAAGTTAGAATTCCTTAAGTAAAATTTACCACGTTTCGGCAACAAAAAATTGTCCTATAAGTCAGATAGACTTTCAAGACTCAGATACAGGTCGAAAATTATTTAACTATATCCTAAAAATGCATTTAACGACTGACTTCAAAGTCGTACATTCCAATTAACAAATCTTTAACCAAAATCATGAGTTCAAAGGACAGTAACCTTATAGGTCGATGTCGGGTCCACTTTTAAGTAAATATAACCTCGTACGATTATCTCATTTCGACCATGAGGGTGAAATGTCTCAATTGGTCAATATGCTTTTATATTTCAATGATCAGATTAAAATCAAAATCGAATAACGCAATGCAGGTCTAACCTGAAATTTAAAAATAAGCAAAATAAGCAGACTAAAGGAAGAAACTTTAATAAATAAAAAAGTATTCCTTGACACCCACCAGGCTTACCACATTTATGCCCGAGAAAAAGGTTATAATCAAATTACAGACAGATCTGGTTAGAGTTATGGCGTTTGTCCATATACATTTCAAATGAATGCATATATACATCATAGGAGTTTAAGCGAAAGAACGAACAGAAAGTCATTTATATTTCAGAATGTTTGGTTTATATTATTCTTTTTTATGTATATTTGTTTAGTTTTAGAATATAATGAGTACTGCTTTTTACAATTCATTTTATTGAAAATTAAAACTGATCAATGTAAAGTGAATTATACAGATTTAAACCGACTGTATTAAATTACAGTGCTAAATTACCTTAATCAACTTCAAGAGCAGCCAACGGTATTACTACATTTAATGCTGCTGATGTAACATCATTGACGCCGATTCATACTATTAAACTAAGTAGAAATAGTGGATTAATCTTTCAAATTCACAGAATCATAACGCAAATGTTAGACTCAACCTTGCCTGTTCTTGATAAGTGTCGAACTGTTTCTTAAAAAAAAAGTTGATTACTTCAGTTTATTAAATACATTTCCTCTACAAAATTCAACTGTGGCATTACAAATATCGGGAGAAGATGCAAATATAATTAATGAACCACAAAACAGAACAAACAGTCTTGGAAACTGCATTTATGTAACAATTTAATCGTTTCGTTGAAAATTTCACATTAATTCAAGCTAAATTAGAACATTTTTTAACTATATTATATTTCCAAATCATTAAATTAAATTTTATTATCATTTTGTATTTATTTTCTATCTTACTAATTGGTATTAAACAAATTTAATCATTGTTAATCCGACACTAATATTCCGAGTCTTTTGTTTTCAATTCCTCTTCAAACACAGTAGTTTAAGCGATTAGTAGTTTTTGCTTACAAGGTAACAGCAAGTTTTAATTAAACGACTGATAAATCCATTTCTATCGTCGGTTCTTTAAGAAGTTAAAAAAAAATGACACGTTTAAACCTGCTGTTACCTTACGAAATAATCACATCCTTGCTCCATGACTTTAAAAAAAAGCAAATTTAATGATTGCAGGATGCAAAATAAAGGTTATCTATATCGCATCAAAGGTTACTTAAAAAACACTGAAAATGCTGACTTTTTATAAATTAATTACAAGTCATTAAATACAAAAAAAAGCGATTTTGCAATTTTTATTTGGTTTAACAAAAATCTGTTTTTTCAAAATTAATAAAATAAAATCAATACTAACAAATTTGAAGATAAATTTAAAACATATACATAAAACGGATGCGAAACACAAGTTAGTTCTTATGGTAACCGAAATTCGATTTTGCTGTATTTCATAACAGTAAGAAATTAAGGTGCAATACCAGAGAAGTCGAGAAAGTGACAAAGAAAAAAACACGAGTAAGATCAAGAGGATTGTTTAAAATGGTTTTGTTACGACTGCGGTGGTGATTCATGACGTGATCCAAAAAGGACCGAAAATGTGAGATGAATTTAAAAGCTTTATTTGAACTTATTCCAAAAATTAAGGTTATGTCAGATATAAAGGAATTATAGACAGAAAACTGAAAGGAAAGAGGATAATAATCAATGTTAATACAAGCAATTGCATTTCCAGACTTCTAAGTACTACATCTAAGGGTTTTGTCTATCTAAGAACTAAATGTCAACATCAAATCAATGGAACCAATGTATTGACCCATGAATTAAGATCAAAGGTTTTATGAAAATATGTAATAGTTGTCGACGAAAGCTCGGAGGTAACGAAAAAATTAGGAAGAAAGAGAGAAAGCTAGAAGATATTTAAGAAAAGGGAAGTTTGAAAAATGGAGAGAAGAAGAATATTATTATAAAAGGATCGAATTTAAAAGAATGGGAAGCGGAAACTTTAATAAAAATAAGATCAAACTAGTCTGCATATAGAAAGAGATGGTAAAGGAAGTTAAAGTGGAAATTAAAAATGAAAAAGGTCAGATAATTATGATAAAATTCGAAAGTGAAAGAGATACAGCAGTGATTGAAAATAGAGGAGAGTTTGAAAAAGAATAATGGATTGTTCAAGATGATGAGACATATAAAAGAGGTAATGGCGAGCTAAGAATTGAGCAAAGAGGTAGTATGGAAAAGGACAACAGAAGGTATAAGATGTGATAGTAAACAATTAGACGAGATTCACGAGATAGAGGGGAAATAAGAGAATAATTCTGAATGATATAGTGCCGAAAAGTTTGGACGGAAGAAATAATGAAGAAAGAGATAGGCAGTACCAAAGAATGGAAGTTGGAGAAAAAATCTGCAATTTATATTAGTATCAGCATTTTTTATCTCACTGAGATTATCAATGACAGTGATCAAGGCAGATTTCATTTTGATACTCGCTGGTGTATTTTGTGTATTTGAAGAGTGTTTGACAATTCCTTTGTTTGAGAGAAATAATTGCGAGGTACCTTTTCTTTACCTTGATCCGGTGATGTTTGTATACTCATTCATAATGACGAACTAAGTATCATTTAGGTATGGAAGAAGCGTGGTGAAATGTTATTGAAATAAATAGACAGTAGAGACTTTCATTCAGACTGTGAAGAGAAATACAAATGCAAATGTAGCAGTTGGAAATGAGATTTACCGAAGTTTTTACAAGGATTTGTGGGGATCACAACTGATGTAAACACCATTAGGCGATATGTTTATAATTTCTAATAGCAAAGACACCAATTAAATTAAAAGTAGATCTCTTAATGATGTCCAGAAATTCGTTTGGCACACATTTAAAAGTATGATTGTGGGTCTTAAAAAGATAACGCTGCAAAAACACAGTCCAAAGTCTACAAAAATATCTAGCAACTTATTAACACCAGGAATCATATCTATAGTTAAAGGATGAAGATCAATACATAAGAATAATACACATACCATATATGAATGGACCATAAATCACATGAATTGACTTCCCTTTGCAGTGTAGTTGAAGCAAAAGAATCTGGTTAGTTTAAATAATTCAATATCATCAAAGTATATAGTCGATGAATAATAGGAATTGTTAGGGGATATGTGATCAATAATGATTTTAGTCAGTCCAGGTCCAAGATCGAATCCTATATAGGGTAAATGGGGAAGGTAATGGCGTCATTAATATGAATATGGATTAATGCAAGTAAAACCCCAACCACACCATAAGACTACTTCCATTTCCAATATTGTCACTTTTCAAGGGTAGCATTATTAACTAAATTAAAGCTGTAATATAGGCGATATAGCTGCCGTCAGCTTGAAAAAATAATAAATACTGTATAGTAGGAATATCAATTAATAGTAGATAGTTTTAAGTGGCTTGCCGATTGTACTTCCAAAGAATGTAGTTATTTTATTATAATTATTAGTTTGTCACGTAAAAACAATTCGTTCTTTTACTGCCCATTCATAGTCTAAATTCATAGTACCTTAACTAGCAAAATGCCAAATGACAGCTGCTGGTAAGGGAAAAGAATATTGAAAAAAGTTCTTAATCTTTATGGAAGAAAACACACTGGACTTTTTTAAGGTTCTTGATATTCTAAAAAAGATTTTCTAAAAATTCCAATGTATTTGTTTATGGATTATAAGCATGTGTGGTTCTATGCAATTAAAAAAAAAACACGATCGTTTGTCTAGAAGGTAATGAATGATGCCTATTTGTGCACCCAATATAGGTAATATTCATGCTTATTTATAAGGGTTAACGTGATTCAGTATTCCACAGTGAGGCAAGATGGCAATTAAAAATTAAGTATTTTATTTTCCTATGAAAAATTAAATCATAACGCATTCGGAATTTGTATATACATTTCCTATTCAGCAGGCGTAAAAAGGTTATTTAAGGCCCCCTTTTGCGGACATAATATGCTCGTTTAATGATTTGTATTATATAGGGATTTTTCCCTATAGTCATAATTTCTAAAAATTACTGATTGAAAAGTACTATTATAGTATAATTCATGACGGAAAAAAGGTCTTAGTTCTTCAAAACTATCGACTTTTTAAAGAAATTTAAAAAAACAGAAAATGCTTAGAATTCATAGAATACTCTGCAATTTTTTTCATAATTTTTATAAAGTTTTTCAAGTATTCAAATAATCTCACACAAAAGTTTTTCAAAACATCAACTCGAATAATTAACTTGTTATTCTTACCCTTTTTTGAAAAAGTTCTTATCCTTTTGGTTAGGGTGTCCGTACAGTTTTCAACAGACATTTCATTTAAGTCCAGCGTTTTAAATGTAATCTTGTGTATTTTTTTAATATTATTTTTCTCTACTTACTAGACTTACTTTCTCTACTACTTTTATTATCATATTGGCAATCAGAGTACGCAGAAAAAAAGGGTTAATAGAGTCACGAAAAAAGTTTGAAAAGGTTATAACATATAATAATAGTAAAATTAACGCAACGTGCAAGGTTGTTAGTTTTATCATTTATCATCAAAATACAAAAATACAATAGCAGTTTTAACTATAGTAAAACATTATTTTCGTTTAATCAATTTTATTACAGATGTTTCACTATACAGAAACATTTAAAGTAGTTGTTGAATTGTAAATCTCAGTTTACTACAGAAATAGTTCCATTAACTCTTCTCTGTGCGTATCTCTAGTTGTATTGAAATCGTCTCAGATGGGCCCACTATAAAATACCTATGGAATCATGGAAAATCTGTTAACTATTTCGAAATTTGTTATTAGTATAAGAATTATTCTACTAATAGTATAATCATTTAGTCAACCAAAAAGTAAATCTAATTCTTTATATTACATAATTAAAAATTAATTATTAGCAAAGTTAATAGTACAATAAGACAGAAGGGTTGAAATTAGTTAAGCATAATTTGTTGTATTAAATTCCTAGAATACCTAAACATGATGATCTATTATGTTTAAGCTTCGGTTAAACTGTTTAACTTCAAAGGTTTAGACATTTTGCTTTTCAAGGTTACAGATAGATTAGATTGCAGGAATGACAACTTTTTTTTAGTTTTGCCACATTTCGATATATTTAAAACCATTGCCCAGATTAACATTAATTTTTTAAATAATTAAGGATTGGTCTGCACAATGCCCTGAGAGAAGGATGTAACCATTTTACGACTTAAGGAATTATAGATTTAATAAATACAGGGAGTTTTATTAATGTTTTGCTTTTAATTTGTTGTAATCCTAAGCAAATTCAATGATGCAGCAATCAATTTCTGACAGGTGTCGATAAAACTTGCGCATTTTATTGATTCATTAGTATCTTAATAAAAGTACGTTTTTTCTAATTAATTAACAAACTTAGGATTCAGCTGATGAACTAGATAACAATTGAAATTGCTAAAGAATAATTGATGAAAACGCATATATAGTTGATAGATTAATTCCTAAGCTGACATACTAATACATGATTAAAGTTTGTTGATTATTGCCAACACGAAATCGTGAATGAATGAGTAAAATGAATTGATATTACAATGAATGCATAACTGTCGATCAATCAATGCAGTGATAGATTAATGAATTATGCAGTTCACAATGTAATGACATAATGAATTGATAGCATTAAACGATTAACTTAATACCAGAGTTAGTATCCGCATTAAGAAGAAATAGAAACACTGTAATTATATAGAAATTCAGCATATTTGTTTTTTTTTTTTATCAAATTGAAGAAAGTTCAAACGTTATTTGATTGAGATTATTAATGGCCTAAATTGGTACACTTCCCAACCAAAACAAAATCTTTACATTATCATATTTTATGCTAATTTATTTCATGACAGTAAATATTTCTAACAATTAATCCCCGAAAGGGATTTGAACCCTTCTTTCTAGAAACGTTCATTTTGATTTCCATATCAAAATAGATTAACTTTACAGAATTAGTTGCAGTAATGATAAAGAAAGTTAGAAATGTAAATCAATGACATGTAGTAGAAACTATTATCTTATTCAGAAAGGAACTTTTTTAATTTCAATATCTTATTATTAAATATTAATTCAGAGTTAATATTTTAACAAATAATTATAAACTCAATCACCTTGATAGTTCTGAAATTAAAATCTAATTTAGAACGCTTTAGATGAAATCTGTTGCGATCTAAACATATATATATATATATATATATATATATATATATATATATATATATATATACGGTGTAGAAAATTATGACTCATTTATTTCAATAATTACCCGATCAGTTAATTCAAGATTATATATCTCAAAAATATCATTAAATCCCTGAAAGTACTGTGTAGCAAGTGTATTACTTTGTTGTATTTCATTAATAATTATATTTGAAGAGGTAGTAAACGAATGCGTTGAAATGGTGACATGCAATCCCGCCAATTATGATGCTCATCGCACTTGTAGTTAATTATGCATTTTTAACGAAAGCTACCGTTAGTTGATTGTACAATAAGCAATAATTGCAGTGACTTCGATTAAATGAAGCACAGATTATTATTAAATAACATTTAAGTTGCAAGTTTTCGCCCTATTCAACTAGACTTGCTTGTTTCCATCAACGTTATTCATTAAATAAATATAAATTATATATAATTCCCATAAAAATATATCGTTTTATGTAACTAATTAAGACCCTATTTATTAAAAAATTATTATACAATATTCGCCAATTTCCTATCAATGTGTAAATCAATTGAACTCATTGCAGCATACAATTTTCTTTATACGGAAAATAACTGAAATTTATTACTCTGGGGTTTTTGGGGTCGCCGTTTTTAAAATGTTTAAAATGGCGGATTCATTATTCGGTACCCTGAGTATAAATATAGTGTTAGATTTTTTTACTAGATTATTTTCCAATACATGTATATGTACATTAAAATGAAATATCTTACTATGAGCGCATTTGAAATCGCACTTGAATCCATAACAAGGAATTAGAAATCCCATTTTTCAATCCGTGCAAAATCACAAAACATAGAATCTCTAATACTTACATTATGGAATACACTTTAATGCATGATGAGGAATTTGAAGAGTTATTTGTCAATCCATATAAATCCACAAAAATAAAATAGTACATGATGTAAGAAGGACACTTACCGATATTCGACCAGTGTGAATTTCACTACAGGGCGCAAACTCGAGTTCTACTCCCGGAGTATTACAGTATACGTTATTTATTCGTGCATACATATATTTCTTATGTCTAAATCCAAATGTGCAGGAAGAATAGTTAATTTAATCTATTAACACATTTCTGGTATCAGCTTGAACGTCGATAATTTCTATATAAAAGTCTATAAAATTTTACAAATTTTGATCAAATGAACCGCAAATAAGTTAAACGCGTTATGTTTGCAAAAAACTTCGTCTGAATAAAGTACCATAATTTTACTTATTTGCAATCCGATTTCGCTACTTCAGGTATATCATTAATTGATCCAAACTTCTACAAATAAAATTTTTAATAAAATATATCATAAGTTTAATTTCAAATATACATTGCGTACTTTTATAGTATATCTAAATGTTGAAAGAATAAAACATCCACTTAATTAAATTCGTGCAAATTATAGAAAGGTATTTGTAACATTCTTGTGATAAATGTATCCGACATATCATAACAATTTTCCTTAGAATCCGGTAGTTCAGGGGACTTCAGTGGGAGGGAAACGCTTGCTTACCATCGTATTACAGAGTCTTTTGTTCTATCTGGCTTATGCAATATAATACATACAAATTAGTTGATTACATTTTGATTCCGACGACAAGATCGTTTCACTTACGTGTAGCATTTCACGACAATAAAAATCACGCGCTAGTGTAATTTCCTACGATTAAGTTCAGCTGCTAGAATAAAAATGCATATGTTGGTTGAAATAAATTTCCGCAAATATTTACTAATTCTACGGATACAATGTAATACAACCCCTTGTTTGCAAATTGGTGCATAAACTAATGCAATATTGACTTTGTTTATTTTTTTTAATTAATAATAAAAAATAAGTAGGATCGGACAAGGATCTTTCAATTGCCAAGTACACAAGCTATTTTTATTATTGATATTAATATTATGCCAATTTTAATTTACGAACTTAACAAGTTCGAAATGATAAATATATATACAGATAAATTAGATTAAGAAAAAAGAATTTATGAAATGATGAATTAACGTATCGATTAAGCAATGATGAATTAGTGAAGGTTTCAGTTTTGATGAAATTATAAATTATATAATCGCCAACTAAAAAACCAAATAACTAATATATTAGGATTGATGTTTACGAGTTAATCAATATTTTAATGTATCAATAAATCGTTTCTCAACTTGAAATTAATAAAGTGATCGATTTATACAGATGACTTATGTAATAAATGGCATTGTAATGAAATCGTGAATCAATAAATATGATACTGAAAATTAAGAGATATTTATTCGATAAATGTGGTTTGATTAACTCTAAAAGTTTCCAAATAGTTTAAAAATAAATAATGTGATTGACCGCGATTATGTTGATATAAACAGAATTATTTAATGTATGAATCGACATATTGATTAATTCTTTCATTTAACGTACCAAATATTCGTTAATGTTATATTTTCTTCTTCCTTTTAAAGAGATTATTATCTACAGAAAAATCGTGAATTAAATTAGAGTAAGATAAAACGGTACTTTCCCGTGCGCCAATTTGTACTTTTCCGTAACTAACGGAAAGGTATTATACTCTGATAATTTGCATTATACGATTGCATTTGCGTGTCATCGTGATAACTGGATTATCTACAGTATTCCATAAATTGACAATACGATTAGGTGAAAGTTAAGTAATTGTATTATTTATTTACATATTATTTAATTCCTATCTGATTATGTTACGTTTTCCAATTTAATCTTTTAATTTTTAAAAATGTTTAGTACTATTCATAAAAAAAAATCATAACAATTTCATAAATTTGACTTTGATTTATATTTAAATTAGGAATGACACTAAAATCGTATATATAATCAACGCATTTTTCTACTGTACATACTTCAAATCTTTGGTATATGCAACTATTTTTACTATGTTTCGGTATCGAGATTAGCGTTTGGTCCTCTCGAGTATTGCTTCGTAAAGGTTTTGAATCAAGCATCTCGGATGGAGACACCCGGAAGTCCCGGAATGATCCCTACACTCTATTGTGTTGGTTATTATTATAAAACATATAATTGCAGCTTTTTCATTTAAAAATGTTTTCTGTCAACCTCTATTGTAATGAATCTTATAATAACGGGTAAATAGCTACTAATCCATCAGTCAAATCCAATTTATTTTCAGTTCATTAAACAATAATAGTGCCCAGATGGAAATTGAATCTCGTAGAAAGCTAGTTTCTTGCTAGTTTTCCGTGCAAACCAATTCCTAGATAGTACCTATCTAGTTTGTCTAGTATGTGTCTAGTTTCTGTCTAGTTTACGCCAAACTAGTAAAACCAGACAAATTTCCACCCGGGTGCTAATTTGAGGTTAATAGAATCTGCCAAATGAGTTTTTACTCTTTAGTATTATATATTCATCACTAATACAATAAGTTACCAAAATGTTACTTCTTCATTAGTAGTTTTTTGAGGACACAATTTCTTTACTTTTTTTGGTGATATTTTGCATTGTATGTTTTTTAAAGTAATAAAGTTTACATCAAATTCTGAAAAATCGTAGTATATTGTTCAGGAATTCTAATCGTTTTTCGCTGTATGCAATTTTGTCCAAAGGTTATAATCCATCAAGGAGTAAGTAAACATTATTAATTAAAACAATTTAAATACAACGTAAAATACAAATATAAACATTTAAATATAATTTGTTTGTCGCTTTTTTCTAATTTCAGGGTCATATTTCATTTCCTTTTGGCTGAAATTAAATTTGATCTCAGAATACAGAAGAGCGACTTCGATAATGGAAATTATCCAATTATACCGTTACTAAAATAATCGTTTTAAAAAAATAAAGCTTATGGACTATGCGAGATGGATTAATATATCCCCAGTCTTTTTCTGCACAGTTTGATATTAAACCTTTCTGTAATTTAAAAATAAATACAATGCTTCGTTTGCATGCATTTTCTTATAAACAAATCTATTTTGAAGGAAGTGGGATGGCGATAGGATTGACTAGTTTTAATCAAATTTCACAAATAATGAAATATTGAAATACAATTGCAACCATTAATTTTTTTTTTATATTATGTACAGTATATTTTTAAACACTTCAATTGTCCGACAGAATTGGAAACATTGCAATATCCAAAAAACATAACAATGCTCATAAATATAATTCGAAGAATTGAGCACTCGATGAAATTTCAAATAAGGAAAACATGGCTAGATTGATTATCCGACTCAGGTACTTTTTTAATAAGAACAATAGGAGTTGAAGAGTCAGCTAATAATTTTCTCACTGCCGAAATGTGAATTAATTTCTTCTATAGATAGTCTTGAGAATGCCAGCAGCACTGTCGAAACGTCGATTGCATGAACGGGCAAAAATCTACTGTTCTTTATAAAAAAAGCACCTGACTCGGGTAATCGATCTAGCCGTGACTTCCTTATTTATAACAAATTTTAAATTATATTCTACTTTGTGTGCTCGAGTAAAATAAAAATTTATTTTCTCTTTTCGTTTGTTTTTTTATTTTCAATTGTTACGTATATCAAGTTCGATTTTTTTTTATACAGTTATGGATAAGCCTTAATCAGAGTCGATTTTTGTTATCAATTTCTATACTTAACAAGTGAAGTTGATGTTATTTGACTAAATTAGATCTTGAAGAATCGTTTTATGAAAATGTTGTCTTGGTATTTTTTATTTAATATTTTCAAGTTCATATTGGGTTTGAGGTCACAAATTTTTCATAGTTTCTGAAAAAAAACTGTGGTTTAAAGATTGCTTATTTGCCAAAAGTTAAAAAATATACACTCTAGGCTACGACGGATGTCTCTTAAAAAACAAATTTAGACTATCTCTTATTTGTTATTGACCTCCACGCTTTATTAAATTCATGGAGTTTTTGAAAATTGCGACTCTCTCTAAATTTTTGTTCAATGTTGGTTTTCCAAACCCACATAACCCAAAGTCGACCATAAGTCGCAAATCTACTGTAACGTACATATTCGAAAATTTAGAAGTGGTCATAAGTAATACACTCTATAAGACTAATCGCTAGAAAAATTATAATAATCCACTGTTTAGAGATGAAAAATAAATGTTTTGATAAAAATGGTATATTACACAAACTTGGGTTGACACGCAGTTCAATGTACCCAATGGTAATGTGATCATTTCAGCATAATACTTTGTTAGCAGTAATTTGACATATAGAATTCTGTGAATGTTCGAGTGCAAAAAGATCTTGAAGCAGTCTTGATTTAAGTGAGTCGACAGAAGGAAGATTTTGTAGATTAGATGAGAAAGACTCCAAGTATTTTATGGCACGGAATATAAGCCTATATCATACGAAGAATATAGTTACAATGGTAGAAATTGTATTTAAATATAGGTCAGTTTTTTACTAATAAACTTGTGTACTAGCCATCTTGTGAGTAAAAAATATGCCCAGTTTTCTATTAAAAGTATAATTCATGGTTAATTCTTAGATGCTTTCTTGTGAACAAATTCGAAATAACAAAATTTGAACTAGTTTTTATAAAAGTTTCAACTATTTGATTATATTCAAATATGACTCCACAAAAAATTAATATAATTGAATGAAATTTGTACTACATTTGTATAGTTTTTGAAAAAATTTAATTACAATTTTTGTACAAAGTGTAAATATTTCATATATGTATGGCGCCGTTTCGTACAATCAATTTGAATTAGTATAAAAAATGGTCCAAAATTCAGCATGTACATCGAACTTACGCTTCGAAATAACGCTATAAATATAAATTATTACAAAGGAATCATCATTGTTTTTTCTTTTATTGTTTTCTATTCGTTTTTCTGTTATTATTTTTATTGATACGTTCTGTTTATCTTTGTTATATTCATTATGTTGTGTATTCCAGCACATAAAACGTAACCACGCAATTAATATGAATATTTTGTTTGTTATTATCTGGATATACAAATTTCATGAGCGAATGATCTAGAAAAATAAAAGTTAATGGTTTGAATCATAATCGAATATACATATCCAGTATCTAATATCGCAATTATACATACTAGACATAATTAACATACTCAATCAAACATACTAAAATCTGGAGAAAAATGATGTTTGATTATTTGTTTACTGAACCTACGTAGTCTAATTTTAAAATATTGCAGAAACATGAAACTCCCATAACTTGTTCAATGTTTTTTTCAGTTCGGGTTGAGTTTAAGCTCATTTTGTGAGAATCAGAAAATAAATTTAACGCGATAAACCTAATAATTTTTTGTCCCATTTTTCCGGCCTGAAAACCAAGGTCATAAATAATAAAAAAATTGTATATTTATACTAAAGTGTATATGTAGATTTTGCTGCAAACAAATAAGCACTACTGACTGAAACTCACGAAACTCGTAAATGATTTCCACTTTTGTCATAATTGATCGAAGATCAACGTAACGAATATAATGACCAAATTGTAAACATTATGGCAGCGCTCTAGTCACACTAGGACCAATTCAGACTGCAGCGCCATCTATGAAAAATAGGGGAAGTCAGTATGGTACGAATGGTCGGTGCATAATCACTTTCCATTATTATTAGTATACAATAATAAAATACTTTGCCTCTGATGTCGTAGAATGTAATTTCATCATTTAATTTTTAAACGGCAAGGAAATTAAGTATATTTTGAAATCTCGTTAAAATCAATACGTCATCGAAATTCATATAAAACCATTGTCGAAATAAAAGAAAACTAACTAATTTGAGTAATAAATCCAGTTGTCATAAAACTGTTTTTATTACATATTAAAACCACTTTATTCCATACAGTTGTAAATATCATAGTTAGTGGATTTTTTACAACACAGAATAACTGATTCAATAAATATTTTAAAGTGTTTGGGACTGTTTAAAAAGAGGAATATGTTGCAATCAATTTTATAATCTAACTAGTGGTCTACTAAGGAATAAAAATAGGTAATCGAATGAGCAGGAACGATGATGTGTCAGCTATAATAATACACTAAATTACAGACATGTTCACGAAATGCCCACTTTTCAACAATAATACTTTGCATACGTTTCTGGAAATTTTTGATAAATTTTTTTACTATGTTAAAAAATTCCACGTAATGGGCTTAGAGAAGATTTTTATCAAACCTATTCTTTCGAAGAGCTGGAATCGTTTTCATCGAAACGTAATCTTGCACCTGCCAAGAAGTCCTAACCTAATACCGGTAAAACTTAGTACGTTTTAAAATAATTTCAAGAAATTTATAACAATTCAAGATCTTTGTCATTTTTATTATTTTAGTAACTACCCAAAAACTATATTATTTATTGAAAACTATCCAATATACATTTTTTCTTCGTGTTTGAACGAATGAAAATTTTAACCTTTACGCGTTTTTACAAGGATATGCCAGTTTTTAAGTCGCTTATAAATTTCAGTCATGTATATTATATGCATTATATTGTTTTTTCATGCAAATGATTCAAATCTATTTAAAACTTAATAAACGTAAGAAATGCATACTGAGGTCTTAACCTAATGTTTATATGGTTGTATTTCTAATGTTTCATTTCCCCTAATATTTATGGAAATATCTTAATATAGCTTTTAGATTGTAGGATTAATATTTAATAACAGAAATAAATCTGTAATTATTTTGTAATTTTGATGTTCTTAAAATGTACCCAATTCTTCTCTTTAAATCACTTTAAATTATTTGGGGAGACAATTGAGTACCATACGTGGTAAAAAAATGTTACAGTGAACTTGTGGTGAATTTCTTTCAATAAATTTTAAGAATAGTACACTTTTTTATATACACATATTGCAATTATGATTTTTCTACAATATTTGTTAATAAATTAGATATTTTAAATGATTGTGTGTTTTGAACAGGTTCTTCCAAAGAGTGGGATTATAATGATGTCCAAAAATGGATCGAGGATTTCCCAGCTTGCGGAGGAGATCGCCAATCCCCTATCGATCTCAAAAACAGCAAAGTGGAGCCTGCTTACGACACTGTTCCGATAGAAATGCACGGATATCATGTTCTACCGGATAGGATGAAAATTCAAAATACAGGACATACTGGTATTTAAATATTTGCCTGTTTAGCTTTATATTTATTATTAATGCTTCTGATTATATTCGAGTACGATTTAGTCTTTGAAAGATCATTTGAAGATCTTGTGTCTTAAAGACTTTATTATTCAGACAGGGCTGAATTATTGAAATATACTATAATAGACAACAGGATTAAATTGTTATTTTTGACCCTCCGGACGTAAAACTCAATTTTTCGGCCTAGGGTGTAACCTTCGGCCGTGAATTATCCAGTCCTACGACAATCGGATCAAAAAATACATTATTGATCAGGGTCGAAATATCGATCTCTGACGAGTGCGTGATTGTTACCCACACTTCGCTCGGACGACAAACTTTACAATTTTCGAAGATCCATAATTGTGCCCTTGGCACATAATGTACTATTATAAAAATAATATATTGTATAAATACATTACCAGCCAGATAGCAAAAGTTTAAACTTTTGGAATTCTTTTAAGCACACAAATATTATGTATGTACCTTTAAGTAAATAGCAATCAAATAGTGTCGTCCATCAGAATTCTGGATGCAAACTTCAAAATTTATTTTTCTCTTGATCAATTTTATACATTTTTAATAACACTTTTAAAATCTCTTAACTCATACAGGACTAAATGTACAACAATTTTAAATCAACTTTAATAGTACGTTTTAATATTAAAATGCAACGAAAAAACTGTGGTAGGTGTTTTTTACGACTCCAAGCCGCCTCTTTCGAATAATTGCAAATTCATAAATAAAAAAAAAACACGATGGTTAATGAATAAAAGGCAAAATTATTAATAGTTTCTTGTCGCTTACAGTTTTTCTTACAATTTCTGGGATTAGTATATTCTAGATGGGTATAGTTAACGCAAAAAAAATGTCTGGACTTTAATACGGTGGAACCGATTTTGAATAAAATCAATTTGGCGAATCTGAACATAACGTCCGACATGAAAATTAGTTTGAACTAAGGATGCCCTAGCTCTAAAACAACTCTAAAATAATAAAATAAAATTCTAAAAAGCTTTCTCAAATGAACACTAACAATGAAAAGTTCTTAGAATTCCGTAAGGAATTCATCGGAAAATTAGATTTGTAAATTTTGAAAAAGCTATTATCTTATATTTTTGATAATGTTTAAAAATAAGTATATTCATTGATGAATTCGAAGAATTTTTTGTTCGTTACAGTTTTTTATAAAAGTTTCTAGTTTTAGAGAAAAAAACTAAAAATTGTATATATATATTGTATACCCCCCGCCCAAATTTTTTGAAAATACCCTTCATCATATTGATGCCTTTTTTTGTTATCTTTTAATTTGCAGTATTTTCCAATTTTCTATTCGAAAGAACGGGGGTTAGCTAGGGGAGCTATAAAAACATTCCTAACATTATTTTAGTACTCTGAAAGTTTAGTTTAAATTTTTGCACCAGCAAGATGTTGCGTTATTAAACAAGTGACAATTTGAAAAGGAATTTTTTAATTCTATATTAAAGTCGATATCAATTAAAAGATCGTGTAATATTAAAATGCTATTTATTGGCATTATGACAATTAGTTAGATATTCACGAGGTGTAATTTATTACAGTTTTTAATATCTTGTTTCAGTCCAACTTAGCGCTACTTACAAACACGAAACACCCTATATTAGCGGCGGTCCACTAAAAGGAAATTATCAATTTGTTCAATTGCATTTTCATTGGGGACCTTCCAACGACATTGGTAGCGAGCATGCTTTTTCCGGTATGAGGTAAGTAGACAGGTTTATTAACTCTTTAACAATTGTGCACAGTTTGAAAAGTAAAAAATCACTACAAAAATAGAAATGTTTGAGGTAATTGGTGTAAATATGGTCCATATGGTGACATGTCAAAAGGACACAAATAAAACAACGCAGGACAAAAAAACACATGACAAACGGACCTGCCACAAAAGGACACAGTTACAAAAAAAAAACACTCTAACATACCTACAAAGCAATATGCTTATCAAATTTGAAAATTAGTTTGAAAATTTCAATAAATTCTGTATTACAATATGTATAATGAACACGTTCCTATGAAAATGATAATTTGGAATAACCAAACGTTACATATGTTAGTTCCTTCTCTGTATATTAGGTCAGAAAAAAACAAATTGTTAGTAATTGACAGTCAGGCCTACAACAAAATACGGGAAACGGAAGTTTCTGTTTACTTGATGTCCAAATGAAAAAAAATATATTACAAAATTCGCTGTGTTTTTGTCGTGTGACTTTTTTGTAATTTTGTCGTGATTATATTTTTCTTATTTTGTTGCGCTTCTTTGTTGCTGTGTTCTTTTGTGTTCAGAATATTTCCAAAATTGAAAGAAAATGCATTTTTGAAATTACTATACATTTTTACGAAATCATTAGCCAAGAAGTTAAAATTAATAAATATATTTGTACTTAGAAAAGCAAACATAAATTAAACAGATTTATGAAGATTTTTACAATATGTATAAAGAATTCTCTGCACATTTTAACATTCTACCTTACCAAAAAAATGTTTTGTAATGGCACATCAACCAACATTGCACCACTTGTTTTCGACGGTTTGAGGACAAACAAAAATTAGGCCAATTATTTTTAAAAAAGTTTCTTTTTATTAAAGCCGAAACAAAAGTTCTTCTGTAGTAGGCACATTATTCTTTTATGCATGATTTGCATATCCTTGAAGATAAAAAACATACACGCCATGAATAGAAAAATCATTTTCTATGGAGTACGCAGAGAAATACATCAAATTCTACATTTTTCGGCATTTCAAATAAAACAAATAAGCAATGTTTAAAGTATATAATAATTTATCTAATACATGTATAAAAATGTACCTGCATCCTTTATTTTAAGAGTTTGTTCTCAGTTGAAGTTCCAGAGAATCCCTCATATAACAACATCAAAAATTGTCAACATTTCCACTGATATCAATAAAATAATCCTCTAACCGATTGCAAAATACATTTAAATTGTCTGAAATGTCTTACTTAATTAATACTGTTTACAAATATAATTTGTCCATTTTTTTTGTTTAGGGCTCCATTAGAAATGCACGTGGTACATTTTCAAACTGATCATGGGACACTAAAAGACGCCCAAGGAAAAGATGCTGGACTCTCCGTTATGGCTTTACTAGGAAAGGTATGGGTTCATCTCTATTATTTGCATTAAAAGTAAGATAAAAGACATTGTTAAAAATTTAGATTATATATCGTAGTATCCATTTAAAAAAACCATTGCAGATAACCTAACCCTTTTATTTTTCTAAGATAAACGGGAGTACAAATCACGGACTTAGGAAACTACGAAACAGTCTGCTTTCGGTCAAGGAACCATATTCAACTGCAGAAATTGAATCATTTCCTCTCTCAGAGCTATTCCATGTCAATAATGATAATTCAACAAGCTCGCACAATTTTTTTACGTATAATGGATCGTTAACGACACCGCCATGTTCAGAGACCGTCGTGTGGCTCGTCCGAAATCAGCCACTTTCCGTATCTACGAAAACGGTATGTTTGCGTACAAAAATCATTACTATGACCATTATTTATGATATATTATTTACATACTACATTATATACACATACTACAGTAATAAGTTTTGCATTATATATTTTTTAATCCTAATATTTTCATGATTTACATATTTATGACTTTTCCTAAAATTATAAATTAATTTTAATTTTCATAAATATATGCAATTTAAATCGATGCATTACTTTTCTGAATGTGTATTTTCTTGTGGATGTAGGTATTATTCCATTTTGGAAGGGATACACGTTTTTTGTTTAATTTTCTATTCCTACATAAGTTGGAATAATTAGATACCATTTTTTGTCCCCAGACTTTCCTGGGTATTTCACTACATATTATTAGCTTATTACACTACTAAAATACTATTTTCGCCCTCCCGGGCGGAAAATCGGCTTTTACGCCGCGATTTGCAAGCGTAAAATGGCATTTTATATTTACACCACTGCAACGACCGATCAATCTAACAATTAGTTTTTGTTTAATTCTATATTTGATAACAATTTTTTTTTAATTGTGTCGCATTAGCGCAGAGTATCACATTTAATTGAAAATTGTTATTGCATAGTCTGTAGGGTCACTGAATTCGAAAATCATCTGAGAATTTCGAAATTTAATATGACGGCTCCAATATGGCATATCAAAATTAAAAAAAATAATTGAAATTAAATGAAAGTTTGTATTATGGGTTTTGTTGGGGGCGCTGCTTACAAATAAGAATTTAATATGACGGATCTAATAAATTGATCAAGTAATTTTTCAAATTTTAATCCACCATCTTTAGTTCCCCATTTGAATTTTCATCAAATCTGAGACTAAATTTGTGACTTGCCACCTCGAAAACTCCAGACTAACGAATTTTAGTTGCTTATATTACTTATAGCTCAAAACTTACTAAAATCCTATTGACGAATTTGAACAAAAATCGATTGTTTTATAACCTCCTATCACACATGAAAATAACGTCACTAATGGAGTTATTTCTTTTAAAAAATGTCATACATTAATTTTTTGTTGTGTGAGACCAATATACATATATTTTCAACAAGTGCGTCTGTCGAGTTTAAATAAAAAATGGTCACGAAAAATTCCAAATTTTGCAAAACGATATATATGCATATTCAGCAATTGAATATTTTTAGTTATTTTTTGTTTATTTAAATGTAATTAATTTAATACATTTAAAGCAAATTTATTAAAATTCAAATCTAAATTATTTTATTGCACTGAAATGCATCAATTATTTTGTGTATTTGCAGCTAAATTAAGTCGTAGTAAATAAATTGATTTAGATTTATATGCATCAATATAACATATTTTGAATACGTGATAATGGATTCCAAAACATTTATAATTTCACATGGAAAGTATGACACTTTCAATGTAAATTAATTTAGTGAAGAAAAACGTTATTCATGTCCCGTTTCCTGTTTTCAGATGGGGAAATTCAGAAAAATCAGCTTGGAACACGGTGGTGATTCAAACTATCGTCCTGTGCAGCCGCTGAATGGTCGAACTGTGTATTACTTTTAAGATTAACATTAGAATATTTTCGAAGTCCTCTATTTTTATATTATTTATACAAGATTTTTTTACGTTTACATTTAAAACAATTTACAATAACGAACAAAAAAATGATTATAATTTAAATCTTTTTGTATGCGATTTTATGTTAGACGGAACCTTCTTTGGAAGAAATCAATCTAAGGCAATTTTTTCTGCAGGTTGCCAGTAATCCAGAGTAATATTTTTAGTCCTTTCTGGCAATAAACTGCAAAGAAAATATTAATTTAGAGTATTTCAAGATTTTTAAGGTTGAAATAAGCAACTTTCGTGATCAATACAAATATATACTTTAAAAATAGCAATTTTAATAATTATTTGATTTATTAATTGACTGATTTATTTTAAGTTGCGAAAGAACTAGCTGCTTGGAAATCAGTAAAATTGTAGATCTTTTTTAACGCCTACGTCGATACAGAAAAATATCAGACTCTGCTGATCGTACCAATATTTCAGCAATAAAGTAAAATATTACGTTTATCTATCTGCTAATGTTAAACGTTTAAAAGGATACCACTGTTTATGTGGAAATCAGGGCGCAGAAATACCTCTATATTCGTCGTATAGATAAGTATAGAAGTAATGATACCAAAGATACAGAACAGAACAAGAATATTACAAAAGATCATCAATTCTTTATGATACTGGAAATATTGTGCTACTAATATATAGAATAATATAAATAAACTTTAGCTATATCTTCTTCATAATATTAAGTTTCTGTCAGCAATTAACTATCCAGTTCCTTACTCTCTAATTTTAAAATAATTTCCTAGTACATAATCTTCGACTCTTCTTCAGAAATTCTACTTCAAGTTTATTAGTAGACAGTGTTTTTTCCAGATAATACCAGACATATGCGGGGTCTGAACGATTTTCTAATTTACACGTCTTAAAGAATGCTGTTTCAATCGAATTTTAAACTGCTTTTCAAAATGCTGTCTTTTAAGACGTTTTTCTAAAGGAATCTATGGTTTAAAAATTCTTTCCATCCTCCAACTTATAATGTATGATTCGGTGCTCATCGTGCATTCCGATAACGGCAGTGAAGAACCATGGAGGGTAACATATTTTGTATACCATGACAGATGAAAGAGATGATCAAAATGTCGACATTTTCTAAAATTCGTGCTTTCTCGTCATTTTATGAAGAAAGTTGATTTGCTTAGATGCCACAATACTAATCAATTGACAATGAAGGCGAATAATGAATTTTGGATTATTTTTGTATTGTACAAATTCCGAAAGCAGAAGCCCTGTGAGTCGGCTACGTGAACGTTGCCTTTACAAGTTAAGAACCCAAAGTGAGGGTTAGAACGAGGGCTACAACTTTGAGGGGTGACCTCGTTGAATTACTTCGCGCTTGCTATGGCATAGATAGCCATAGAGGGGGAGAATATTATTTATTTGTTAGAATGTATGGTTTTCTTCAGTTTTTCCTGACCTTCAGTTCCTATGCAATACAAAATGCTTCTGAATAAATGACGCTTTGTATAAACTCTCTCATGATGTCCTGTGAATGTTTTATGTATAGTATTTCTTTCCGACATCTTTCCGAGAATCTAAACCGGAGGAAAATACCTATTATTTATTTACATTCAATATGGCGGAAAAATATTATAACCTAAACACTAAGAAACGGATGCCTACTAGCTATATATAATGCTTTTCATAAAACTACAACAATAAAAATTTGAGGTTAGTTTAACATATTTTCCTGGGAAGGAAGAGTCTGCTAGATAAATTATAATAAACACTAGCAATAAGTGCAACACACTGAAATCCATGTACACTTATATAAATGCTTGAATGCCTTCGTCCCTTTCAGCATAGTGTTTGCAAAATTCCGTTACAGGTAAGACGCCACTATGATCTACCCAGGTGAATATTTTGAAAAATAATGATAGAAGTAGCGAAAACACAAATGGAACGATGATGAGCATGTCGTTGTTTATATGTCGTAACGTATAAACGATGAGGAAGAGGTTATGTCAACGAATTAGTTTATACTAAGAATGTGTAAGGACCTGAAAATATTTCCAGGTAGAAATGGGTATAGAAAAACCCCGCAAGACCAAACGTAGTACTGAGAGCCAGTACAAATTAACGGAAATGAATAAGTACTGGCCGTAAATCGACGAACAGCTCATCCAGTACTGATACCCGGCATTTTTTGCGACAATAAATCTATACTCAATAATACCGCCAAAGTACTGACCCGGTGCAGGTACCCTGTACTGTATTCGCTATTAAACGAGACTGACTTTGGGAGTCGGTACAGTACTAACAAACAGGTATAATATGTAATGTTTTAATAAGTAGAGAGGGGTTGAATGAGCAACAGTTTAGCACTGTTCTTCTGAGATGAATCAATACTATCCTAACAATAATTCAATATTTCTAGATTATTAGTTCTATACCAAAAGTCCCGTATAGATGCCTCATTTATTTTTGGAATAAATTCCTATAATACACGAATAAATGGGTGCTCTACGTGTCTTGGGTTACTTAATTTGAATTCGGGATTTATGACGACAGAGTTTTGACATAACGATATGAAAAACCACTTCAGTTGGTACTAAAAAAGACTCGCTTGAAATGCATTACTTTGAGAGAATTTTCGTAGATTTAAGTGGAATTCATGGACAACATTACGCTGTAAAAACGCTACTCTTCTGCTTGACAATATTCTGATGTATGCACTAAGAATACATATTCTTAGAGCATAGTTAAGAAAATATTCTTCCATTGAGTGGGATATGCTTAAAATTAGAATATCGTTTTTTTCAGTGTACGTAACCCAGAGACGTTTGAGTTTTCTGATGTCTTACTATATACTGCTGATATTTGGCTCTACTAGCCCATAAACAGAAATAACAGGGGTCTTTGTAAACTCAGACTTTTACCCAAGTTACTTGAATAACATGGATACATGGTACAAAAGTACTTGCATGCCGTCATATTTTGCTTGCATTGCAGTTGAGATGTCCCTATAGGATCATACACCGTGTTAGTATGTAATTAATACTCTTTTTTCGAGTGGCCAAGATGTTGGCTTGGGCAATTTTCTTTCATGCTATCTATAAGTCCGTTTATGTCAGTAGAAAATACCAGATCCTCATCTTTAGATAAATTTTTTCCAATCAATTTAGATACACGGAAAGAAGGATGCCCGTGAACATAGGTGATTTCTGCTCCCGAGATGAATCTCGTTATACTACTAACGGGAGTCTGTTAATACTGCCAACTATTACTAATTAGATTCGGAATTTTTCTACGTATTATCCGCGACTTCAACATCGATTTTTCAAACTTTCTCATTTGATAAAACACTAAAATTTGGTGTTAGGTGTTAGCTCTTATTATACTCTAACCGAATTTATTAGTTTCGGAAGTTTCATCTCCGGGTGGAAAACATCTATGTCCGTACATGGTTCACTAGAAATTTTCTCTGAAATTTCTAGTGAAATTTCTTTCATAAAAGACGCTATGAACATCACACTACACATTGACAAGCCAAAATCTAGTACAAAAGCATTCAGTTCTAGCTGCGAAACTAGTAAGTAGGTAAACAAAGCGGGTACTAGCACGGTTCTACTTTCCGGCCGAATTTTCGGGATTCTGGTCAGGGATATATTTCCCCCAGGCCAAAGGAATTTTCTGCTACCTTGTGAAACACGTCGCCTCCAGGCCGTTTGCATTTCCCAATGCCCTCAAGGAAGGAATCTATCCCTGACTAGAACCCCGAAAACTCGACCGGTAAAGGAGAAATGTGCTGGTGCCCGTTCTCTTTACCTACTCTAGTAGAAACATATGGAGCTCAGGCTCATATCCTTCAACTTTGATGCTTTTGTTATGTTTAATTCTATTAATGTGCTCAAGATTAGTTTTTTTTCAGTTGGATAAATTTGCTGCTTTACTGATTTCAGAGTTTCATAAATGATTGCAGGTTTGCTCTATACTTAATTATAAAATTGGACAATACCAGTCCATTAATCAATTTTTTCTTCCACGTTTTGTCACCGGATTTGGTGCCCGTTGGAGGACCGTAACCTCGATATATGATGGAAAATATATTTTTCTCATCGCACAAATGCAGATTTTATCTTTTTGAAAAAGGATAGAATCCTTTCTTTTTGCCTTTATTAGATGAGTTTTATAAGGAAACTACCTGCTAAATTAATTTTCATTTTAAACATGATTTAATGTCTCCACGTCCTTATTTCACGTGACAACTATTCACGCGACAAAATAGAACACGACAATTGATCACACGATAAAATATCACATGGACAAATAACCATAATCAAAAATATCACTCTGACAAAAAACCAGCCCAATAAAAATGTCAGTCTTTTGTGGCCGTCATTTTGGCGCCAGGACGTTTTGGCCCCGCCATTTTGGCGCCAGAACGTTTTAGCCCCGCCGTTTTGGGTCCGCCGTTTTGGTGCCAGTCTATTTGACCCTGGTTTTTGTCGAGAGTATTATTTTAGTTCAAAATTCGTATAGTGAAATGGGGGAAGCGAAGCAATGGCAACGTCACAAAAATAACCTAACGTAATCGGAACTCTGCGTACCCCTAATAATGCCTAAAAGTATATGCGTTCCCTAAAACTAACCTAATATAACCAGTCAGAACTCCGCTTACTCCTAATAATGCATAAATGAATATCGCTGCATAGAGACATTTTTAAATGTGTGATATTATTTCGATGTGACATTTTATCATTGTGATAATTTGAGGTTTGATTAAATGTCCGTGATATTTTCTCGTGTGATCATTTGTCTGTGAAATAAAGACTTGCTACCGATTTAATATTTCACGACATAGATTAAACATATATTTCATGTAGCGTTTTGAAAATTTGTCGAAAAAATATAGTCCGAATAGAAATATTTTTTATCCAGATATCTAACTTTTAGGTCCACTTTTTAGCAATATGGTTGCATCAATATTACCAAAATTATTTCGTTACGACTAGGCTAGGAAACATTCACCATATTGGACAAATTTAGAATCTATTTAAAATATGCCGAAATACTGAAATTAATAGGTTTATTTTACACTGTGCAGCACTGTTGTTATTTAAAATTATTTCGTACGATGTATAATCGTGTTTTACAATAACCGTTATTTAAAGTTTGAAGTAAATCGACAACATGTTAGGATTTTTCAGCAGAAAAGGAAATCACCGACCGATTTGGTTTATATATTCTGATTATGCTGCTAATTGCGGTAAGTAAGAAAACAGTTTTTCATAAAAATTTATATTTTTCAAAATTTTTGCGATCAAAATATTTGAATATTTTGAAAAGAAGTTAATCAAAGCTGCTATATTTTAGCATCCTCTGCTAACTTATTGTTCTCCTACCTAAATGGCTTAGCAGCCTTTGAAAACTCTTCATTGCCCTTGCTAATTTAGAGGGGAGGCAATAAAATAGCTGAAGCTAACGTGAGTTAGCGGTAGTAGCTTAAAAAATATTTGTATCTCAAATAGTGATGGATGTGCAAAAAAATCTAATTCCAAGGTTGTATAGACTATACTGAAAACCTTTACTTTTAATGTATTCCAACAATATATTGTTAGTGCTAAAACCCCATTGGAAAAAATTTATTAAAAATAGTCGATAATAAATAAAAATGCCAAACGAATTTAAGAAATTATAGATTTGCAGCGTTTGCTTAATTTAATCAAACTACAAAGTAGACATTGAAATGTCATCAAAGCAATTTATCTGTTTTTTATTTTCGAAGACATTTTGGACTTTTTTATTTCTTTTAGTTTCTCACAATTCGTAAATGTCGAAGAACGAATCCATTTTAAAATGCAAATGCGTAATAAATGTACGAGATAAAAAACGATGCTTTGTCGCAAATAAATAGATGCCGTTTACGGATACAAATGGCTTCTTTCCTTGTGTACATCACTGTAATTGCCGTTTTTAGAAACAGGTTGAAACATAGATATGCAGTGCTGTAAGCCATTAAAATCCTGAAACTGATTAAAGATATCTGTTAATTTAAGCGGAATTTCATTTGCATCTGTATAAAAAGAACAATTTCGTCACTGGGTATAACGCGTCTTCTTTCCAATCTATTACATTGTCAGTAAAATATGTTTTTTACTTTAAGATAACGACGATACATTTCTAAAATTAGGCAACTGATTTTATTAAATAAAAATACTTTACATATTACTTCATTTGATCAAAAGAATAAGATTCAAATTAAAAAAAATTTGTAGATCTTATAAGAGAATAGCAAAATGTTTTATATTGCAAAATTTTCCCCTTTTCAAAAGTATTATTGCGCACTGGCAGTATTACTGTCCTTGCCGTCGAATTTCTTAGCGGAAACGGACCTTGCAGACGGTAGGTATTGGAATCAATGTTAACAACCTTTTATGAGAAGATCTCAAATAATTTTGTAAAAGCAATAAAATTGTATCGAAAAAAGTGAGAAAATGCACGAAGCAATTTTTAGATCTTTTTTCAACCTTTCTGTACAGAAATATGATCTTCATCACAAGGCTACCGAGTGAAGTAATATGACTACGAGTTGTTGCTTGTAACTAACAAAAATTAAACCTGAAAGCTTGGAACTTATTTCTGTAAAGAAATTTTGTAAAAAAGGTCTAAAAAGTTAATGATTACGACGCAAAGTTTCCTCGCTTTCTGTGCAGCCACCAGCACGCTCGAAGGTCCTTATTTATGGTGGTAAAGAAAATATGTTTCTTTTTCTTGTATAAATAACAATATACTTTGCGTAGAGTGGCAAAATTTGTATTAAAATGAAAATATACTTATCTAAAAAATTAGAAATCTATAAAGAAAATAATTTTAAATAAGGATAAGTTTGTGATATAAGTGAGAAATATTTGCGAATAATTTAGAAATTACTTACTAGTTAGGTATTTGGATTCTTATTCATAAAAATAAACTGCTACTTTGAGTCATTCTATGTTACTGCTTGTTATTAAATTAATCATTTCACGGATGATGGGTACTGCTGAACAAAGATCGGTAATAATGAACTTTAAAGTTTATAATAATGATGTTCGTAATTATGATATTGATGAAGAAAACTGATTATCGTTTGCCGTTCACTATCATCCCATACCATGCCTCATTACGTCCATCACCAGTCATCGTTAATTATTACGAAATTATTTGATCAATTCAGAGCCCATAAGCAGTTAATTTTGGTATTAAAACTAATCATATTAACTAGCGAAGGCCGCTTTATAGGTACTTAACAGAATTTAATAACAATCAAACAAGTTGTGTAAAAATCATTTTCAGAAACAATTTACGATTACGAACACATAGACCAATGGGTGGAAAGATATCCTGGCTGTGGTGGCCACAGACAATCGCCGATTGCAATAAATCTTAAAGATCCCGTTGCAAAAGACTCCCCTATAGTTCGGGAAGGATACGATGCCATTCCATCCATAGTATTTCTTAACAATACCGGGCATACAGGTAAGTGAATTTTTATTATTAACTACGTGTACGAGCATATTGAATTATACATATTGATACAACGCAAACTATTGCAAATTCACACAATTTAATTATAATAATGCACAGTCGAATTAGAGATCATCTTTAATGCTGAAAATCCAGTAACGTTTAGTGGTGGTCCTTTGAATGGAGATTACAAGTTTTCCACTATAAACTTCCGATGGGGACGAACAAATGATGCGGGCAGTGAGCACATCGTAGATGGAAAAAAGTAAAATCGTTTTTAAAATGATATAGTCCAATTGATTTAATATCAAGAACTTATTTTTAATTGAAAGGATTTAATTGATCCTGAAGTCCACAATATTCAGAATTCCAATTTTTCGTCTAATTTTAAGAATGATCATTTAAACAATTTTATAATGGATATATAAACATTTAATGAATGATAGATAATATAAAAATACAATGAATTATATTTCAGCCCAGCTATGGAGATTCAATTCATCTTTTACAAAAAAGAGTTTGGGAGTCTTTCAGTAGCTTGGGACGAACCCGAAAGCATGATGGTATCTACTCACTTAGCTGAGGTGAGCATTGGTCTTCTCTGAAAGCCAAAGGTCGCAATCGATTTAAGAAAATCGAATATCAACCGAATTCTATTTTAGCTCGCCCGTATCTAAATTAGTAAATATATGGAATAGTCTTAAAATTAAACATTTAAATGTATGATTCCCAAGTCAACAACGAAAGATCACTGATATATCTATTACGACCCTTGTGAAGCCAGGCGGGGCCCCAAACTAGATTTTCCCAACCATACCCTGGGCCTCAATCTGGCTTGTTACGCTTATCCCAATATATGCCGACATACATAGATTCCATAGGTATGAATGTAATAAATATTGAGATCGAGGTAAATAATGATTTTTGGGATAAAATTTATTACGAATATCACCTTTTTTCAATTCAACAACTTTTATAAACAGAATTTTGGCACCTCAATGGGTTCACTACTTTCTCCTGTTTTAACTGATATAGTAATGGATGGCTTGGAAGTGGATTGTTTACAAAGCCATTATTTTTTTATCGGTATGTAGATGATATTATGTCTTGCATTCCAAGTAATGGCTTGCGATGAATTGCTTGACTCCTAGTCTTACTCAGTCGGGAATCTTCAATTAATATCATCAAAACTAAAGTAGACTTATTCATGCCCGATTTATTTCTTCAGTTGATAGATGATGCTGGAAAGATGCCCAAAGGATATGAAATTATTCAGCCTCTTTTAGCGCAAGTCCGAGAACCAGGCAGTTCAATAAAAGTGGAGCCATTTTCCATGCAGAATTTTGCAATTTCACATTTCACTGGAAAACGTGTTGGATATTACAAAGGTTCCATAAGCTTCCCTCCATGCAAGGAATCTGCTTCATGGATCGTGCATGAGCCTGTTCCATTAGTAACTTCTGCTTTCGTATGTAATTTGTTATCATAATTTATACCAATCATTCGCTATTAACGGTATTTTTGAATGTTGACAAATACTCAGTCTTTTTAAATATATAATACGGTGCATAAGAAAATCGATTGTTCGAAATTAGAAATGCCTCAGTGCAAAAAAGGTTGGTTTTGGCAACACCAATACATGAGCGAAAGCCCTAGGCTGAGAAATAGTAGACAAACCTTGAAATTTAACATGGGATTTTAAATAGGAGATATTTCTTTTTTGGTTATTGCGCGATAACTAAATATAATAAATATAGATAAAAATGGCACCCGAAATATTTTTTCATCGAATTCCTCACTCTTTTCCACATTATTTAATGTACTTGGGAGTTAACAAAAATTGTGTTTTCCTATTTAAAATCCCACGATAAATTTCAAGGCGTTTACCGAATACCATTTCTCAACCTAGGGTTTTTGGTCACTTATTCGTGTTGCCGAAAACCAACTTCTTCCACAGTAAGGTATTTCGAAAAATCGATTTTTTTTTATGTACCCTAATATATATTTTTTTTAACTGCGTGCGCGAAATTGAATTTCTCTCACGTAGTCAAAAAAAAATAGAATACGATATACGTGCGCTGTAGGTAACTTTCGCATTCGTTACACTCGTGCGCAAATCACCTACTTCGCGCACTTGTATCGTAATATACTATTTTTAATTAGATAATATACACCAATTGATTTTAAACGTATGCGTTCTTTCTCTAACGTCTTAAAAAACGGAAATTTAAAAATGAATAATACAGATTTTTTCATCTTTTGTCGATTTTAAGTACGATTAAATATGTGCATGGTTGACTTGTTAATCATAAATGCAATTTTTATAAATTCCTAAACGTATAATTGGACTAGTATCGATAATTAATCTATATCGATAATAATTGTATTCGCGTCTTCCATATGTGTCTGCAAATATGAGAATGATGTATGGAATATTCAGATACCATAACCCAGATAGAATTTGCCCCATTTGATCCGAATGCCGGGCTAGCCCGATCCATTCGGATGCAGCTGCGGGGGAATCTAGCCGGGTTCCGACTATAACCCGGTCAGCATCTCAAATTTGACCGGGCTCTAGTCAGGGGAGCGTGTTAACCTCGGTCATATCCCGACTTATCTAGGGGAACCCGGCTGAATTTCGGTCTGGGTACAGTTAAAAATTCTACTTGGGAAGTAAACATACGCTTGATTAAAATATATTAAATTAAATGAAATCATAATGACTATTATGAGTTTTATGTTTTATATCAATTTCAGGTCGAGGAATTTCGAAAAATCAATTTG
Organism: Trichopria drosophilae; assembly: GCA_030407085.1. Lineage (NCBI taxonomy): Eukaryota > Metazoa > Arthropoda > Insecta > Hymenoptera > Diapriidae > Trichopria > Trichopria drosophilae. Next base: position 40,522,222 of record CM059587.1, on the reverse strand, counting down.
TCTTATGGAGACAAGAAAAATAACCGCCCTTTGCAAGCATCAAATGATCGTAAAGTGGAAGTCTTCAAAGTCGTTTAATGTAAAGTTTTTGTAAAATATTGAATTTGTAACTTATATATGCGTATTGTATATTACATTCAAAGCTTAGTGTATATATTAGTCGTTAAACAACTCAATGAAAAAATAACATTGGCCAATATAAAAATAAAACATACAGATGATACCAATATCACTGATTCCATATAATCTACCAGTTTCCTTATATTATGAATTTAATAAATACAAGGAATATATAAACACGAAATGATAACTGCATATTCTGTTAAATAATCTATCTTTAAATGTGAACGTTATTAATTGGTTTTTGTTTTTTATAAATTGAAAACGTTTATCAACTTCATTTGTATTGATGCTTACAATCTTCAAATGTTTAGTATATTTTCAAACCTCACTTGTGTTTTGTGATTCTATCTTTTACAAGGCTGCCTGTGTACCTAATATAAACTGAATTACATTAAAATACAGTTTTCTGGATGTACAGTACAACTTTGATGCAGCCCGTCTAATTCACCGATTAAACCTACTTATCTCTGAGTGCAATTAAATCAGGGCTTCTTTTGAAGAGATTACAAGGTAGTTCGATAAAAAATTGACAACCTGAATTATCATCAACCACACGGGTATCAATTTTCATTACGTTAACCTTTAAAGCACTCGGGTTTCGGAAAATTGCCAAAACGCATTTTTTTATGGAAACGTTGTCTAAGACCCGTAAGTTAGGGCTAAACTAAGTTGTGATGTTGGCGAGTCCACACCCTTTGGTAACACCAAATGTTAAAATTTTCAAAATAAAAAAAAATGCACTATTTTTGTTTTTAATATTTTCTGTTGATTCAGTTTGTATCGTTATTACAGTAATGGCATCTGGAGTCCCTCAAGGATCTCATCTTGGGCCGGTCTTATTCATTTTGTTTATCAATGATTTGCCGGCCTGTATCTGTTCAGCCAGATGCTTAATTTATGCTGAGGATATAAAGTTATTCTCAAGAATTACCTGTCATATGGATACCACTAAGCTGCAAGTATACATTGTTAACCTTTCCAAATGGTCACTTGAAAATGGATTGAACCTTAATTTTAGAAAATGTCAGGTGATGACTTTTTATAAAACGACAAAATTTTCTGAATACATATATTTATTAGATAATTTTCCATTGGACAGAGTTGAGTCTGCTCTGGATTTGGGCGTTATTTTTTATAAATCTCTTCATTTTGTAAGCCATGTAAATAATATTATAGTAAGATCATTGAATGTGACCGGTTTTATAAAAAGGGTGACGTTTGATTTCGTAAAGCCAGAAACAATTTTATACCTTTATAATTCATTAGTCTTACCTATTCTAACTTATGCTTCATCAATTTGGTCTCCCTATACTCAAACCTTATTTCATCAGCTTAAATTAGTTCAGCATAAAATATTAGGATATCTTTCTATTAAAACCGAGAGCCAAATGAGTTATTTAGATCACGACTTTGTTCCAATTATGCGTAAATACAGCATTCTTCCCGTCCGTGAGGTACACAATTTTTATGATCACATAGTTGCTTTTAAAACAGTTCATAAGTTGTTTGAATGCAAAGACGTTAATTCGTTTTTTTTTTATCGGTCTATTCCGTACAATATTCGCGCACCTCGTATATTAAATGAGATGTGTGTTTCCGCGAATTACAGCTTCTATTCTTCTCTTAATTGTTTACGTCGTATTTGGAAGTGTATGCTCCACCGAACATTGTAGATTGTGATTCGCTAAATTTATTCTGTCCCGTTTACGTGCTCAATTGTTATCGCTCGGTACTTCTTAGATTTTTGTATTTCAGATGGACTTGTCATTGTCATTCATCGCTTGCAAAGGGCCTATGCCCGTCTAATTTTCAATAAATAAAAAAATAAATAAATAAATTATTGCTTCAAAAATTTTATAGAGGGCGCCATGAACTAATATTTCAGTTTCTTCTTTCTTCCAACAATTTTTTCTGTTTAACTGAGCATATATCAACGTATATACATTATAATCAACGTATATTCATTTAATATTAGCAAAAATTACCGCTAGGTGACGACAACCCCGAAATCCATATCTATATCTGAAGTAGCTCATAGACTCACATAATTAGATTCGCTGCAGTATCATATTGCAACCGTCATTTTGAATATAATTATTTTTTATGTAAAATCATATTAGGAGATCGATAACAGTCAGACACGAATTTACAAGCAATTTAGATTTTTTAAAAATTAGTACAAAAATTTCATTTTTGTACACTCAGAAAATGATTCCATGTAAAAATGCCCATACTGTCATTTCCCGGACAGGATGGGAATTTTTCTTAGGAAAATTTACTCAGTGTACTACGCTTCAGAACGTTTTCCGGCTCTCCGAAGGTTGAAATATGTTCTAAATTACTGGCGGAATCTATTGCACACTCTTCATGCGTGATATATTAAAGCTAAATACATACGCTAAGACATCTACATTTCCAATGTTTCGAATATCATGAAAACTAGCCATTGCTGGTCTTCCTGTCCTACGAGATATTTAATGCATAATAGTTATTGTTGTATCAAGGGCGCAAAATAGAGTTGTACGCCTCGACGAAAGAACCTGAGGGACGGCGCCGGCTCGAGATTCATGGGGGTGAAAATTCTACGCCTGAGATTCAAACATTTTTTTTAACGCAGTACGCGTAAAGTGTTTTTATACCTCGGTTTTCAGGCCTAAAATGTCAATGTCACGCCTCTGTGTGCGTAAAATTGATTTTCTTATTAAAATGACCTTTTTACGCCTACTGCATAAAAAAAATTAATTATATCGTATTCAATGAAATCAACTGGGAACCGTTTTTCAGCCATATTGTACGAGGTCCTTTGGACTATGTGATCTCTTCAGAAGAGGCTATCATGCAATGTCTCCAACTCCTTATCCAGTTATTAGTTGACCGAATTATATAAATACTAACTAACATACATGCCGCTCCGGATGTACTCGCATGACGAGATGATATGCTCATAAAATAGTTGTTTTCTCTCCAATACCGGTCATTAAAATTTTTATATATATATATACATTTTTGTGAAGCTCAGTATTTTTTTATCAATGCCGAACACGATGGACTTGTTTGGTATTTGTCGTCACTTAATTTGAGTAAAAATGTAAATAAATGTAAACAAATAAATATACACATACATGGAGAGAAAATATTGTATCCGATAACACACTGATGTTACCGGATAACATATTGATCAGCATGTTATCGGGTAAAATCTATTTTTTTCCGTGTAGACGTCACTGGAATGTCCATGCACGTCGAGCGCGTTACTTTCTTATATTCTTATATGTAAAATGTTCGATACGATAACTATTGGGTTTAATATTAAAAGAAAAAGCAGAAAAGTAGAAAATATACCCCCCCCCTCCCCCCCTCCCGTCCTCAAAAGAAGAAATTCCATCATATTTAATTCAAATCGATCGAGAAATAAACTGTTAATAATTTGTTATTAAAAAATAGGGCAGATTTAGTAAATCGCAGTGTGTTGAATTTTTGTTTCATCCTTCATTAACAGATAAGCTCAGAGCGCTGTAAAAGTTAAAAGTTTTGTGGATTTGCCCATTTACATTTAAATGTGGTGTAATCGTTTCTTATTTCTTTCTTATATCTTATTCCTTAAGAATACAAATAGCTTCTTTATTCGCGCATATCTCTGTAATTGTCGTTTTGAAAAACAATTTGAAACGTAGCAGTGCTGTGAGCCATTACAATCCTGAAAGTGGTTAAAGATATCATATATTAACAGAAGAATTTCATCAGTGACTATATAACGCACTTTCTTACCTTCTGTTACATCGTTAGCAAAAAATTGTTTCTTTAAGTTAGGATAATGACATTATAGTTTTGAAATTAACTGATTTAGTTGAATAGAAGCACTTTAGTTGTTAGAAAATTTGATCAGTAATTAAATTGAGATTTAGACAAAATATCATTACCGATTTTATGAAAGATGATCAAAATGTTATACATTGTAAAATGTGCTCATTTTCAAAAGTACTATTGGATTCTGGTAGTTTTGTTGTGTTTACTGACGAATTTCTTAGTAGAAGCGGATCCTGAAGATGGTAGGAATCTAAACACATGAGAAAGTGTTAAATCGAAATCTTAATAAATATTTTCATTAAAAATAATTCAAAAAGTTGTAAACGAATTTCAATAGCATACACGTGCAAGGAAGCCTTGCAAAGAACCGACAATAATTTTATATCATATATGTAATGCTAAAAATTTTGTTTGTCAGCTAAATTTCTTAATAAGCTGTTTGCTCCAATTCCTAACTTTGTATGTATGCCCATTAACTAGTAGCGGTAAACTTGATTTACGGGTTGTAACTATGTATGATGGTTTATCTTCTCGCTAATGTGGCCAATTGACGTGTAGTATTTTGTTAGGGACTATATCTCTGCTAGAATTATTTCCAGTCCGTTTTACAGACATTTTTAAAAATGCAAGATGAAAATGGGGATCGATTTATAATGTGAATTGCTCGAAGGGCCTTTTAAAACAACATTTTGATTATCATGCGCATTCGGCTATGGTTGTAATCTCTCGTTCAGCACTACCATTTTGTTCGTGAACATAGGGCGCGGACGGTTCAAAACTAATGTTTTATTTTTTCATATGATCTAACATCGGACAATTTATATTCTTTAAATTTAGCGAAGGCGTCGTTTTATTTTGCAAAAAGTAGAATGTCCAATAGCTTGAACAATCGTCCTTTTGAACTGTACAATACCGAGAACTGCCAACAGATTTTACAATATTAGCCTTTACACTAGTTTTTACGAAAGGTAGTCTTCATTGAATAGCATCGCTACAGTCAATATACAATACAAATGAGCGTGTTATATATATAATACCATTAATTTTCGGTATGTTATTGAATTGGATTCCACGTCGTTTTTTCCGAAAACAAGGAAAAGAAATGTCCTTTATTTGTATACGCGCCTGTTGAAAACAAATTCCTTCATAGCGATGGACCTACAAAACATTCTTAAGTCTTCCGTACTTCCATTGGGCCTCGACAAAACATTTTATTATTATCACTCCACGACCATTAATTTTGCATAGCGAATCTTCTCCAAGATTAAGAGTTTCATTTGTTATTTCGTGAAAATCGGCTAACCAATCGCGCCTAAAGATCATGTGCTTAGAAGCACCTGAGTAGTAACATAAAACGTTTTGTTCATTGCGATTAAAAAAAATCCTGGATTAAAGAAGTTTCCGAAACTATAAACGCGTTATATCGGTCCAGCTGTATGCATTTGAATTTTCGAAAGTTATGGTTTTACTCGATGTATTTTTGATATTTTCAATATATATTCAATGATAATAAATTAGATGTTTTTTTTACTACCATTCTACTCAGTTTCGTAGGATCTGTTTTGATTGTCATTCCCCCGTTGTTGCCTGGTCTTCTCTTTGATGAAACGTTCGAGCTTCAATCGCGTTTAGTCCTTTTCACGAACGCTATCTCACGGTGTCACCACTGGGTCAAACTTTTGCGGAAAAGTACTCAGACAAGTCTTCACTGATATCGTGAGATGTTCTCAATCTTAGCCACGTTCTGCTTCTGTACAACGCTGTCGTCAGGCATCATCTTGAGATCGTTAAAAGGCGACATTAACGTTAATTTGTTCACAGTACTGTTTTGTTAATGTGTGGCACAAAACTATGTCCACAGTGCAAATGCATTTTCACGCGTCACCAGAAATTCGAGCTGTTTGTAATCCGCTGATGTAGAGATGATGCAAATTGCTTGTGTACTCCGAGTACACCAGGATTCAAAATTCTCTACGTCGCATCCGGCTTAGCTTCAGTTCCTACCACGATTTTGTGAGGTCGATAGGTTTCAAATATATCGTGCATCTAAAACTTCCACAATAGGAAGTTGGTGCCATCGAAGCGTGTAACCGCTCTTAAACCAATTGGCTCCGGCGCCATTGTAACACGTGTGACTAACGGTATATTCGGCCAGTATTGCGCACGCGAAACTTTTTCGTGACAATTCTTGACATTTTTAACTTCCTATTACTTTTTACGACTTTGAGCAAGCCTGGGCCCATAACCCATTGATGTTTATGGGATCAAACAAAGTTTACGAGTATACAAATGGTAGATTGTGCAACCAGGGAGCAAAATATCTATTTGCCGACCAGTGGGAGAAACTTATTTTGCTCCTGGATATATTTATTTTGCTTCCAAGGGAGAGAATGTACTGTTTTGCTCCCGTAATATAGTGAAGTATTTTGCGCTCCGAGTGTGAGAAAATTATTTTATTAATATAATTAAACAACTGGATTAAGCAAGCTTGGCGAGATCTCGTGGCGACTAACTGTATGTACACAGTAATTGACAATGTTGAAAATCTTGCGGTATTACGCACCCTATGAACAGTTAATATCAGGATGTTCGTTATGACTCTCTTTTTAAGTTGTTTCTGCGAATTTTTATTACTTTTTCTGTATAAAAATGTATTTTCCGCGCTTGTGAGGAAAATGTTGTTGATCTGAATTATTGTTGACTATTTCGAATCCTAGCGAAGGTTCAAATTAATCCCTTCTCATTTGATGGATAATATTGAATAATGATGGTAGGTAATGAACTTTAATGATTATCATGCAGCCTTTTTTCATAATTCAACAACTTCATCATTCTTCACATGCCTTATTACGTTCATTGTCACCAACCATTAAGAAATTATTTATTAAGAAGTTAAATTTGGTATCAAAACTAAACATATTAACAGCGATGGACGCTTTATAGGTACTTAACAATATATAATAACACTCAATCAAGTTGTGTAAAAATCATTTTCAGAAACAATTTACGATTACGAACACATCGAACAATGGGTAGAAAAATTCCCTGGCTGTGGTGGCCAAAGGCAATCACCGATTACGGTCAATCTCAAAGACGTCCCTGCTCCAAAAAACTCAACTATGGTTCGAGTTGGATACGAAGCCATTCCATCGATAATATTTCTTAACAATACCGGGCATACAGGTAAATAAATTTTCCGCAACATGTAAGAGCAAATGTATGGCAAATCAATTGTTGGGAATATAGTGGAATTGGAGGTCATCTATGATGGCGATAATCCATTGACATACAGCAGTGGTCCTTTGGACGGAGAGTACAAGTTTTCAACTATTACCTTCCGATGGGGAAAAACGAACGGCGCTGGCAGTGAACACATTGTGGATGGAAAAACGTAAAATCATATTTAATGTTTTATAACACCACTAATTAAATGTTCGAGTAATTGTATTAAGAAGTATATTAACATACTATTTATGCCCATGTTAAATGTTTTGAAAGGTAAATTTTAAATGACGAATCTAAGGTGCTGTAGAACTCGTTTAAATAAGCAAATTGAATGTTAGGTTTTTAAAAAAAATCATTCTTTTGAATTTTTTGGTATCTGAAAATTGCCCACAAAATCAACATTGTAGCATGTGGGTCGATAAAGGTAATACCTCTTCAGTATTTTCTAATGACTTTCTGTAAGATATGTTTCAAACCATGTAAATCCCAAGTGAACTAATGTATTCCGTTTAATTTGATTGTTTATTGCATTTACAAAAATTAACGTTTGCTTTGACAAACTATCATTTCCGATATATATCAAACCGCATCTTCCGAATGCCGCTGAGAAAAGTTTATAAAAAGTAATTTAAATTCACCGTTTTTGACAACTGACTAATTAACCGGGTAGTGCTTTGAATTATTAACAGTTTTCTAACAACAGTTTATGCATAATGTGGAAATCATAAAAACCTAATATATTATCAACTAATGGTATTAACATCTTATATCGTTCACAATTACGCGTTTCCACCTCGAAAAAAATATAGTCTACATATTTAATTTAATACCTAATATATATATTGAATGATTTGAAAAAGACATCAAAATACTGATTTAGCTCAACTATGGAGATACAATTCTTCTTTTACAAAAAGGAGTTTGGCAGTCTAGCAACAGCATGGGATGCATCTGAAAGTATGATGGCATCTACTCAACTAGTAGAGGTAAATATTTTTTTCCTTAACGCTTTTGAAATTTATATGCCTTTTTCGTGTTTCCCTTGGATGTTCCTCCCATTTCTGAAATAAAGATGTGCAATTGTTGTCAGCAATCATTAGTAATAGCATTTTATACTCGTTGAAAACACATTATAAATAATTACGATACACAAAAATAGGGATCTGTTTCAGACCATCATTACGGACCAGTCTGAAATTTTTTAGATGTCGAGTAGGGTGGTAAACATTAATTCTAGCGTTAAAACCGACCTTTCGCAGATATTGATGTTTCTACAAATAAATGGTACTAACTAAAGTTTCGTTAAGCTTAGAAATGAATTCTACGGTTGTCAAACTGTAATCGGACGTGATAACTTTCGACTAAAATGAGAAGTACAGAAGGTGCATTTCAACAAATCTGCCATATTGTGGCAGCGTTTCAGTCACGCTATACTGACAATTTAAATAGCAGCGTCATCTATGAAACACAGAATTTTGTAAATTACCAATTGTGATAGCTTTTCAAAACTAAGTTAATGGAATTAATTTTTTTGAGCGACAGAAACAGGCGTGATATTTAATATAAGCGATTTATTCGAATTCGTTACAAAAGTATAATTGTTAATAAAAGTAATAATAGAGACTGAAGATATACGGAGTTTTTTTTCGTTTTTTTCACACTTTATGACGTCCTTTTACACATTATATTAAGTAAAATAGATTCTATGAATTTAATGCACACGATAGTTGGAAATTTAAGGACTTACGATACCTTTTTATATCTGATTGGCCATTTCGAATTTTTTAAATCTGATGGCAAATCCATCTTCAGTGGCCCCAAAAACCATGTAAGCTGGATAGTTTCTAATTATAAAGTGAAAATTAACTCATACTTAACTTTGTTTATTCAGTTGACAGATGACCCCGAAAAAATGCTCAAAGGATATCAAATTATTCAGCCTCTCTTAGCGCAAGTTCGAGAACCAGGGAGTACGATAAAGGTGGATCCTTTTCCAATGCAGCATTTTGTAGATCCAAATTTTCTTGGAAACCGTTATGGATATTATAAAGGTTCTATAACATTCCCACCCTGTAAAGAATCTGTATCATGGATAGTACATGAGCCTGTTCCATTAGTAACGGCTGCCTTCGTATGTATATTTTACTATTATAACTTATATTATATTAAATATTCTTTCGATGATGTCGGTCTTTTAAGATCGTATATGTAAATTTATTATATGTAAACATTTAAAAACGATCACAAAAAGTGCTTATTTTCTGTTGAATTACTTCCATCTTTACTATGAAACTTTTAATAGGCGAAGGTAGATTTATTAGAAATTATTTAACCGTTCACCGACATACAAATCAATTAAATTTGTTATCAGTTATTTTATTATAGTAATTATATTAGTATGAGTGCATTCCATCGTAAAAAGTCGAAATGTCTACAAAGACGAAAATGAGGTACGGAACTTTTAGGGTGTCCATGAGTAGTACCCAAGTAGAATCGGCCCGATTTGATCCCAGTAGAAACAGGACCCCAGTCGGGATACGGACTGGTTATCCAACTAAAAATTCGAGCCGTGTTCTTGATATGTAATCCAGCCGAGGTTATCCGATCCATTCGGATTCGGAATACAACAATTACCTTATATGGTAACCTAGTTGGGTTCCGAACATAGCCCGGTTAGTATCTCAAGTCTGATCAAGTTGCAGTCGGCGAAGCGTGACCCGGGAAGGTCACGGCTGGGTTTCGATTAGAGCTCGATTCAGAATTCTACGTGGGTACCTCAAAATAGTACCTCTCGATCCTAGGTCGTAAAGCAATTTTACAGACTGAGTGGAGATCGCACAATCTCCAAACCATACAATTTTACGGCCGAGGAGCGAACACTATTTTTTTATACACTGTTCGCAAAAGTAGGCACTTCACCGACTATTTTTAGTCCGTAAAGTGCAGAGATCAGTCCGTAAAATCACACTTTACGGACTAAAAGGAGTCTGTAAAGTGTCTACTTTAGAGACACGTGTATCAAAAAGTATTTTTGTTACAAACTGATATTATTATCCTAACAGAAACTGTCTATCAGTCTACTTTTCCTTGGAATGTCCAATAATTTTGCATTGAATCCTTATTTGGGATTTTATCAATTATTCGGGGTGACAAATTAGTTAAAATAGACTGTAATTAATTAAAAGATAATAAATATTAATAGATTTAATTTAAATTTCAGGTGAAGGAATTTAGAAAGATCAATTTATCTTATGGAGATAAGAAAAACCACCGCCCTGTGCAAGGTACAATTGATCAAAAAGTAGAAGTCTTCACATTTGTTTAATCTGAAATTCTTGTAAAACTATAATTATTCTATCGGTTTTGTACATCGCATTCAAACAAGGTTTAATGTCTATCAAACCTGTTAAAAATTGTAACAAATAAAAACAAAACTATATTGTCAGAATTTGCTTGAAAACCACTGCTGCTGACTCCGGGTGACATTTCCATTTTATTTCGGAAATTACACACATTAGATGAGGGGTTCAACCTTTTTAGCTCGTGGCTCTCCTGACACGTCGTGTGACTCCCCGTTGAAAATAATGTTATCTTTCCCGTCGTCGTACTAGTCATCGCCGTCCTCAATCTCGGTCACGTCATCGTCTACGTGCTCGTCGTCCTTGTCCACGTTTTCGTTCTCGTCCTCGTAATAACAACAGCAACAACAACAGCAACGGCAGCAACAATAACATTAATAATAAGAAAAACAATAATAATAAAGATCAATGCAAAAAGCAGTGCTGCTGGGATCTCTCCGTCTTCTGAGATCAAATGAGATCCTGCAACCACTAACCCGATGGTGCAGTTACCATCGGCATGGCCCGTTGCAGTCTGCAGCGGAAGGGATGGATATCAGAGCCACTTTTCTGCTGCACACTGCACAAGTGGATTATGGAGGGCCAAGGGAGGTTAGGGTTTTAGTCGGTAAAGCTTGCCCTGAGTCCGACACGCGGGGGGTTAACCAACATCTTCAACCCCCTATGGTGCCTAACGCATGTCCCCCCTCCGTCAAAAAAAAAAAATAAAAAATAATAGTTCCTTAATGAACTGGAAGACGATAACCGGGCCATCGGGGACGATAACGAAGTACAATGACGACGAAGACGAGGACCACGCTGACGAAGGCGGCAACGATGACGATGACGATGATGATGACAATGATGACGATAATGATGACGATGATGATGACGATGATGATGGCAATGATGATGACGATAATGAAGGCGATGATGACGCCGATGACGATGACGATGATTATGATGACAATGAGAAATTACGATCAAGATGACAATCACGACGGTAACGATACGAGAACGACATGAGGACAATAACGATGAGAAAAATTTGTTGTTTTTTTGTTGCTAATTTGTTGCCCTGGTGCCGATTTTGTTGCTCCTATATTTAAAAAAACCCTAGAGTTGGCTGACCTAGAGAAAGCTACCCAACCCATATTGAAAAACAAGTATCCTCGTGGCTCCCCTGTGGCTCCCCTGGAGGCCACGCCATATCGGTTGGGAATCTCTGCATTAGATTGAGGATAATTTATACTGTGTATGAGAATAAAAATCATACGATTTATATTTTATTAAATATTAAAACTTATTCAAAATAAGTGGAAAAGGGGATTACATAAGATTCTTTAAGTTCAGTAGTTTTTATTTTTGTTTGTTGCCAATATTTCTTCTAAACGGTTCTGATACTAACGATTTAGCCAGTACTAGACGTGAGCTATAATTTTAAATAGTGAAGACAGTTCCTCATTGAGGAAAAATTTCATGAAACATATTCTCAGGCAATGAAACAGCTTAATTGGACAAAAAGATCTGCCAAAAATAGCCCGACCCATAAATAAAAAAACCCTGTATTCCAGACTTGTTCCCCGCCATATTCAGGTGAGATGGGACATTTTTTGGCGAATGAGTTAGGATAGTGTCAAGTACATTGGAAACGATATTTTTTAAGATACATTTGATATATTGTATTAAGAGAAATGAGAAGAAATCATTTTTCTAATGATAGTAATAGTAGTCATGAATTAACTAGTACAGATTAGTGAGTTTTGACTTTATACGTTATTTCATATGTTTTTCGTTAAAATTATACAAAATTGTTTATTTTTCTCGTTCTGGTTATTATTAACAAATTAATTAAAAACAACACTAGCAGTAGTCGTAATTATTAATGCGTTCACCCTAGGTATTGCAAGAGGGGGACGAAAAAAACACTATTTTAATTTAATTTTTTTATCAAGTCCCATCTCACCCAACAACTTTTAAAATTTTTTGTATTGTACTTTCACGAATGAAAAACAGCAGAAATATTTCTTAAATCGTGTAATCATATGGTTCAGATATCAAATAAACATAATATACACTATATACCTGTGATAGTTTTGCATGTGCGGTATGAGAAATGATTTTCCAAAAAGTGTCCAATCTCACCGGAACTTATCCTACATAATATAAATTATATTTTTTATTTTTCAAGAATAGCGAATTTGTAAAGAAAAAAATCGTATTTTCCGTTTTACATTGATACCCGTAATCAGCATATGCAAAATAGTAAGTACGCCAGTAGTTTTTCTATAAACCGTGGTCATAACATATCTGAATTACGATGACGATAAATATTGAACACATGAAGAACAAATAATGTGACTATTTTGTGCATAAAACATCTTCATTTTCACAGTAAGTAGAAGTTTAATTTTTTGTCATTTGTTTACTCATTGCACTTTCGAAAGGTGGAAGGCGTTCATAAATCTCGACTTTCGTCGTGTATCAATTGTTAAGTAATACAATATTTATTTCATATTATAGACGCACATTTTAATTTATCTAAATAAATGTATTGAAAAAGGTACAGGTCAAAAAATGCATATGATCAATATATTTTTACAAATATTTTAGTATATTATGTTATTTGGGACCTATGTGTCTATGCAAACGAAAGCGATGGATTTAAACGGTAAGATTTTACGTGTTTATATACACTCTTATTAAATGCGCAGCTAACTCATAACAGATATATTACAAATTGATTTCAAAGTTCATGTTTACAACACGATCAGAAGTCGCTTAACAGAGTCACGTTTGAAGTTAACTCTGAAAGATGAAAGGGACTGAGATCCTAAACGGAAGCTACAATATATTTTCCATTTCACTATCCCAATTGACTTACTTCTGGTTAACCATCGTAAAGGCCAAAATAACAAAAATGTTGAGTCCTTGTTGAAGTTAATTAATTAATATTAATCTATACTCCGATTTATAAAAATTCAAAATGGTAGTCCCCGTGTGGCTGTTAAAATTTGATGTCACACAAAATTTATATATTTTATTATTGACAGCACAAAATGATATCAGTTAATACATGGTCACTAGTAATAGACTCCTCTGGCGCAAGATAGAGTTTTCAAAGTATTTGAATCTGATGTTATGAATTTGAAATACATATAGGGCATTCCATATAAAGAAACGCACTTTTTCGAACGTATTTTTTAATTTCTATATTCATCACATATTATCATTTGGGTATGTAAATGTTGACTTTTAGCTAATACAAACAATTTTTATTCCTCCATAAAAAATGTTTAGAGTATTTTTTTATTTTTTCGAATTTTCAATATTGCATTGTTTGGTTAATTTCTCGTTAATACGGGTAGTAAAAAAAAAATTTATTGAATATGGATTTTAACAGGCTTTCTCTTGGAAATATTCACTTTTAATTAAATATTGATTATCTTGGTGAAAAATTGTTTTAAAATTTGTAATTAAATTTTGAAAATGACATGGGATGAAAAGGTTTGATACATATATATGCACTGAGAGACTTTTATTGTAATGTATATATTCATATAACAGTAATTTAATCCTTAAGATGCGTACGACATAAAAGGACACTTTTGCAGAATTCAATTACAATTACTCAAATACCAAAGATTGGATGCAAATCTATCCAACATGCAGTGGACATAGACAATCGCCAATCGACATAGATTTTGAACATGCCGCCTGGCAAACAAATATTAGTCATATCACATTCGAAGGGATCGATATTACCCCAACATTATTGCTTCTCTCTAACACCGGTCATACTGGTAAATAATAATGATTACGTATGAATTGCAAGTAGACTGTAGAAATTAATGCCATAGTGAATTTAGTAACATTTGAATTTGACATTTTACAAATGCAGTTGAAATTGAAGCAATGTATGAATATGAAAATCCGGTATCATTTAGGAACGGTCCATTTAATAACGATTTCCGATGGTCCAAACTGCAATTTCGCTGGGGTTCGACAGACGATGTTGGGAGCGAGCATACCTTAAATGGTAAAAGGTGAAGTTTTACAAAACATGTCATCAACTACTTTAATTTATAATGATTTTCCCCGCATTAATAATATAACCGGATTCTTTAGCATATTTCATAATGTATGTACCTGCAGTGAATATAAGATTGATAATTTTGAATGAGAAATACGATGAAGACATTGACATCGTTTCAAATTCACCAATTTTGTTAAATAACCACCTATTTTTATCACGAGAAATCGAGAAAAAGGAAAATTATTTATTGAATTATAAACTAAAATCATATATCAAGCATAACCTTGAAGTTCAGCCGAAAGTCATTAACATCTGAAGCAAGTAATGTTCAACTATAACTTCGAATGTAACTTTGAGTATCCTATTGAAGATCATGTCAAGGACAAATTTGTTTTTGATATTTATTGTTACCTACGTTGTTCAAATTCAATTCCAAAGAAACACAAAAAACTCAACATAACGTTATAAATGAGAGATTTTGAGTACCTTGTTCTACCTTAGAAAAATGTCATCTATTGAGATTATATCGGTTATTTAGAGTAAAATTAACAACATAATAGCAATACCTTGGATGTAGTTCATGTTATGTGATAGTGTTATTATGATAGTTTTATTTGATAGTGCACCGATGGAACTCGAATTTCTATTTTATAAAAAAAAGTATGACAATATTTCCAATGCGTGGGATAAATTGGATGGTTTGATGATAATATCCCAATTAGTTGACGTACGTATGAAGCCATTAAAATGTTTTATTGCCGAACATTTTTTCAAGAATATAAGTGATGATGTTATAAGCAGATGAATGCAATGTTAATTTTTCAGTTGACGGACGATCCTGATAATGTAGTTAGAGGATTCAACATAATTGTTCCACTATTGCCACAAATAAAAGAACCAGGTACCGTAATAAGAGTGAATCCATTTCCGGTTGGCTACTGGGACAAATTGGAAGTCGAACCAAAAACAACGTTTCCTTACGCGAAATACCAAGGATCTACAACTTTTCCACCTTGTTCAGAAACAGTGATTTGGGCAGTAAATGAACGTTTACCCCTGGTTAATTCATCTTTGGTGCGTAGGTCTTTTGAAATTGGTTAGTCCAACTACTAGTTACGACTACTAAATAGATTAATACTATAAAAAGTATTAGTCGTACACGAGAACTTGTAGTTGGACAACCTAATATCTCATCATATAACAGGAATCTTATACACAGTAGCTACTTAAAAAACTTTATATTCTACTCTTTCCGGCCAGTATTCCAGAAATTCATTAAAATTGATAATATCCTGTTCATTGTGTTTAATTCATTGCACAGGCCTGAAAATAATAGGGCCATGGCAGTTGGTGAAAAATGGAAAATAATTTCCAACGTAATTTCTTGTGAAGAATACGAATTGATCCACCACAACAGGATTTTTAAATATTTGAGGTTTTGCGCCCAAAAAATTCAGTTTTTTTTCACAATAATCAAAGGGGTTTTTAGTTATCAATATACAAATTCTATATAGTTGTTTATGTTTATAAAGGTTCCTAATATTGAATTGCCCTCCAAGGGCATTTCAAGGTAAATTTTGTTTACATGTGTATAATAAATGGCGTCTTGTGAAGAAACGTCGTAACTGAACTCTGTGATTCTCATATTAAAGAGAAAGAGACTATGTGATCCAACAACAACAAAAAATCCTTAAAATGTGTCTTCCGCACATAACCTGAAAAGTAGCCAAAAACTGCTAAGCCAAAAATAACTTCGAAAATAACCCTTCACTTTCGAAAAACCGTGTAGGACTGTGTTATCGGTGCGCAATAAACGATGGTTATGCGAATTTCAATTTCATTCTTTCAAATTAAATCATTGAATAGTTTAAATACATTTTGTTCAATCTTATTGTGTATGAAATAATAATATTACTATTTCAGCTGGCTGAATTCCGGAAAATCAAGTTGGCAAACAACGATAAGTGTAACTACAGACCAGTTCAAGCAAGAAATGGGCGGGAAATTATATATAGTTATTCATAACAATTTTATCAGCTATTTTTTGACAAATTTATATTTCAATATTTCAATTTTATACAATTTTAGTGGTTACCATAAATGAATAACATGACACTTCTTAAACGTCACGATCAAAAAGCATCTAGAATTTACCATTTGAAAACATACTTTACAAGGAATCAGTAAAATGTTTTTGCGATTAATTGGCAGCTGTTTTTCAAATAGCAAGTCTCTTTTTATAATGATGAGGCACTCATTCTCCTCGTCGTCGTCGTCGTCGTCGTCGTCGTCGTCGTCATCGTCGTCGTCGTCGTCGTCATCGTCATCGTTATCGTCATCGTCATCATCATCATCATCATTTCTCTTCCTTATTTCCGAGATCTTCTACTCACTTGCCGGTTTAGTGGGGCCGATGTGCTCTCAGGACATATTATCGAAGCTCACCTTCATCTACATTCCGAAATAAAAGGCAGACCTGCCTGTAGAGCGAATTTCCACATTAAAATTAACAGACACGAATTGAGCCATCAGCACCAAGTTGTTATAAGGGGTAATAAATAAACTTTTGGCTTACAATGAATAATTTGTTAAGCATTTTCCATAGTTCATCCTTGTCCTAAAAATATATAATCTTTACAAAAATACTTTTTTAGCAGTCTTAGAACTTTAAAAACTGTTTATTTATTATGATAGTACATAATAAGGGCATTTATTTCTTAAAAATTACATCATCCATTTGTGATTTTTTATTACTTTAGATTTTAAAACACTGCCTTACAAGTGTTTTGTGAAATATTTTGCCCTTTTACTCTACGTTTTGCCTTGATTGTTCAAAAGACCATGAATTCAACCCGTCGCGGATTATGAATTTTGAAATATCGATTCAGTCACTTTTTAGTTACGGTTTTTAGTAAAAACTCCTGTCTTATCGGTGGAGCACTTTAGAATATATGTGTACGTATATGTCTGTACGTGCATGAGCGCGCGAGAGTGACAGGCGTGCGTGCGTGGCTACGTGTGTGCGTGTCCTACATATGAGGCGTTGCGTGCAAAAACAACCTAACTCTGAAATCCCTATTTTAAGATAAATGTGTTTAAAGTTTTGATACTGTTATCTTACGATTTCGATAATATTTTTAAATAAAATTCTTTTACAGCCATAAAGTAACACTGTTTGACACCCGAATCCAATAAAAATAAAAATATTTTTGTTTTAAACCTTAATTTAACAATAAAAATAAAAGGGCAAAAGTTAGGTTGTTTTTGCATCAAATGGGTATTTTAAGTAAATTCATTTATAAATTTCAAATAAAAACGGTATATATTAAATTATATTAAATATTATGGTGAAAAATTAAAATTTATTTATAAAATTACACGTTTTACAAGGATATAACGAGCAAAAATGTTCAGTTTTCAAATTCAGATTCTTCATCGGATACAAATTCAGTGGATTATAAATCCTCTTTCACTTCTTTCAGCTCGAGGTTGTGTCAGTCATTGACACATCCATTTTGTATTTAAAAAAACAATTCCAGAATAAATAATTATAACTCTGCACGGGTTGCTTGCTATACTGATCGTCAGCTGTGCACCAAGAGCAACAAGGGAACCGCGCGCGACAGACTGTGCGACTTGCTTCAAAAGAATACTATTCATTCAAACAATAATGTTAATTACGTTTATTTTAAACAATCTATTCATTAATAAGGGTTCGCTGTATCTAATAATATCATTTACGGAAAAACAACCTAAGCCGGGTTAGGTTGTTTTTGCACGGAAAGCCTCATATATATTCTCGCATATATTTTTGTGGATTTTCTTTTTCCATGCGGAGATGCATATTATTCCTATTAAAGACATCGTATATGCCACGTATATACTGACATATAATTGAAAAAGTATGTTTTTAATAAAATGACATATAATTTTATTATATTATTTTATATGCAAAATCGACGAAAAGTTACATTTATTAATTATTTATTATATTCGACTTATTCGTACGTAACTTATGTGTGACATATAATTAACTTATATTTTTATATATTTTTTCCACATATATATTCCCCAAATTTTTTGACATAGCGGGTAATGGCGATTTCAGACCTATCCTTACCCTTTCGAGTATTAATTCATAAAGAGTTTTGGACAAAATACAGTTAGATGTAATATTTTTATCACCATTTTCATTAACACTCAACGAACAAAATTTCTAGGCGAGTGTTCGTTTGCAAAATGTACAGCTAACAAGAACTCCCTTACAACTCAAACTATGAAAAAATTCTTTAACATCTGCACAAAAATAAATCCAACGCCTAAGCGTCTGATCAGCAAATGCGTCTTCAAAATGATAAATTACAATACCGAAATAGGTAGTGATGAAAATCTCTCAGTTTATCTCTGGGATTACAAAACGGTCACTACGTCAATTCCGGTCGAAACTGAGCTTGGAAAATCATGATTAACCGCTGTAGATTCCAACAAAGCCTTTGGCAAATTTCTTGTACAAAGCGATGCAATCGACATTTACATTGATATTAGTAAAATGTCTGGATCCAACTTTGCTGGCGGAGCTTGTATTTGTCCAAAACTTCAGATGTATGAACAAAAAGCTATTAATCATCAAGCATCAGTGTACACAGCCGAGTACATCGCTTTTATTGGATGCTTTGGACATTGCTCTCAATATAGACCAGCGCAATGTGCACATATTTTCGGACTCACTAAGCGAACTTGAAACACTTAAATCATGGAAGTATATGTATAAAAACAATCAGTACATAAGAGAGATAAAAAGTAAATTTGTAGAATTTAAAATGAAAAATAAAAATCATTAAGAAATTCAACTGTTTTGGGTTCCCTCGCATAGAGGTATTAATGATAACAAAGATGCAGACTTACTAGCCAAAGCTGCCACTCAAAAACATCTGTCCCATTTACTGATTTTTATGAAATTTTCAAAAAGAATTTGGTAAAAGTTTCTTTTCTACTGCTAATAAAAACTAAATTTGGTAGATTGGTGTGTCGCAATAACGAGCATACGTATGTCATTGAAAAATGGTCATGATGAAACGTGGACGACCTAAAAAATACAAATAAAACAATAGCACATTTAGAAAATTATTTTGTAATACTCTGAAACCAGTGTTCATGTTAGTTTCGGATATGTTTTAACTGAAAATCACATTGCTATTTCAGTATTTTTGTTTAGTTGTGAAAAAAAAGCGTTTGAAAAAAAATGTCAAAACAAACATATAAACTGGGCGTAATCGAGGAATATTATTGTAAAAATTATAATACGATCTTTTTCTATGATACACAATGAATTGCAGTATTGTAAATTATTTATTATCTTTAAAAAATTATGTTTGGCAAAAGTCCCCGAAATATTAAATAAATCCATTTTTCAAATCTTTTCGAAACGAAAACATATGTATATTTCTATTAAATTGTTAAAACAAAAAATAAACATTTATCGGACTAGTTATTTATAAAACTTTATATATTTGTATATTTAATATATTATTATATATTTGTTATTAAGCACATTTACTCATTTAAGAAATAAATGATTAGTCACTAATTATATTTGTATGTTATTTGTCTTTACACCGGGAGGAAAGCGTATACTTCCCTCGGGACGTAACAAAGAATGCCTCAGACTGCATGTTTCTCACTCTCGGCTTCGCCTTGGGAAAAAATTGCACGCAGTCTGAGACATTCTTTATTTTACCTCACTTGTTGAGTAATGTACTATTCATAAGCAGTTGAAATAAAAAATAAAAAGTTTGATTTCCTTCGATAAGCCTGCTAAAAAATTATGCACGTCACGATTTTAAGGGATCATATACATCCTACTTTGTGATAAATGTGATACCGTAGGTGGGCCATCAATTTTTATTTCAACTTTTACGGAGTTCGAAAGTAAAAAAATCTGTGGAATTACTCATATATTTCCGTTCGGCTAGATATCGCCTTAAATAATAGGACAGGACTTCTACATTTTCTCTGATTCGTTAAGCCCCCTTGAATGTTTGCAAAATCAAAAAATATACACAACGACATCCAGATACATTCTTGACATAAAAAAAAATACAATCGAATTAAAAAAAAAACAGTAAAGATCTTTTGGATTCCATCGCATCAAGGCATCAAATGAAATGAAGAAGCTGACTGCCTCGCAAAATTAACAACAATGCGTAAAGCATGCGCATGAACTGCCAATACCTCTCATGGATCTGCGAGAAACATTCAAAAGCATAACAAAATATGTTCTGGATTATATAAACAATAAAGGTTTAACTAAAGGAGTAAAGTACTTTAAAAACTATATAGCAAATAAGTCAAAACCATGGTACGCTGGTAAACAATTCCCGCGTGAATTCGTATCAATGGTAAATATATGTAAAACTACAGACAATTACTATCTCGCAAGTTCTCTTGCACGTAAAAATATAATTCGAGACGCCAATTGGTTTAAGCGCAGCTGTATTTTTGAAAGCAAAATACTTTCAAAATTAGGGTATCGATCACCTTATTGCATGTAAGAATTCTTCTACCAACCTAATGTAACAGTTCTACGACATATTAATAATTTCACGAAAAAATGTAAAATCGACTTGTAGGCATATTAATTATTATTTCTTACTAATTGCGGATATATGTATATTTGAATATTGTAAACATGTAAGAAATTTATAGAAACGCCTAATATACCCGAAACCAGGTTATACAGGCATTAATAATAAGGGGAAAAAAGTGTAACAATTTTAAGTACAATTCGTATACATTTAGCGCATATTCAACACTTATTTAGTTTATTTAAATTGTAATGATCTCATGTTTATATCTATATATATATAATACAGGATTTTCATAATATTGGCATTTTTTAATATATCAAATGTAAAATACTAAAACATTACTTTTAAGAAGGTTAGGTTAGTCAGACTAGATTAGGTTAACCCTTTGAGTCACGGATTTTTTCTTCTATCTAATTCATTTGAAAATTGTAACTCACAGGATTTCGAAGTCGCTAATTATGATTCTGCGGTTAGTTTTACTAAATACAAGATGACTACAATGTAATAAAGGAAAATGTTTTTTATTGATTATTAGAATCTATGTAACAACTGTGACAAAGTCACTATATTATCTAACGATATAAAATTGCTAGAATACTAATTATAATTAGGCAATAATAATACGCGTCGTAAGAACGGCAAGTTCTCTCTCGGCAGTGGGAGCGAGAGGCATGCGAGTTGCGCCGGCCCGAGTAATAGTAAGAGAAGGACGCTCGATCTCCCCCGTCGATCGCCGGTTTGTTGTGTCGGCGACGGCGTCTCCCATCGTGCGACGAAGAGGCGACGATCGGCGAGCTGACCACGCGTGTGTGCATGTATACAGGCGCGACACACACTAGCGCGGTATATGACGCACCAATGCAAAATTCAAAATTTGAAGGAAAGTAGCGAGAGAGGTGGACAATCGTCATCGGTCAGTACCGATGTAAAAAGAAGACCAGAGACCACTGTAAAAAGAAGAGTGTTAGTGAGAGAGGAGAAAGAGATAGAGATAGGAGAGTAGTGAGAAGGAGAGAGACAGGAAGATAGAGCGAGAGAGAGAGAGGTACAGGAAGAGGAAAAAGGTAAGACGGCATAGCCGGAAAATTAAATGAATGATAATCGTGATTTTTGGTGTCTGTCGGATGATTCAGATGAGTGATGGTTAGACCGGAAGTGGCGAGTGATCGACAAAAAAAAAATCGACAAATCGTATTTCTTAAGTAACGAGTGAATCGGACGTGGCGAGTAGTAATATTAGTCAAAAGACCGTTTTTTTTGTATTCATGAGTGGATCGAGAGTGGCGAATGAGGGACGTGAAGACTAAAGATCGTTTTTATCGTTTAGTAAATTAATAGCGTAACAAGCAGACCGGAAGTGGCGAGGGAAGGACTTAAATTCGAACGATCGGGTTTTCTTTTTTTTTTAAACTGATTATTAAATTACCGGGTCGGACCGGAAGTAGCGAAAACCGGAAGTGAATGCGAGTAGTTGACGTGGGTTGCGAGGAAGATAGAGAGGAAGTTTGGGGAGTTGGTGTGGAAGGTAGGACCGGGAATTTCCACTTCCGGCAACGTGGGCCTAAAACGATAACAGTCGGACCAGTTTAGCGGAAACCGCATTTTTGGATCGCGTCCTATAAAATAAAATTTTTGTGTAACTGAGAAATTTATATGTACATGTATATTTTTTTTTTAAATTAAATAAAAGAAAATTCAACGTTACAAAATGGCGACCGTGACAGGACGCGGCTAGTGATTGGTCGTGACTGAAATTTAAATGATTAATAATATTTATTTATTAATTTTTATAATTAATTAATTATTTTTTTTAATAATTTAATTTTTTTATTATTTAAAATTTTTTTTTAATTTATATAATTAATTATTATTTTTTTAATTATTTTTTTTATTTATTATTAATTTTTATAAATAATTCAAAATTATTATTTATAATTATTTAAATTTTTATTTATTAATTAATGAGTACTTTATACTTTTTTTTAATTGATAATTAATTATTTTTTTATAAAGTGTGTAGCGAGAAGTGAGTAGAAAGAGTGGGTGATAATAATTCTTTGATAATAGATAATATTTAAAAAAAAATTTTTTTTTTTGATAATGTATTTATTATAAGTTTATGTGATATATATGTCAATGTAAAATGTATTTAATAACATTTCATGTATGTTAATAAATTTTAATTCACAGCTAGCGAGTAAGAGGGGGAAGTAAAGTGAGAGGAAAGTAAAGTGGGAGACAATAAAAGTAAGTTCGAAATTTCAAAGGGAAAGGGGGTATAGTCAGTAGAATCGCGTGTGGTTGATAGAGTAATTCGAATTGTGTCGTGGAAAAGGAAGGAGTGGGAGTAAACAAAATGGCGACTGAGGTGAGTGAGCACTCAGTGCGAATGAGGGCGCTGGGGCGGGAGTCGAGAGATGTGAGGTTAATTAAAAAAAAATACAATAAATAAATTAAAGCTTTCGGGGGTGGAGGAACAGTTAGAGAGGCACCGCTTTAGTAGAAAAGGACCCGAGAAAATTTTTCGAGATCGGTTGTTGCGAGTGGAGTTACGGATTTTTGACGACTCCCTGGATGTCCCATGGTACCCCGATTGGGATGAGAGGGGGGATGAGATACCGGTTACAGGACTTTGTACCTCGATTTTGTATTCGATATCGATGAGGTCGTGTATGGATAAATTCCTGGTTACTTTGAAAATTATTCGACACATTATTAAGGTTATCTACTGGACAGCGTTGTATCTGCATGATTGGTGTGGTTATTCGGCACATGTGGGTCGATATGAAGGTCATATGGAATATTGTAGGTTTAGATGCTTTGTAATAGATTCGAATTCTACTTATTGACTTTGGAACGTGTTTTAATACTACAAATGGTATCTTACATCACTTTTAGTAGTTTTATATAATTCTGCAGTGATATTAGATATGTTTGATAGTACTTATCGTTAGTGGCGTACATTTATCTACTCCAACCAGTATTCATTAATGCCAATAATTTTATTTAGTTTTTCTGTGCAGACACAAAACTGTACTGCATAAATTATAAATAAATACGCCTTACTGCAAGATTGGTACAAAAATTGTTATTTTGGTCTTGATTGGATTTCTGATGCCAATAGCGATCAATATTTCATGGAATGTGGAGTTCACGAAACTGTTCGGGGGGAGCTATGAATCCGTTCAATAAATAAACCGGATTTTTCACTACGAAAATTAATCAAAATCTAAAAAACTACACGAAAGTTTTTGGAAAATTCAAAGTTCACAATTTTAGATAGAATTGCATATAATTTGGTATCCCAAGATTTTCTGGATGTCTGAACTGTAATCAAGTGTAAAAACGGTAAAATTAAAAATGTCACGATTGTGTTAACTGTAAGTATTGACGAGTAATCATTAAAACGGAATGTCTAATTTATTATACGTCCTTTGGCGTCAAGAATGAAACGTGAATACAAAATTATATTTATTATGGTGACTGAATTAAACCGCTACTAATTACTGAAAAATTTATTACACGTCCACTGAAACAAACATTTTATGATCTTATATAAAAGTAAGTATATAATACGGATAAATAGTAGTAAGTAAATGTTTACTTGAATTAAAAGGTATTTCTCTATCTTACGTATATTTTTTTGTGTTTGTTGAAGTTTATGGTGCAATACTGCAAATTTATTAAATCAATGTATTCCCTAAATTCGTATAAAAATATTTTTCAACAAATATTATGACCATCCGTAAATATTAATAAATAACCTTTCTATTTCACATATCATACATTAATGTATCTAACTATTTAAAGAAATAAATGTTGGGTTTATTATCCAATTTTTTAAGATTACGACGCGACACAATGAATTTCTATTCTTCCTTCCCGAAGAATAAACACGTTATCAATACCATAAATAATCGATACTAAAACTAAATATGTTGTCCGGTAATTACGTGCACAAGCTGCTGACATTTATGGTTCAAAATTAGAATCTGTACAAAGCTTCCGATTTTTAATCCGATTGCCTAGTTTATCAACCAATTCGCGATTATTCCATAAAATACTTCATTTGTGGTAAAGTATGGGTTATGATTAAAAAAAAAATTATGTCCGGATTATTATAATTTAATTTTTATTGTTATACATTATTGAGTAACTCCCAACATTTAATACCGAACAAATGAAACATGAATCTCGATGAAACTATTCTAAACTGTACGCCAGTATATCTGTTTATTTTTTACAATTACGTTTTTCTGAAAAGAACAGTTTCTTTCTTTTATTCATGTTATCCAACCTATGCAAAATGTGACATCGGTAATTTTTGATAACATTTTTACGTCCTAATAATGTATACTTAAAATACGATTTCAATAAATACCCATCACATTAACAATGAATTACGATGCCACATTTATAGCCCAGCTATAAAGAATGTTCATTGAATAAGGATCATGACAGTCAGAAGAGGAATTAGTTGCGATTGCATTCTTCCTGCCAATCGTTTCCTCTCAGTAAATAAGAATTGTTAAGTTTTTTACGAAAAAAAAAATAATTTCCTTAAATTCTCTGTATAATATTTAGTCTAATTAAAAATGTATTTCGGCAATTTATGTTTCCCCGTACTTTGTGTAATTTTGATGGCCGTCCAAATAACAACACAATCGGATTGTGAAAACGGTACGTTTTCTCCATGCATCTTTGCTCATTCTTATTATAAAATATATTATTTGATATATTTAATTATAGAATCTGTATTTTCATAAAGTTACACTCAACTGATTTTTTCCTCTAAAAATATAAAAATAATTCAAATTCTGCCAATAATAAAAAAAAATTCTGTCCATTTTCACTGTCTCTCGAACATGTTGGATCAAAGATTCGTTAATATATTTTGTGAAAGTATTGTTTCTAATGTTAAATAAATAAGTAAAATAAAAATCGAAACGGTTAACAATAAAATGTTTTCTGCAATAACCCAATAATATCGTTGTTATACATGTATTATTTATACATTTCTGTACGAGCAATGAAAATTTAGATATCGTAATTTAAAAATGTGCAGTATTCAAAAATACTCAAGCGATGAATTATCATTTAAAAAAACTGCAAAAAAATTTGACAATATAAATTTGTCAAAATCATTAAAAACAAAGTATGCATCCGTTCGAATATATTTAATGGTCGTTAACAATCATTTAGAATTAAAAATTGATGAATGAAATATCGCGTGTAATGTAAATGAAAAATACTTGCGGGTGTTTACCTTAAAAAATTTGTTTTATTGTTAAAAATTCATGAAAATTTTATGAAGAAAACGTGTCATACAATTTGAAATCATCAATCTCGAAATTTATAGCATGTTGAAACGAGATAAAAATTTGTGGATAGCCACAAAAAATCCTAAATTATCAATTTTTATTCGTCCAGGTACGACCAATAGAACCGTAGAGTTACTTAGAAAAACGGATTTTTTCACAAAAATTCTAGCTTCTAAATTGAAAAAATCTAAAAAAATTAAGATGGTGGCTTCTTATTTCCTTCAACAAGATTAAAAAAATCAACTTTCAAGGTTTTGACGTGGAAGTTTACATATATTGTGGGTTTTTAAAATAAAGTTAAAGCTTTTTTCAATGAAGATACGCTCTTTTTCTTTGTAAGATGTATTACATATTTAAAATAAACCAAATTCATGTGTGATATTTCGTATTATTATAACACCAAGTCAAAATTATATTTGTACACGTTTACATCTTGAAAAATGAATAAAAAAAGGAAATGTAACATTCCGGAACTAAAGAAATTCATGCATTTGATTTTCGTTGACATTAGTAGTACTTTCG
The DNA here is from genome assembly GCA_030407085.1 of Trichopria drosophilae. Lineage (NCBI taxonomy): Eukaryota > Metazoa > Arthropoda > Insecta > Hymenoptera > Diapriidae > Trichopria > Trichopria drosophilae. The sequence goes on along the minus strand of CM059587.1, from coordinate 40,495,263 downwards.
TACAGTGTGTTATTTAATTTTGATTTCTTTTTCTTTCGAAACGTTACAGTTCTTACTTAGTAAAAACATGCATGTCATAATATTGTAAAAAATTATCTTTTTGATCTACTAGTAATGGTAAAATGTAAATTTTTGTTTAATCGTAGTGACATAATATTATGTTCTTAATTATTTAGACTTTAAGATAAATAAATTACGAAAATCGTCGGTGTAACGTTTCGTGGCATTGTAACGTCCCATGGATGGCGGACATTTTTAATTCCATCTCGAGAATGGAATGACCTATCGAAATAAACCTAATATCGTACTCATACGGGTACACCTACATAAGTGTAATTAGTGTTTTATTACTTCGAACCTGAACATAAGTCAGACGAGGTATAAAATTTGGCCGACTTGGCCACTCGTCCGTCTGAATGTGTTTTTTTTTTGTACATGCGATAATTCGAATACAAAAATACAGATTACAAAGTACGTAGGACGTTCTTGTTTGGCATGGCCTATCTTACATCTGATTAGTTTTTTGAGTTAATAGAAATATATTAAGGAAAACGATTTAAAAATAGTGAAAAATACACGTTTTTTGCGTTTATTTTCAAAGAACCAGCTCGACCAAAGAATGTTTTCGACAAAGTGACAGAACATCAACTTCTCTACGAAAAAGCTTGCTTATTCTGCATAAAATCAATAAAACTCGACATAATGATCGACGCTAGATAAAAGGGAGACCGATTAAAATATAAAAACCGTTATATTCATTTTCAAACAGAAAATTGGAGTCGCCAAACTGTATAAAAAAAAATCAGTCTGGCGAAACATCATTATGTCTGGCTAGTCTAACCATGATCTCGCCTTAATCTTTCACAGAAATAGTGAACGAGAAAGTATTAGGAACAACAGAGTGGTCGTCACATCGAAATGTTAAGTTTGACTTATTTCGTGACAAAAATGAGAAACACTAACTTAACCCTATTTGGCCGTTTTTGTCCGTCAATTTTAAGCACGGACAATTCTGTTTATACTAACAAAAATTTGAACATTTGTAGACTGGTATTTTCAAGTGTGCTCTTTCAGAATCCGGCACAAAAATGTTGAAAACCACCATTTCCTACCCTATTTTTCAATTTAAAAAAAATATAATTTTTTAAGATAATTTTTTGTTTAAATCGTATTTTTGCTGAGAAAGAGGTCTTGGCGATAATTGACAGCACGAAAACTCCGGCTCAAAATGTCAAAGTAATAAAGTTATACATACAAAAAAATTAATTTTTCATCAAAGGGGTTGTGCGACCACACCTAAAATAACACTTTTACAAAAAATTTTATTGAAAAAATATCTTTCATTTTGTTATCCAAGGTTAAATTTCGTTACCACTCCATAAGATAGGGGTGAAAATCGGCAGTTGTTCAAAAATACTATTTTTGATACGAAAAAGTTCAAATAAATTAAGTTCTATAAAGAAATATGAGCAGCTTTTATACTAAAGACAATACGTATGACAAAGTTATGAAATAATCTCTACTCATCATTGATAGTTTTATGGATGAAGACCGGAAGTAGCACGGTATTTATCATGTTTTTAATTCATTTTAGGTGTGGTCGCATAACTCCTCTACGGCGAAAAATGAATTTCTTGTGTGTATAACTTTATTATTTTTACATTTTCTGCTAAGACCTCTTTCGAAGTAGGGTAGTAAAGGGTGGTTTTTTCAAAATTTTCGTGACGGATTCTGAAAGAGTACACTTGAAAATACCCATTTACAAATGTTTAGATTTCTTTTAGCAAAAATAAAAACAATTGTCCGTGCTTAAAATTGACAGAAAAAAACGGACAAATTGGGTCAATAAGGGTTAACATTGAACGAACGTTCATCCGTTGTAGTTTACGTTAATTAAGTTTCTATCTAAGCTAGTAATTTTTTATTTCGTATTCCAATTGCACTATTTTAAAACCAGGCAGGTGAAAAGGACAGGTATTTTAAGGTAAAAATGCCGTTTGAAATGAGTTTTTATGCATTTGAACCTAAGCCAATCGAATGAGTATGCCAAAATATTGGCAAATATAGATTTGGAATAATCTTTTCCGACGTTTTTATTCTAATTGGTACTGCACTGAATTAACGAGTCTCGAAAACTATATTTCTAGCATTAAAAAGTTAAAGGGGTCTCATGAGGATAGTTTATTATTCCAAACCATGTTTGTATGACAAATACTGCGAATGTTAATCGTAAATTCACCAAAATAACGAAGTAACAAAATTAATACATTTTAAATATTCGATATCACATCAGTATATGCGTTAATATAATTGAGCAGAAATAAATTACAACTATAAAAATACCAAACAATGGGCACAACTTTATCCGTCTTGTGGTGGAAAGAAGCAATCGCCGATTGATCTCGATTTCCAGTCAGCAGATTGGCAAAACAACATTGGCCATTTGACTATCGAAGGAATGGATGTTCTTCCATCACACTTGCAAATCACTAACACCGGTCACACTGGTATTCAATATAAAATTAGAATTTAATCCTCATATTATAACATTTAGTAATATATTCATTTATTGTTTCTTGACGACAGTGCAAATCGATGCAGAATATGCCGATGAAAACCCAGTATCATACAGGGATGGTCCACTGAAAAACGATTACCGATGTGCCAGATTGCAGTTTCGATGGGGATCAACCGACGATGTTGGCAGCGAGCATACTGTTAATGGAAAAAGGTGATATTCGTTATTTAATATGGAAATAAAAATGAATAACAAAAGATGTAATTTGACGAAAACTGTTTTGACTTTTATAATCAATTATATGAAATGTCTCCAAGAAAAGTAAGGATGCACGGAAAAAACTAAATGGTTGAACCGACTAAAAAATAATAATTAAAAAATAATAAATTACACTAAAAATTTTGGGCATAATACCTCAAAAATATTTTCAGTTGCTGCAACTATTTCGAGTATGTTTTCTTTGAAAAATTTTGTTTGAATTTTGTTTATTTCGTCCACCACATTGACCCATACATTTTTCATTTTTAATTAAAACAGCCCCTACAAGCTCAGTTTGAAATTTATATAACCTAACGGGTAAACGATTTTTACGTTAATTATTTAAGTTTCTAAAGGTCAGTTGTTAGCATATTTAACAAATTTGTAATCATATAAGGTAAGTTTGTCATTTGTATAAACTGTCAGAAGGATAGCGAGGCAAAAAATGAGTTGAAATCTTTCATTTTGCACTCGAGGAGTATACAAAATAATGAATGATTATGGTGCACTGCTGGCAGTCTGTGGCTCAAAGGGTTTCTGAACAGAAATAAAGCTTTCAATTTCTACATTCAATTTTATACCGGGTGTTATATCTTTTTATTTCTTCCATTTCCGAATTGTTGAATTTTGTCCCCGTTCATTTTTGTTTCACTTCGGATGGTTAAATTTCTAAGACAATTTTTTTCCTTACATGAAGAATATGTTCAAAAAGATTAAATATAACTTGTGACTATTTATAGATATATATAACACTTTTCATAAAAATAGTGAAATTATCATTTTTACAGTTCACCCATGGAACTGCAGTTGACATGTTATAAAAGAGAATATGGTAATATCGCAAGCGCACAAGACAAATCGGATGGCATAATGATGGTAACTCAATTGGCAGAGGTTTGTATGAATGGAGATCGTGTAATACACACGGAGGAATTTTGCTAGGTTTTGAAGTAAACAAAATAAAATGATTAAATTTACTGTTTCCTGACATTCGAGTATGTATATTATAGAATTTGATACAAAAAAAAACTATTTACTGGATAGTTGCTATCAGTACCATTCTTACTATTATTACTTTCTATTTTTATATTTAACCTAGAAATCTTGATTGTCCGTTAGAACTTTTTAACTGTAGATACCAGTGCCTAATAATCTAACCCAAATTTTATAGCATGTATTTTAATTCTGAATCACGAAAGTAACATTCCAGTTGTTGCAACACTTTTCTTCTGTCATATGTCAGAACTCATTTGTAGTGTTTTGTTTGCTCCATTCAATCATTGTTTCTGTATCCCTAAACACGTTTTGATTTTGCAGAAAACATAAATGAAGATATATTCTACTTTCAATAATAATGACATTAGGGATCATTTTCTTCAAAATACCTAATCCGGGTTCAAAAAAAAACACAAGCTCAGTACCAAAATTAAAGTTAAAAAATATTTTCGGTCAATTTCATAACAAAATGACAATTTTTTTAAAATTAATTTATTTTTCAATAAAAGCACTTAATTAAAAATTGCCGGTCGTCACATTTAAATCCGATAATTAGACAAATAGTTAACGCAATTTTAAGAAATTGAGTAATCGTGTTGTGACGGCCGCCATTTTCAAAATATTAGAAAAATGTTTCACTAGAATATTTTTTACATATATACCTTTCAAATGTTTCTTTTTCATTGTATTCTGTTACATCGGCCACAACTTTGATATTTTTAGCATGGAATGATCTTTAAAGTTTTACTAACCTTTATAAATTTCTTCTCTCATTATATAATGTCCGCACTATCTGGAAATGTTTCAGTTTTTAATTAAATGCGATGAAAATAATTCAGAGTTTTTATATTGTATAATAGAATTAAGGTTTCTTACTTTTAGTTGACAGCCGAGCCTGATAACATAACTAAAGGATTTGATGTACTTGGTAAAATTCTGTCACAAATAAAGGAACCAGGTACCTCAATACCACTAGAACAACACCCTCTTAGCCTTTGGAGTTCAACGGAACTATTAAAAAATAAGACATTTCCTTACGCCAAATACGATGGGTCAAAAACGTCACCACCTTGCACTGAAACAGTCATTTGGTTAATATATAAAAGTTCACCAATGGTCAATCAAGCTACGGTACGTGTTCTTCAAAAGCAAAAAGATTATTAAAAACATTTAAAATCGTAACAATGACTAATTTTATAAATTATACATGATGCTAAGTTATTACGTAATTATGCATACTGGTAAAAATTGAAGCATATTTCCCGGGAAGCCATTTTACGATTTGTACGGCTCAATAAGCGCATTCGTACACTGTATAAAGCTACTCAAGCTTTTTCTGTATGATGATGTTATTGTACATTTAAAATAATATTTTTCTCCACCACCTACGTGATGATTCGCGTTTAAGAAGAGGACACATTGTATACAAAGTTATTCCTCCTGAAGATCCCGAGTAGAATTAGTGCGATTTGACCCCAATAGAAACAGGGCTGGGATACGGCCAGGTTAACCCGATTAAAAATTCGATATATCATTTAACGCATTTCAAGTTGTTCAAACGCGTGATTTTGTACACACGCAGTTTAAAAAGGCCGAACCGTGAAAAAAGGTAGAAGTGGTTGTAACATCTAATAATGTAGAATTAACAACGTGAAAAGTTCTTAATTGTATGTTATATTTACAACTCAGAATATTGTAATTATTTTCGTTTAATTAATTTTGTTACATCTATTTTATTATCCACGAATATTAAAAGGGACTATTCGATTGTAAAAGTACGGTACGTTTGAGGTTATGTAAGGGGATAAAGTATTGAAATAAGGTTTAAGTATTAAAAAATAGTAAAAGGAACAATGCCATGGTCTTGTTTACTACCGAAATAGTTAATGTAACTATTTTCTGTAATTCCGTGTTTTACTTTTCAATTCTCGCCAGGGAAGGTTATTTTTCTAATTCGCTTTATTCAAAGTCAGCTTTGTAAACGCTTAGTAACCATTTACTTTTTTTCCGAATGTATTTAAACCGTACAATTAATGGACGCTTCTTGTACGCTTTACTTCCTCCTAGAGTACGCTTCCATTTTTACTAAGATAGTTTTGCACCGTATAACGATGTATTTTTCGTCATAGTGGGAGTGAAATTCGAGTTTACATCCGAATTAGTGGGAGCCAAATGTAACAGCAGTTTCCTAACCTCACAAGCTGCAAGTTAGGGGTAGACGCCTGTAGTTTAGCTAAAGTGAAGATGCCCTCGCGCTTGTTCTTGACACTTTTGAGCAGTTTTAAAAAATGAAAATGGCATATCCGATATAGCCGACCAAAATTTAGAAAAGAAGTAATTTTTCAACTATTTGCTATATAGGGGTTCTTTCGGCCACTGATTACGAACCCCATGTGGGATTTTCAAAATTTAAAATGGATCCAATATGACCACAGTTTTTAAAAACTTTCATTTTTTTTTTAAATAATTTTGATATATTGATTCCATAAGCTGGTACGTTATTAATTTTCAAAGATATGAGTGAATCTATACGTGTAAAAACATTATCAAAGAATACGCTATGAAAATGATCAACAAGATTTCATCGGTCAAATCTGCAATAACTCGACTATCTAAATTAATTTCTATTCCATTAGAAGTATCCATTTACCCGCGTCAATCTGAAATTCACATAAAAATGCATAATGATCGGTTCATAAGCGGACTTTTATTCTCCAAGAGATGGTATTGTCAAACATGCGACTCAAAAAATAAAAACTTAAAAACAAAATAAAAAAATGGTGACTTCAACAGGCACGTCCTCGTATATGTCTCTGGGTTTGACTAAAAGCTCTGGTCAATAAAATTTACAAATGTATACTAAAAAAAATTTTGCATTAAATTATAATTATGAAAGATAGAAATCCAAATACATGCATCTTCATAAAAACATTGAAAATTTCAATTATTTGTGATTAAATATTCCTTGACGCCCAAAGATCAAATTTCTGATAAAATATATTTTGTTTTAATTTTCATTTACCACATCAGTTCGGCCATTAAAAATTTTGAAAACTTAATAGCAGATACGTCATCAACTACTTAAAAAATTCCTTATACCAAATATGACCTTTTTTAAAATTTTTGGACGGCCATATTGGATCCGCCATTTTCAATTTTGAAAATTTCACACCGTATTCGTAATCAGCAACCTCGAAAACCCTGATATACCGAATTTCTTCCGAAAATTATCCTTTTTTAAAAGTAATTTGTTTATATCAATAATTATTTTAAATAAATTGTGCAATATTATTATTTTCTAACATTTATTAGTCTTAGCCGACGAGCTGGTGTCATATATAGTATTCATATAAATATTCTTATGATAATGTTTAAATCCACCCTAAGAAATACAATCTCTAATAATTACATTTGAAGTCTTCCACGCGTGCTTAAGTATATGAATGGAGCAAAAAAGTATATGTAATTATTTCGGTAGGTCGATTAAAAAAATCTGTGGATTCCAATTGGAACATGGTGTGGAAATAATCCATGACAAGACGGCGCCTGATAGAAACTTTAAAATGCGATAAACTATAAATGATACATCATGTTAAGAATGCAATATATGATTTAATAGTTGGAAACTTAAAATTTTTGGCAATGACATTGTAATTGTGATCCAAACGCGGCATACGATGACCAGACTTAATCCCAAGGAATCTAAGAACTTTTCGCTGCACACGTTCCATCATATTAATTTCCATATGTGTAAAAAATCTTTGAGCTAAATCAACTCTTTGTAAGCCAGAATTAAGAAAAGTAGGTGTCTTTTATGATTAATAATTTATGCCTTTTTTAATTAGAAAAGTATGTTTTCCATTGACACGTAGCGTAAATTTGAATCTTCAGTATCCAAAAATGTCTAATGTATAAGACATCGTTGCAATAGCGACCGAAAGGTAACCTCTATACTCGAATTTTATACACACTATGTCGAAAAATCATATTCGTGTCATGGGCGTAAACACTTTTGCATCAGGAGGGATAACTGATACCCTCCGGAAGGTTTTGCTATCGCCTCCAGCTGTTTTTATGCCCTTGTTATGAAAACATCTGTTTCTGAACTATAACCGTAAAATCCGATTTTACGGCCTACTTTTAAAATGAAATTTCACGGATGACGTGAAAAATGAACCGAAACTTGTACCGAAAAATAATGTTCGACACAAGGCCGTAAGATTTTACGTATCGAAATATTTTATGTCTCGAAAATATCTATTTGGTAAGATATTCTATGTCATATTGGAACTCATTTAATAAAATTTTATTCTTCCAGTTAGCAGAATTTCGAAAAATCAAGTTAGACAATGACGACACAAACAATAATAGGCCAGTTCAAGAAAGAAATGGACGTGAGATTATATTTAGTTATTTGTAAAAATTTAATAATCGTTTTTCGAGCAAGTGTAAATTAATTGAAATAGATATTACTAATTCAATAAAGTTTGTGCAAAAACAGATGCAATTGCTGAGGACACATATCATAATAAATTGGAATAAATCTATATTTTCTCATTCATAATTGATTGGTCACTAATTTAAAAAAATAATTAAAAATAAAAAAACTACTTTTTTATTAAACTTAGAGTTACTTTTGTAAGATAATTTCAAAAAGTGATATGTTTTGCTTAAGGTTATTAAAAAAGGTTCATGTTGGACATACTTTGTTTCTACAAATCTTGAAATTTGTTTAATTTATACAACTTTGACTTATATACTTGTAAGCAAATGAATTGAATCTGTAAATTTTCTTTGACCAATATGTAATGAAAGTTATTTTTATTATTATTAACGCCGATTTTAATAAGTGACTGTAAAAATGTAGACCCATGCAACTGTTGACATCATAAAGGAGCTGTTTTTAATATTTGTTTATATTGCTTAGAACAATCCCTATGGGATATTGAAAGTATGAAGTCATTAATGATTAAATTTTCTATCTAACAATAACCTTTTCAGTAGGATTTTCACAAAATTTTAACAAAAATTTAAACCATGGCTTGTAGGTTAAGTTTACTTTCGATCTGATAATTCAAGTGCAAAACTCCACAAGAACACCTTTAATAGATTCTTAAAAAAATATAGTAGTTGCTTGCATCATATTTCTAGTATAAAATTTACGTGTGTACTTTCGAAAAGATATCCTCCTCCGATATTTCGTTATTTATAAAGATTTTTTCTTTAGATTTCTATTTTTGAAAATAATAGCAAAAGAAGTATTTTTTTAGTTTTTCAGACCTTGAAATTTACCTTGTTCGGATCTTACTGCTCCCTCCTAGGTCCTCCTTTTTAATTATTGTCATTTTATTTTATTTAATATAACATCACAATTTTTAAAACTTAAAGTCTTTGACTGCACTAAGAGAAATTATTTACTAATAGTTGAAGTAAGCTAATTTCAAGGCTCTTACACATTATTATAACAGTAACTGAAAAGTAAAAAACAACAGGTAACTTTCAGACGAAACACCAGCACTTTCCTGCATGCCAGTAATGATATTGTATATCAACACGTATATTTTAAAATTCAACGAGCGTTCATCAATTGTTAATAAATCTTACATTATATTCTGTCGTTTGAACTGCGTACTTATGTCAGCAATGCATCGAAATATTCGCAGAAAATCGGATAACTCCGCGTGTGTATGTTTGTTTATCTCTATTTCGGGGAAACTGCATGCGCGTAAATATGTCACATAATGATCCCAGCATACGACAATATTTAAAATTCTTATATTAACTATTAACATAATAAATTTAACCGAATCTGAGATTACGGTAACTTCAGAATAAAGTGCCTTACCTTAAGAGCATAATTTAAATTCTGTTAGCTTTACTACGAAGCTATTACATTAACTGTAGAGAAACATTTCTCTCTACTGTGCATACAACGCCGTTATTTACATATTTTATTAAAATTAAATATACAAAAATTATTTCGTATTATTCCACCATTTTGCCAGTGATATGAACAATTTATAACAAAAAATCGATTACTGCCGACATAGATTATGAAACAGTAAGTATAGTATCAAAAAGATAGAAGATCCGTGATGCTGCTCCAACGTCGCTGCTCCTTGGTGCTTTTTTCATTGTTGGTGCGAATTTACAGCTTTTTTGTGCACCATCTCAAGTGCCCGTAGATGAACCAGACGTGCAGCAATATTTTAGGCTCTACAACTACTCCCAAGAATCAACTAGTCCCGATAAATTTGTTCTGGTTTGGTTAAAATCTGAATTTATAGATTTTAAAAAAAAAGTATACTTATTACATTGCGATTTTGTTACTTCAACTATTTCAGGAACGAAAAAATATGTTGCATAAGTATATTAAAATATTTACTTAGACTGAAACCATTGTATATATAAAATCTATCGATAAATAAAATACGATTGAAACACTCAGAATTAATATTTACTTCTACCCGACATAGAGATAATGAATTCGATTGAAGTTCTATATACTAAACGGTAAAAATATTCAGATTTAACACACAAGGAAATGCATATACTAGGATCGGAAGGACCAAAGATTTGTAGACCGTTATGATGGAATATGGGTCTTTAAAACATTTAGTGGACCTCATGAGAAAACCAAGTTGTCTATAATCTCTAGTGGTGATATGGGATAAATGATTCTCAAAGGATAATATAATGAGGAAGACATAATTACCCCAAGATCCTTTATCGAGTCAACAGATTGTAACACGGTATTATTAATCCCATACTGATAAGTGCAAGTAATCCTACACTGTAAAAAATGTAAATGAAATTTACAATTTTGTTGTGATTTTCCTGCCTAAAAATATGGTGATATTCCCACGTTAAAAGTTGTAAATTTCCCGCGGGAGGTTAGGAATTTCAGAACAATTTGTAAATTCCCTACACGGAAGGTGGTAAATTTACAACGCAACGCGTTTTTCCGACGCTATAAGTGGGTAAAAATCGAGCCCATTCTGTACATGGTAAATTTACAATATGAGGGGAAAAACTATTGGTGTAGTAAAATTAATTTTTACATTAAAATTCCACATATTTTAGTTTTATTTTGTTTTTAAATGTAAAACAGAGGAATATATTGTAAAATTTATTATAAGATGTATTTTAATATTTTAGAGGTTTTTAGAGCTATAATCTTTTGTCGAAAGAAAACATTAAATCTAAATTCTTTTGTTGATAGAAAAACTTTGATCGAAAGCAAGTTTTAGAGCTATAATCTTTTGTCGATAAAACTTTTGTTGAATGAAAACATTAAATCATAAAATCTAAATTCATAAATTATTAAAATAACAAATTATTATTACAAGCCACTACAATTGCTTCAGGAGTACGTGCATAAATTTTACCACGTAATGTAGAGTTCAAATCACCTGCCCGCTTAAAGGCTATATGGCGCTTTAGTACATAACCTAAAATTTTTCCTATATGTATTTTGTTGTAAATTTACTATTCTCTTGAAGAATTTAAACTTCTCTACGGTGTAATATTACCGTAACCTGTAAAATCCACTTTCAATTGTAAATTTACAATCACAAGTTGACATTTACAAAGGTAAAAAAGTAATATTCACAGTGCCTATGTAAATTTACAATAATATTGCGTAAAAGTCCTACTTGCAGCATGGGCAATATTGTGTCCAACTCTACAAGTTGTAAATTTACATTTCCATTTTTTACAGTGTAGATCTACAAAATCTAAGAAGCCTACACTTCTCTAAATTTAAGGAAAGGCTGTTTGAGATACACCAATTAACCATGCAAAGCCTCGAGATCCCCTTGCACACGGCCATTGCATCATTGAGAGACAGTCAGCATAAAGCATTTTACAAGTTTTTATTTTGTTTAACGCATACCTTTTTTAAAGAAATATATTTTATGCCGACGGAATCTATTCTCTATAAAGAAATATCTTTTGTATATGTTATTTTGCAAAAATGCAAGCTATCTGTCGCAAAAAATCAATACGCTATATTTTTAACCGACCTGAAAAAAGAATGCGGTTCTGTATACAGTTTCTTGTATATTTTTCATATTGTATGTTCAACCATATCGACAGTTATTGAATAAATTTGATTACCTCCAGGTCAGAGTATGATGATGTAATCTAGGGGAAATCGATGCTGAAAGGAAAAAGTTTTAAATATTTTAATTGTTTCTTAAGTTTTAAAATGTTAACTTTAAATCTATGGTTAAATTAAACTTTATGTAATGCGATTTTGTAAAAACAGATTTCTAACATAAAATAAAGTTGACAGTTTTTCACCTACATTGATATTAGGTTAGTTCCAGAAACGAAGAAATTTTGAGAGGTCGGACACGGTTTTTGTTAAGGGGAGAGGCAAAACAATTGTTTAATCGTAGTGTTAAATGAAAAATAACAAGAACTGCGGGTAAACTCGTTTAATGTCCAATAATAAATAATAAACAAATAATAATTATTAAAATATCGTGCAATTTAATATCTGAACTTAAAAAGCATACACTTCGAAAAAAATATTTGAACAAAACAGTTTCAATATGTCGGCGAAACACTTGTAAAAGTTTCCCAAATTAATCGTATGCCTTAAGTGAGTGTTGAACGAATCAAATCAATAAAATATATGCTCGTACATAGAAAATAGTGGAGGAAGAATGCCGGAACTCAAAATAGCCACTATTTTTTTAAGGAAACAATTGAAAAAGTGTAAATTTCTGTAATAATTTTGAATTTTCACATTTTTTAGTTCAAATTTGTACTCAACAACCTCCATGCAACGAATTTCATATATAATTCGAATAGCTCCTTAAAACGCTTTTGAACATCATATTTGAGCCGCCGTTATTAATTTTCAAATTCTGAATACAGGTTCCTAAATCATTTAATCCGAAAAAAAGAATATTAATAATAAAAGATTTACAATACTAATGTGCCCCTAAAACGGTTATAAGAGCGAAATGAGGGCAAGATCGATGTAACATTAAATGAAAAACATGGACGATAATTAAACAATAAAACTTTTTCTTCTCAGAAGTACAAATTACTGAGGGGTTGGGTGCAATAACAGGTTGCTATAGGTCAATTTTTATAAATTTTTCAAATTTCAAGTCTCTTAAATGATTTCCTTGTGCTGTATGCATATCATTTTAACGAGCCTTTTTGCATCAGTTAGGTACGTCAAACACTTAGATTTACACGTGAGGTAAGACGAAAATATTGAATAGTTTTGTGCTATTAAAATAATTAAATTGTTGAAAGTATTTACGATTCAGACTATCACTTTATAGCAGCTGCTTTACACCCATTATTAATTTCCCAGCACATGAAAAAGAATTGAAACGAATTACATACGATTTATTTCGGTTTCTTAGTCATTTTCATTCTAATCCGATATAATACGTGAATAAAACATAAATATAACCTAAAAATTTCGCCGGAACTAAGTAATAATAATATATGTGAAGGTAAACAATCCCTCATGGACGTAACATTTGTTTTTCTTTTTTCTTAATAATAACAAAATATATATCAAATCGATGAACTACGAATTAGATAGATAGAATTGGAAACGTATTTCTGAATTCGTTCTTATTCTTTTTCGTTTGTTGAGGAGCGTCTAAAAAAAATCATTAAGAATTTAAAATTTTACAAAAACTCGCAGCCATTTTCACTATTTCTCATTTTTTCTTTATTTTTTATAAGTTTGTTAAATATATTTTAATATATCCGATTGAATGGAAATATTGATATATAGGCATAAAAAGTAGAAAAATAATGTGGTTATATGTTGATGATAAATATAGTTATTCAATAAATGGATGCCCAGCCGAAATGCATAAAACGTATGTACATATTTAAAAGCTGGGACATTAATATTTTATTTTTATTTTTACGTAGAAATCCAAAATGGAAATTATAAAACATTCTGTGGTTAAATTGAGGTCTGGTGATATTATAATATTTGCAAAATGCAAGAAACATTTTGTAAATTGTTAATGTCTTCCGCTGATTTCCCATCCGACATTATCTGCATTTATAGTTAATTTATATGAATTATTTCGATACATATTCGGCCATATTTTCATTCTTATCCAATTGCTTCAAGTTTTGGGCTTGCCGATTCCGAACTTGCCATTTGAAAATTTAAATAAAATAGTGATTTTTTTTTAATGCAGAGGACGAAAAATATTATAAAAATATATATTTCGTTTTTAAATACCATCATCAAATACCATCGTAAACTCCGAATCTTGCGAAAACTGTTTTCAAAAACCCAGCTTTTGGATATTTTTTGGAAAAATAAAAAAAGGCTATATCACTTCTTTTAAGTACAAAAATGGGGTTAAACTTCTTCGAAAATTGTTAATACAATTCAACAAAAAGTCTACTTAAAAATTACTTAAATTGAGGAATGTTGTGGAGTATTCTGGACACTTTCCAAGCAGGAAACTCCTCCAGAAATCTCTTTTATGAGAAACATTATCGTGAGAAATGTAATCACGCCATCTTTTAGCTTATTCTTGTATCATCGTGAATTAATTTAAATGTACAGAGTTTAGTTATTAATATAAAAAATATAAATTTGACGTTTCGAATTTTTGAGAAATTATAATATACCTTGTAAATGAACATCGACTAATGTTTTGATTTCTTCTTTTTTTGTAAGCTACACCTGCTATTTTAATTCGACAATATTAGATACTTTACTATAATCTAAAATAAAAAATAAACAAATAAAAGGGAATTTAATAGCTGTATATGATCATCGATCCGAAAATAGTCCGTTTTATACAGGTCAATTTTATTTTTGTTCTTCAAAACTAATATTTGTTCGCTTAATGACTAAAGCACATCAAATGCGACCCGTGAAAAAAAAACACATTTCAAAGTTTAAAATCGAATTAATCCGCAAATTAGTGTATTCTAAATCGCCATTCCATGTTATCTATTTTTTTCTCAATTATAAAACGATATAAAAATTTATCGCAATTGTTAGATCAAATAACGCAGTAGCAAAATAAAATCTTCAAATAAAAAGATAATGCATATCAATTTACTATGAATTTATCGTTAATTCCCGCATAATATAAATCAACAAAAATAACAAATAATTTTTTCTTATTAAACAAATAAAAGTCGTAATTAGCGGCTGTTCTGGATAAATTTAAAGAAAAATAAATCTATTATCTGTATAAATATGGAATATATGGTATATATTTGATCGAAACATAAATTTCAAGTCAGTGTGATAATCAGTGCCGGGAATAATTTGTTATTGATTATAAAATGTAAGTTGAATTCCAAGTTCTAAACAAAATTTCTTTTTATAAAAATATAATTTTTTATTTTGTAACGTTGTTATATAAAATTTATTTCAATATATTTTATTTCCAGAGTATTGAAATACTATGTTTTCCGGCAAAATCTGCACATTTTTACTTCTGTTAGTGGCAGCATCTGCATTTGCAGGTTTGTATAGTATATTTTTTGCGATTTTCTATCAATTAACTTTTAACACATTTGGCTCCAAAATCTCGTATCAAGCTTCATGACAAAAATTACACATTACACTTGTACATTAGAGTTTTAAACGATTAAATATGAACACGATATTTATTACCGAATGTGTTCTTTTATTCAACGCATATAAATGAAATTTCTCTAAACTTATACTTAATATATTTTTATTAATTAATATTTATTTTATTACTTTTAATTATTTTTTAAAATAAAATGTAAAATAAAAAAATTTTTATTAAATAATAATAATAAAATATATAATAATATATCTGGCATCTCCAATAAGAAATATCACGGCCTATATTTTCTTTTATAACAATTTCCATATATTACATATTATGAAATAATAATAATACATTTTTAAGTTAAACAAAAATTTCAGTCGATTGGACGTTAGTTTTTTTAAAGTAAATTAAAATTAAATAAAAAAAGAACTATGTCTATGAGAAACATTGTTTATGTTTTGAATTACGTTAAAGACACTACAGTTTTATTTTTTTTAAATATGGATGTAATCGTCCAAGCCCCTCTTTGAGAGTATTGATGAAACTTATTCCGTTTTTTATATTTGTCCCCTCTTACTAGTAATTTTCACTCACTTTTATTTATAATACTTTTCGCCACAGTAGGCGTAAAGTACGCTTTTACGCGCACTTACTAGGCGTAAAGTGAAAAATTCGGGGAAATGTGACTTGGTTATGAATATACAAATATACCCCTCTCACTTGGACAATCAAGACTCTCTCCATTACTGTAAACAATAACTCGTATGTTTATATGAGAATCAATAGAAAATCCGGATGAAATTCCCGTAAAACCAAAAAAAAAAAAAAAACAATGCAAGCAAACAACAGTGAAAATGTCAACAATGCAACCGTTAATAATAACGACACATCGAAAACATTTACGTTCAATCTTCATTTCAATAATTGAATTAATTAATTATTAATATAAAAGAATACAATGTATTTGTAATACAATAAGAAATTATTTATTATGTAATCTAGTTCAAATTTAGTGTTATAGATTAAATTCTATTCTAGTTTAAACATTTTTTTCTATTTTAATCTAAAATTTTGTTGCCAATAAACATAATAATAACGTTTAAAATTCAATTAAAATCACGAGTTGAAAATTATTTATTAAAGTTTACAAAACTACAAGTTTACAAGTTCTACACGCTACAGCATCAATTAAAATCAAGAATCACTAATTAATAAATATTTTTCTACTACTTTATTCTAAAACAAAATACACTTTTAAGCATGTATATTCAAGTATCGGGGGGCTTCGCCCCCCCCCCCCCCATTCCCCCTACTTGCTCCTGCCCTTCCGCTCTCCTACTGTTGTCTTATGCTTTTCCTAATATGGAAGCGTCTTTCCGGCTTTGCCGTCCCTCGGGCATGAGAATTGCCTGCGGGCGTAAAGTCGCACTTTACGCCCACCGTACGAAAATAACTATTTAATTTATAAATTTCTAAAATGCACCGCAACTCTATCTTATCTCTGCAGATCATGTTTATTGTTTTGAGTTTTGAAACCGATTTCATTCGTTCGGTATGTTTCGGTTTGGACGAAAAAAGGAAAAAATATATTTTTATTAATTAAAATGGTTTTGTAATCAAGTTCAAATCTAAACTGATATAAATAACTTGTCATTTCACTAATATGTAATAAATTCTACTATTTATTTAGTCCTAACCCTTGCTAGATTCGAGTAGTACAAATAACTATCTCGTAGTACATGTTACCACATAAATGATGAAAATGACCAATTGATTATCGACTATTTCTACGACAGCAAATATGACTAAATTCTTCTCTCAGTGCAATCACACTGCAACTATAAAGAATATTAAAGCACCAAAGTAATCATACAGTTTCATCATAGAGTCCCGGTATAATGGCTTCTCGCTATATTTGCATCCCAGCATATTTGACCGCTTCCGTCCCGTTATATTTGTCTGTCACAAATCTCTTTTCCCCCACTTTGCGAGCTACGGCCTTAGGAAGGACCTACTGTGACGTCACGAGCATAGCGCAATTGAGGAGAGTGGGAGAAGCGGCGCTCCCCTTCTTTTGACAAATATATCGGGACTCTATTGTATAAAAAATAAATAAAAAAATCTTTATTACGATTTGCAATAAATTCAGTACATACATTATTTAAATTCACCTTGTTAATTTACTCTGGTGTCAAGATTTGAACTATTGAGATAGTTTTCACATATAGTACACAATGATGAAAACTTCATTTGTGTACTATAAGTGAAACCCATCTCAGTAGTTCCATTTTTCGCCACCAGAGTAACTTAACATGGCAAATAATAGTTAACTATCTGTAACAATTATAAATGCAGATACAAGGAGATGGACTTACAAGACAGGTTGGGATATAAGTTATCCAAGCTGTGGAGGAGGTAGGCAGTCGCCTATTGACATCCGAGAAGACATAGTTGATCATACAATTTCATACGGTCGTCCCGTGAAATTTAATAGATACGATGTTGTACCTGTAGAAATGCAACTTGAAAATAATGGACAATCTGGTACGTATATTTACTATAAATAACGCATTTCATGTTGGCGGATAAAATAATCAAAACTATTTTTAGCGGTTCTGACGGCTGCATATGATGTCGATACACCAACCATCAGTTCCGGTCCCTTCCGTGAAGAATATATCTTTTCTCATTTGCATTTCCACTGGGGTACTAATGATAATGTCGGAAGTGAGCACTTATCTAATGGAAAAGCGTTAGTACAATTTTTAAAAATAATTAATATACTTTATAAGGGTGTATAATAATGCCATGATTTAATACAGGTGGCCAATAGAAGTTCATGTTGTACATTACAAATCAGAATATGGATCCATGACAGAAGCTGTAAAATATCCAGATGGTTTATCTGTAATTGCTTTATTTGGAAAGGTAAATTTAAAACAAAAATGTTGCGCTTTTTTTATATATTAACCCTTCTTTGCCCAAAAGCAAGTACGTCAACATCAACTCAGTTTCTACAGTAGAAAGAATTTTTTTAATTTTTGGAAAATACATTTCCGACTATTTTGAAGTGTGCTCTATCGATTCCCGTCAACGACTATTTCTGCAAAAGTTTTTCAAAATAAAAAAAAATTTATATTTTTTTTAGGTTTTTTTCTTATTTTTCAAGATTTTCTCCACCGAAACGGATTTTAATGAATGAAATGCATATATAAAAAGTGATCCCCATTTTTGAACATAAATAATGTACTAGAATATTTGTTAGAAGCAATGGCCGATTCAAAATGGCCGCGAAACGATGCACGTTTTTTAAAATGATTAATTCCTTGAAATAGAGAGCATAGAAAGTTTTCTTTTTTTTTAGTTTTATAATGATGATATGAATATTGAAAGGTTATGGACGAAAATTATAATAATTATATGCATATATGTTCATCTTTGAAACAGACTTATGCAACAACTTTGCATATAAGAGATACAATTTACAAACGGTGGCCATTACGGATCCGCCATTCAACTCAAAATTATTATAATTTTCGTCCATAACTAGTAAATATTTATATCAATATAAAAAACGTAATAACAAACTTTCTATGATCCCTATTTCGCGGAATTAATAATTTTGAATAAATTTGCTTCGTTCCGCGGCCATTGTTAACTTAACCCTTTTTGGCGCAAAATGAGAGAAGCAGATACGTCAACATCACCTCAGTTTCAGCAGTAGAAAGAATTTTTTTTTTAATTTTGGAAAATACATTTCCGACTATTTTGAAGTGTGCTCTATCGATTCTCGTCCAGAAAATGGCCAAAAGACGACTATTTTTGCAAACATTTTACAAAATAAAAAGAAAAGGCCATGTTTTTTTTAAAATTTTTTTTAATTTTTCACGATTTTCTCCACCGAAATGGATTTTAATGAATGAAATGCATATATAAAATGTGATCCCGATTGTTGAACATAAATAATATACTAATACAATATTTTTTAGAAGCTTCTAAGGGTTAAGTTAAACATTAATTAAAACTATATTATTTTTCTTCTTTTACAGAAACAAAAAGTCACAAATCCAGGCCTTCAAAAGGTGGTCAATGTTCTAAAAAGCATAAGAAACATTGGAAATAAAGTCGATATTGAACCATTCCCATTATCATCATTACTTTTTGGTAAAGGTGGTCCAACTAAAAGTTCTAATAAATTTTATATGTACGATGGCTCTCTAACTACACCTCCATGCCATGAAGCAGTTATTTGGTTATTGAAACAACAACCTATTTCTATTAAAGATTCAGCGGTACGGTCATTTTTTCAGTTTATATACTTTAAGATATTTAAAAGTAAATTTTCTAATGGTTAAAATTTCTTATTTCAGTTGAAAGCATTTAGAACACTTGGCTTATCACAGAACGATGATCATAATTACAGACCAGTACAACCCATAAATGGACGCAAACTCATTATTGTATAATTCATTGTTATGGAATATGTAAAATTTGTTTTTATATTTATGTTTATCATATAAATGTAAATATTTTGTTGTATATTGTTTCGAAAAATGTTATTGAATAAAAAAAATAATTATATAAGAATTTTTTTATTTAACCCGTTCACGTCCGTGGGACATATGTCCCACCTCCAACACCTCAACATCTTTGAAGAAAATTAATATTTTTTAGTCAAATTTAGTGCGTTTTATTCAGGAAGTATAGGACTTGAAAAACATGTAACCTAGATCGTATTAAAAAATTCGTATTGTTTAAAAAACACAAATTGTTAAAACATTTTTCAACCGCATCAAAATTGTTACTCGGGGGTTTCGTGGTCGCTGAATACCAATCGGGTGTTAGTTTTCTAAAATTCAAAATGGCGGACAACAAATGCAAAAATGAATCGGATTGTCATGAAACTTGCTCCTCTGGATTTGTTGGGGTCACTGATTACGAATATGACATCAGTTTTCAAAAATTCAAAATGGCGGATCCAAGATATATTTGGATCATATTTGTAATCAGAGATCCCAAAAACTCCTGAGTAACGATTTTCAAGTAAATTCGATCAATTTGTAAAAAAGTTATCCGCCATTTTGAATTTTGGAAATCTGACATTCGATTCGTAATCAGCGACCCTAAAAACTCCTGAGTAACAATTTTTAAGTCAATTCGATCAATTTGTAAAAAAAGTTATCTGCCATTTTGAACTTTGGAAATCTGACATCAGATTCGTAATCAGCAACCCCAAAAACTATGAGAACCGTAGCTCATTAGTTTTTTCTATCCAGTCAGTTTTGCCTGTATGTGAATGGGTTAATTTTAAGAAATAAAAACATTTTTTTTTATAAAACTTATTGTTTCCATTTTTCCAAACTGATTTGCAGTAACAAACGAACAAAATAATGAATCTTAAAAATAAAAGAAGGGCATATGAAAATATAAGACTTCTAAATAATATAAGAATACAAACACTTTTAATTCAATGTTAATTTAACATTATTGTGTATTCATTATCGATGGATGATGTAAAACAAAACACAAGAACTGTGGTCACAACACTTTTCTCAACATCATAAAAAAGAGTAGATAAATACAAATATTTTTAAGTTCGTAAGTTTTCGACACTTTTTACACAAGAAACTAACATTTCACACGACTACCTTCGTTTTCTACCACCAGCTTTGGTGCGGAAGTCTCTGTTTTTCTTTCCTGCTTTAGGTTTCTTCGAGCTCTTCATTTCTTTAACACGACCAGCTTTTCCAGATTTTCTCGGTGTTTTCTTTATGCCGCCCTTTGGTATTTCAGAATCAAACTGTCCTAAAGACGCAGTTGACGTTCTAGCAGCCACTACAGCTGTTGTCAATTGTTTAGAATCTTTGAAAGGTTGCGCACTTGGTACACCAACCTTCGGAATCTTTACATTCTTTGCTTTAGCAATATTTCGCATACGCTGAAGCTCATTCTTGGATCTGCGTTCTATTTTCTTTGCCTCTGAAGCAGTAACAGGATCTTCTTTTGCTTCTCCATTCTGTCCAAGCTCAACGCACCATTCTTTTTGCCGATCAGCATCGGCACGTTTGAATCCGTAAGCTGGAATCCATTTCTGGAGAAGATCGTCCCACTTAAGTTTTGATTTACCCTTCTTTTTAGTGGTAATACCCTTTTGTTTAGCGTACTGTTGCCATTTGGTCAGGGGTTTCGGTTGTGGAACTTTCCTTGCACGAGGTAAAACGAATGTTGCTTTTGGAAGTTCTGCTAGGATTGTTTCTTCGAGACTTTTTGTTGGTAACTCCCAAATTTTGTTAATTAATAACTGCGTGTTATCTCTTGTTAACTTTTTCAAACTAACCTCAATGTCATTTGCATTGTTCGGCAACTTGAAGTTATTGTAGTCGGATGCTAGGAGACTACCTACGTCAATATCCAATTCCATTTCTTTTTCGACATTGATGGATTTTAAATTTCCTTCTTTATTTTCATCAAGAATTTTAGCAACTACGTCCATTTTTGAGACTTTTATTTTTGCACGTGCTTTTCAGAAATTGTTATGTATTAATGTACGTAGTGTACACTATGTACACTGTACAGTACACTGGAAAACATTTCAGAGTAAAATTACTGCGCTGAGAGTAGGTATGTCTGAGAGTAGAAAAGTAATTACATACATAGGTAGTTGTATAGTAGTCCCTGTCCTAATTCATCTTGTCCTAATTCGCTCTCTATCTTCACGAATATTACCTGTCCAAATTTACAATTTCTCCTCCGTTCCTCTACCCACTACGGTTGCTATAGTGAGAGGAAAACAAACAAGGAGGAGAAAAACGTGAATTAGAACGAGGCCGCTATTTTTTAAAAACCAACCGCATGAATTAGGACAGACTACTGTATACAGGGTGAATTCCTAACGGCGGAACATAGGGTATCCCATGTTATTCCGCTTAGCCAATGACGGTGGAGGATCACTGTGAAATCCGACTACGTCGACCAATCGAATGCGTCGATGCGTTATGTTAAAAAATATCAAAACAAACAGAATAAGTATAATTCCAAAAGTTATTATATTTTCGTAATTTTACGTTTCCATGCAAACTGACTGACAAAATGAATTATTTGTTAAAATTCAAAGAAAAAACTTGCGATTACATATCACAGCTAATTTTTAATCGCATGAAAAATTTGGCAAACAGTTTACGAAATACATTAAAGTTTTTCCGTTGGCTATAATCATATAATTCATTTTGTCAGTCATTTTGCATGCAAATGTAATATTACGAAATGAAAATAACTTTTGGAAGAATACTTACATATTATTGTTTTAACATTTGACTCCCTAACGCAGCGACGTACCTAATTGGCTGACGCAGTCGGATCTCACAGTAATTCTCGATTGCTATTGGCTGAGCGGAATACCTTGGAATGCCCCATGTTCCGCCCTTAGGAATTCACCCTGTAGTTGTAAATGTACTCCACCGCAAGACGGTAATGTGACTTACCGCCGACTTCGACGGGAAGGTCGGGAAGGTTGACATTTATAATCGGTGCAGTAAAATTACAAAAATTAGATTTAGGGGGTTCTAAAGTGGTTCATCGGTAAAGTAGAAAGTTTTACTAAAAAATGTAATTTAAAGGCGACTAATAACAATTTTTAAATTCTGGCTCTGTAAGTGCAATTCTAAGCACTATGAACAGTTTCCTAGAAAATACCAAAGATATTAATTGAGAACTGACCTAGAATTTTCGGAAATAAATAAAAATCAGTTATTTCCGAAAATTCTGGATCAGGTTTCCATTAATTTCTTAGGTATTTTTTTAGGATACCGTCTATAGTAATTAAAATTGCCCTTACAGAGCCCAAATTTTTAAAAATCGATTCAGTCATTTTATTTACGATTTTTTGTGAAAATTCCTACCTTATCGTACGAGCACTTTAGAATCCCCTTAAAATTACAATTATTGCAATAAAATCGCAATTTCTGATGTAAAATTACATTCGGATTTTGCTCTTGCATTTGAAGGTTAAGTGGTCTGTAAATGTTATAAATATATTTTGTAGTATTTTTAATGGTATTATTTATTTAGCTTTGTGTTACTTTCAAAGGGTTTCAGGATATAAAAATAAATGATTTTTCGAGAAATGCATTTAAGGGGGTTCTAAAATGGTCCGCCGAGAAGGTAGGAAATTTCACTAAAAATGTAAATTAAACATGACTGAGTAGCATTTTTTAAATTCCGGATTTTTAAGGTCAATTCTAAGCACTATGAACAGTTTCCTAGAAAGTACCAAAGATATTAGTTAAGAACTGACTGAGAATTTTCGGAAATAAGTGATTTTTACTTATAACATTTACAGTTGTCAATTAATTTCTTTGGCATTTTCTAGGATACCGTCTAAAGTAACTAAAATTGCCCTTACAAAGCCCGAATTTTGAAAAATCGATTCAGTCATTTTTTATTTACGATTTTTAGTGAACAATTCTTACCTTATCGGACGAGCACTTTAGAACCTCCTTAATTTATTAAATTATAAAACGAAATAAACACTTATAAAATAAACATCACAGTAATTGTTTGTTATATGTAAAAGATATAGAAATGCAAACTTTATGCGTCAATCACATCGCTTATTTTAATGTTTTGAAGCTTTCTAAAAAATCTTTGATCTTTTCTTATTCTTTATGCTATCGATTAATATCTATACCCTGGGATTACGAAACGTAGCAGTTATGTAATATAATTACATAATAGTTACATTGTTACGTAAATGTTACATAGTTGTTACATGACTGTTACTTTCGTGTTTGCAAGGTATACACCTCGTGAGTTCGTAAACGCGTTCTGCGACAAATATTACTGTGGAAGATTGTAGTTTTACAATACTGGTTATTATTTTCAGTCGAATAGTAAAACTACTACATATATACTCTCAGAGTGGGTAATTAAAATTACAGTACAACCCCTCAATTATGGCCCTCTCAATTATGGCACCTCGAAATGATTGCATGCCGGACCTCGCATGTTGCAGTTATAAATTTGCCACAGGTTATTTACAGAAAATTAAAATTGTGCAATCTCAAAATGGAAGATTGTTCCGAAGACAGCATTTTGGAGTTGGCGACAAAAATTCTGTACATTTTACTAATGCATCGTACTTTCTGATTTGTGTATTATATTTAAAAATGTAATATAATTTTTATACACATACATGTTGTGTATGTATGTGTGTACTAGATACCCTGCTTTAAAAAACGGATAGGAATGGACGCATATGAATAGAAATGTTATCCAAAATTCGATCATTTCTATCCATTTCAATCCGTTTCTATCCAATATACTCATATTTATCCGAAAATATCCGTAAAAAGTTTTACAACTTATTCCAATTTTGTAAGAATCTTTAAAAACCACTAATTTCATCCATTGTTATCCGACCTAACGGATACACATTCTTTCCACTTTCATCCGAAGACTATCTTATCCGTATCTGTCCACTAATCGTATACAGATCCTATCCAATCTAATCCACTGTACCATCCGAAAATGAAATGTAAAATTGTATCCATTTGTATCCTATCGATTAAACGCCAATCCTTTCCACTTTCATCCGAAGATTCTATCTTATCCGTCTCTGTCCACTAATCGTACACAGATCCTATCCAATCTTGTCATCAAGAGATCGGATAGAAACGTATTCACTGACGAGGAGAGCATCCGGTCGATAATGGATACAGTTGTCATGAAGACATCGGATAGAAACGTATTCACTTGCGAGGAGAGCATCCGGACGATAATGGATACAGTTGTCATCAAGAGATCAGAAAGAAACGTATTCACTGGCAATTTGAGCGCCTGGACGATAATGGATAAAGGTGTAATCACGAGATCGGATAGTAACGTATTACATTTAGTACGGACAATAAATGGAAAGAATTGGATAAAAATGAAACGGATGGAACATGATAAACTTGTACATGGTAGATTTCGGATAGATAAGTATTAATTTGGCATACTCATCATTTGCGGATGGAACCGGATTGGAACTTTTCGTAAATCAGTTGGATGTAAACTTATTATTTTTCTATCCAATATTCGGATAAAGAATGATTAAAATAATACGTTTAGAAAACAGGACGCAAGCGGATTGACTTGCAATCCTATCCATTTCTATCCGTTTTTCTAAGCAGGGTACGAGCTGATATCTGATTGGTCGTGATTTCAAAGCAACTAGTTTCTGGTGATGCTCTTTACAAGAGATATGTTCTATATATTTTTCGGCCATAATTGAGGGGTTACCATAAAATCGGCTTGCACCGACCCGGCCATAATTGAAGGCTTGTATTGTACTCTCAGAACAACAATTTTACAATTTTTGTAGTAATTTACATTTTTTCGTAGTAAAATATTAAGCAGAATTGAAATTTTGCCACTCTCAGAGATGCGATTTTACGATGTGAGCTGCACTGAAAAAAATCCCTTTGTAAAATTACTAGGGGAGTTGTAAAATTAAACCAGTTTTACTAGCGAAAATGCGTAATCACAACTTTGAAAAGTGTAACATTTCTATTTGGTTCGGTATCATACCATTGCAATAGTGATACATATTGCAACAAAATTGTAAAATTGCTATTCTCAGAATGGGTCGTAATAATTATCTATTCTGAGAGAGTAGTAATTTTACTACTCTGAAAGTTGTAATTTTTACTACTTTGGAAGCAGTAAATTAAAAGATTAATGTAAAAACACGATGTCAATTTTACAATTTTCCTAGGGATTTTAATACTCTCAGGGTGTGTCGTAGAAGTTATACCTACCCTCAGAGCAGTCATTTTACACTAGAATGTTTTACAGGGTACAGTAGATGGCGCTGAATTCTGTTTGGAGTTTTGTATTTAAAAACACGTCAAAACATCCAATTTTCATTGGTCCGCCATGTTGTTTCAAACTAAACACAAAGTACGCGAGTGGGAGCGAGATAGATATACATAACAGATCTTTTCTCTTTCATAATTGTGTCAAAAACGTGGGAGATTCACTTTTGCTGTCCTCCCGTATGTTTAGATTTCTTTCATGCATGCTTTCATGAAAAGTGTGTTTTATTAATTAAACATTTCATTAGTAATTAATGAAGATTAATTATTCGCTTTAATCAGATATCATTCGTGGGGGAAGATGTTAACTTCTAAAATTTTTTTTAGAAAAACGAAAGGTGGAAATATTTTTAAGGTTAGTTTTATAACAACTTTGATTATTAACTTCTATAAACTACAAAATTTTATTTATTCGGTAATTAATTGAGAATTATGTTAAAAACTTAGGTTGTTAGAGAACATTACCTTCGAGATGACATTTGGTGTGGATCCGAGGCATGCGAGAAATGCTCCTGCCGAGGAATCGATACTTTATTGGACAACGAAAAACCAGGAGCCACAAGTTCTTTATTTCCTAAAGCTCATTACTTACTTCTGGACACAAATATTGTTCTTAATCAAGTACTTTAATTTTAATAACATTTATGAATAAATTGATTTTGATAAATCATTAACGAAGTTACATTTTAGATAGATATATTGGAAGAAAATGTTTTATGCAACGTAATCATTCTCCAAGTGGTGTTGGAAGAAGTCCGCCATAGAAGTTCAAATGTTCATAAGAAATTAAAAGAAATTATTGCAGACCCAAACAGAAAGTTTTATGTGTTTGTTAACGAACACCACAAGTAAGTTTCGTTTATGTAATTTTCATCTACATTTGTCAAATATATAATTCTGCATTAATTAATAATTTAAGAGATACATACGTCGAGAGAAAACCTGGCGAATCAGTGAATGACAGAAACGACCGAGCCATTAGGCTTGCGACGAAATGGTACAATACTCATCTCAGTGCGCAAAAAATTCCAATAGATGTAGTTTTATTGAGCGACGATGCTGATAACAGAACTAAAGCTATCGAAGTTAAACTTCCAGTTGCCACAAGTAATTTATTCGTGTATTAAAACAAATAATTTTTGTCAACCTTATATTGTCATATTTTTAGTGGAAGAGTACATTTCATCACTGGAGAATCCAGCATCTCTACTCGACAAAATCTGCAGAAAAAGTTACGTTCTGGAAGGAGAAGGCAAACAAGCAATCTTTCCGTGTCATTTAGCTCCCTCGCAGATACACGACGGTATCAAGAACGGAAAACTTGTTCAAGGCACATTTTTAGCTTCGCGAGAAAATTTCCTCGAGGGAAGCGTAAATGTCGAAGGAATGGAGAAATTTGTAAGTAATTTCCGTTTTTAAAAAAATATTACATAATTCACAGGCAATTGGATTTGTTAGATTTTGGTACAAGGAAGAGTTGGACTGAATCGTGCTGTTGACGGAGACACTGTCGCCTTGGAACTTCTTCCTGAAGACGAATGGTCTGCGCCGAGTGACATAATTTTGCAAGACGAAGTTGAAGAAGATCCTGGCGATGTCTTAGATGACGAGAAAATTATAACTCAGGCCAAACCGTCGAAACCTATTGAAAAAATACCAACGGGAAGAATCGTTGGTATTATTAGACGAAAATGGAGGCAATATTGCGGAATTCTTCAACCGAGTCATAATAAAGATGTAAGACAATTATTCTATCGTCAATACAGAGTTTAATACACATAATAAATTGACAATTTCCAGAATACTCGTCACTTGTTTGTACCGGCAGAAAGAAAGATTCCGAAGGTCCGGATAGAAACGAGACAGGTAGAGATCCTGCGTAAACAACGAATCATTGTAGCAATCGACTCTTGGCCAAGAAACTCTCGATATCCTCTTGGACATTTTGTTCGTGCTCTAGGAGAGATCGGAGACAAAGACACGGAGAATGAAGTTTTACTTCTCGAACACGACGTTCCACACAGCAGATTCTCTGACGAAGTCCTCAGTTTCTTACCGAAATTACCATGGATTATCACACCTGAGGTAGGTTTTCTTATCTTCCATTTCTTTCCGTGCTTTCCCGCGATATGTAACTATCGTTGCTGTCAGACGCCAGCAATGTAGGTTCTCCAATTCTAGCATCGGTAAAAAGTGTCTGATTCGTAAAAATTCTTGATTAAATTTCAAAATACGCGAAAAAGGAATATATTTTTTAAGTGGAATACTAACTTGTAGAACGGACTGCATTTCGGTACGAAAATTTTCAATCATTTGATTTCCTATCGAAGAACCGCCATTTTCAATTTCGTATTTTATCACTGCACTCGGCACCAAGTTTAAGTCTTCTTGATTCGATTCTTCCGATGCGTTTTCTATCAGCGGATAGAAATTTGAATTTCCTTCGCTGTTTACAGGAAAAGCAAAGATTTTAATATCATTTTTTGTTCCTAATGAACAAACCAAAAAGTATATGAAAAATCTGTGTACGATTTAGTACGAAATAAGTTTGTTTCTTTCTCATTCTTTCAGTTATGAATGCGAGAGTATATGATATTATATGCGATACATAAACATAACCTCAAAAAAACGAGTACTTTGGATTATCAAATGATTTGAACTCAAAACTCTAAAACGGAATATTTTCTTGAGAATTATGAAATACGCAAAACGATATAATCAATTCCTCGATTAAATTGACAGAATTTAAAGTTATTCTAAGCCGCAATAAATCAATTTTTGGAATGCATTAACCCCTTCGTTGGCACAGAAAATTCCACGAAAAGTGCCCAGAATGGCAGGAATTTTTTTTATCGCCATTTCGACTCCAACCCGTACTGAAGGGTTTTCGAGGTCGCTGATCGCGAATTTGAACTCAAAATTTGCAAATTCAAAATGGCGAATCCAATATGGTGGTTGAAAATGAAAAAAATTACTTGATTGTGATGAAATTTGTTACTCGGGGGTTTTCGAGATTGCTGATTGCGAATGTGAATCTTGAATTTTGAAATTACAAGCTTGAATTCATAATTAGCAACCCGAAAACCCCTGAGTAACTTTTTTCTTTTTTTTTCATTTTCGGCCGCCATATTGCATCCGCCATTTTGAATTTTTAAATTTTACTTCAGTTTCGGATTCAGTGACCCCAAAAAATCCCACGTTAGACTTGGATTCCAAATCGGAGCAAGTTAAATAGAAAAAAACCGATGTGCGCACTATTGCGTCAATGCCAACGAAAGGGTTAAATACAATATTGTATAAGAGCGAATGAATTCGAATAAAATTCTCGGATGATCAATACGTCAATAGAAAGAAAGAAACAAAATGCAAAACATAGATTTCATATACTTTTTGGATTATTGTGAATATCTGCAAGTTTATCAAAGAAGTGACTCACCTACGTCGCTTTTGAATCGAGGAGATACGTTGCAAGGGATTTTTCTTCGGACTATCCGAAACTGTTATTTGTCGGGGTGTAGGAATCGACGTTGAAGGGAAAAGTGATGGAATAATTGGTGTAGTTTTATCCACTTTTGGCAAAAATACCTGAGGACACGGAATTTTCGATTTCTCTTTTGCTAAGTTAGACTTTTCGAGTTTTAGTCCCAATTGATCAGTCGATTTTGTTAGTTTCCGTGTTA
Organism: Trichopria drosophilae; assembly: GCA_030407085.1. Lineage (NCBI taxonomy): Eukaryota > Metazoa > Arthropoda > Insecta > Hymenoptera > Diapriidae > Trichopria > Trichopria drosophilae. The sequence continues at coordinate 40,465,415 of CM059587.1, read as the reverse complement.
TCAACTTTAACAGGTTATCAAGCGCTAACTTCTTTCCCTGAAAATGTGTATAGTTAATTCTGCATCGGTCAATAATTTTGAAGAAAAGGATACCACAAAAAATAATTTGGCTCCCTGTGAAACTTCATGAATTTTAAATATAATTAATAATAATAATAAATTTATTCAGGTATAGTATTACATGTTGGGATTTACCCAATACATTGTAACAAAATCTGCAAGAGTATGTAACATACTTGTCCGCGACCTTAAACTAACTTAAAAGTAAATGTAATTTCTTACATGGAGCTGTAGTTTCAAGAGAAAAAAAAAAGATATAATAATAGACATAATTTTATAGTTGTAGTCAATTACGGTGTTGAGAACAATTTTTATTATTTAATTAATGTGAATCTATCCAGTTCTAGACTATTTTCTTTTCTCAACCACCTTTTCAATGACACTTTGGAAATTTTTAAACTTGACATTACTTGCGATTTTATTAATAAATTTATAAATTTACTTGCTATAGAGATATAACATCTTTGACCAAAGTTTTCCTACTGAAAGGGACTTTGACCTGATTCCTACTTTGCGCTCTCGTCATTGCTGTAGTTTGCTTGCATACCACTAAATTTTTCTGAGTTACAAACAAAATTATTTGTAAATAATATATTATTCGTATTTCCAGTAGTTCGCTATCTTGAAATAGTTTATTCGATGGATATAAACGATCTTTATAAAATATGATTTTGATTACCATATTCTGTAGGACTTCAACATACATAAAGACATTATTTAAAGCACTACCCCAGGTTACTGTACCATAGCTTAATATTGATAAAAATAATGAATGGTAAATTGTTAGACACTGCGATCTCGTTAGTAATTTTCTGAGCTTGAGGAAAACAAAAGGAAATGTCTTAGCTTATTTACTATATTATTTACATGAATATTCCAACGTAAATGAGAATCGATGGTTATTCCTAGATATTTAACGTCGTTAACTCTTTTTATTGTAACGGATTGATTGTTCACTTTGAGCTGAATTTGTTTAAATTCAGGAATGTTATTTCTGTAACAGCCAAAAGGTAAAATTTTAGATTTGTTTAGATTAATTGATAGTTTATCTAAGCTCAGCCATTTTATGACGTTAGGAATATCTTTTTTTATTTCCAATATCAAGCTATCCTAGGATGTATGCTTATATATTATAGCTGTACCATCCGCAAAAGAGAAAATGTCTCCTGAGCAATTTATTTTATAAAGGTCGTTTATGTATATTAAAAATAAAATGGGTCCTAATATGGTTCCCTGCGGAACACCTGTATCGATATCGTTCATATTACTATTATAAGAACCATTTTTAACTTCTTGTCTTCTATTTATAAGATAATTTTTAAAGATGTCATATACACATCCTCTTATGCCTATATTATGTAATTTAGTTAAAAGTAATCGATTGTTAATAGTGTCAAATGCCTTTGCAAGATCTAAGAAGACACCTATTATTGGTTGATCATTATCTAATGCTTTATGTACAGATTTTAGTAATTTCGCTATAGGGTCTGTAGTTGACATTTTTTTCTTGAAACCAAATTGCGCCTTATGGATTATATTATGTTTATTTAAAAATTTAATTGTACAAATATATTGACAAACAAAAGAAAGCAAAGAAAAACAATCTTCAGAATTTAATGATGTACAATATATTTAAAATTCAGGAAGTTTAATGGGGAGCCAAATTAACGTTATTTTGTGAAGGGTCCTATCCGAACAGTTTAGAAAAAGAAAATGCTACTTTTATATCTATTAATAATTCCATCAATGCCTCTTCAAGTTGATCTGGATTAGACTTTGCACTTTCCCAACGAGTGAATAATGGTTTTTCATATTGAGCTACAGTTTCTTCCATTCGACGCACTTCTAACATGTTTTATAGATTACAAAATTTTTAATGTATTTTAAGTTCTTGATAAAAATTGAAAATTTGAATAAATTAATTAAAAGAAGGTTCTAACCATCATCTCTAAGTCGCTGCACAGTATTCTTAGTCGCTAACGTTTCTTTTTTGACTAACTTGTGTTGAGTTTTCAAGCGATTGATATTTGTCAGTGCGTCTCTTACTTCCATCAATGTACTTTCGAGTTCCTCAAGTCCACATTGAAATCGATTATGTAAAATACTGTGGAGTGCAACAGTATATTCAAACGTAATATTTGACTATCAGTTATAACGAGTTTCTTACTTGGGATAATCGTAGGTGTAGAAGTTGATACTTTTATTAGACCGCACTCGATTAAGAAACGTCTCCAATTGGTCGCAAAAAAGTGAAAGGTTTTTTACAGATTCTTCATTACGATGTTTTGCTTTATTTTTTTGCATTTCTGGAAACTGATTCTGCGATGGTGGTTCTACGAAATCTGTTGCAATATTTGGCAGCATTTTCATTTCTTTCGTAGCCATATTAGCCTGATTTAAAAAGGTTACATTCAATGAATTATTTTTTTGAAAAGTTAAATATTCAAAGTTTGATTTTGAAGTTCACCAATGACAGTTTATTCGTCTTGAATTTTGAAATTAATCGACTGATAATTCTGGCTGAAATCCGTTTTTTTTTAGGAAGTTGTGACATAATCTGAACGAAAAAAATTTTTTTTATTAATGTATCTTCATCTTGAACAATTTTGAATTTTTATTTATTGAGGATTTGGAGGTTTTGTTCTTATCCTTTCTTCATAGACCTGAAGTTTCAAACAGTTTTGTGTTTCTTCCTTCTTTTTTTATTTTATGCCATTATGTACATATATAACAATTTTAACCTTCCTGATTCTAATTTTATTTAGAAAGTTGTTTGAACAATTAAACAGTATTTCGTTTCAAGGATCTCACTTTCATATGTGACTTTAGTTAACAGTTTAAATAATTTCCTTTTGTATTCAAAACTACATCTTTTATTATATATTTATAGTGGATGAAGAATTTATATTTTTACAGTAGACATAAGTTAATTTCAATTTTCTGCACAAAAAATTCTGCAGATTGATTTTTCAAAATTTTGGGAAGTAATTTTTTGAGGCATACGCATGAATGTACAAACATGTGTATGTTGTCTGTAATTTAGGTAGTTTAATAAAAATATAAGTGTATTTATTTATGGATTATTAAATTTAAACATACGATTGGACTGAAATATTAGTTTTATCAAATGTTTGTTGTTGAAATGCCACTTCTTTAAACTTATTCTTTGATCGAATCATAGATTCATCAAAGATTGATAATAATGTTTTCTAAGAGGCTTTACTTTTTGAATTTTATTATAATTGGGATCATCACAAAGAAGCATAGTATTGTTCCCTTTTATCATTTTTACTATACAGTCAACTCTCGGACGACTATCAGTGCTCCAATGTTCTATTTTAGGCATTTTATGAATTCTCATAAGAATTAGTACATTAATAAGGGCATATAATTCATCTACCTTGGTATCAATTCGCTAAGATTATACAATGCGGCAAATTTGTCTGTATTCTGAGACCATTCTGAAGTTGAGCCAACTACGATCAAGTCATCGTCAACTGAACTTACTACATCCAATTCATCCTCATAATCTGAATCTTCATCAATCTCAGAATTTTTATGATCCAGTGATTCCATATCTTTGCCGAAAGATTTTTTAGACATTACAAATGAAACAAATATGAATGAAGGTAGCACACGCGTCTACATTCCACAACACAACTTCGCTTGCGAGAAAAGAACTTCCAGGGCATAATTCAAAATTGAGTATTATTTTCCTTAGAAATTATGCAATTCTGACAAATTATCCAGACATTATTTTATTCAGAATTGTATTTTATAAAAGTACCCTCATATTCTTTGGTCGATTGCCCAGAACCTTCAGTCTGAAAACAGATTATACAGGTCTACATAAAACGCTTGGATGTTATTGGGAAACTGTGGATCATTTCTGACAAAATTTTATGCATAGAATCCGAATCCGAGGTCAAAATTAGTTCTTCACGTCAGAATTTTGAGATATTTGAGGTTATGTACTCGAAAAATGCATTTTCTTGCTATTTTTTAAATTACGTACACGATGCAATAATTTTTGTTTGTCTTTTGCAGTATTTGCATCTTTTAGTACTACCCTTAGCCTTCAAAATAAGCTTTTATTCGATCACCTACGTTTTTTTTTTTGTAGAAAGTTACTGCCATTTTAAACTTTATGACAATGGTCTCAAAAATATCATAAGCAGTCTAAAACTCTAAAATGTCATAACATTACTTCTTTAAAGTCTACATGTTTCTACTTAAAATTTCTCTTGAAAATTCGTTCCTGCACGTTTTTGGGTTCACCGAGTACGAACAGGAAGTCACAAAATAGACATCGTTATTTGCAATATGGCGGATTCAAAATGGCGAATCAAAATGGATAAAAAATTATATTAATATAATTTTGTGTCTTTTAGTTTTTCATTTTTAATTCATCAAATCATCTGCTGAGATTGAATCTACTTTCGAACCACCATATATTAATTTTCACAAAAATTTAATTGACGGCGATTTTATAGAAAAAATTAACTATTACATTTATTTGTTTATAACTATTTTGTTAAACTTTTAACTTTTTATTTTAAATGAAAAGATATGGACGGAAATCTGTATTAAATGGCTTTTTTAAACTTTGGTGACAAATCTAAATCAGATTTTAAAAATTCAATGCAGCAGACCTACTATTATAATTGTAATATTGTAACATGTACACATTATTAAATTATACAATTAATTTTAATTACAATATAATATAATATATGCATCGAACAAAGGGCGAGACACAGCAGTCAATATTGCCGTAACAGAAATTTTTGTTTCCTCTTTCCAACATTTGTCCGTGATTTTCACTATTTTGATTTTTGTTACTTTTGTCTGTTTTTTCAAATATCCTTGTTGTCGTTCATAAACTGCCGTGTTTCCAAATAACGAAATAAAGAAAATCGGAATGTTTATTGTGCTACACATTATATCATGTATAACATCCAATCCGTTGACGGACAATATTATAATTTAAAATGGCCGTTCCTTAGTCAGAAAAAATCGTCGGTGATCGAATTTAAGCTCATTTTTAAGAGTGAGGGTAGTACTAAAAGATGCAAAGAGTTATAGAAGGCCAAAAAAACCCTATAGCATCCTGTACATAACCTCAAAAATAACAGAAAACGCGTTTTTCATGTATATAATCTCAAATATTTCAATATCCTGAGATAGGCTACTTCTGATTCTACGTACAAAATTATTTCGAATATGACCCACAGCTTCCGAACAACAAAACCATGTTGATATGTGCTATCTAAAGAGTTAACAGAAAGTCTGCAAATATTTGTATACAAAAACCAGTAATTGCATCTTATCAACTGTTTTTATACATTCTTTTATCACTATAGTAATAGAAAATAGTAAAATGACCGATCGAAATGCATTAAATGGATTTTAAACGAAAAAAATCAAATAAATCGAGGTAGTAATGATAACCACCATACTTCTAAGAGTTTTGTTTTTAATATTCGTCCGCCATTTTGGATCTGCCATGTTGACTTCTGAAATACTAATGCCACATGCGCAATCGGCGACTCAAAAATTCTTCGAGTAACACGTTTCGTGAAAATTCAATCAAGTTTTAAAAGTTCAGACGCCATTTTGGATTTAAGGTTTTTCGTTTGATTTTGTACGCAAGAAAACAGTTTTTATCTTTGTCTGTACTATTGGCTGCTAGAAAGTCTATATACATATATAAATATATATATTTAACTGTCGACTAGAATCTTATAAAATATATAGAATTAAATTTATCAAGTACCCATTGCAAAATGTACGTGCAATCCTTACTTTAGTCGATACTTATTAGTTCTGCGTATAATAACAATACCAGAAAATTCCTTATATATCTAAAATTAAATTTGCAGAGGAGGCCATGAGAATGTTTCATAAATGTAGCATAAAAGATGCGCCGTATATAAAAATTGTATTTCAACACGAAGTATATCAAATAAACTCTACGTAAATCTCTTTTATCGTAATCAAATTTTCTTCTAGAATGTTGTTACTAATCAAAACGATTGAGAATCCGTTAGTATTTGTTTTAACATAGTGTTGTCCCGACTAAAATGTCGGATACATGTATCAATGTTCTTTTTATTATTCTAAACGTTTAAATATTAATAGTCAATTATAAATAAAAATGGTCAATTATCAATGTTTAATTAATATAACCAAGACGTCAGTCAGTTCTGCCTCATCTAAATATACAAAATTCAGCTCGGAGGAAATTAGTCAATAGTCAAACAAAAAAATCACCGATTCCAAATAAAACACAGGGCATGTCCCAATATGATTATCGGACAATTCATTTTTTCTTGTTAAAAATATTTAAATAATCAATAGAAACAAAACAGATTGAAGGATATTGGTTCATGTCTTTGGAGATTATCACAAGACTTAACATCTGTCTACGTTTAGCAGACATGTCAATAATAATTGGCGAACAAATTTCTAGGCGTAGGAAATTAGTCACATAGTGTTCATCATCTATTTCAAGACGGAGTTCTCAACATTATATTAAGCCCGGCTTCAGCTTCCATGATCCAAAATTGTTATTTTATATATTATAAATCGCTATTCTGTAAAAAATTTGTCATACTCGATAAATAGGGATTTGAACGTGTGATGTTTATTTGTACCTACTTATCTTTTTCCACATTGTATACATTCTAGGTTGTTTATAATAATTCTCTTCGTAAAACGTAAATTAAAAATGTTATAGGACGTAGCCCAAAGGAGAGATCTTCGACACATTGCTGTTTGTTCTGTCGATCCCCCTGGCTGTACAGATATCGATGACGCCCTGCATTGTAGAGATTTACCAAATGGCAACTTGGAAGTCGGAGTTCATATCGCAGATGTTTCTCATTTCATCAGACCTGGAACAGCCATTGACAAAGAAGCCGCACTTCGTGCCACAACAGTATATTTGGTGGATAAGCGAATAGACATGGTACCTGGTAAGCTTTAACTTTAATTTAAAGAATGTTTTATATTTATGTGAATTTCGACAGTGAAAGGTATTCTTATTTATTTCAGAACTGTTGAGTTCTAACCTTTGTTCGTTACGTGGCCAAGAGGAGAGGTTTGCATTTTCTTGCGTCTGGGAGATGGATCACGATGCCAAGATTTTGAAAACCGAGTTCTTTAAATCGATCATTTGCTCTCGTAGAGCGATGACTTATGAAGAAGCGCAGCTTAGGATCGATGACAAATCCCAAAACGACATACTTGCTTTGAGTCTTAGAAACCTTAACACTCTTGCAAAAAAACTTAAGAAAATGCGTTTAGATAATGGGTACGAAGCTTTTGCATTTGTAATACGACGCACATTTTAATTTAAATATAATTTTGATTTATTGAAATATGTCATATTTAGAGCCCTCGTGTTGGCGTCTCCCGAAATACGTTTTCAAGTGGACAGCGAAACTCACGACCCGATCGATGTCGAAGCGAAGAAAATTCGCGATACGAACTCGATGGTCGAAGAGTTCATGTTACTTGCTAATACTTCAGTAGCGGAGAAAATCCTCGCCGAGTTCCCAGAATGCGCAATGCTCCGTAGACATCCGGAACCGCCGCAGGCAAACTTTGATCCATTGATCAAAGCAGGACGACACCAAGGTTTCGAAATCAACACGCTCACTGGAAAGGAATTGGCTCTATCACTCGAAAGTGCAAGGAAAGAAGACAATCCTTACTTCAATACAATGTTGAAAATTTTGGCCACTAGGTGCATGATGCAGGCGGTTTACTTCACCAGTGGAATGGTGCAAGCATCTGAATTTTTCCATTATGGACTTGCCTGTCCAATTTACACTCATTTTACTTCTCCTATTCGAAGGTAAGCGATTTTTTGTTAAAAAATAAGTAGTTTGCTAATTTTATCTTTTTGTATAGATACGCCGATGTGATAGTTCATCGGCTCTTGGCTGTTTGCATCGGTGCAGATGCAACGTATCCTGATTTACTTGACAAAAAGAAAAGCCATGCATTGTGTCATAATCTGAATTATAGGAATCGAATGGCTCAGTACGCAGGCAGAGCATCGGTTGCATTAAATACACACGTACGTAAATATAATGTCTTTATTTTATTTATATTTTGGACCACTCTGAAAAAGACAATTACCTTACGAGTTTGTACTTCCAGTTATTCTTCCGGAACAAAGTGCAAAACGAAGAAGGCTATATCCTCTTTGTTCGTAAAAACGCACTACAGATACTTATTCCTAAGTTCGGACTGGAAGGTACATTGTATTTGAATAAAAAGAATGATCCATATCCAATCAAGTTCATCTATGATGAAGAGGAACATACGCAACGATGGAACGACATTATTTTCCGCTCCTTTGACCGAGTAGTCGTGCAGCTTAGTCTTGACAGATCAAACGTACAACATGAAAAATTAGTATTCAAGATGGTGGAGCCAATGGTAAGTCTCGATTTAATAAATAGTAATAAAGTTGTTTTTCAGCCAGTTCGTGAATATGATTTTATGAAAATTGTATTTTGATAGATTCCAGGATTCAGTTTGGAGGCGGAAGCGGAAGGTTTACCGGAAGAAGGCATGGCTGAAGACGACGAGCCTGTAAAAGAGAAAGAAATGACGAAGAGGAAATCCGAAGAAACGGAAACCGTCGAAACGCCTATGAAGAAAGGAAAGAAGAAGAAGAAAAAGAAGCATTAAATTATGTAGATATAATTATATTTTTCGAATTTTATATTTAATATACATAATTCTACACTATTTCCAAAAGTTTTGTTTGTTTCCACACTCACAAGTAATATACGTATATCTAGACTTGTTCAGATGCGATGTATGTGCCAGCGCATACGTCGCAATTGAATGTGGTGATTTTTATCAACCGTACTATTTAGGATCCGGGGCGTTTTTGGCATAGCCTGCTATTTGCAGAACTTCTTTGATCTCTTTGTACACTTCTGGATCTTCAATTGTACTGGGAATCTATGAAGAAAAGATATGTTAGAATTTTACTGTTTAAATATATTTAAGAGATTTATAATGCGGAATAACAAACGACATACATTTTCAAATAACTTAAAAAAATATTCGACACATTTTCACTGAATTTCGAGATAATGTCCTTTATAATGCGTTAAAGTACACAAGCTTTTAGACGTGGATTTCCAGCTCAAGGATGAATTCGTTCACCGCGAGGAGGAGAAGGAGAAAAAGATACTATACTAAAATACAGGTTAGTTAACGCATATTCTTATAGTTGAATCCAATGGTAAGACTGGCACGAAACACCAATTAAAATCGTTTTTAAAACGTTATTCTATAACGAGTTAGGCGGTATCGCACTGACTACACAGTAGCAGGTTCTGAGTTCGACTCCCGACCGGCTATCAATTTATACGTTTTTAAAACGTTTATGTGGCGGAAATCGACTCGTGGCCTCGACTGTACGTTAATATAGAATTCTGCAGTTTCAATTACGAAAATGTTAGTTTCTTACATTCTCGACAATTGTGCGATATGTCATCATCTCGAAAAATCACCTGTAGATCTTGTACATCTCGTAAATTTAATACATGAAAAGAATGTGGTAATAGGGCGATGGCGCTCATTGATTAATAAATTAAAATAAAATAACATAATAAAAAGACTAATAACACAGGACCACAAACCATTTTTTCGGTTTGACATTGAAACGCGACTAGGCGAATCTTATAGATTTTGCGCTCTTGAATTCGAATCCGAAGACAGAATTTGTCCTATACGTCAGGGTTTTTTTATATTCTAGGTTTTAAGTGTAAAAAAAATGCTTTTTTATGCATATTTGCTAAGTAACTGTGTAAAACAACGATTCGACCACAGAATGAAGCCGGACTAGACGATTCTTATAGATCCTGGGCTCCTATTAATTTTACGGAATCATAAACAAATTTTAAATAAAAACCACGCTCGTGAGGAGAGTTTGGAGCCCAAAATACGCAATTTTTACAACTATAAATTAAAATCTACAATAATTCTGATGTGATGAAAGAATTCCATGCGGGGATTTGAAATTTCACCTAGTCAGCTTCATTATGTGATCGGATCGTTGTTTTATTTACTGATTTAGCAAATACGCATAAAAAAGCATTTTGTTACACTTAAAACCTAGAATATAAAAAAACCCTGATAGAGTATAGGACAAATTCTGTCCACTGATTCGAATTCAGGAGCCCAAAATCTATAAGAATCGCCTAGTCGCGTTTCAATGTCAAACCGAAAAAAAAATTTTCTGGTCCTGTGTAATGTACTGAATGTTTTCTTATATCATCATATTAATGACCTTCAAAAGTAGCTTTAAAAATGACTTAGATTGTCGTTCATCATTCGTCATTTCTAGCTCATCATTCCAGATTTAACATATTAACGCATTTCTTAAATCTAATAAAATTTAAAATAATAGTAATTTGATTAAAACCGGCTAATAAATACTAAATACATATCCACCACTTCTTACAAAAAATGAGCTTCGTGTTTCTCAAATTCTTCATTTACCTGTACAAGTTTCGAACGCGCGAGATCTGCTATTGATTTCCGGCAGATTTTCCCTGAACGCGTCCTAGGAAGAGCTGTCACAGCTGAAGCCGATTTCAAGGATGCGATTGGACCGATCAGTTTTCTAACTCGCTCAATGATTTCTTGGCCTACTTCATCAATTTTCATGACTGAAATGTAAAAATAAAGAAAAGTTGCATTTTTAGAAGCTTTCTACATGTGATTTGTAGGTATTTTTAATCGAAGTGTCACAATATTGTATAAACATGTCAAAAATGTTATTTTTTATTATTTATTATTTTTTGTTATTATTGAAATATCTTTATTTATTGTTTTGTACTGTTTTACAAATTTTTTGTTAAATTGACTTAACAAAATTAAATTAACAAAACGTTGTCATTACAGCCAATAATAAAAATGTTTATAATTGAATTTAATACACAACCAAGCATTTCCTGAATAATCTTCTTTTGTATTCAATACAAAACATTAAAGCCATACTTAACGGAATAAAAATAGGTAATCATAATAAATAAGAAAAACAGTACGAACCATCTCGGGGCACGTAGAGGCACAGAGGAATTTCTCCCTTCGTATACTCGGGAACGCCAACAACAGCTGCGTCGACGACATCAGGATGTCCTAACACAACGTCTTCAAGGGCCGCTGTTGAAAGCCTGTGGCCGGCAACGTTTATTACATCGTCGTCTCTTGCGGTTACATATACATAGCCAAACTCGTCGATGAATCCCGCGTCCATCGTGTCGTAGTACCCCTATAAAATTTCTGTTGGTTAGATAGTCGCTAATGGGAATCGTAACTAAGATACAATACAATTTATAAAAACGAAACTGAACCTAGAATATCTTATGAATTTCCAGCTATAGGAAAAATTGAGAAAACTTAAAATCGTACAATACCCGCGAAGAAAAAATTAACTTATAATTAAGTGGCACTTGAAACCAGTCAACGCCGAGAGGGACGCATGTTCAGAATAAGATTGGACGTCGGTAATTTGTATATAAACGCCTTTGAAAACATTTTAGCACCACTTTTCTTAACCCATTAGCGCATACCAGCGGACCAGTGGTGCGATTTTGGACACACGCGATTTTAACCATTAGAATCATGCTTTTTCTTTATGGAAACTATGTACCCTATGGTTTTAAGGGTCGCTGATCACGAATCCGAAGTCAGAAATTGAACAGCTGATCCAATATGGCGGTTCAAACTTATAAATACTGTTTTTCAATGAACCAGTTGAACAAATCAACCTTCTGAATGTTCGATATAAAAGACAGTTGGTTTTCGTAGGTTCTTGGAGTCTGAATACGAATTTTGATATCATAATTGCAAAATTCAAAATGGCTGACTCAAAATGGCGGATATCAAGAAGCTAACTCCTTCATTGTCAATCTGAATTTCACAAAAATCGATGTATGTAAGTTTTCGAGGTCGTTGATTACGAATCTGAAGTCAAAATTCCAAAATTCAAAATGGCTGATTCAAAATGGTGGACATCAAGAAGGTACCTATCACACTATCAATCGGAATTTAAGTTTTTGAAGACGTTGATCAGGAATCCAAAATCAGAAAAAATTTTAAAAATATAAAAAAATTAAAAAAAACAGAAAAAGGCTCTCTATTCGTCCACCTCCATGCGGTGAGAGCTGAGAAATGTATTCGACGGCTAACGGACGACACAGAATTACATCCCGTTTATAAATTTGAGATACATCAGGGTCCTCAAGAACTTACATCATCGACTTTCACGAATTACATGTTGGCAAAGTAAGAATTAGCCTCTTCATATCCGCTATTTTGAGTCAGCCATTTTTATTTTTGCAATTCTGACTTCAGATTCGTAATCAGGGACCTCAAAAACTTACATACATCGATTTTTGTGAAATTCCGATTGACAGTGTAATAGGTAGCTTATTGATGTCCACCATTTTAAATCACTCATTTTGAAAATTTCAATTCTGACTTGAAATTCGTAATCAGCGACCTCGAAAACTTATATACATCGATTTTTGTGAAATTCCGATTGACAATGTAGGAGATGGCTTCTTGATGTCCGGCATTTTGAATTTTGCAATTATGATATCAAATTCGTATTCAGCGACCCCAAAAACCTACGGAAACCAACTGTCGTTTATATCGAACGTTCCGAAGGTTGATTTGTCCAACTGCTTCATTGAAAAACAGCATTTGTATGTTTGAATCGCCATATTGGATCAGCTGTTCAAATTTTGCAATTCTGACTTTGGATTCGAGATCAGCGACACTTAAAACCACAGGGTACATCGTTTCCATAAAGAAAAAGTTTGATTCTAACGGTTAATATCGCGTGTGTCCAAAATCGCACCACTGGTCCGCCCGCGCCGCGTTAAAATTGTATGCTCTTTCAGATTCTAGTAATAAAATTTCGTCTTGTAATAAAATAAGTAAGTTCAATTATAATTGTCATTACATTAAGTTACCATTTTCGAAGCCGCTGATTACTAATATAAGGTAGATTTCAAAATTCAAAATGGAGATAATTGATAACATGAAGGTATCCATCACCTTGATCCGATTTTCAATGGTGATTCTTTTTTAGAAGCATAACCGATTCAAAATGGTCATGTAATGAAAACAATGTATGGAAATTATTCAATTCTAAGAACACTAGTTCCTTGAAATACAGGTTATAAAATTTGTTTGAGTTTTATAATGATGATATAAATGTTAACTGGATATATATACGAAGAGTATAGTAATTTTGAATTTATAAATTCAAAGTGGTAGATTCGCAATTGCCACCGATACACAGCATAGAAGCTCTTTCACACTTGGCCTACGTTTAAACATTGTAAACATATTCTTTTCACATTTTATAAATGTAGTAAGTTTAGAAGCACTAAAATGACAAATTCAGAATGGTCGATCAATAAGACCATCCGTCATCGCTCGGTTCATCATATGTAATTTATCTATGTGGATTTGTTCTGAAATTATAAGTATTCATTGTGTGCGGGTGCTTTAAATTTGTTTCGTTGCGTGGCCATTTTAAATCAGCCATTGCTTCCAAAAAGTATTCTATTACCACATTATTTATGTTCAACAATCGGGATTACTTTTTATGTAAAAAATCATAGCAGTTTTATTTTATTTTGCAAAATTTTTGCATAAATAATATTTTTGTTTGCAGTTTCTGGACGGGGATCTATAGCACAATTGAAAATACTAGTAAAGGTAAAATTTAATAAAAATCTTTTTACTGGAGAAACTGAGCTGAAGTTGACCTACTTCCTTTTCTCATTTCGTAATGAAAGGAGTTAACGGGTTAAGAAAAGATCCATTCAATGATAACGTCATCAAAAGTAATATACATTATGAAAAATAAAAGCGGAGCTCAACGCAGCGATTCCAAAAAGCTTTAAAAATAGTAAGAATTGAGTAGGTCAGTCTGTAAAACAGCTTTTGCTGTGGCTCGCCCTTTAGCCTGAACGATTCTGTATTCCTTTCAAGTCAATAAAGTCGTAATAATAATAATAATAATAAAACGTAATATCAAATTGGAGATGAAAATTACTTTGTACAATGTGTATATTATGAAAGAACTGAATTACTTCTAACTTCATTCGTCATACAAATAAATAGATTGCAATATTTTAAAGACTTCTTAAATAACAGAGTACGCAAAATGAAAAGGAATTTAGGTAATATAAGGGATATTTGAGCATACCAAGTAAATAAAACTATTTATTCACTTAGACTAGGGACAAATAATATGAGTCAAACATTAAAATGAGGGAGCTTTGTTTGCATCATGGTATTTAATTAAGAGGAAAAAAGGCTACAATAATTGGAAAAGGCTATAGTTTCGAATCCAGTAAAATTGAATTTATTTAGTACCGTATTATAAAATATGAAAAAATAACAACATTCAAAATAGGTCCAAAATTAATTATGAGTTATATATATTCTTTTATTTCTGTTTCACTTCCTTATAATCCGTAACCTGTTTTTATATTTTCCGACAGTACTTGAAATTAAACTTTTCACTTTTTTGAGTTATTTGTTGTTAAGTTTAGTTATATTATCGGCAAACTTAAAATGTACGACGCAAAAACAAAAGGAAAAATATAGAACAATGCTAAGAATTTACAGTTTTTTTTCATGAATTTTAGATCTTACCGTTTCTATTATCATAATTTATAAAAAAATAAGAATAAAAATTATCTAAATAATTTGTTATTATAACTTCCATATTTAAAAAAAATACCTCTTAATTCCCAGCTTTCGTTTAAATTTTATATCATATTTATCTATTATGAGTAAATAAAAATGACCATAACGTATCATAAACATTTATTTAAACAATTTATTATTATTATTTATTTATTATTCTTTTGAAAGTAAACCCATGAAATAATCGTCTATTTTTTATTTTTCAACTAATTAATCAATTACTTAATGGAATGAAATGTTTAGTGAACATTTTTTACGTAATGTAAATGTTAACATTTTTGTAAAAGAATGGACTGTGACGACTATGAATTTATCAGTAATAATAAAAAGAAAATGTTATTGTGCATTTTTGATAATTAATTATCAATAGCGGTGGTCAACAATACCTGTTGAAACTTCAACCAAAGTAATTTCAACCAATTTCACGTGAGAAAGTCCATACTTTGCGTCACTATTAAATATCAGCGAATTCAAAATAAAATAAAGGTCTCTTTCCCATTTTACTATATTTAGACACATGAAGAATTTAGAATTTTCGACTCCTAGGTATTTTTGCGCTGGTCTTCAAATTAATTGGTCAAAATGAAAAGGAAGGATGGAAGAAAATTCAGCTACACATGTACAATTTAAATTGAATGTTTGTCTAAGATGTGAAATAATTATCTTGACCAACTTAGGTCACGTCCACATATAGTTAATTGGTTCAATTCTTACGGGATATTTGGAGAAATAAGTTTCTGCAAATCTCTCGGGCGCCTTGTATAACGTCGACATTGTGCCAGGTGGCAATGGGAGTTTCACCACGATCCTTCCTAGTTCGTTGACAGAAGCCTTGCTTCCATCTTCTCTGAACACTCCAACTGAAACATATTAAACGAAGAGAATGAAAAGTCACTTTTGTCTGGAAAATACTGTGCATACTAAAGTCTCGTATTTATTTTCCTCACGGAAGTTAATATGTGATCAAACCTAACACACCGTTAGAAGAAGTTCGAAAAACGTTAAATATTGGTGAACTTTAATTTAATTTCAGTACACTCTTCCCATTTTTTGTTTTCATTTTTTCTAATTGTAAGATAACATAACGGAATATAATAAAACGTAACAATATATAAAAATACTTAACAAAATATACGAAAAAGCAATGGGTAGAGTACGTTGAAAATTAAAATGAAATGAAGTTTACGTTTAACACAATTTTGAATTGTTTTACTTTTATCCAAAATTAAAAAAAAAAATGCCGATTATATTTATGATTTTTAGTGCTTCTAAAGCCTTCAAACCCTAAAAGTTCTGTACACAGGATATAAAAATATCACATTTCATCATGTCAATTCACAAATTTCGATGTTTGCGATCAACCCAGACCAGTTTTATAATTTCATATGAAGATTTCGTTATTTATGAAAGTATTGTTCAGTTTTTACTCCAAAATATTCAGTGAGTATTTGAAAAAAACTACTGGATTATCGAAATTTATTATCGTAGTTCCGAAAAGAAAATGGTAAAATTGAGTTATTTATATTCACATTTTACTGTATAAATACTCTACTTTTTCGAATTATAACCAAGATTTTGAATGTATTTTTTTATCGGAAAGGTTACGATACCGTTTTTTTTTTTTTTAATTTACCAATTACTTTTCTGTATTCATACTCAAAGCACGATTATCCTTTATATCATACATTTTCCTTAGCATGGAAAATAGTTGACATTTGTTATCAAGAGAGTTTTAGGGGGTTGCTGATTATGAATCTGATGTCAGATTTTCAAAATGGTAATTGCAAGGTGAATCCTTGTCCAAGAAACTGCATACTGGCTGGTTTTCTGGGTAGCAGATTATCAATTTAACAACGGATTATTAGAAATTTCGTTAAGTAAACACATATAGTACAGTTTACAGCGCAATTAAATACATACTGTAATAAAAATCTACTCGAAATTTCCCATATCCGGTATGGATAGTTTTCATATATTTTGTGGTAATTTTTATAAGAAAATGGTAATTTTTCACTATGATAATGTAAGAAAAATGGCATATTCATTTACATTCGTATTGCTATTCTTACACAGTGTAATAAAAAGAAAGTCGATATTTTAATTATTTCTTCCAGCAGTGTTTTTGCCAACAATTTCATTAAAGTGACTATCTGGACATTCTTCTCTAACCTACTTGTTTTTAAATCCATCAGTTTGACATTTAAACTTAATGATGAGCAACTTCATTTTCGGATCCATACGACTCCTTGCGGACTACGAAGAAACATGTATCTGAAAAATTCCTTTCCCATGTATTATAAATTTCCATACCGAATAGAATTTTTCCATTCGTATATGTTGCGGAATTCATATTGGAAATTTTCAGGTTGAAGAGATTTAAAATCAACCTTTTACTCGTAGCTGTTGACAAATCCATTGTCAGAATCATAATCTGTGAGCATTAAAAATCCTTATTTATCCAATTTCCTCTCGTCCAAGCTATTTTTTATAATCCTGATTTGCTATTTTGAATTTCGAAAATCTGATTCGTAATCAACTACTCCGAAACCCGTGACAACAAATTGTAACTATTTTGTATGCTAAGGGAAATGAATGTTATAAAGGGTTCACGCTACAAACGCTGTGGTTTATGTAGAGATGGTTTTTTGACCTCGAATAGTGTATCAATAAATTCGTACTTTTTTGGTTGGCATGCTTCAAAATCTGTACATGGCGATGGAAAATATATTTTAATATTTGGGGTCAGCAGGAAATAGTACTTTTCAAGTTCTGAAAAGTATACATCATGTTAACACTTTTCAACAGTAATTAGTTATAAAAGATCTAAAAGAAAATTCCAACCAAGAGGATGTTTTTAATAAAACAATATAAAAACAACTTTAAAAGTATGCACGCAAGTCCAAAGGAAATCATCTGTAGAGGGTTTCACAATTTCAGATACATAATTATATTTTTCAAAATAAGATGCTAATAAACTAGAGACCTATATAATAATAAATCTTCTTAATTTGTAACAATAGATTCAGAATGGTATTGCAACCTTTTTTCAAATTAAAATAATGAGAAACTTACCATTATAACCTGGGAAAGGCAAGCCTGTGCTGTATTTTGGAGGGTTCGTACTATGGCCAAGTCCAAGACACGTTGCCGTAATTGCGTGTCCAGTTTCTGTTTGCCACCAGTGATTCAAAATTGGCACTTTAAAAACCCTTTCCCCCCACGCTTTTGCCTCGTGGTCGCAATGTTCACCGGCTACGAAAATCGCCTTTAATCTGTACATTCACGAATATTATATTACAATTACTTAGTTTAATAACCATTAATAAACAGGTTAATTTTATTCACGTTATGCACAGCATATTATTACACAGTGCCACACAAAAAATTCTGTGCTGGGGTCCATACCACATTAATCCGACGTGTTTTATGCGTATCTATATATGCTTTAAAAATGAACATTATATTGTTTTGGATGAAAGCCGCATTAATTCTTTGTATTTTGACCCACTGAATATGAATTTGCAATAGAAAATGGAAACTGCTGGGCAAATTTCAGATATAACATCAAAAATCGTGAATAATATTGATTCAAAATACGACGGGTTAGTGGGGCCTGGATCCCAGTACAGAAATCAAAGTTGGGTTAGTTAAATTGTCTACTTCATTGATCATTTACAAGTATGGATTCCTATTGAATTGTTTCATTTTTACACAAAAACAAAGAAAAATATTGGTCGTACATATTTTCTGTCCTTGATAAGGAACAAAGAAAAGAATAGAAAAAATTCACATAATCGGCAATTTCAGCGTTACCAAGTTTTCTTTTACAAGGAACAATCTTTCTCATGAAACTTCCAAAAGTAACTCATATACTCTTAATTTTTATATTTATGTATGTGACCTTATGATGGGGTCAAATAAATTCTTATTATTGCAAATAATGATATATAAAAATTCGAACAAAAAACTGTATACAGTAGAGTCCCGAAATATTTACGTTTCTCCTCTTCCTCTCCCATCTTTTTATATTTACCAAAAGAAGCGACGCTTCTCCCACTCCCCTCAGTCGCGTTATGTTCGTGACATCACAACAGAACCTTTCTGAGGCCCCAGCTCGCAAAGAGGGGGAAAAAGAGAACGGCAGCAAGTAAATATAACGAGGCGGAACCGCGCAAATATGATGGTACATAAATATAGCGAAACGTAATTATAGCGAGACTCTACTGTAATTGAAAGCCTATTTTCAACAAATCTTTATTACCTATTTGAAATTTGTATGTTATATTCTCAACACCTTTATGAAAAAACTTACGAAGAGGCGTACGATTTATTTAAGTTCGCTTATTTTTTGTTTATAAAAACAGTTATCGAGAAATTGTTATCTTTTACATTTAAAAACAGAAGTTTGGCAAAAATCAATATGCCTAAAAATGTTTACTTACGTATCTAGATTTTACATAGAAATCATAACAATAGATATAATAAAACTTTAACTTACGTTTTTGTACAATATTTTTTTCCTATGAGAATTTCGGGATCCGCCCGTCTAATAACTCGAAATACAGTAGGGACTGTGAATAACGTATTCACTTTGTACTGTTCTATAATCCTGAAAAAAAATATTATCTTTAGAGAACTAAAAGTGGAAATATTCGTAAAATAAAATAAGCAAGGTTTGAACTGATTATATACAAATATCAAGACTAAACATAGATTTTTCTTGTAGTACCCGTAAGTTGTCAGAAAAAATATAAAATACATATATATGTATATCAAACATTTTGAAAGAAATTTAAAAAATTTGAACTAAGTGGTGCAACTCTTTTCTTGAACAAATTTACAAATAATCGATATGCTTTGCTAATCTGAAAATTTAGAATTATTACAAAGAGTTTAATGATAATAGTTTTCGATACAACTGCATGAGTGCAAAGTACTTTACACACTAGCGCTTATGCTAAACAATATTTATGTACGTCTTTTCGGTGCGTAAAGTTAACTTGTGCGTAAAGTAAACTTTACGCACTCGATTATACTTTACGCACGAAAAAGCCGTACGTAAACAATATTTCGGCACACGTGTGTGTGTGTAAAGTTCTTTACGCATACGCCCTTGTATCGAAAACTACTATTTATGCATGTTTACTGTGCGTCAAGTGGAAAAACTGTGCTTAAAGTAGATGGAGTGCGTAAAGTTTATGCACGAATTTTATCATTTAATACACAGAAAACCGTTAGTTAATAGTAGTTTTTGATACAGTGTGCATAAAATGACTTCACACATTTTTGAACGTTTTTGGGAAGCACATTATGCACAGTTGTATAAAAAATACATTTCGGCACATGTGTAATGCAGCCCTCATCTTCCTCTCAGTGTGCAGCGGTCCCATTCCCAGAAAAAAACTTTTTTCGTCTTGTATCCTTGTATCGAAAACTACTATATTTATTAATTCATGTTGCAGTTAAAACTGTTACAAGAAATTTAAATAAAACGTTTAAAAAATCAATATAAATCCTTCCTGGAGGCAGCTCATAACAATAATTAAAAATACAATGTAAAAGCACGAGCTATATAATAATTACAAAGTCTGTTGTAACAAATTAATAATAAATTTAAAAAAACAGTTGTAACATTTTATAAGTGCTGTAAATAAAAAGATAATTGTAACAGTCTAACTAAACTATCTGTTATATTATGTCTTGACTCATTTTTATACACCCTCTATTGCATTTCCTTCTTCTACTTTAACCCTTTGATTCGACGGCTTTTTTAAGGCCTTTTCCTCCCACTACCTGGGTGAAATGTGTCCTGCCATTTCAAAATGCTTACAGTTGTGCAATTTATAAAGTATACAATTTGAATTTTCTTTGGGTCGAAAACGACCCATGGGTAGGTATTCACTCCTAATAAGATTATGGGTTAGTATTCATTCCTCCTGACACAAGTGGTGAAGTACTACCGTCTATAGGCATAATGTGTAAAGCGTATATTATATAATTTTTTCATAATGTCTGCCTTAGAATACTTTTCCATCATTACATGCAAGCAGTATTATTAACCCATTAATGCCGGATTGGAATCAGTTATTACCTTAAATGCAGCTTAAGATATTAAAGTATAAGAGTTTAGAAAACTTAAACGCAGTTCGGCCTAGGAGGTTTTGGGGGTGCTCTTTTACATTCCAATATTTTCTATAGATCAGAACGTCATTTTAACCTTGGAATCCTAGGATGTACTGGATTTAAGTTATCTAATTTCCTGTACTTTAAAGTTTTATAACGAATTGGACGCAAAAATTCAATTTCAGAGAGGTACAAAAATTCGCTTTAAAAAATTTTGGAAAAAGCGATATTAGGAGTGGTATTTTTCTTATTCTCCCAACGGATTCAGGAAGAAGGAACCGTGGATTATTATAAAAATGAACTTTTGACAAATACTGCTTTTACGTATGACATTATAATGCGGAAAGCAAGGACAAATTTTGGCCAAGTTAGGAATTAGTGACATGAGTGAAAAAAGTCGTGTTTTGTCAGACTGCAAAAGTCCGCAAAATACGTCCCGTCACTCGAACAAATTTAATTTAATTTTTTAAAGATTTTGGACGACAGACTTTAAAATTAAGACTAAATTATCAAAAACGACTGAAAAGTTTTAAAAAATTGCATTTTGAGGAAAAATGACAAACCTAAAATATTGGCCGGCATCCGGAGTTCGATCTGGTTTCCCCTCATACATAACGCTCGTTATGCCGTACAGCAAAGGGCCGTAACAAATGTAGGAATGGCCAACGACCCATCCCATGTCCGACGAACACCACCATACGGAATTTTTATCCATTCCATAAATGGACTTCATAGTCCAGCATAACGTCGCGATGTGACCACCAACCGGTCTCTGAACACCTTTTGGTTTATCTAGAGATTTTAATAATATTCGAAATGAATATACATTTATAACAAATTAAAACTTGGTGAATCGTTTCATTTAAAAACAACAATTTTGAAATCGTTTAAATAATGAGTTTTATATTTACAAATATTTCAATGATTTTTTAATAGGCAAAGAACGGTTCAGGCATAACATTCCGGAAGTATTCTTTCCAAAAGGTCAAAGAATTATTTCTTCAGTAAGTTTTTGACGAGAAATTAAATGAATATATAATAAAAATTGTAAAAAAATATATATTTAATTTCTCTAAGTTAATTTGAAAACTCAAAAAAATGGTGATGAACGTAGAAAAACATCGTCTAAATAATTACGGATGGATTTTTAAAAGTATTTGTGTAATCAAGAAAATTGTTTACTATTTTTATTACATCTGCATTGAATTCCTCGTAAAAAATTACTAAAGAAATAATTTGTTGTGTAATCTAACCAGATAGCAATTGTATCATAAAAAACAAATATTTTAGATGTAATTTTGCAATTTTTCTAAATATTTTTTGGTATTCGTTATAAACTTTCAAAAAATATTTCTTACACTGAAAATACAATTCACGTCTTACTTTTTGTAATATTTAATGATTGTTAATGATAATCTCCTGAACAAACGCAACAAATTAGTAAATCAGAAAAAATATAAAATAAAAAAAATAAAGAAATCTCTGAAAGTGTGGAAAAAACAAAACAATTGTTAAAAATAGTTTAGATTAATCGTCGGTCGAAAAACTTGCGACATCTCGCACAATTGGAGCACAAACGTTTTGTTTACAGATTCTCCTCACCTGTGGTTCCAGATGTGTAGAGAATGTACAATGGGTGATTAGCTTCGACGGGGACGCAAGGATGTGGCAAAGATTTATCGACTACGTCGTCCCAGTCCACCTGTGATTCCATCAGGGGCGCCTCCCACACTCGCCTCCTTTGGAAAATGATGCATCGAGGTCTCGACACGGAAATCAAGCTCAACGCCTCGTTCAACATATCTGTGTATCTAAAATTATTCGCATGTAAATGTAAGTAATTTTGTCATATTTTTAATATTTACAAAATTGCCTATTTAGGATATGAATTTAACATAATTCGTAATCAAGGAAACTTGTTTCATATCAACACAGTATTCAAAAAAATATTCAAAGGCATTGAATATTTTGAATTTGTTGTTTTGGATTTTGAAAAATCTTTAGGGATCCCAAAAACCTACAAACACCTAGTTTCACACAGTTAGACAAAAATTTTTGCGAATTTTTGTTCACCATGTAGGATCCTCCGACTTTCAGATAGAGATTCAGTTATATGAAATTTTTGTTCAAAAAATATCAACAAATGACTTCTTTAGCAATTTTTGTTAAATAAATATTTAGTCATCAACGAAACTATAGACATAGCATACAATTTTTTGCAATGTTCTGTATAACTTATAATGGAATTTATTCAGTGCCATTCTCCTTTATATGCTCTGCAAGTATACAATAGAATAGTTTGATATTGTACGTAATATAAACTTCTTTTACTAAACGGCTCATATACCGAAACATATTTTATAATGGGTGATGAATATGTAAAAAAAACGGTTGATAAAACGTAAATTTACCTATAGAAAAATCGAATATTAGAAGTAGTTTCAAACTGTAGACAACTTGAATAATTTATTGTTTAAATCTGAAATAATCGCTAAACATCACGGGAATTAAGGCAACAAATGCATTTGTGTTGCCATTGACAGAAATCAGTTTTTTAAACCATGCAATATATATTTTCGGTAAAATTATGTTTTTTTAAGAATAACCGGACTTATTAAGCTTAATTATGAAAGCGTGCGGAATGGTATTTCATCACTATCAATACAAACTATTTACTTAAATATGGATAACAAAATAAAAATAATATATATATATACCGATTTTCGTATATTTTGACAATAATGTTGAAACTTTGTCCGCCATTTTGGATGTTGAAAAACCATAAATAGATATGTAATCAGCGATCCCAAAAAAACACCCAAATACCGAGTTTGTACATTTTGGAAAAAAATCTGTAAATTTTCTGTTTTGAATTTATTGTATGTACTAATGCACATTTTCAAAGTTCAAATAGTTTGTGCCATTTTTTTGTTACTTCTAAATAACGTTTTCGGTGTGAAATATTGACTTCAAAACAAAAAATTGATTTTTCGTTTTTTATTCACAAAAAATTTTTCCAAATATATATGTATAATTTGGTGCTTTACCGAAACTAGAAAATATACGCAGAAAATTGTCCGGTTATTCTTAGAAAAACATAATTTATCGAAAATGTATATTGAATGGTTTAAAAAACTGATTTCTGTCAATGGCAACCCAAATGCATTTGTTGTCTTAATTCCCTTGATGTGTAGAGAAGACATTACGATTATTTCAGATTTAAACAAAAAATTATTCAAGGTGTCTACTGTTTGAAAATACTTCTAATATTAGATTTTTCGGTAGCTAAATTTACGTTTTATGAACTGTTCATTTACATATTCAGCATCCATTATAAAATATCTTCAAGTATATGAGTCGTTTAGTAAAAGAAATTTATATTACTCATAATTTCAAACTATACCATTTTATACTTTCAGAACATATAAGGGGAGAATGGCATTGAATTAAATCCATTATAAGTTATACAGAACATTGCAAAAAATTGTATGCTATGTCTGTAGAGTTTCGTTGTTGACTAAATATTCCTTTATCAAAAATATTGAGGAAAATCTGGCCTTTTCTAGTAAACGTCTAGTTTCGTGTGGTTTTGAATTCATTAGATTCTGGTATAATCTAGTATAAAAAGTACTTCCCATGAACTGGTTTAATTCAAAATTGAAAACATAAGAAAAAGCAGCAGTCTCAGTAGTAACAGTCCCCATCTACATACTGCGAAAAATACACGGCGAGAGCTATTACTACTTAGCTTACTGCGTTTTTCTTTGTAAAATCTGCGAGTCAAATTTTAATATTTTTTCTACTTTCCCACGTGACAAAACAATGTAATTGACTTATTGGTGTTAGTTCACATCATGCTTTAGTTGAATTCATTAGTTTCAACTGTAACAAACCAACAATACCTGCTGACATCCTCCTTTAGATTATCAATTTGATTATCGTAATTTAATAAAATATGGAAGGTCTTGGCATAATAAATAAAAAATAAATGATTAAACTTTGCAAGATTTCAATACAAAAAATATCTTATAAATAGATTAAAGAAGTTTCACAAATTTTTTCAGATTTTTGAAATGACTTTTTAAAAATATCAATTTTTCGAATTTCTGAAAAATCAAAAAGTATATCAATATCTCCTGATAAAATTTAAGAATATTCTTTGATACAATCCAAAGCATTTTTCTTCTTAGCAAATTTTCTCTAAAGTCTATAGTATTCAAGAAAAAGTTTGTCAAAACAATTCATGAATTTTTTCGACAGATTGCCATTTTGAAGAGGTTAGATTGATTCGGGGTAAAACAAAACATTATTACAACATTATTGATGTGAAAAAAATGCACAAAACACACGAAATTTTGTCATTTATTATTTAAAATACGCCATGTTGGGTTTTAAAGCAATTTAATTGCAATTATGACCACACGATCGAAAGCGCATACTCGAAAATGGTAGGGTTGGTCAGTTTCAAGTCAATATTAATGTTATTTCCCGTTGAGATTGAGAATCGAAAATCAACTAAAAATGTGCCTCTCCCGAACTTAATGAGTTAATTTCATCACACAGGCGGTGAACTTAAAAAACAATATGTTCCTGAATTCAAGATATTAAAGCAGGTTATGTAAAATGGTACATAAAATATCCCGAATATTGAGATCTAATCGAATTTCTTCAAAGATGTAAATTTTTGTCTTGCAGCCAAGTTCCTAGATACCAAAGGTATGTTCAAAATCAAAGTATAATAAAAACCATAAGTATATTACTGTAATCAGCATCTTATACTCACTTTACAATTTTGTTAGGTTCAAGACCGCAGCTGGCAGCAATGATAACTTTCGGTTCTGCATGGTCGATTCGAACTGCCAATTCTTGCGCTGCGAAACCTGAAATTTATTGAATCATTTAACATGGGTAGTCCACAAAAACATTTGTAATAATTATGAAATATACAGTTTTATAGTATGATAGTTTTTAGTTGTTATAGAGAAGGCAATAAATGGCGAAAATGTTGACTTGTAACGAATTTGATTTAATTTAAACACCCTTCCAGCATAACGAAGATGATTGTAATGGTCCTTATCAATGGATTTCTTATTCCAATCTCGAACAAAATTAATGTTTATTATGATCAAATAAATTTTGACGTAATGTCAGTATATTTTTTATGTTTCAAGAGTTTAATATCAATTTGTTTATGAACATTTAGTAATTAAGCAAACGTTTTAACATGATCAAATTTTCAGAAAAACAAGAGAAAAGACTACAGAAAAATTAGTCTTAAAAAAATCGAAAAGATATCATTTGAAATCTACAATGAGAAACACCAATCTGACAAATTGTAATATTGTTGGTAAAAAAAAAGAGCTATATTCGTACAAAAATTGTCTTGAAAAGTTTACCATTCTAGATAGTTATTATCGAACAGACTCACAAAATGGCAAACGGATAAAAATGAAAATAAGTTCTTAAAATTTTTATCATTCATATAGTAAAATTTATACTGTAAGAATGGTAAAATTTCTACGAAAATATGGTTCACTGTTTAGCTGTATTGTTACAATTCATTCTACTAAGTACATTCGTAGTTTTTGTCAGTACTTCAGATTGCGGCTGCAATTCATGATATGCGTCTGAGAACCTATTGAACTGTGAAGAGTAGTTTTTCGACTCATTAAGAAATCGTCCCTGAATGTTTCATAACATAGCTTGTATTTAAATTGAGCAGTCGCAATGAACAACTGAAATGAGAGTGTATTGACTTTCCTGAGGTTAAATAAGAGAATAATAATTTTCTTACTTCGCATCAGTAATACGATTAATATGAACATTATGTTTTACCATTGTAGATATAAAGTACAGTGTAAAACTTAAATTTCTCTCTCTCTCTCTCTCTCTCCCTTTCTACGTTATACGCCGTTGTGTGTGAAAAATAACATTTCGCGAAAAGGACAAAGTACAATTTTTGCAAGCATTCAGTTTGATGACTAAATAAAATACAAATACACGTATTCTTAAGTTATTTAAAAAAGCTTTAGCTTCAATTTTCATGGTCAAATTCTCATTTCCCACATAAAAACGCATAATTTTTATTTACATTGAATTAAACAAAAAAATATAGCTGCATTTTTTCAATAATTAGTACACAAACCAGTGAGTGTTCATGTTCTGAATAATCACATACAACGTGTTAGAATATAATTTTTAATTGTTAAATCATTTGTTGCTAAACTACAGCTCTTAGCAAACCTTCGAAAAATGGGCATCTTCAAAAAAAAAAATTAACCACATTATTCCGACGGGGTCAGACGTATTGAAGCCGCTATCTGTAAAAAAAACAGTAAAAATCGCTCTTTTTTCAGTTTTTGCACTTATATTGAAAAATATGCATCATTTATGATTAAACACATTTTCTAACGCACACAATTCTTCAGAACAAACACTTAAATCATGTCTACGGACATGCATGTTATCATACAAAAAAAGAAATATTCTAAATATCTGGTTGGGTTTCATTTTTAAAATTTGTGCAAGTCCCATAAGTTACAAAAATGTGTTATTACATTCTAGCAAAATTGTATAAAAACTGATCAAAAAGATTGCATTCAACCAAATTTTTGTGTAGAAGCTACAATTTAAAAATCCTTTACCATAATAACTAGTAGTGTGTTATTTTTTTATTAGGAAATTAAGTATTATCAAGGGCATGAATAAACGCACTCTGTATTACAATAAAGATCTATATTTGGCCAAATAGCTTCTGTTTGTCAGTGCGAAAATGTTATCATCTGCAATATCACGGGAACTTCTGAATTACTGCCCGAGCAGAAATTTGTTCAGGCACAAGCACTCAGATTTTAGTGATAGGAATGAAATGGTCAAATCAATTCTAACGTTAGCTTTATCGACATTACTTACTATTTTTTATACATTTCTAAATATCAATGATCCAAGTTAAGTTACAACATTTAGTTTTATCATGTCGTAAGTAAATTTAAGAACTTAACATGATCCGATATTTAAAAATTATACAAAATTGATAAAAAAGACGATGGAACCAAAAAAATAGAAATTCTTTGAAATTTCCAACAAGAAGTGAAATCATTGAATATATGAATTGAACTAATTAAAATAGTAAACAACTGCTTTTATTCTAAAGCATTTTTTAATAGTTTGGAACTAGAGATGACGGAACCTGAGATGGTAGCGGTCCCTTCTGGTCTCCTTTGTCTTGCCTTGATTCCTTTTATACTGAAATTAATTTCGTTCTACAGTAGATTTTTATCCTGGTTTAATTTTCTCCTCCTCCCACGTGCGCATAATTTTCATTTAGTCACGCAATAATTGCTCGAGCCCGCAATTAAAATTCCATGCAATAGATGTACCTCGAAAGCGACGTTTCATTCTTTAAGGCAATATTGTTTTAGTCCCGTGTATTTTCAGAAAACTGACCCGATTGCATTTAATATACTTGATATCCTACTTTACATCTTTAATTTTAGATCTTTAACATTGCAACTGTTCTTTAAACCATTCTATTTCTTACGTAAAATGAGCAAACTTCATTATTTCGAAAATAATTTCAGGTTTTCCAAATAGAAAATGAATAAACATTTTTTGTTTAAAATGATTTGTTCTTATTCCCTTTATTATAATGGAGGGAAGTTTCAGAGAGTATGTTCGTTAAACGTAGAAACCCATTTACAGATCTTTTAATAATTACTTCCATGAAAATTGTAATTTAAAAAGAGATTTATAGAGAGATAGAAAATCCGTAACAAAGATTATAGTTTCAATATCTTCAGTGAGCCGGTTGTGATGAGGCACTTCTTATCAAGTAGGCTTCATTAGTACCTTATTAAATAACTGATAGCTAATATGACATCACAAGCTATTCGTAATATAACAAAAAAGTGAACAAAAAATCATTTGCAAGGAAAAGTTCCAGTAAAATATGTCAGTTTAAAATCTAAGCATAATCAATATTTCATATTAGTAAATTAAGAAACTCTTATATAAGCAATAAAAAATCAATTTAATTACTTGACTGTCCAAATTACTCTGTTTTTTAGTTCAAATTTGTTTCCTTTGATTGTCGTACGTCAGTAAACAAAAATTCAGTGATGCCAGACATAAAATTCTCAACCATTAATTCGTGTAGTACTCGAACAGTTCGTGTTGTTGAATACAAAATTTATTCTTGCGAACTCTTGCTCATGTCTGAAATTTGTCGTACATTCCTAAATAGTTTTAAAATAATAGTTCATTGTAATTTACCCTCAGACATATGTTTATAATAATAGGGGGCGTCGACAATATATCTCAAGAAATGCCAGTAGATAAATGAGTGGAGTAAACCCTCGGCAAGACACTAACACCATACTGGCAGCCAATACTGATTAACGGAAATGAGTCAGTGCTTGTAATATACCGGCGAACAGCTGATCTAGTATTGGTATCCCGTACTGTTTTCGACAACAAATTATTACTGTAAATAATATCGCCGAAGTACTGTTAGTACAAGTATCCAATACTGTATTCGATATTAAACGAGTACTGATTGACGGAGAAAATTATCACTTACACAAAACCGGCTGCCAGTATTTTCATCAGTACGAAATAACGCCCACTACAGGTAGACAGTACGACGTTCGGTGCTAAATTACTACTGACTGAGAGAGCATTTCAGTACTAAACCCAAAACCGGCTGACGATAGTGTAATCGGTAAAAAATAATGTTTGGCTGTCAGAGTACTATTTTCAGTGTTACATTATTACTGAATGCCGAAATAAGTCTATGATAATACTGCACTTAGCGTTAGTGACATATTATGATAATAAAATAATCAGAGGTACGCCGGAATTTACCACCAGTACTGTTAGTCATGTTCAACATTGAATCGGTTATGACAGAACGGTCGTCTCTGAAGTAGTTCCCATTTAGAACTGACGTGAGCAGTGATGTCAGCACTGACTTTCGGATTCGGGACAGTACTCACAAACAGGGCGAATCAGTACTATTTTAATAAGTACAGGGAAAAAACGAATTTGTTCGAAAACTCAACTTTGAATTGGTTGTATAATAGTTGGTTATTCGTCGTACTGGCAACTCCACCTCTAAACCCCTCCCCCAACAGATATTACTAATAATTTGAAACTTAAATTAAAAATCCACCTGAAGTATGTGTCCCTATTATGACCAATGCGCATGCCTGTGGGGCGCCAGGCTGGTCATTCTTATGCTCATCCACTTTCATCGGTGTTTTACGTGCTTCCGTTTGCGATTACGAAAGTATGTATCCGATCTTTTTGTAGAAAATGACATACAAACATTTTTTGTCCGACGCATAGTTTTCAAGATAAATACGAAAAAAATGTATTTTAGCGATATTTTCAAGATATCGACTTTAATATGTCTGATTGTCAAATTGTACTGTCATGTTCGGATTCAGAAGGTAAAAATACGTCAGAAACACCTAGTTACGGCTCCCACGCGTCCCACAACTCGCGGACCGTATTGCAGGCACGTATGCTACGTACAATTTCAAGCAAGAAAATCCTCTACCAAAATTGGATCCGATGCATACAATTTGATTGATGCGCCAATAAATTAAAAAAAAAATTTTTCAATGAGACTCGATGAAATTAGGACTCAACGGGAGTCTCTTATTTTTACAAAATTGTCGGGAAACGCCTTGATATTCAGAAAACGACATGATATTCGCAAAACGGGTTTTTTGTCAATTCCGAAAATTTCAGGGAATACTAGGGGTCAAACTATTAATGTTTACAAGCGTTACGACTTTCTCATAGTTGTGTTTCATCAGCTATTTATCGAAACGAGATAAACACGAAAACAGCAAGAATTGAAATTTATATCCTTTTAATGACTATTGCAATATTCATTTTAGTTCAAAGAACCTCAGATATGCGTTTTCGAGCTTGAAAGTGACTTTAAAACGAGCCTAATTTTATTAAGATAACTTAAAAAACAAAACAAGTTATTGTAAAAAGTGTGTTTTTTTATAAACCTCAATGGCGCGCCAATCAAATTGTAGGAATTGGATCAATTGTTTGCTTGAAATTTCATTTAGGATACGCAGAGGATTCAGTTTCGTCTCGTTATTACATTTTTGCTTTTCGGTCAGTCACCTTTAAGCCGACATTTTAGATTTTCAAAATAGGAGTTCAGATTCGTAATCAGCAACCCAAGATACCCTAGAGTAGCAAGTTTCAGCTGTTTTCTATGTAAAGAAAAATGTATGCCGCGAAGGGTTGACTAGCTAAGCGTAATATTGGTTACTAATATAATAGTTATCCCAACCACTTAAAATCCAACCAACTTAAAATGTCGTTCCTATTACCGTCAGAATCTGAGAGCACGAAGTCCATTAGCGGAGCAACCGGTTTATCATTATCCCAACAAAATCGATTTTTTTCCAAATCAGCACTAATCCAGCACTAAGTTCAATATGTCTAGATTATTAGTTCTTTATCAAACGTAAATAACCCAGACACCGAATGTATTTTTGGAATAAATTTATTAAAACATTTAATAAACGAATAATTCCTCGAAACGTAATAGCAGCTCCATCTATGACTTGCGTTTTGTAATCGTCTCGAAAAAGGACCCCGTACTCGACTTTTGTTGGTCATTTAAGATTTATGACACCCCCCCTCTCCACTCCCCGCAACCACCCACACTGAAAAACCATAGACACTATATTCGTATGGGCCTGTCGGAACATTAAACGTATGGAAGGTAGCGCCCCGTAGAGTCCTGGCCCATACGAATATAGTGTTTATGGTTTTTCAGTGCAGAAAGAATTTTTTTAATTGTTTCACACGTTTCAACGTTTCTTTCTTTAATGTCGGTGGGTGTCTACATATTTGTTTATGTGTACATTTACATATTTACATATGCTATACATTTACATTGAATGCATCAATTATATACCACGCTCAATATATTTCTTACTTAGAAATGCCAAAATTAATTAAAGATATTTGAAATTGAATAACATTTACAAATTTTATCAGACAAATATATGACTCTTTGACTTTCAGCGTTGACATTGTATAACTATATATTCCATATAATATATCTAACGCCAAAATAATAATATTAAAAATAATTCGTCAACATTTTTAAATGTCGTTTATAGACGGTATTAATGACAGGCAATCAGTATTGGAAGCCCGTACGGATATCTTACTCCGCAACTTCTGCAGTAAGTATTTGACAGCATTACACGCCGTAACTGACCCACTAATCGTGGAGTATTGGCGGTCAGTACTGAAACTACGGCGGACAGTACTACGTCAGTACCTCGCCGGTGGGTTTTTCTTATAAATTTCTACCTGGTTACAATATATAACAGTGATCAATTGTCAAAAACGTATGATTGTTACACATTTGAGGCAGAATTTAGTTAATTGTCACGTAACACTAGATACAGTATAGTAACTAGACATGTATTTCAACGCTTGACTAGATTCGTAAAACGTGTCTAGTTAAACTGTGAAAAATCGGTACAGAGTTTGTATAGAATTTCAATAGGTTTATTTATACTTGTTACTATTTACAATTAGTATTGCTACGTATTTCTCGCTGTCGTGGCTCACCCTTATACTGAATATGTATACGCCTATCTATATAAATATGATTTTTATATTCGTGTCTGTATAGTTGCATTGCATACATGTGTTTGATTAATTATGATTTGAACAACTAAAGTTTCATCCTAAATTTGAGAACTTCAAGAAATAATAGATAATTTCTTATTCTGGAGTAGATTAAATTATTATGCAATTTGTCTCAATGAAGTTTTCCTGGTGTACTGAATACAGCTACATATACTAGATAGTTCTGTACAGTCAAACTATATAGTAACTAGTCGATCCCATTGTTACAACTAATTATAGTTCCTTTACAGATTAAATAGATCGCGCCACAAGAACTATCTAGTATAATTATACAGAATTGTTATATAGTGCCACGATTATTAATTGATCTTACAATAATAGAAAAGCTTTTTGAAAGTAGAAAAGGGAGAATAAGTT
Organism: Trichopria drosophilae; assembly: GCA_030407085.1. Classification (NCBI taxonomy): domain Eukaryota; kingdom Metazoa; phylum Arthropoda; class Insecta; order Hymenoptera; family Diapriidae; genus Trichopria; species Trichopria drosophilae. The sequence continues at coordinate 40,432,406 of CM059587.1, read as the reverse complement.
TCACAGAAGTGTGATTGATGAAGTGTGCTATGTATTACTGGACGAAAGGAAGTTAATGACAGAACTGAGTCTCTAAGTCAGAAAATTGAATACAACGAATAGGTTATGACGTTGAAAAGTTTGGTGGAGAAAAGGCATTAAAAAATGGAATTTTATAGATTTTGGTACAATTGTAAATTACCAGGTGAAATCACAGGGTAAAAAATCAGAATGTTTTAACAAAGTTGAGAGAAAGAAAATGGAGGTCATGACAGTTTTACATTCGATGCAAAGATAAGAAAAATAAAGATACGAATTTTGGTCGTCAAGAACAATTGCAAAGTATGGTTAAAAAGTATTATTTATAGCTTTTTGGAAAAATGTAAATAAGATTCTATGCTTGTAAAGTAATTGGCTTCATTGAATACGAACAAGTTAAAAGTGCCTAACTAAAATATATCAGATGGATTTGAGTGTTTGGACACAAGGCATACTGAAACAAAAAGCGAAATTTGCATGAACACGGCGGAGAGAAAAGGTTCGATCAAGAAAGAGAGAAAGGTAATAAAAGAAACAGATATGTACGAAAGTAGACAAAGAAGAAAGGATGATCAGAATTTAAAACAGGAAATGTTGGTCAAATGACTCGAGAGAATTTGGAATGAAAGGATTATGTGAAAGGCAGGAATGAGCGAAACAATAATGAATGAACGGAGTGAGAAATGGAGGGAAAGAAGTATGAAAGTGGATCAACAAGTGCGGGAAGAGGAGAAAGAGGTCAAGGGTCAAGGTCATGTACAAAATTTTGAGAGGGTGAATGGAATACCAGAACATATGCAAGCACGAATGAGGCGTTAAAGTATAGACTTCATGATGAGTTTTAAATGAAGATGTGAAGAAAATACTCTAACTGACAAAATGGTTCAGCTTGAGAATAAATGCACATTGTGCGGAATGTGTCGTGAATACTGCTATACATGTGTGGCAATATGTTCGTTCTAGCATTTTTAATAACGAAAATGTGGAGTTTTATTCATACTCCAACGATTATCCTAATTACTTGAATCCAGACCATAGATCTGAATGAAGTGTTGAATTTGGTTACCTCGGTAACAAAATCACCATAGAGTTTTTCATTCAATGTCGACGTTTTTGACCCCAACGTACGCCCCATGTTTTTGTATTGCGATACCTTGCGAATGGTAACATCGATCTAAAAAATAGACTTCTTTTTCAGTTTATCATGGTCTAACTTCCCAAGTAACACAGATAGCTGCGGTGACGTTATTGCAGCAATAATTGGTTGTATTTTGGCCACCGCAGCTATTCGATAGGTTTTTGCTACTTGGGTTCTGATCTGATTAATTTCTCTCCATACCAGTTTATGAGGAGGTCGAACACTAAAAGTTGAATAAATAAGCCTTTAGTAGGGGAAAAATGAGTCATCTGTCATCATTGTTAAAAATCATTAAAAAATGGTCATTTTTCACACCTACTGAATAAAAAAATTATGTTCGTATGGCTGATGTATATTTTTACACCATCAAGACGATCAGCCGACACCCTCAAGGCAATCAGCCGACACCCTCGGACAGGCTTCGCCGTTCCTAGGGCGCCGTGAACACCTGCGGGCGTAAAAGTTATTTTACGCCCTTGATACAAAAATAACTTGTGTTGTTATCAAAAATACAAATCATACACAAAATGCTTGTAACAAAAAATATTTTTGTTCGTAAAATCAACGGTTATGCTATAAAACACGAATACACGAGGAAGAATCACGTTTTTTTGGTTTTATTTTCAAAAATACAAATCACATTAAAATACATTTCAAACAAAAAAGGTAGAGCATAGCATTTTCTGTCTTTTCTTCGTACAATCAACGGTATAAGAAGATGAAGGAACACGAAAATTATCAAGTTGACGTGTCAAGTATGTTCTAGCATAATAGGTTAAAAAAAATACAGTGATCTGGAACTGGGATTTCATGAGCGAAGTAAACCTTTTCAGATCTTAATTCATTATTATTACTTCGACCAGGTCCTATGGTCTGGACGAATTTTTATTTGGTTTTTTCGGCAAAAAATTACATTATAGTTTTTCAACAAATGTCGACGTTTCAGACAAAAAAAATGGTGTGGGGGAGGTATAACTACGTCGACACTGAAACAACTAAAAGATATTTTCTAATACGCGAGATCGTGCTTCGCGTGCCCGGAGCGTTAAATTGTTATTTATTTCAACGTTTCAGACCCCGTAAAGATTACAAAAATGTAATAAAAAACAGCAAATTTAACATTATTGATAAACAAGAAATTTCTTTTATATGAAGCGAATGTAGAGACATTTTTTTCAGTAATTTTGGCTGATGAGAATAGTTAGTTTTGCATTAAACAAAAATTAAATTACGTTATATTGACTTTTGTGATATTATGTAAGAATATAGATTTTTGTTGACTGCCCTGTATCTTTTTTTCTTCCGGACAGAAAAGTAAATATGCTTTTAATATTGTACATTCCCACTTGTTAATCATACAAAATGAAATTCTATTAATTTATGCCCAATGCGATCAGGAAAGCATTACATGTATCTGATAAGACGCGTCTTATAGTTCTCTGATCAAGTCATGATCAACGAATCAATACGAACGCATTCTAAGACATGCATTTTCACCGCCTGATCAGGCCATGATCATGGAGACACCACGTGGCCCTGATAAGTTGTGCTTTACAACTAACTGTCTGATCAGGCCCTGATCAATAGCACCGTAAACAGATTTCTGGTAGAAGCAGAACAGGTGTCTCGATATAATTCTCATTACTAACTTAGATCTTTTACTTGACTGTCTTGGGATTTATAATAAGTTTATAAGGTGGAATTATCCACTGACACTAATATCACAGTTATTGACCATAAATATGATCATATTAAAAGCTAATACAATATCATTACCTCCGCGAATAGATACTAAAATAATTTATTACATTTTAGTTTACAATACTATTTTTATACTTTCTAGTAAGTAAAAGAAAAGACAAACCTCCAAACACGACGGAGTGAACAGCACCAAGACGAGCGGTGGCGAGGATCGCGAAGATCGTTTCCGGGATGAGTGGCATATATATGAGTACCCGATCTCCCTTTTTAACTCCATAACTGGCAAGTGCCCCTGCTAATTTTGATGTTTTTTGCAGCAGCTCATTATATGAAATCCTACGAACCGTCGACGTTAGTGGACTGTCGTGAATCAGCGCCGTTTTGTCACCATTGCCGGATATAACATGCCGGTCCACTGCATTATGACAGGCGTTAATTTCACCGCCGACATACCTGTAAAGATAGTAGATTGAATTTTGATATACATATGGGCAAATCCGCGAAACCTTTGAATTTTGAGTCATAAAATCAAACAAGTTGAATGTGTTAAGCACATTATTGGAATTTTTATATGTTGTGATATAGATTAAGAGGTAACAAACGACGCAGTGTGCTTCATTTTTTAAGCAACGCTGAAGAGTGAACATTATCATCCGAGAATTTTTATATTAGTGATCGTAACTCTTAAAATGTAGAGGTGACGTTCGACATTTTGGAGCAACTATTTTGAAGCCGCCGTATTGAATTTCGAAAATCTGAACACTAACTAAGCTGCACATCAAGAAAGTGCTTTCATTTCAGAAATTGCTTCATGCGATTATCAATTTGAATGTAAAATTTATAATTAAAAAGTACTGAAATGATACAATGTTTGCATTGGTATGCATTCAGATACATGTTGGTTTGAGAATTATATCGTTGAATAAAATACAATAAATATTATGTTTTTAGATAGAAATTTATTACATAATTACATTTTATTGCATTTCCGGGCTGGTCGAGTTATTAAAATTATAGGAGGTTTTTTATTACTAGTAGGCTTAGTTTTAGACTTTTCCTCTACTGCTGTAGAATTTTTTATTTTTCCATTTTTGTAATGGTAATCAGGAACCCCGAAACCCCTGATTTAAAAATTTTACGCAATTATCACGAAAAACATTGTCAATAATAAATTTCTTCGGGAAAAACGGAATTTTGTCATATTTGTTTATTTATACTGCCTAAACTATAAACAGTAATGTCTTCTTGGCCGGGGAACAAAGTTCCGAAAATCAACACACCGAAAGGCCAAAATTTCTATATAACATGGCTCCAGCGTGATTTTCTTCACTTTGTCTTTGGAAATTTGGCAAAAAGAAAGCAAATAAAAATACCTTGGAATTACGCAATATCGAAATTTTATCCTTTTGGGATTTTGATTTTCGGAACTTTGTTCCCCGGCCGTTTTTTTAGCCATTTATATATATTATTTTGTCACTAAACTTACAGAAAATCGTAAAGAACTTGACATGAATACGTTAACTACAATTTTAATAATGAAAAATCATAGAAATAGTATATTACGATACAAGTGCACGAAGTAGGTACTTTGCGCACGAGTGTAACGAGTGCCAAAATCACCTACGGCGCACGTATATCGTATTCTATTTTTTTTTGACTCCGTGAGAGGAATTTTTCGCGCACTGATTTGAGTATGCGAAGTACTTCGCGCACTTATTTAAGTGCGCGAAGTGCAGTGCGCAAATGGGTTACTACGCGCACGGAGTTAAAAAAACGTCTATTTCGCGCTTTTGAAACGATCACATATGTTGCAAATAATGTTCTTTTTCAACTGACGGTGTGCGATTGAAAAATGACAATTATTTTAACCAGTTACGCAAGTGCTTTTTCACTTCAAGCATATATTTCTTTGACTTCTCTTGTGAGCACATTCTTAAACGACGTCTGGATTTCCTCCTTTTCCGTGTTCAAAATTATGACTTTTTGCTCGTAACGATTAAAGATATGCTGCACGTGCAGTCGGTTGAAAATTAACTAAAATTGTTTTTTGAAAAAACATGGAACATATTTTAAATGTACTAATTTCAGCCTTCCTGAAAAGGGCACATAGCTCTATCAGGGTAAAAATTCTTTGTTTTTTTGTCTATTAGTACGTGTAAAAAATCCAGACAGATTAAAGAAACGCTAAAATCGCTACAAGACCAAACGTGAAAAAAAATTACTGTGGGGACACTTTATTTTAGTCGTTTTTGACATATTTTTCGGTTTCAAAGGTATGCATTTCATGCTTTTATGTATTCAATAATGCATTACATACATTGCTCGATATGTTTGGAGTGTATGTAATAATGTTGACCCGTTTAATCGCAGAAAAATAAAATAAAAATGCTCAAAAATAAATAAAAATACACAGTGACGCGAAATTTAAAAGTTTTGCAGATTTGCGCATATAAAAAATAACATTTTTTAACTCTGTGAGGGAAATTCAATTTCGCAAGCAGGTTTTAGTGTGCGAAAAATGTTTATCCCGCAATAAAAAAATATATCATAACAGCACATGTGCGAAATAGCTGATTCTCACACTGGTTTCAAGCGTGTGTAAATCACTTACGTTGCGTACTTGTATAACATTAGGACTTGGTATAAATCAAGTGAGAAATTCGAATCGATTTTTCTTTTTCCGTTTCAAGCAATTTGATTGAGAAAAGAAGTTATTAGCAATGAAATTTAAGCTATATTTTTTGTAAATTCTTTATGGTTTAGTTATCTTATAGAAGATATATTTTTTAATATTTACTGGTTTGTAGTTTTGAGCCATGGCTCGCTTTACCCTTTAAAATTCAATGATCTGAAAAAAAGTGTGTAATTCGAAAAATAATAATGAGAAACAGACTTTAAATAAAATTATTTATAACGATGACAATGAGATTATGAACAATACCTGATAGATAGATAGCAAAAAGCAATACATGTTCGTATATGTAAATGTTATCTACGTAAGTTTGAAACAATTAAATACCTATATGAGAAAAATGAATAATCACACTTATTCAATCCTAGTGTTAAATTGATATTTGCCTGCAACATTTTTTTGAAATTTCGGAAAATTATGTACTTATACTACAATATGATGAAAATCATTTTATTACACCTATTTTACTATTCACGAATATATAAAGTGGCTGTTTAACTGTAACACAGCAGTAGATTTGAGGTTATATACTCCACTGCTCATTTAGAGGTCGGGAAAAAGTAAACGGAAGCTTTAGAGAGTTTTACGACACAATTCAAGAAAATTCAAGAAAATTCTATTGTTCTTTTCACTTCTGGGAATAAAATTGACAACATTGATTCTGTGGGAGCTGCTTTTATTTGTTCGAAACTCGAACAATCGTCAAAAGTTAGTGTTTATGAAGAAGCATCAACATTTATAACAGAAAGTATAACGATATGTTCAGGTGTAAATTTTGTTCTGCAATGTAATGTCCACTGACATCTTTACCGACTCCTTGAATATCATAATAGTACATTACGATACAAGTGCGCAAAGTGTGGGAACACCTACGCCGCGCACGAGTATCGTATACTATTTTTCCTATTGAGTTGCGCAAAGTTCGACATCTTCAAGAGTACGTGCAAGGACGATGGGGACGGAAGGAGGGGAGAGAGGGGGGTTCGGGGGGCGGAGCCCCCCGACAAAAAAAGCAAAACACCATTAAGATTAAATGAAATGAATATTACAAAATGAAAAGGCGATATTTTGATAAGTTTGATTTCATAATCTTTAATACATACAAATAATTCCAAATTGACATTAATTACTTCTTAGCAAACAGTTTTTTTTTGTCAAACGTATACTGCACAGCGTTGAAGAAAAAAACGGACTCTGACAGGTTTATACGACGGAAGATAAAACCGGCGCGTTCCGGCGGCTATAGCGCTCGTTTCAAAATACAACCAATCACACGCAAGAAGGATCGTGTCTCAAACTAACCAATCACGAACGATAACGGTACTGTAGACTCGGCGACTCGGTATACGTGTCCACACTCTGCATTCCCGCACGCATTTTAAGCTATATCAGTAACGGGGCACTTTGCGCACGGAGATAATAGGAAAAAGCTCTTTCAAAACCCCAAAATTAAAGTAACCCCATAGAAATATTCAAAATGGGAAAAAGTATAGGGTATATATATGTATGGGGTATTGTATGGGAAAAAGTATGTAACAAACAATTCGTCAAAGCATCTAAGTATATTTTCAACAGTTCTGCCTAGTGACCCCCTATTCTTTGGCTCCTGGAATTTTGAATACTAGAAATATTTATTATGAGAACCATGGGTATGGCTGCGAGTATAACATATGTATGGGAAAAAGAACGAGACAAACAATAAATTAATACCGTCTCGCTATATTTTCAACCGTTTCACCTTGCGAGTCAATGCACTTTTATATTTTTAAAATCTCTGTGGAAGAAAGAAATGTTTTAATGCGTAGTGGATACGAATTTTTTACAATTAACAGCTTTTGTGAATTCTACGTGGGAGAAAGTAAAAAACTGTTTCTCTCTTATAGCTCACGGAATTGGCGAAAATCTACTTGGAATTCGTAAAACGTGATTTTCGCCAATTCCGTGAGTTTAAGAAGCTTCTCGTGAACTCAATTTTTATAGAATCGCATTATATTATTGATCAAATTGTTCGTTTTTTCAAGGCCTACAACTTCCTCGTGTGTGGTATTCCGTTAGGTATTTAGCGAAAGAAGTTAGACGCAAAAATCCACAAAAATTGGCATTTTTTCCCACTATTTATGACTATAACGTTGCAGGCCAAAGCGCCTTGGAGATGAATTATAAAGCTTGAAAATATATTTAAAATGAGCCCTCACTCATTGCAATAACTTGAGAACTAGATGAGTTTTTCTATGGCTCGTCACTCGAATTCTGAGCCTCAGATCCAAATTTGGTACAGGACTTTTTTTCTTGAAATGTCATGTACAATCTTTATCCGACATATCGTAACCCAGTTGTCGGACACCCTGCATAAAAAAAACATAAAATTGTACATTTCCAGAGGGTAACTGGCTAAGTTTACTGTTCACACATTGACCAGTATGCTAGTTTATTAGCCAAAAACTAACTAGAATGTAGGAGCAGTTTCTACCGGGGAGTGTAAATTCTGAATTAAAAGTAAATGGAAAGCAATTATTATAGTCTAGACATGTAGAGGATGTCCGAAAGGGACATAAATATTTGCATTTAGTTACGACATTACAATGAATGTTAACCCATTAATGTGGAACGGACTTTTTTGGGACACTAAAAATGGTTCACTACATGATAATGTCTTGTTCTTTTGTATTTCCGTATCAGCATTTAGCTACCACATCCAAGAGTAGAAATCTAGTGTAAATTAATGAAAAGTAATAAAAGAACACTATGGGATAAATGACAGAAAGAATACATTCTGTAGCTCCCAAATGTTGTTATGATTAATATGATAAATATTAACAATAAAACACCATTAGGCTCTTATGATATCGGTCTTAATTATTGTGGTGTTAATTGATATTATTGCATTCATAATAATTTTAAGTAGCAAGATGTGCGTACCACTTCGTGAAGGGTTCGTTGGAGTTGTCCAGGACTCTTTCCCAAGGTTTCGACCATTCTACACATTGTCCCACTTCCGCCCAGAAGTCATCTGGATTTTCTATCGACCTTCTAAAAGCCTCTTCGTAAACCGGACTTTTGTAAGGATCTTTGTTTAATATGTAATCTGTAAACAAGAGCAAAATATTAATTTATGATGTGTTATCGTAGGAAGTGGGTCTTATTTGAATTCTTTGTTTATTACAAATAGTATGAAAAGTTTAATAATCATTATATTTTATTTTCAAATTTTAAGAATTGTAAAGTATTTTTGGATACCGATGAGCTAGAAGCAGTCGATATGCGTGATCAACAAGATTGTTTTATCGAATAATACAAAAAAAAATATGATATCATTGCGCTGACTTTTAACTGTACAGTGTCCAAACGAAATTTAATGATTGTTTAGAGCTCTGATCACAGAAGGAACTAAAATTAAAGTAGTGATAAAAAATCACTTTTGAAGTCGCTGATTTTACATAAGAAAAGAGTAGTAATCTAAGTAAGTAATAGTCCGCAGTCTTTTGTTGGCAGTATAGACAGAGGCCGGGGAACAAAGTTCCGAAAATCAACATACCGAAAGGCCAAAATTTCGATTTAGCATGGCTCCCGCGTGATTTTCTTCACTTTGCCTTTAAAAATTTGGCAAAAAGAAACCAAATTAAAATACCTTGGACTCACGCAATATCGAAATTGTAGCCTTTCGGGATTTTGATTTTCGGAACTTTGTTCCCCGGCCTAGACAGACTGTTACTACTTACATCACCGCATTTTCTACGTATTATTCGGGACTTCTACAACGATTTTTAAAAATTTCTCACACGATAAAACACTCGGTTTTAGGTGTTAGCTCTTATTATACTTTAACGTAATTTATCAATTTAGGAGGTTCCGTCTCTGGGGCGGAAAACATTTATGCTCGTGGGCAATACTCCTTTCGCATTCTTAAAGTTAATTCATGCAATACATAAACGCTTACTCTTAACAAATTTCATTAATACCGTTATAAAATATCATATTTGGAAAATTATTTTCCATTCATTATATTCCCGAATAGTGAAAATTGTATATCGCATCCATATCCTCAAAACACAAAGTTTATCAATACAACGCACGATCGCGCGTCCCTCTATTACGTAGGTTTGTTCTTATTGCTTAAACTTGATATGAGATATAGAATATAATTAGTATGTCAAAAAGCACAAATATGTGTGTAGAATTTGTGAGTAACAAGAGCAAACCTATAATATACATACAGCGATTCCACCATACTTAAAAAAATGAAATTTCTATTCCTATGACACCGCAAAAAAAAACATCCACCACTACCTTTCTGGAGTCCTATAGTATCCAAAAAAAGGATGCGACTTGTTTTTTCTTTTTTAGACATTGATTTTGTAAACAAAAAAAACTAAATTTACTATTTAGAATGCTTTACGGTAGAAATGAAAACATTTTTTGTACAATTCTTGTATAATATTCTTATTTACCATGTTAAAGGTATAGGGGGAAATGGCCAGTCTAAGAAAAAATTGACAAATTTCTACTAGGGTACTTCAAATAAGTATATCAAATATAGTATTTTATTAATTAAAATTCGTATATTTATGACTATTACAGTTCGTAAAGATGGTAATGCAGATATCTTCTGGATTTAATCCAGAAGTATTTTCAGCCTACCTATCGAAATCAATTACGATTTCCGTATAACCAGGCTATATTTAATATTTTATTTTTAAATTAATTTAAAAATATAATTTGATGGTAAATAAATTATAGAAAAATATGAAAAAGCTGCATATGTGTAGAAAACCGAAAAAAAAAATACGGGGTACGATCCCGGGGCCTTTCGATTGCCGGTCGAATGCTCTACCAATAGTATTTTATATTTCCTTCAATAATAGAGAAATGCTCGTAAATATTCTGCATAATAAACGTGAGGTTTCTTATAAATTATGAAAGGATTAAGGACTGACCGTATCATAATAACAATAAATTTTATTTCGAGAATACTGATAGATATAAACAAAGTAGTATAACAGCACGATCTTCAATAACTGCACTCTAAAATTTTAAAAGCGAAATTTTCGCATTAGCTTAAACCATTCACTGCCTTTGTCCTCCACAGTGGATAAACTCATTTTTTTTAATTGTTACACAAGGGATTGATTATTCAATGTTTTAATAATTATATTGTAATTAAAAAATCATTTCATGAAAACAAATAATTATTATTAACATTTTTTTTTTAATTTTTACAATTATTATTAGCAATAAATCATGATTTTAACGAGGATTTTTTCTTCAATTTTTTTATATTTTAAATTTTAAAATCATTTTTGGTCACATCAATTAATGTTGTCAGAGACGTCCGCCATTTTAAACAGAACTTTGGTCAGATGATTTGAGGGAAAGACAAGACTGTGCATATAACAGTAAAAATTGACTATTTTGTTATAGAGTGTAATGATATCAATATATGATGGGCTGGATCGTAACACTAACCCCGTGGGATTTATTAGTTGGCCCCTGGATTTCTTTGACTGTAACTGAATTTTCTAAGTTTTGAACTACTAATTTTAACTTATAGTATTTTATAAGAATACTATTATTTGAAGAGTAAAGCTAACAACAACAATGTATTTGTGTCAAATCCGACTAACTAAATAATAAAACCAACTAATTATTTTGTCCGTGTTTTAAAAAAGTGAGTTTTTTTTTAATAAGACAATAATGTGCATTTAATCAGAAAGTTTATGACGTAAGCTTACGAAAATCATTACGAGGTAGTTAATTACGAATCTGAAATCAGTTTTCAAACATTAAAAATGGCGGATTCAATATGGCTGACATTTTTTAACTTTTACTGTTTCGCTTGAAACTCGTCTCTCGAGGTTTCAATTTTTATTCATCAAATATACATACATTTTTAATTAATGTTTTGTGATGTAAGAATTTATAAAATATACACGAATTTCATTCATAAAGGAATTTAATATTTGAAACGTTTATTAATTTGGCTGTGTTAAGTAGTGGAGCCTCGCTAAACAGAATTATTCAAAATTTACAATAGTCTATCAGAGAGTTCGATGTCCATATGAATATTTAGTTTTCCGCTCCAAATACATCTGCCTTGTTATCATTATATGTATCTAGAACCATAGCACCCAAATACATAAAATAGAATGAATGTTTTGAAAAATTGAGAAAACATGAATTGAACAGCAATGTAGAATAAGAATTTGCTTTGTCAATTTTTAATTTTTTAATGTTTAGATGAATAAAATATTTTCAATGCATTACACTTTTGAAAAAAAACGCATTAAGTAACTGTCGATGTTTCGACTATTTATTGTAGCCATCTTCACAGCACGATCTTTAACAACTATCAACTGAAAATATTCTTTGTAAATATTTATAGTCCAGGCTTTATAGAAGTTTTTCACTGCTGGCACATTTTTATCCGTATTTCCTACCACTGTTGGGACCCAGGGGAACGAAAACTATAGTCTAGAATATAAGAGTATTGAACAATGCTAAGTACACCATCTTCAAAGGTAAAAATTTATGAAATAATTACTTAAATTGTACCATTTTGATAAAGGATGTATACCTAAACCACAAAGTTTCTTAGTGATATCAGCGGCAGTTTTTCTTGTATTATATCGTCAATGGTTCAACAATATACGTATTATTTGAATTATTTCGTAAGAGTATAAAAATAAGTTTTTAATTATTTTAAGTTAGAATGCAATTGCATTTTTGTTTTTTGTTATAAATTTCGGATATTTATTTTAATTTTTAGAGTTTTTGATAAAAGTAATGCGTATCTGAACATGATATGGATATTGATGGTATGTTAAATCAAGATGCAAATGTGTAGAGATTTCAGGCAGACTTCATTGTCAGACTTCCTTTCTCACTTACGTAAACGTACTTTTTTTTAATGCTCATTATTGTTATTCATTTTTTTGAATTCATTTTTAGAAATTGTATTCTGAAGAGGATCCTTATTAATGGCCAAACCGTGTACTGTACAATTCGTAATAATTTGTTATGCTAATGTGGCTTTGGAAAATTTACAATGGGTGATTCCATATGAAACCAGAATTTGACAAAAATCGATGTCACGATTATAGTTTTCTTTTGGTTCTATATTACGAGACTAAGAAGTTAACATTTCAGCCAAAATTAAAATTTTTGTTGTGCATGCAAAATATACGTACGTATTTATATTGAACATAGCATTAAGTCACAGAAAATTGACCGAAGAGTGTTAAAGTTTCAAAATATGCAGACGATATTTTACTAACGGTAGGAAAATCACTGAAATCGGCTACATCACTAATGGAAAAATCAGCGCTAACAAATATTCATCTTCGACTTTCTACGATGAAGACTAAGTTGGTAAATTTCAACAAACTAGGAGTAAAACCGAAAGAAATCATAATAGAAGTTGATAACACATAGATACACTTGAAGTGCTAGTACAGGATATTTGGGGATAATTTTTTATTGTCAATTTACCTTTAGAGAACATATGGAGGTAATACAAAACAAATGATTGAAATCTATGAACATAATAACATTTTTAAAAACATCTTGTTGAGGTGCTGATTGTAGAACACTGATGCATACAAGTCCTATTCATCGCCATGGTCAATGTCGGTCACTTATCGACTACTCAAATTTTGTTTTCCTATGTAGTAAAAATAGCACAGACAAAATGGAAAAAATGCAATACTCTGCCACTCGCTAGGCATTAAGCTACTGAAATAGCACTTCCACTAACATTCTACTAGCGAGTGAAAAGTCACCTATATACAAGAAAGATCCAGATATTTATGTTTCAAATATCTCGTTAAGGTACTATCCAATACGAATTTACTTGCATATTAAATTGTTCGAAGCTCTTTAAATTTCCTTGGCAAAATTAAAAACAAAAAACGCGTTCTTATGCAATGTCTCGAAGGCATACTCCTCTATCGAAATATTATAGACAACAGCAAACTTTACAACTTGTAAATTACAAATTACGAAACTAATATTGCAAACTTTCCAATCAAGAAAAAAAGTCGGATTTTTGAAACTAGTATTCTGCCCTCAACCAAGCACTAAAAATGCTACTTGCGTATGTGAGGATGCACTAGATATTGCATTAAAAAGTATTCATTGCAACATGATCATATTCACAGACCCCTTTGGTATTCTTCAAAATTTTAAATTATTGAAAATAGACATCGCAAGCAGCACGAATATCAGTACTATTAAACTAGTAGGAATTCCCTCTCATAAGGGAATTTCTGGAAACGAAAGCACTTATCAGTTAGCAAAGGTAGCTGCGACTGAAATATACGACGACACTTTATGTATACCATGCACTCACCTCAAGGAAACCTTAAAAAATATCACAGAAGGTGCAACCAAGATGAAACTAGTCGAGCGTAGTCAAATAAAGCCTCCAACCATAGTATCAGAACCAAAACCTAAATAGAGACGTCATCGTCATAATTAACCGCTGTCGATCTGACCACTCGCTGCTTCACTGGCTCGCATCAACGTAATTAATACTCCCCAATGTTCTCATATATTTTGTAACACATTGAGCAAAATGCTATTCCGTCTCTTCGTAGAGTTATGAAACTCTTTTGCATTAGGTGTATAATTTAGATATTTTCGTTCGAAGGGTGTAAAATGAGCTTTTGCATCCGCAAGCAATTAACGTCTCCGAGATATTGTGAAGGAGTCCCAAGGTTTCGGATCATCGCCTTCAAAGAGTAAACGTTTGCACCCATGATACGAACAAAATTTTTCGTTATAGTAGGTATAAAATTCGAATTTATGCTTTATTTGCAATCCAAAATTTGAATCTCCAAATGATAGGAAAATCCTGTCATATTTTATTCCTGCAAATTCAAAAGTAAAATCGGACTATGATGAGGTGATAACGAATTATATCTTATATTTCTTTCCATTAATATTTATTGCGCAATATAAATTTGCACATGAAATGTTGAAAAAAATTAAAATTGGTGTACTAGAAAACTTAATGAACCAGTTAACAGGAAAATTAAGAAATAGCAAATAAAATCAATGCATTTTTATTTAAACAATGGAAATTTAATGTAAGGTACCATTTTTTGAATATTAAAATGTACGAGTTCACATTCAATCATATTCCAGGACGGCACTCGTATTTTTTTCTCATTGTTATATTTCATTTTTTACTGAGCAATTAAATTTGTAATTATGTAGCGAGCATTGAAATTATTGTATAGTAACTGTGAGCCATAAATGTTCGCACTAAATATGTCTGGTTCCATATATAATGCACTCTATTTCAATTTATGCATCGAAAATGAGTTGAAAATTGAAAATTATTTCATGTGCTGTTTTGAAATATTGTTTAATTATAAAGACAGGTTCTTTCTTTCATTTTACAATAAACTAAGATTCGTAAGGTTACGAGCAAACAACAATTTTACGTGGTTTCCATAAAAAGCGATTGCAACTTATTTCAAATATCTATATTTCTTTCAACTTATATTTATTTAGCATTTTAATTTAGCAGTATTTTAGATGTTTTTTTATTTGGATTTTTAACTTTGATCATTTTTAGTTAAAAAGAAAACTATTATAAAACTACGAGTATTTTTTTTTTTTTGTATTGAAAATATTTGTCTTTCAAACAATTTTATTAGTTGAAAATTATATAAATTTTGAAGGAAATACAAATAAAAATAAAAGTTTAATGATAGGGTTCGACTGCTAGAAAACGTCATGACATTCCACTTTTTATCTTTAAATATCTTATTTTTATGATGAAGGAATGGTTTTCACATGGTTTTCCAAGAAAGAATAAGTTGCAACAAGAGTAATAAATACAAGTTTAGGCGGCACCTTTTTAGAATTCCAAGGATATTGTCATTTCCAGTTCCAATATTCTTTGTTACAAATATCGAATTTTGTTCGCACTTGCTCGTAGACATTTTTGAAACGTAACGCTACATTGTTACATACGAATTTACAATCAGAATTACTAAGCGGAATGGAAAATTTTGAAATTGAATTAGGTTGAATAAATATTCATAGCATAGTAAGGTCATGTAGTTTTAATTTGCGTATTGCCTTATTTTTCCAAATGCATCAAAATGTTTCGACTTGTGTACAAAGCATTTTTATATGACTGGAAGAGTGATTTTCATTTAAATAACTATAATTTTCGGAATTGCTTTTACAAATTTCCTTTACAAATGCATCAATAGAAAGAAACCGGTGCAATATATGTACATTGTTTTACGGCTAAGTGTGCATTCAATGCCACATTTCTTCTGATGTATTCTGATCTATTAACCCATTAGCGTCGAGGACGCAAACTCTGCTACAATTTTTGCTGATCTCATTTTGCATGAAAAAAAAAGTTAAAAAATTTGTGCGAGACATAAAGATCCTCATTCAGATCCTAAAGCTAATATTTAGCTATTGTTAACTCCAAGAAAATTATGACATATTCTATGCAATAATACGATTTTTTTAAAGGAAAGAAACGTTTGAGCGCATTTTTGCACGGAAACCTAGTGGAATTTCACATGAAAATCCAAAATTTTTTTTCTCAAATCGTCATCCATAGATTTTGATAGCTTACGATTCGAACACGCGATATTTTCAATTTTCATGATAAGTTCCGATTTATGTACGAAAATAGTTATTCGAAATTCCATTTTTATAAAAAGTTGTGTTTTCTCGTATACAAGACTGGATAACTTTGTTTACGGTAAACATAACCAAATTTTAGCTATCAAATCTGAAAGAAGGATAATTTTTACACTAGAAATGGTCTTGGAAAAATGTTTAAACTTTTCTGCGCCCCCTTGGTCGTTAATAAGTTAAACTAAAAAGCCATACGGAATAATATTCTGCAGGTTTTTCAAGTATGAAATGAAGTTCTTTACTTTCGACACTCTATGAATTTCAAGAACTTGTGACTTTTGGCAGAATTTTCCTAAATAATCAAACCCTTTTCTCCAGCCTTGGAATTTTTATAGTTTATTAATTCAATCAAGCCTACTCGAAATCTTTATGTAAACAAATTTACTTTACAATTTACCCTCTTTATGATATATTTTACCAGCAAGTAAAAACTGTTATTATTAATATTATTAGTTGTTAAACTGTAAAAAGACATTTTGTTCAAGTTTAGGTTAAAAGAACTTTATTGGACATTATTTGTTTATAATATTTTTATAAACCTAATATTAGGTGTACATAAATGGCAATTTCAAAACAATACATAGTTTTTTTCATAGAATTGCCTTGCATAAAGAATTACGAAAATACTTGTTTACAATTTGTTTAAATAATTATTGTTAAATGCCGCCAGTTAAAATATCAGGTAATTACTTAGATTCTGTATCGTAGGTTAGTTTCATTCCTAATTTTTCATCAAATTCAGTAGTAGTAGGCTATTTTGTAACGTAACAATACGTTTCGAAACAACGTTTTATTTTTTGATAAGGCTTAGAATCGCCCAAGGCAGAGTTTTATTTTATGTATTTTAATTAAGGAGTTTCTTTATGTTTGTGTATACTCCTATACTTTCTAAATATCTCTTGGTTGTGTGTTTTATTTTGTCGAAAATTATCTTACACGGAATAATGTTCCTTTATACAGGATTTTTAGTAGCAATTATTAAATTTTGTATGCAAAATGAGATTTTACATGATGCATAAAGAACATAGGTGAAATGTGTCGGCGTACATTAAATCATTCTTATACTTAATGATATTCGACGACCTAGGAAATTCATTAAGCGCTATTTTTTAGAAAATTTGGTAGGTTTGACATTTTTGATCCACCACATTAGAACCGTCATTTTTAATTTTGAGAAAGTGGTACTAGGTTCGTATTACGCGATCCCAAATACCCTCGAATTAGTGATTTTTATATGCATTTGCAAACGTTTCAAATTGGTAATCCGACATATTGAATTTTGAAATTCTAACTCCAGATTCGCGTTCGGTGATCTCAAAAATTATACATGACCAATAGTTTGTCATTATCTTAATTATTATTTATCTTAATTGCTTTTTGAAATAGTTAATATGATAAGTTAGTTAAGTACAATGAAATAGTTAGGATGGGTTAAGTAAGTAAACAATATCAGAGAAGTGGGTGGTTTTTATCCTCTAAATCGCCTTAAGAGCCCAAACAAAAACTACTAGGTTTTGTTTTTCCCACTAAACAAAAATGTGCTGATTTCCAATAAAATGTGTTATTTTGTCAATATTATCGTTTATTAACAAATACATCATTATAATAATGATCAGTAGAAAGTGAATTCAGTTTTTGGATAGTTTATATCTAGTTTAAATTTTTCCCATGTTAAAGGTATATAGGGAAACTGGACAAACTGAGCAGTGTAACTACAAACTGGACAGATTTCTACCAGGGTCGTGCTGCACTTTTTTTTTAAATCAATGCTACTAATTCTAAATGTATTTAAGTTTTTAATGATTCTTTATGATTAGTTTTTACACACCGGTTTTTTCTTACCTGTTAATACATAAAAATAAAAAAATGTTCGGTCTCAAACAATTTTAGAGACACAAATGATTTATTCTTTAAAATATTGATAATGAATATAAATAGTACGTCAGTTATATATACACCTATATGTACATCAGTTATGAACCACTTCGGGTAGCCGTTTTGAAAACAAAAAAACTGCTGAAAGTCGCACTGGCCGGTACTTAAGATACCGAAAAATGGTGAAACGCGGGTTCTGTTTTATCATCAAAGGTATCATGATGGTAGTCAAAAGTCATCTAGCCACTTTAGGAAAGAGTGGGACGGGTTTGAGGTATAATCCAAGGCTACACTACGATTTTTTATCTCCGTGCTTGCGGCTCACATGTTAAACTACAGGGTGATTCTGACCCAAAAAACGAATGCCGCATTCGTGGCATTGTTCCTACAAATTATTTAAAATAAATAGTAAATATAACGAACACATAATAGTATTTACCAATATTCAATCAAATTATATAAAAAAAAAACAATTGGAAATTTCTAGTTTTTGTGCACTGAGAAAAAAAATGTATTTATCAGCTCGTAATCGGTCACAAACACTTAATAAATGTAAGCAAACGTATTAAATAAATAATGTAATTATTAACAGTGCTTGCAATTTTAAATCGGTCAGTGGACTCTATGAATTAAGGTGACAAAAAGGAAAATATTCAGTGAAAATACGAGTTCCGCAGTCATCATCGTCGGAAAGAAAACTCCACGCCGCAACCACGGCAAATTTTCAATTCTGGTACATGAATAATGAATTTCATTATTAATTCTTTGAATATTTTTGAATTCTAATAAAATTTTACAAATGCTACTGCTAGTTGTAGTTTTATAAAATGCTTTGTTTTAATAAAGAAATCCGTATATTTTGGAGTTTTTGATAAGATAGAAAACTTTACTCCGTAACCGACGGATCACGTTAACGTTTTTGGCAAGTAAACGAATTTTTTGTTGATGTAATATTATCCCAGAGGATGTCTTTAAATCAAGATTAGGTTTAAGATTTGAAGCCACTTTAATTAAAATTAATTTTAAAATTCCCTAAAATTATTTTATATTATAACATGTTTAATGCAATCATTTTTAACGTTACTAAGTGTTGAATGTACGGACATTTTTAATTTATTTGTTTTAATATAGGAATTTATAGAACGTATACGAATTTCATACACTAAGGTAATTTATTATTTGGAAGGTATATTAATTTAAATATGTTAAAAAGTGGACACTCGGTGAATAGAATTATTCCAAATTTATAATAGTCAATCGCAAAGTTCAATGTCGGTATTGGTGTTTAAATTTCCGCTCCAATGCCATGCTATAATTATATGTATCTAGAATCATCGTAACACACCAAAAATAATATTTATTTATTTTAACGAAATCTATTTACTTGAAATTGATGTTCTTGAATCAAGTCATCATGTTTGTGATTCAAATAAGCGTTTGTTGGTGTAAGAGAAGATTTATTTCTTTCAAGCAAATAATTTCCTTAGATTAATATATCCGCCATTAAGAAAATATTGTCTTGAATCAAGATAGTATTTTCTTGAAACAAAGAAACAATTTGCTGAAGTGTAGTAAATAATATTTCTTAAAAGAAGTAAATCGTTTTAAACAAATATTTTACTCCGCTAAAGAAATCATTTGTTTAGATTTAGAAAATGGCAAGATATTAATAAACATGTTCCAGACAACAATTTATTCGTATTAAAAGAAATTTACTTGATTCAAAAAAAGAAGATCACGATTTACTTTGAACAACTAAATATTTACTTAATAGAAATAAATGCAAAAATGAGTAAATATTTACTACATTCCGATAAATATGTCCTTGATGCAAGAAATGTGTTGCTTCCTTAATATAACTTTTTTGTTTCTTCTAGTATATAATTATTTGAAATCAATAAACATTTACTTCATAATGTCAATTTATTCTATTGAAAAACTTGAATTGAATCTAATATTTATTTAATTTGAAGAAATTTAGTTTTTATTCATGCAAGTATCTCATTACTTGTATCAAGTAAAATTTCATTAAAACCACTAAAATTTTGGTTCAGTAATAGAATCTGCAGAACTAAAATTACATATCATATATGTACCGTACAAATCACAAATTAAGCGAGAGTTTGTTTCCATGCGATATAGTAAGTAAGTAAGTAAGTAATTTTATTTATGGCTCGTGCTAATGCTACGTAGCCAATCAGATAGAATACAAGTAAGATAACAAGTGTTTCAATACAAGAGTTAGTTGAGAACGAATTAATACCATCAAGGATGACGAGCGTGGAAATAGTAGATATAATGGTGAGCTAAGGGTACGGTCGCAAAACAGAAAATATCAAAGTTTAAATGTTGAACTATAGATAAAAATAAAATTATGTATCGCATTACAAAATCACGCGGTCAAAATACATTGATTAGAGTTTTCAGCCTTTAGTAGCCATTCGTAAAGCCTATTCTTAAAAGCTGACGAAGTAGATGACCTCCGGATATTTACCGGAATTGCATTCCACAATCTCGATGAAGTTACTACAAACGAGTTCGAAAGGCGTTTGGTACGGTGTTTATGGATACGTAATATATTTGTTCCGGGTCTTAATACTCGCGAAGTTTGGGATTCCCGCCAAATGTATCTTTTATAAAGATAGTCCGGTTTCCTCTTCGTAATTATTTGGAAGACCAAAGAACCTATAAAGTAGAGCCTGCGGTTCACCGAAGATAACCAGCGAAGTTCTTTTCTAAAGGGTGTAATGTGCTCAAACTTTCTACGGTTAAATATAAAACGGATGCAAGCATTGAGCATACGTTCAACCCTCAGGCAAGAGTCGTGGTCAAGATCATTAAAAACAGCACAACAGTAGTCAATATGTGGAAGAATTAACGAAATGCACAAACGGGTTTTTAGTTGACGGGATAATGCACGAGAATTCTGCCAACGTTGTCTGAGCGAACCGTAGAATCTACGAGATATTAGCGTGACATGCTCCTTCCATGACAGCGTGTGGTCATATGGGATATATGTTGTATAAAAATGTATAGAAATGGATTTAAAAACGTTAATTAAAGTTTCTAATACAAATAAAGCGTATGGAATGATGGATAAAAACAGTTATTAAAATACGGACTCCGAAGTTACGACAAAAACTTACTATATATTTAGCTTTAAATTCTTAAAGCAAAAAATATGCGAAAACTTGTTAAAATGAGCCATAAATAGAACAATGTTAAAAATGTAGTAAATTAATTGCATATTTACAAATTGGTTAACTACATATTACAAAATTGTGTTTAACCTAAATACATATATCCAACACAGCTACGTATATGATCTAATTTTCATCCAATAAGACCATGTTTCTTAAATAAATTTTTTATTTTGATTAAACTATTGTTTAACTTTAACTATTTTGCCTAATATTTTAAGCAAAATAGAAATTTAATTTTTAATGGGTAGAGATAAGAGTTAATTTGGAATATCGTGTTTTTCAGATCAGTCAAATGATAAATTGATTAATGTATCGTACTAAGAACTTTACGAAGTAAATTTATAAAATTAGTATATTATGTTTTTCAGGTTGTCCAACGAAAAATTCACGAATATAAAATGTTTAGTAAGATTTACAACCTATGACTACATAAAATCATCCGAAAATTAGTCTTGTCAATCTGGAACTCTCTAAATTTTCTAGATTGAAACGGAACCAACTCTTTTCTGATGAATCTTCCATTCTTCTAAGAGTTAACTAATAGCACCTACATAGAGAAAAATTTGCTTGCAAATTTTGCAATTAATTATAATGTAATATGCCGAACGGTCAAAGTCTCCATTATTTCTGTTAAAAATTTCTAGATTTTTTGTAATTTTTACTGACTGAATAGTGAAAATTCTAAGAACTTACAGTAATTTTAGACAACGAAATTTTAACTGCTAATAATTGAGGAGGTTGGTTCTGAAATCTTAAAATTAAGTGAGCAAAAGCACCAATTCAATTTACAGATTATTTTACAAAAAACGTCAGATATCTCATTTTTATGATATATTTCCCAACGTGACATAAGAATCCAATCGCATATATTACAAAATTTAGCTAATTTTCATCCGACTAAACTTTTCCTGAATAAATTTTCCATTTTTCAATAATTTTTCAGATTTTATTTTTGGAAAAGTAAACGAAGAATATTTGAAAACTATCGATCAAGCTGCGTTTTCCAAATCGATCGACGCGATCGAAATTCAAGTCATCGATATCGTTCAAGTTTAACGATAACGATTTCACTAATTTCCGCCTGCGGTATCGAACAATAAGGTTGAAAGTTCATCGTTTTAATGAGTTCGTTTGCTTCCTACGGGCATTTTCAAAGTCGCCAACAGTTTCTATTAAAAACCGAGATAGTCGAAGAACACGAAAGAGAAAGGAAGATCGACGAGTAGAAAGAGAGAAATATCGCAAGTCGCGTTTCCATGAATTATTCATCCCTTCGTAATAGTCGTGTGATGTCAGTACTGTAGTTCGTCTATACATATCGACTCGATCCCCTTTAACATTCACCCACGTGCTTTTCCTTCAATTGTAAGTTATGGGCCTATTCGACGACGATTTGGAACCCAAGAAAATCTTTTACAACCTATCTCTGCCCATTTCGACATAAAACCAGACTACAGATCAGAATTTTATAGATATTTTACCTCTAAAAAAGTTGGAATTTAATCGATTTGTCAACATTATAAATATAATGTTTATGAATTATTCAGATGGAAAGCCTGCCGTAGTTACAGCCGTCTCCGTTAGGGGCCCATCAAGTCCTTCCCCTTATGTTTCGCACGGTAAGATTACTATTGCCTCTCTTTACACAAATTACATAATCTTCTTCTGATTATTGTTAATTAAGTCTTAACAATGATAGGTCCTGTACTTTGTAGCGTTAAAAGTAATAAATATAATAAAAAGAATTACTTTGTAAACATTAATTAATTAAAAAACAGAATTTATGAGCGTAGTATAGACACCCCCTCTTTTCTCGCTGTAATGGGGCGTGGCACTCCCCTCCTCCACATCCCGGCCAAGTTCCTCCCCGTGCAAGTATTACGTAATTTACGTACAAGCCCTTAGGTAACGCTGTTTCCACATGATGTTCGTCATACACACTTAATTGTAGGCCATTATTGCTTAGAATGAAGTAAATTTATGAAACAGTCTAGATTATGTCAAATGATTTTGTTTCGTGAAGTTTAATTAATGGGACGAAGTAATTTATTAGGTTTTCCCGCTGCGTATACCGAGTTCGCAATAAAAACTGGTCTGAGAAGCTTCACAACGGCAAACCTTAAAATTCAGATCGCTAGTTGTAATTCGAACAAGTACAACAAACTTGTTAGTCGTCTGTTATACGAAGTTTGACGGGAGCAAACTTGAGAATGAGCTAACTCCGTCGTGATTCAACAGAACGTTAATATTGCCTCTAATCTTTTAATTATTTTTCGAATTTCGCAATCTTACGCCATTCACTTTCTTTTTCGTAAAAAGATGGTTTAAAAAAGGCTTATAGAGAGACGAAAATTGTTTCACTGTTAAATAACAAGAAAACAAGAACTAACGTATATAAATTATAATTTATTGGCGCACATGATTATATGTTAATTATAGAGTAAATATCATTAGCAGGTGCAAGAAACGATATAATATTGGTGTCTTGTCGGAATCGTCTGAATTGCAGCGAAACAATTGTCGTAACATAAACGGCCTCGGTTTGAAACGCCTCGTCCCGGGATTATTATATCGATTTTATCGGAAAACACTTCGCCAATAATTTGAATGTCTGCGTAAAACGTATTGGGGATTCGATTAATTCCGCTCGTTTGTTAAGAATAATGAATAAACAATGTTCAATTCGTATAGATTGGGATATTTAAGCTACTTAGGCACTGCAACGAAAATGACTTGCAAATTGTTGTGACATACCTTAATAATAGTTCTAGTAACATTAATGTACGTTTTAAACCATAAATGGATGCTGTAATTAGATTTAGTTATTATTACCCATTAATAATTTTAGTCAAATGAATATTAAAAATAATTACGGTAGGATTTATAATTTATATCAAAAAGGGCTTAAGAAATATTTTACGACTTTTTGTTAATTTAACCCTTTAATGCCCAAATGTACGAAATTTCTTCATAAAGTTGGACACTATATTTTATACTCCATGAGAAAAATTTAACACTAGTGATTTCTTATTGACCAACATCTGCTCCTTCCAATTATGAATATAAAATATTTTTAGTTATAAACTTTTTTTTTTAATGTATGAAATTTGTTGCCCTGATAGAAATCTGTCCAGTTTTTTGTTACATTGCCCAGTTTTCCCATACCTTTAACAGGGGAAAGACAGAAACTGGCCAAAAACTGGACTCATTTTCTACCAGGGTGGTTTCTTTTGTAATTTATTAATTTTATTATCGGCATTAGAGTATACCTCTAAAAGTTGCAGATAGACATATTTTGGAAAAAAAAATTCATAATAGTGGACAAAAGAAGAGCGTTAAAAGTGAATTTTTATTTGAAATATCCTAGCCTTATGTTCAAATTCGCAAAATTCGATGAATTTTTATAAACCTTGTTAGCCAAGCTTTCTTTAAGTCGCTGATTACGAATCAGAACGCCATTTTTGAAAATAAAAAATGGCCGTTCGAATATGACGAACAAAAATATTTAAAGTGGATCAGATTCACTTGAAATTTATGATATAGGAACTTTGGGGTCGCTAATGATCACATTGGATTCACAGTTTTGAATATTTAAAAAATGATTCAGATTCCTGATCAAGAAACTCAAAACGAGTATAGATGATCTGGCTCGAGTGCCCGTCATAACAAAACCAATGAATGTCTGTTCCATAAAAAAACCTACTGAGCTTTGCGTTTTGAATATACGTTTAGTATATTTCGAATAATAATATACGTTTGTCGCCATTTTGTATCCAACTTTATCAATTTTCACATTTGTAAATACACCTGTTTAATAGTAAATTAATTTCTGACACGATATTTGACAGCACCCGAATAAAATGCGTTAATTAAAAATGTAACCAGAAAATGTCAAAGATTGTGTTTTTATGTAGTTTACTACTTATTATGTACGCCAAATCCGTTTTTGTTTTTTCAAAAAATGTCATGCTTTTTTTTAGAAAAAGATGTATAACTTTTTTATTTTAATATTTGAAAAATGTGTTTGGATGTTAAAAGGTTAATCAAGTTTTTTGTAGCATGTTCCTTTTGATGCAGATTTTATGACACGTACTAAAATGAAGAAATGTTTATTTAATTATTAATAACATTCGTAAATAATTATTATTGAGTTATATGCACGTTCCACGAAAATAAATTAGATAATTTATGCTATACTAAAAATTCAGAAATAGTGAACTTATTCAAATATATTTAAAAATTTAGTAATGTCCTTTTGAAGTTTAAAAAGTAAGGTCTTTCGTGAAAAAAATTTGAAGGGTGCATCTTGTAATCATGTTTATGTTATGTCATGGTAAAAAAATGAAAATTTGTTACCTAGATATGTGAAACGTCACAAAAATATCGGCAAAACATATGAGACTACGTATATTTGTTCGAGTAATATGCATAGAGTTTATTACCTCTGTAATTGACCATTTAGCTGCAATATTTTCCAAGTATCAAGAAACGTTATAAATTTTTATTACAAAATTCCCAGTATATTAAGTATAGGAATATAAATATATAATTATTCTAACAACCATTTCTTAATAAGTGATCCCAAACTCACCGAATGCCTGAATAATGAAAAGTAATAAATAAAAATGTGCATTTTGCATCAATCATGTTGGATTTACCATTTTGAATTTCGAAAAATATATTACGGATTTGTGAACAGTGACAAAAAAACTGAGTAATGGATTTATTATCCTTTTTAGACGCACCTTTTTTTATTTTGTAACTCTGAAAACTAATTTGTAATTCGCAAGCTCAAAATCTAGCGAGGATTGAATTTCAAACAACTGAAGGAAAAATTAGTTTTCATCCGCCATTTTCAATTTCGAAAAACGGACAACGAATTCATATACGAATAAATCATTGAAAATGACCATACTGTATTTTTTATCCCAATTAACAGCAATTAAAAATTAAAAGGCCTAAAAGAATAGATAGGTATTCTAGATAAATTATATGTATATATCTCTCTAAATACAAAGACTTCAATAATAAATGAAAGAATACGCGTGTATATCCGTTAAATAATTGATTAAATTTCTGATTTTACACAAAAAATAAGGAGTTTATTCAATGTAACAATTCGTCAAAATTTGATTAAATGTATGAATTTCCACAAATGTTATTAATATTTTATCAGATGATAACAAAAATGCAAAATAATAATATTCATAGTGGTAAGCATAATAATTTCAAACTCGATTTATGTAATTTATAATTATTTTATGCAGTATTAATTATTATTCATCGCGTCTGATTTCAGAAATATCAAAGAATTTACGATAAGCTATCTTAAAAAAATTATAAGTAGATTCAATTGAAATTCATAAACAAGTGCATTAATTTATTTAAAATCTTATAGTGTTTACATATATACATAAAATATTAATAAAGTTTATAACCAGACGTACTAAATCCAATATTTGAATACATCAACATTAACTTTTTCGTTCATTAAATTGTTTTAAGTAACACAAATACATAACATTTATAAAATCTGTTTTCCTAAAATAACGTTATAATACCTTAGATACTCTTGCAAAATGAATAAATGGATTTGTTTGGCGGCCTACGCAGTATCTGGAGACGATATATTTCAAAGGACTTTACCAGATTTTGGAATTCCGTTTAAATTATGGAATGAAACTGGACCATTTCGACATACTTTCCCTAATGTTTTTTAAAACAAAATTTATGTAATATTGATTCAGAATGTGGGAACGAATATAAGTTGTAAAAGCTCTTTAAAAAAGTATGATTTGTTAGTTGGATAATATTAGCGAATTTTTTCTTACATGTTATTTATATATTTTAAATGCTGTTTAAATTTAATTTAATCAATAGCATATAGCATATCGCATATTTACAAAACAGTGTAGTAAATCTAATTAAATATTTACTTTATTAAACAAATTAGTTACCTTGAAATTTACGACTTTTTTAAATTACGAATGATATTTGGAAGAAAATACATTAATGACAAGGAATAGTTAATCTAATTAGAAACTAGATAAATTTAACTATTGTTATCCAATAACCAGTAACAAAATAGCTAACACGCCATAGTTATTGCAACTATTTAATAAACTCTGAATAATTACATTAATTGTTTAAAAGTAATTAACATATTCGTTGCCTTTGTCCTCTCCAGTGAACAAACTCATTTTTTAAAAATTATTACATAAAATGTTGATTAATCAGTGATTTAATAATTTTATTTTGATTTTATTGCTAATGAAAAAACTTACTATTAACATTTTTTGGAATCTCTAGAATTATTATTATAAATAAATATTATTATAATTTATACAAAAATATTTTTCAATTTTTGGGCATTTTCTGCATATTTTAATTTTTAAAATCGTTTTTAGTTGCACCGATTTAATTCGGCACTGAACGGGATAAATTAGTAAATTCTTTTATTTTTGTTTCTGTTTACTGACTAAAATACGTATGTCTGGGATTTAATATAAATAATGTTAAGCTATAAATACGATAAAGATTGTTATTCAATCTAACTGCGATAAAACTTTCATTTATTGAGTCTAAACTTAATCAAAACTTAATACAGTACGTCATCCTTCTAGTTATGAAATATTTGTATATAAATCCATACAATTTTTGTACAAGTTACGTAACAATCATAATTAGTAATGATTTGAATGAGTTTACTACATTGTCTATTATTATAAAAATTATCCTGCTTTCAGGACTTTCAATAACGTATTTGATTTTTAATATCATTATTTTTAATTCACAATATCTTAACGAATTTAAACTATAAACTTATAAATACCAACTCCTTGAATATAATACACCTGACTCTTAATTACATAGTTATACAAATGTATGGGGGATCATTGTATGTACTACCGATTTATAAATCGAGCAGTTGCAATAATTATTTACCTCCTCAAGATATAAGAATCAGGCAACTTTGAATACTGTAAGAACTAAAGATTATCAAACAAAAAATACTGTAATACTTTAATATTTTGCCCATAATAATATATTTGCCACTTTGGTATTGTAATATTTTTTATTATTTACATGAAGTTATAAACAATGAAAGTTTATTCAGATTCGAACAGGAATGATTTTGCATGTAGCAGTCAAAAAACGAGTCTTAGAACACATTAAGATATCCGGTTCGTCCGATTATATTTGTACTTAGAAAAAAATGGTTGGAACCCCATATATAAAAGGTAGAAATGGTTCTCACATATAGCAGTAAAAGAACTAACAACCTGAAAAGTTGTTGCCCAGTGAGTGGAGTAAAACTCCGGAAAGTTACTAACCTAGTACTGCCTGTCAATAGGAATTAACTGAAATAATTTAGTACTGGCGATGGACCATCGAACAGATGTTCTAGTATTGGACGCCAGTACTGTTTGCGACAATAAATCAGTACTGTGAATAATACCGTCAAAGTACTAAGCAATTACCGGTAACCAGTACTTTATTCGCTATTAGACGAGAACTGAGTGACCGAGCTTTCGGAGTGCGTCAGTACTATCGCAATACTGATTACCAGTACTATTTTCCGTGTTAAAATATGACTGCTTGCCGAAATAAGTCAATACTGACATTGTACTTACTGCCAGTGTTAGTACCTATTTTGTGGTCGATTCTCTGTCGTGGTAGATTTTCTAGTTGCATTTCGAAAACCCGACAAATCACAAAACAAACACTTCAAAAACCCAACTTTCAAAAACCGGACATTTTAAAAATCAGTCATTCAAAAACCAGACATTTCCAAAAACAGAGATTTATAAATCAGATATTTCAAAAAAATGTCTGGTTTTTAATGTCTGTTTTTTATGTGTCTGGTTTTTTGAGTATCTGTTTTTTTAAATGTCTGGTTTTTGAAAGTCGTGTTTTTGAAGTGTCTGTTTTGTGATTTGTCGGGTGTTTTAGGTGCACCCCTGGTTTTTTAATGGCTGTTTTTGAAATGTCTGTATTTTGAATGTCCCTTTATTTAAGTGTCTGGTTTTTGAGTACTTATTTTTTTGGTTTTTGAAGTGTCTGTTTCGTAATTTGTCTGGTTTTTGACGTGCACACGATTTTCTTACAGATTCATAGATTTATTTTCGAGCGTTGAAATTGTAGGGCATATTATATATAACGTTACATAAATAATGTTAAAATCAAATTAAATATCTACAATAATTCATAATATTTTTTTAAGATGTTTTTTTACACGCAGTATTGAAGATCGGCAATCAATACAAATCAATACTGTCAGGCAGTTGTGTAATCCGCGACTACGGCAGTCAGTACTGGGCAACGTTACATACCGTAACTGGCCCGGTAATGGTGCAGTATTGGCGGTCAATACTGAAACTCCGGCAAACATTACTAGGTCAGTACCATGCCGTTTGATTTTTCTTACGAATTTCTACCTGGGTGGCAGTACATTACCTTTATACTTCAGAATAATATAAAATATACCATACAATATCTATTTTTACTAATACGAGAGATTCTTTTCGTTTAATCAAATTTCATGATCTCTGTTCTACTATTCACGAATGTTTAAAGCAACTATTTACTGTGCAACTGCCCTAGATTAAACAAAATTAAAATGGGGGTATGTACTTTAATGGATATTTAAGGCCCTGTAAATAATAAACAGAAAAATCTCATGGTTTTGTTTACTACGGAAATATTTAAAATAATTAAGTAGATCTTTGCAAAACGTTGTTCGACTGTATGTAATATAAAAAGGAAAATTGATGAAATCGCGGTATCGCAGTCTCTATTAGAAATAGGTAAATAATACAACAAATAAACAATGAGTTGTCGATTTCAACCACGCAATTATGATAAATATGGAATTAACGACTTTAAAACATTGCAATATTGTCACGACTGAATTTTCTATTTTCTGCCAGATATATAGAATCAAAAAATCATATTTTAATAACGAATTTAGTTTCCTTCTAGGAAAATATGAAAAATGCCTATTGTAAATAGTGCACGTTTCGCCCCTAGTATACCGAAATAGTTAATGTAAGTATTTTTTTCAAAACCGGGTTTTACTCTTGTAAAATGATTTTATTAAGTATATTTTTATCTCTCTTTGTAATATGCAAAAATAATGCAAAAATCAAACATGCTTGAATATTTCTTAATTAGCATTGGGATATCTAAGTGGATCTACTGCTTTCAAAATCACGAAAAAACGGAATTTTGAAAAATTTCGACATTCTGCCAGACATTTTGGACTTCATGTAATAAAAAAATGGTAAAAATATATAAAAACACTAGTTTGAAACGTTATAAAAAGAAAAATTGAAAAGATCGACGACAAAAAGAAAAGTAGCAATATTTGCGTATTTTGTATATTTATAAAGTTGAATTATAATTTTTGGACTTCTCAGAGTTAACAGATTAATTGATAATGAAATAATGAACACGGATTTCGGACGAATAAATCCTTTCCAAATTGATTGGTATTATTTGACATTTTCTCCAAATCTCCAGATGCAACAGGTTGATGCGGTGGCCTAGTTTTCTCTAAGGCATTCAGTGGTTTAAATCGTACAGTAGTTTTGAATTAAATTAACTATTGAAGTTTAACCTGAACATTTTTCACAAATAATCGGAAAAATACGTCTTGAATATCATCCTCAAGGAGAAAAAAGAAATAGTTAGTTTTACTACCTAAATAGTAGGATCTTTAGTATATTTAACAACTACGATTTTAATATATTTTATTATTTAAATAGTAACATTCATTATGAAATTCGTTGAGATCACTATTTAGATAATAAGATTAACTAAAAATGATGGCTATATCTTATTCAGTTATCTACTTAGTAGTTGTAAATATTTCATTTTTTCCGTTCTATTATTATAGTGAAACGACTCACACTTAGGTCTTATATTCTACACCTTCATAAATTATATCAATAATTTTATTCGAATGTATAATATGAAGTTTTATGGGCACATCTCGCCACATTCAAGTACATCGAATCTGCAGACATATATATCTGGTTTCTGTAAATGAATGGGCACATAATATATTGGTAATGATAAATAAACAAATGAAAATTATGTTTTTTGCTCTTTTTTCGATAAAGTAGAACTTTCATAAAATCTCTTTCTTAGCTTTAAAAATTACACAAATCACTGTACGTCAAATCAAGCAATATTTCAAGATAATGTATGTCATATTTGATATTAGGTTTTGATCACGCGAACTACCAAAGATTTTAAACTTAACTGCCACAGTTCTATAAAATCTCATGGATGACATAGGGGTATGTGAGACCGTACCATGACAGTTGTCACTTAACTTTTGTTTCCTTATGTAGATAATTTAGATATTGTTGAATGTAGTCCAAGGTTTTCGAAATGGAATAAAATGCATATATGGTTATAATTAAAATTTCAATATTATTGACAAGAAAGTTAAAATATACAAATAAATTAATAGTAAATTTTCAATTTTTAATATTTTTAGGCAATAATATAAATAGAATAAATGGTGTAGGAGTATATAATAAGAAAAAATACATAAGAGATCGAAGGTTGAGGAGGTTGAGGAAAGACATTTTACATTGCAGGACAAAGCCGACCTTTTATATATATTTTCTTAATATAAATAGAATATTCTTTGGATGTAGTATTTAAAAATGATTTTTAAAAAACGTAATGAGAAGAAAAATTCAAAAAATAATTACAAAATTCCTGCATATTGATTGCACCGGGATGAGCAAAAATGTAATAGAATATTCCTCGGGCGATGTACTTAAAAAAATGAAAATGACATTAAAGCGTTAAAAAAAATGTATTGAATTGGCAATGTGAAGTATCATTTATTGGAAGAAAAAATATGTCATAAATAATGCTGCAAGTATATTTATTCTTGATAAATTTTATTTAAATCCCGTTTCATTAACAGAAAATTAGAATAGTTTATGTATTTAAGTATAAAATATAACGCAATAAGAAAACGTTTAAAAAAAAAGTGATTAAAAAATGCCTGCATATTGATTGCATAGAAACATGCGGTGCATGTCACACATGAGTCTGATGTATGAGGCACACTGCATTTTTGTTTTGCGAACTTTTGATCCCGTATGTAATAAACAATTTATTAAAGCGTTCTAAATTGTGAGAAAATAAGTAGTTCAGGCTCTCAATTACAATCAATGAACCTATTTTCAGCGGAATTGAAAATATGTAATTGAAATAGGTACGGGGTGCATTATTTTTGTTCCTATTGAGTGTTTTATTTGATATTAGATGGATAGTAGATGTGCATTAAACCCAACAAGTCCTTAAGTAATTATTTTTATTGAATTTGAGTTATTTGTTTATAACTTCTTTATTATAACTCAACTAACAACGTTATGAATAAATCTTTCGAATTGTTTAAAAAAACAATATATCAATATCAAACATGCATAAATTATGGGACTTGCATTGTTCGTTACGAATTTGAGGTCAGTATTAAGAAATTAAGAATATCCGATGTAATAAAGCAGCCTGATACATACTTAAAATCACGTTTCTGATTTTTCCGAGCGAATACCAGTCAATTAAACAAAACATTAAAAAAATTTACTACCTTTTCTTATTTAAAATTTTATGTAGAACGTGGCTTTATTTTTATAGAAACCTATATTTAGTAAATTCTCCTCAAGTAATTTGTCAATTTCAATAATCAAATTCCGAAATAAGTTTTGAAATTGCAAAGGGTAAATAATGACTAGTTACTGAAGATATTTTATTTAACTTCTGATATTGGAGTTAGAGGAGATTTATTATTACATAAGGGTATTATTACGTCATGAATAATGGGATTATTAATTAAAAAAAGGAACCCTGGCATCAAAAATACTGTTCTGAAACTAAAAACTAGATTTCCGGAGCTGCAATTGGCATAACGACAATATTAAAGCAATTCATTCAAAGGAATCCATTCATAAATAAATTTAAAGAAAAGGTGCAAAAAATATAATAGTTCATCTCCACTTCGAATTGAAATAGTTAAGCTGATGGAAGTTAGTTGTGTATATAAAAAATACCATAGTTTACCATAACCTGGTTTAAAAATAGCAAAAAATATATCTGGAAATAATTACATTTAAAATAATAAGGCTGAATTTCAGTTTAAAATGGTATAATTTTATTAGGTCAAAGTTTAGACTTAAAATCTTGCTTTTCAATAGTGTACACTCTAAATCTTTTAGTCAATGTATTCTACATAATATGGATAAGTGTTGAAAACATTACCTAAATTTTAGTTCAAATATTAAAAATAGGACAAGTCGATATATAATTCATGCAAAATAATAAAATAATAATAATAATAATAATATTGTCTTTATTGTAGGTACATAAAACATACAAAAGGCGAGCCACAGCGCAAGCTGCATTACAGTCTGACCTATAGTACACAGCTAAGACTAATAATAGAATATATAAAAATACATAATAAATAATAAATAAATAATAAATAAATAATAAATAAACGCCAAGTTAAAGATAACTCAATTAATTTTTGTTTTGTTCGAGACTAGAAGTACAAGTCAATGACAGAAATAAAACGAAAAATAAATAATTGACAGAGAAGAAATAAAAGACGACAAATCGCTGAAAACGCTAAAAGTGGGAAAAGAATTTAAGTGTTCTGCAGATATAGGAAATGTTCTTTCAGCTGAAATGTTGAAATTAACTTAAACTCTGACCTTAAAAGGTAGATATTTCATGACCTGCTTATTTCTGAGTTTGTTTAGCAATCTAAATGTTACAGTTTTCAGATAATATTTAAAATAGTTGAAAAAATTTATAATTATTTTCTGTTGAATTAGAAACGAGAATGCTCCATTTTCTTATTCAAGTATAAGCGCGCGATTACACTCGTATTTGAACTACTTTTTCAACGAGCATCTATTTCCGCTTGGAATTTAATTTATTCTTTCGAATTATATTACAGACTTCTTAAGGTTATTCGTTTTCAAGAAAGTGAAAAATCTTCAAAAGCGTTTTCAAAACTTCATAGAAAAGGAAACTTAAATTTAAGAAGCAAAGTCGTGCGTGACATGTAATTTTCACATACCTAATGAAAATTCTATATAGACATTCCATATATAGATTAGAGGGAAACTAACTATAAAAAATAAATTTTTATTAGTTATCTCGGAATTATTCGATTTTATTTAATTGCTCATTATATTGCCAATTACTTTTTTTACAATATATATTGATTTTAACAACTTGAATAATAATATTAGTCACGTTCTTTATGCATTTTTGGTATAATGCTTTAATTAATATTAATATTATAATGTTTCTGTATTAATTAGCTAACAATATTTATGTATTTTGTATGGTATTGGCCCCACGATGAGACTCGATTAAGTTTTACCTAAAAAGTCCCCCCACTTTAAGGTTTTTTACATATAAAAGGTATAAAACTGGAAAAAGTTAAGCCTAAAATGAAAAAAAAATCGTAAGGTGGTTCATTAAGTAAACTCAATCTTTCATTAACAGAAACGATTATTTAATTTTTATTTTTGAGATAACATTCTTAAATTCTCATAAACAATTTTTCTTAAATTGAAACGTTTTTTATTAATTTTCATAAATTTAAAAAATATGTTTTTTAACCATTTTAAGTGATCTATCGAAAGTAATAAAATAAAATTATATTGTAATTTAAAGTATTTGAAAGTAGCTTTACTTAGCTGTGAAATAAGAAAATCTGTTGAATTAACTTCATCTTTTCAAAACTTACACCATTTGCAATGGATAATAAAAATTAGTAATAGTGCTTTTCGGTCCTAGGCCGTAAAGTTGAATTTCACGGACTGAGGAGCGCTCACTATTTTGTTATAGGTTGTCTGTAAAGTATGCGCTTTAGGGGCGTTTTGTAATTTGTAAAGTGCTGACGCAGATCTCTAAAATCGCATTTTATGGGCTAAAAAGAATTTATCAAGCTAAGAGCCATGTCGAAAATGTTGTTTTTTTTTTAAATTCATTAAATTTAAGTAATATATTAAAAATAAGTAAAGACATACATTAAAAAGACGGTTTATTTTAAAATGCACATGGATCAAGCTCAATTTTTGTTCTTTCTGCAAAAAATACAAATAGTACATTTTCATTATAATTATGAAAAACAAATAAATTATTGATATACGTTGGTCTATATGTGTAATCCCGAAAATAATAAAGAAATGTTTATTATATAATGAATTAAGTAAATTTATGTTGTGTGTTTTTTAAAAATCGGGTAAAATAGTAAAAATCGTGAATGAAAGATTATTCAAGCAATTTCAGAATTTCGAAATTAGTACGTTTGGAGGGATGAGGAGGACAAAAATGACGATTGCTTATCATACATGCTAGAGTCAAGCTAGTCCTCTAATAGAGACTGAAAAAACAAAATAAAGTTAAATAAACATTTTATAAAAGTAAATAAAATATCTAAAAGATATTTATTTAAATAAGATAATATTAAAAAAATACATACTTTATTGATTTCGAATATAATTATTCTTGATGTTTGCAAAACATAATTTTCTGAATAAAAATTCTCCTAAATACAAATGTGGTTAGGCCCACTTAGAACTTATGCTAATTCTTCTTGATACTGGTAATAATTTAATTTAATAAAGATTGTGCCGTATTGAAAACGATTTTATAAGAAATACAAAGTCCTTTTATGAATCAGAAAAAGAAAATTAATTACCATAATGAGGTAAAAAATGACATGCAAGATTTTTAAATATTTTAGTGCGGTTGAAGTACTTATCACTTAGTTAATAATTATCTTTTCTAAATGCCGTAAAATATGTATATCCTTATTTTCTTTGAAGAATGGTATATTCAATGGACAGTTGTATAACGATTATTTAAAACCTCTTTTCTGATTTGAAATGCGTTAGGCAGTACGGCTTGAATAATTCGAATAATTCTGCGAGTTTTTAGAATAACATTCAAATAATAGTTTACGTGTATGATATAAATAGTTTATATAAATATTAAATCAAGATATTTATTTTATTCTAGATGCAGCTTATGTTAGACAATATTAGGGGCATTGCGCAATTAACCATCGGCTGATTAGGCATCTACCCCCCGATATTTCCCAACTATAGTTTTGAGTAAGACGGTTAGATCACGTTGCAAAACTAAAAATCTTATTTGACCTTGAAAAACTACCTTTAAAAAAATGCAGACTTTTCTTATAAAATACATGTCTTGCAATTCTTTTCAAGTTTTATTTTCATGGATCAAAAAAAAACTAAAATTTTCGATAGAATCATAAAAATCCATATATCACGCGCAAGTTCATGAGATAGAGGAGTGCGCATGAATGGATTGTCACTTTTCATCTAGTACTCAAATATATCGGAACTTGGGATAAATTGGGGAGTAGAAGCCGAATCAGTGTATGGTTAATTGTGGAATGTCCCATAAGTTATTTTTAAAACAAGTTTACCAGGACAAGAAGTCCACAAACAAACATCCAGATATCACATGAGTGATGAATTATTTAACCGTTTTGTATTCTGCCTACTCATACCTACGTAGCGCATCATGAAATCTTTTAGTGTTTTGTTTTAATATCGAACTTATTGAATAAAACTTTAACACTGAACCTGCATGGAATTATTGTCGTTCAAAATCTGACTTTGAATAGGAATGAGTTTAACAAACTACTTTTATATGAGTATCTTCTCATTACACGAAAATATGAACTTACTTTTTGGATTTGTAGGAGAATATATAGGATACACTAAAAAATATACCGGAGTGATATAAGGTATAGACAGAACACCTTTTACACGTGCACCAGTTACTAAGTGGTGGTTTTCAGTAACCTAAATTGTAAGAACAGCTAAAGTTGTTCGTTCAGATCTTACTATACTTAAGTAGTTGCTTTAATGGTCTACTTTGTGACAATGTGAAACACATGCAAGTTCCTTCACCTTTCTCGATATGTAGATGCAAACAATTTTCACTATTCATAATAGTGCGACAATGATGGTTTTTCTTGAAACTCTTAATCACAAATGACCGCAAAGAACATGTATTCGTACCGTTTGTTTTCGAAAGTTTGGAGTGCACGATGCGAGTTCCGAAGTTGTTCTTCTCATTGCCCTCAAGTTTCAGATCTATGTGATCGCCGTTCACTTCGTCCAGCATTTTTCAAAACAAGAAATATTTTTGGAAAAATGTCGGGCGTTACCGGTAACGCCTTCACCTGCACAACGCCGCGTCCATCAACTTGGTCGGTCAAAGCTGCAACCTTCCACAGGAAATGTCTCCGCTTTTAAAAAATCTGGATTTCACAGTTGTATCAGATATGTTGCATTATCCACCACTTTGATCTCTTTTTGTACTTTAATGGATCGTAATTTATCGAACGAGAGTTATCATCAGTTTGACTCTTTTATTGTCTGTTCACTTTCGTTAATTCCGGAATTCGATTTATTCACTACCTTCGGAATATTTATATATTGTCAAGATAATATTATCTTTAAATGTTTGTACTAAGTAGTACCGATCACGGTGTTGACTTCTTCGAGTTACCGTGAGGTAGACCGCGTCGAAACTGAGGATCATCGAAACCCACCAAAGTGTACATTCATTGACGCCACGTGACACCTAGACTTCCCGAACGACCTTTGACTCAACATCGCCAACGTTGCGACGGGTTATTTATTACGTCCAGTCTCGAATTAATA
The DNA here is from genome assembly GCA_030407085.1 of Trichopria drosophilae. Classification (NCBI taxonomy): domain Eukaryota; kingdom Metazoa; phylum Arthropoda; class Insecta; order Hymenoptera; family Diapriidae; genus Trichopria; species Trichopria drosophilae. The sequence continues at coordinate 40,394,363 of CM059587.1, read as the reverse complement.
TTTACTTACACTTCAATGCGATTTTTCTATTACTGTTTGCCTCTTTGTAATTGCAAATTTCATTCAGTGGATATCAAAGTGCACTTTTGACGATAATGCAAATTTATTGCTATTTACTGCGCTTTCATTGTAGTCTCGAAACGGCTTCAAATTTGTAGCTTTTCTGAATGTTAAATTCACTTCGATTTACATGGTATGTTCTGAAAAAGTGACACAACTATAAGGAAGTATTCCGTATACTGTTCAGTTTTCAACTGCTGTTGATCCGATTCAGTAGCGGCGACCAAAGACGTATTTGACCCGAGTCAACCTATTACTCAAAAGAACGTTGAGAAAGACATAAATGTCATTAATATTTTGTACATTCTTCTACAAGAAGAACGTTGGACCGAAAATAAAAAACTACCCCAAAATAAATGTATTTGATAAACAAAAATGTTTAAACACTCCTAGTGACGTAGCCCTAGAAACATTCGGAAAAGACATCAGCAGTTTCTCTGCCGACTTCTGAGGTTGATACATAATTCATCACTGTTCTAATTAAGATGTTAACAATGTTTCTGATATATGAATTTCATTTTGTTTTTTCAATAGTGAAAATGAACTCTTGTCCTTTATGAATATATGAAAAGTTTAGCAAGATATTTCTCTCGAATCCTCTAATGCAAAATTTAGTAGAATGTAAGTCTGAATATCAAATTACATTTGCTTAGTTTTGTTGAGTAATATAGTAACATATGTTGTCAATGCATTGACGACGATAAGTTCATGTACTTATCTTGCTTGATGATGACCGTCATTGTTTCCATCATCTTGATTTAAGATAAAGTGTATGAAATGCATGTCTGTGGAAGTATATTTTTTTCTATTCTACAAAAGATGATCCAAATATAATCAGCACGTAATTTTCATTTGATTCAATTCACTGTCTTCTTTTCAAAATAATTTGATGTATCTTCTTCAAACTCTAAAATATACATGTACTAAACACGTTTTCAAGTTAGTTTGTTTATTTTCATACTCTTGGTCAAAGACACTCTCATTTGGGTGCAGGTCAAAAATCCGAAAAAAATCAAAAATCGAAAGATAAAAAAGCCGACAGTCAAAAAGTCGACACATAACAAAATGCACACACATCGACAAGCGGACAGTAATTTTTTCAAGTGGCGGTTTTAATACTGTCGCCATTTCGATTGCCGGCTTTTTAATTTTTCGGGTTTTCGACTTTTTATACCCAATTATTGCGGATTTGCAGTCGCTGGCTACGAATTTCGTAATTGATTTGTGAAATTCGAAAAAAAAACAGATCCAATATAAAAGACTATAAAATATCTATTTTTGATCCGCCATTTCGAGTATTACAAATCTGACATTTGATTTTTATTAGCCACCCTAGAAATCCCTCGTGACAATTTTCAAGTTGATTCATTGAATAAAGTGCGAAAACCTTAAGGAGTTCTAGGAGGTTCTTGGTGAGACGGTCCAAAAATAATATAAAAAAACAATTTAAACGTTTCGGCTCTCGATGTGAGCCCTCTTCAGTATAATTTCTATAAGTAAATAAATAAATACAATTTTAAAAAAAAAATTTTCACATAAAATACAAAATAATTTACAAAGACGGAAGCACCTTTTATCATAGGAATGATTTTTAAATCATTTCGCACTTATAATTATGGGAATTCGTGGAGCAGACAAGGCTTTGGTTTTAGACAGTGGATCTCTACTGGTTTTGGAACCAACGGTTGTTCACTTTTGACGGATTGGACTAAGTCTTCGGCAACACTCGCAAAACTGATTGGCCAACGGATTTTCCTCCTCCGATGCCGAAAACAAAAGGTGCTTCCGTCTTTGTAAATTATTTTGTATTTTATGTGAAAAATTTTTTTTTAAAATTGTATTTATTTATTTATTTATTTATTTATAGAAATTATTCTGAAGAAGGCTCACATCGAGAGCCGAAACGTTTAAATTGTTTTTTTATATTATTTTTGGACCGTCTCACCAAGAACCTCCTAGAACTCTTTAAGGTTTTCGCACTTTATTTAATAAGCGGTCAAGAAAAAACCAAACAGAATGATTTTTAAATCATTTCGCACTTATGATTCATTGAATAGATCATAAATAATAATAAGTAATGAGTAAATCATTGAATTTTTAAAAATTCAGCAGCCACATTATATCCGCCTCTTTGAATTTTTAAAAAGGAATACTAATACTTTATTCGTAATAAGTGATTCTAATAACCCTCCAGTAGTTAATTTTAAATAAATTCACTTAAATTTAAAATACTGTTCTACCTTACTCGATCCCCCATTCTAAATGCTTAGATATTAAACACGATTTGAACGAGCGTAATGCAAGACTACAATCCCTCTAACATTTATTTCTTTCGAGGTAAAATGTGCACTAAATTGTGGTATGAGATAGGAAAAAAAAGAAAATAAGCAAATATTATTGCAAGAAAGTTGTTAAACATGTAATGAAATTCTAATTTTCTGCTACTAACATATTAAAATTCAGTAACTCGTAACATTGTTTGGTCGGTGCTTTTCATAATGAAATTTGAACAGAAAATTTATTTTTTTTCAAATTAGCGTGGAAAAGTGCTACAAAATCATTCCCTATATTAATCTCCTTCTGTCGTATTCATTTCTTATTTACTTGGAATGTTCCTCTCATATTTAGGATGTCCGATTTCCCCTTTCTTCTGTCAACTCGGTATATTCTAAATTCGTTTTTTTTTAAATCCCAATGTACATTGAATGTTTATGAAAATATCGTGTTCATATGAAAAACTAATTTGCAATCTTAATATGCTTATCACCTTCTTTTCTTTAGAATAACTCTGAATGTGTCAAGAACAAAATTGTCACGCCATGTTAATACCTTGATCCTGATAGCGGAAACATGTCAGTACAAATTCTAATAATAAATTTACGAACATTTAAAAACATAGTATATATTAAAATTGTGCACGTCCTAAGCAAGTGTTGACTCATATGTAGACTAAATAAGTTTCAAATAACCATGTACAACTCGTATATTAAATATGAAAATCAGCAGTATTATTCATTACGACATTGTTCTGAAAGTCTATAAAAGCATATCTATATGTATAAATATGTATGTGTGAACTTTCCACACAGTGTTTGAAAATAATGATAGGAGTTACTCATATGGATTAGACATGCATACATAATCACTAATTAACTGCAGTATTATTACAGTGTACCACTGGTACATATAAATGTATATCACCCTTCCTATTTATAACTAAGTACTTAATGGATGTCTTTGACGAGCAAATCAGGTTGTTTTTGTGGTGTATACTTTTTAATTTTTCTAGAAAATTTTGTCTGATGACAGAATCTCGTCTGCTTTATTAAAAACAATGCAAATTTTTGTAGAAAAATTCACCATTTTTTTTTATGACGTAAGATTTTTCGAAAAAAATGAGGACCAACGTGAAAATATCCGATATGTTGGGAGTTGAACTCGGAACCTTACGATTGTCGGTCCGATGCTCTATTTAACCGAAACCCTTTTGACGTGTTATTTAGCAGAAAAAATTTGTTCCAAAAATTCAAAGTATGCATCACGAAAACATCATGATTTGCTAGTCAAAGACGTCCATCAAATGTTTAGTTGTTACTTTTTGTGTCTCACGACACACTGTACCCCACTATCTCTTTTAGATATATATTTTTTCCTGTGCAAGTGATTAAGTACACTAAATGTTACTCTGTATGGGTTATTAAAGTGTGGTATTTTCATTTTAACTCGTGCTTTTTTTAATTTCTATATTCATTTCTTTTTTAAATTCTTTGTAAGAAACTTCGTTGAACCTAATGCAACATCATTGCAACAAAAATCATAAAACCTCTTGGAAAGAGGATATAAATTGGCAGAAAAGATGAGGTGACACATTTGGCCAGGTAAACAACTGTATAGCCACGGTATAGTGCATTCCACCCGAGGTGGCGATGAGTTTATTGGTCGCAGCCCCGATACTTCAAGGTGTGTTGCGTCATATATGTAATTCAACCTCTTTGGCTCGTAGCGCATAGAAAATTCTCACATTTGATGAAAGCGGAAACAAGATTTTCCAGGAGGAGAAATAACATAACAATGGGCGCAACTATTCTTCATACACTGGAAAATTTTCCATGGCAAAATTCGAATACGCTGCTGAATCAGCCAGATATATTCGTAAAATGAAGAAGCCTGCATGTTAATAAAATAGTTAGAATACCTGTACAAGAATTACCTAGAAAGTATTGATATTTATTCAGAATAATGGTGCATATATCGGCATTTTCCGATTATATCCACTGATTAAGAACTGGATGACGGATATTTTTGCAATACTAATTGTAAGTATTTACTCTGTATTGGACGTTATATTTTCAGACATCTTTGAAAACTTCCCAACGGGCACGAAGGACCCAAATGTTGCTAAAACGTTTTTAGAATGTTCCAGAAACGTTCCTAAAACATTAAATGTCTGCAACATGGATGAAACGTTTATAAAACGTTCCGTAAAAGTTGCAGACATTTAACGTTTTAGGAACGTTTCTGGAACGTTCTAAAAACGTTTTAGAAACATTCGGGACTTTCGTGCCCGTTGGGTTAAATAGAATTGGTAATTTTCTAATGAAACGTTTAATTGAAAGTCAGCCATATGCATACCATCCCACATAGAAGGGAAATATCTCGATGATATTTCCAGAATATTATACTTTTGAGACATTAATATTCTGGAGAGGTTCTCAGGGACATTTTAGAGACATCCCCAGAACGTCTTATGTACGCTTTTTTTAAATTCTGGTGTCATCTGCAATATTCTAGAGACATTGTACAGACGTCCTGAGTTTATTCTGTAATACACAACATATACATACTGGAGATGCTCTGTACCATAATAAGAGTATACCCGTTCAACTCGGATGATTGCGATATTAAAAACACAATTTATAAAGATCAGTACATATGAATAAGTATTAACGGTGTTTTGCGAGACCTAACCACATATAAATATATGTTATGTAATCTGGCGAGCTCGCATCGATGAATGCATTATGCCCGAAAGGCAATCCGTTTCTGTTGCGAACATCTCAAGTGCGAAGTAGCATCTGGCGGCGACAAGCCTAACTACATTATTTGCACGATGTGCAGAGTCTATCATAGTTTACTGAAATATAAGTAAATTTATCATTGAACTGACATATTTCTCTTAACATTTTTCATGCCAAACGGACATAATTTTGTCACGTTTTTCAAGTGAATATTTATCTGTATAATGATAAGCAAACAAATTGCAACACTTTATTTTCTGACGTATTTTTGTCCGTACTTTTCAAATCTGCTATTAGTTTTGCTCTATGAAGATTTGATTTCTTCTAAATGGCTGCTAATTTACAAAAAAACGTGATTTAAAATTTTTTTTTATTTGTTTAACGTACTGGCTAATAATGATCCCGTTGTCGGATCGGCACAAGTGTCTAGAACCTGTGGAATAATTACCATAACAAAAATTGAAGCGACGCAGAATATCAAAATTCAAAATGGCCGATCCAATATGGCGGCTTTTACACGCATTTTTAATGTTATTTTTTCATTTTTTTATATGTTTTTTATCTCTGACGTATACAAATTGAATAGTTTTGTTATATTTGTCTCAGTCTGATACCGATTATGATAGATACCGATAATCCATATCAAACTAAACAAGATAAATATAATAAATCTATCGAAAAAGTAACTGTCATGGACTAAAAATATAAAATAAAATGAAAAAAAAAGGTAAAAAATGCGTGTTAAAGCCGTCATATTGGAATCGGTCATTTTGAATTTTGATATCCTGCGTGGCTTAAATTTTAGTTGTGGTTATTATTCCGCAGGATCCAGATGCTTATACCGATCCGACAACGGGAACATTATTACCCAGCACGTTAAACAAATAAAAAAAATTTTAAATATCAGTGTTTTTTTGTTAATTAGCCACCATTTTGAATGAATCAAACGTCATAGAACGAAACTAATAGCAGATTTGGAAAGTACGGACAAAAGTAAATCAGAAAACTAGTGTTGGCATGGTGCCTCGCTCGCTCAGAAACTTCGACTCAGTAGAGAGTCGGCTATTTCTTAATACTCGTTTGTTTACTAACAACTTTCAATTATATTATAAAATTATATTGATATTGAGGGGTCCAATCATATTTAGGTCCAAATGGCTTCGATAGATATGTTACAACAATATAGTGTTTCTTATATGTATGAAAATTGAAAATGAGCATTTTCAAAACTTCGACCCCGACAACAGGCCAGCCGAAGTATTAATAAATAAAAGTTGCAGAACACTTACTTCAAGCACTTGTATTGTAATACACTATTCGATGCATATTACATGTTTACAGTGTTTTACTAATTACTGTCTGCATCATTATGATCTTATATATACAATATATATACATATAATTCGTCAAAGATATCTTCAAAGTGTCGAAAAGATCTCTGACGGATATCTTTTAGATATCTATAAGATAGCTTTTAGATATATCGAAATAGTTATTTTCGTATCAAGGGCGTAAAAGAACTTATGCGCCCATCACCGCGCCCGAGGGGCTGGGCGAAGACTACCCCTGGGGGTAGGGGGGTGGAAACGTCGAAATTTTATGGAAAACTATAGGGTAATTTTTTTGCCGAGTTGACCAAATTCAATACTTTTTCAGACAATAGTCATAAGCATTTTAAACCAGTTTTTATGGCATTAACGTTGACTTTACGAAGAAAATGCAATAACCTTTTTTGTAGAGAATTTCATGCTCTACCTTTTTTGTTTAAAACACTTTTTAATAAAATTTGTATTTTTCAAAATAAATGCAAAAAACTACGAAGAAACTTAATTGGGGCTAATTTTTTTTTGTAATGGAAGGATGGATCTGCGCCAAAATCTAATCAGATCTAAGATATGCCAAGATGCGTATTTTAAAAAAAATTTATGTCAACACGCTTATCCGTTCGCGAGTTATCGCGAGACAAAAAAACGGGACGTACGGACGTACGGACGTCGGACGTACAGACGTACGTACGTACAAGATCACGGACACAAATTTTTACTTTTTTTACTTTTTAAATTTTTTTTTAAAATACGCGTCCTCGCATAACTTAGATCTGATTAGATTTTGGGGCAGATCCACCCGTCCATTACTAAAAAAAATAGCCCCAATTAAGTTTCTTCGCAGTTTTTTGCATTTATTTTGAAAAATACAAATTTTATTAAAAAATGTTTCAAACAAAAAATATAGAGGGTGAAATTCTCTACAAAAAAGGTTGTATGCATTTTCTTCCTAAAGTCAACGATAATGCCATAAAAACTGGTTTAAAATGTTTATAACTATTGTCTGAAAAAGTATTGAATTTGGTCATCTCGGTAAAAAAATTACGTTATTGTTTTTCATAAAATTTCGACGTTTCGACCCCCTACCCCCCAGGGGTAGTCTTTGCCAGCCCCTCGGGCGCGGTGACTACCTACGGGCGCATAAGTTCTTTTACGCCCTTGATACGAAAATAACTATTTCGATATATCTAAAAGATGTCTTATAGATATCTATAAGATATCCGTCAGAGATCTTTTCGACACTTTCAATATATCTTTGACGAATTATATGTGTATATATTGTATATATAAGATCATAATAATACAGACAGTAATTAGTAAAACACAGTAAACATGCAATATGCATCGAATAGTCTATTAGAATACAAGTGCATTAAGAAAGTGTTTTGCAACTTTTATTTATTAATACTTCGGCTGGCCTGTTGTCGGGGTCGAAGTTTTGAAAATTCTCATTTTCAATTTTCATACATATAAGAAACGCTATATTGTTGTAACATATATCTATCGAAGCCACTTGGACCTAAATATGATTGGACCCCCAAATATCAATATAATTTTTACGTTTTTGGTTAAGCTGAAGGCTCTTTCAGACTTCTATTGTCATAAATATATGAAACTGGAGAGATCAACATGTTAAGCATATTTATGAGCCGGTTTTACATAGACGAACCATATTTTTAAATATAACAAAGTATGTACGGTTAATCTTATATAGAGAAATCTAACGTCTCATCAAGATCAGGAAGGTTAGTTGTTTCCATCTAGTGGAAAAATGCACTGTAAGGTGTACTTGTTTCTTAAAGTCGGGGTATACATACATTTCCACCAGTGACTAAACTTCCTGATGCTGTGACGTATCTCACTTTTACTTTATTTAGTATAAATTCTTTTTTCTAATTACTTATGTAATTACTCAAAAGTAACCTATAATTATGGAATTGGACCGCTCAATTCTGGTATTCCGTCAATCAAGAAATACTAATTTTACTTTTTCTGTTTCATTTCAATATGCATTACAGAATTACTAAACAAATTACAGTAGAACCTCACACTAGTGGCACTGTCGGGACCAGCGGTTTTTTGTTTTTCTCACACTAGTGAGATGCGGAGGGGTGGAATGTTTACCCCCTCTCTAGGGACGTATCGTATTTGCGAGCGCATGCGCATCGGCAGATGTGCAAACATGTGCATACATATGTCTACACACTTTCATAACGTTCATAACCAAAAATACTTGTATTTTTCTCGCTTTCTCAAAACAGTATGTAAACATTGTTGAAAACTGCATGCTCCTTGTCACTATTATATGTCATCTGCAATAAGTTGCTACATGCTGGTCTAGGCGAATGTAATGTAACGTTACAAGTTACTGTAAAAATAAAAACTACCATTACCTTGAATCTTTTTTAAAAGTTTATTTACTTTAATCAGACGTGTAAAATTTATTTACCATGGCAGTTAATTCTTCGACTTTGTAAGTAAAAAAGGATAAAACTTGTTAATAATAAATGAGTTGATCCACATAACACTTCTATTTAACCTCTTTTGCCAGTAATTTTACATTTGTGTCCGCATTTAGGTTCTTAAGCGTAGAATTATTTTCACATGATATTCCAAGCCACCGATACTAAATTAATTACAATAAATAATACACAAATCGTAATGTGTTACAGCTTGAGTATGTAAATACATACGTAATATCCATATGTATACATACAGCTTTTCGAGTATGTTTGTGTACATACATACACATGCATAAGAAAGTGGCAGAGTGGGGGTACAAGGAGAAGTTGATGTTTCACTAGTGATAGAGACAAATGTTCACTAGAGCGAGAATTTCACTAGTGTGAGTTTCACTAGTGTGAGGTTCCACTGTACTTAGATTTATATTCTTAAATTGCCATGATAAGAAACAGATGTAAACGAATATAGACGGCGCACAGGAAGTTCCGCTGATGCTTTTGATCATCCGACAGCTAAGACAGAGAATATATCTCTGGTTAAGACAGATACCCTGTAATCTCTGGCTAAAATGTAGACCGCCATATTGGGGGTTCGATCGATATTCGAGAATCGAATCGCGGTCGCAAAGTTGTCGATCTTTGTCGCTCTCATGCTGAACGACATTCTTTTTTCTTCTGTCGCATACATTTCGGTCATAAAGTGTCGGTGCTTGTTGCACTCGTTCTAATCGACATCATCTATCTCTCTCACTGGACACGTTAAAGGTGCTATCGCATGATTGGTGACAAGAAACTGGATTTTGTAGATATTTACTGTCATTTAAAATACATCATCGCGGGCTGTAAACATTCAAAGTGCTGTAGAATTATTGCTCTTATATGAATGTTTACATGCCAGCTTTTGTGTATGTTAAAACTTATTATTGATGTTGAGAATACTATTGTCGTTGCATAAATTTCATCAATAAGATGCAATATTGCACAAATTCGCTTGTACACTATTTGTTAGACGTCTATTACCTAATGTTGTTTAAGAATACAATGTTTTTAGATATTTAACATATATATTTAATAGATAATAGAAGGTATTATGCATGTGCCTATATCGATATTGTATATACCTGTTCGAAAGAAAAATGATTGTAGACTGTGCTAATTTTTTAGAAATGTGTGCAACCGGAAATGTGAGCTTACACCGATAAGTAGAGAAGCAAAATAAACATTTCTTAATATAGAAGAAAATTACAACATTATTTCTTGCTTAAAACTAATTAACATTTCTATAACAACAAATATCGATACAATTCCTTTTTTAATTATTCAACTTTTAAGTTCCATAGGATTTCTTATAAACAAAGACTGTCCTTAAAATACTAAATGGAGTACACTGCATACAAATTGATACAGTTTAAGAAAAACTAGGAAGTATATTTCATAAATGGTGTAAATTTGAATTTAGTTGTCAAATTCAGTAAATTTGACTTCTTTTTCACTATTCTGCATAGTTGGATGGGTCGTTACACATTTAATGAATTAAGTCAGTATTATACCAGCACAATTGTTAAAAGAAACGACAATGTAGTTCGTGGAATGTAATTTAGTTAGCTTAGCTTAGTAGTTTAGCTATTTTACGAAATTAAACAAAACTATTGTAATTTAACTCCGTATTTGAGTATATTTGACCATTTAGTGTTAATTTAAATAAAAACAGCAAAAAAAACTATATGAAAATTATTTATCTGACTAAAACAACAGTTACTTTTACGACTTTTCGGGCAACTACCCAATCATAAATTTGCCTAATAAATTTTTTCAATATGTGAATGGTAAGACATTCTTTAGATTTTCACTATTAATCGTCCGGGAAATTGGGAAGAAAATTTAATATACTAGGATACTTTATCTCCTTGAAAGCGTTCGATATTAGAGCTGACTATCCTCGACCGTCTCTATTAACTAAGGAAAGTTCGAGCGATTTAACACACGCAAGGGATTCATTAAGCGTCGTTAGATACTTTACCAGGAGTTTACATCAGTTTTGAAAGACAATAGGTGGATAAGAACTTGATTTTCCATTATTTTGCGGCCTTGACAAATAGCCAAAGACGGATTGAGTAAGTGAACTGGATTACATTAAATATATACATCATCTGTGATAAATTTAGTAAATTTCGTCGTGCAACAACTAAAAAAAAGTGAAAAATTAGTTCAATTTATTAATTGATTAAATTCATGGTAACCATTATCAACGTACTTATTTTAATTTAAAAATGCCTACTTTCAAGTGATGTAGGCAAAACATTCAAATTAATATTCAATTTCGATTTAAAATGCTCAGTGAACAAATTAGGTAGATTTTTGCTACATTCTTATTTTAATTTTGTTAACGATTTCCATTTAGTAAGACAAAATTGTTTTGGATTTTATTTAGTTTAAAAACAAAAAACACGAAAGATTCGCCGCGGCTGTGAAAACAATTTTTTTTCACCAAATAAGAGTTGTTTATAGTTAATAAATATATTATTTAACTATAGCGAAATAAATATTTATTAACAGTTAATAAATCGCATATTTAATAATAAGTCGGCAATATAGTTGACTCCACACGGATTGCTTTGTGCCATATATAATATTTGTTAATTATTAACAAATATGTAATTAAATCGTCTATACAAGGTAATACTTGTTACTGAATATCGATTTTTAGAAAACAAAGCAATATTGAGACCTTGATATATATAAACACAGATATTCACACCCACCCCTCTATCTTAAAAGAATATATATCTTTACTAATCATATGCAATTTGGAAAAGTTATTCAGGAAAGACAAATAAACAATGCCTACTAGACAATATAAAATATGTTAAAAGAGTGGTAAACTGGATCTGTAGAAAAACTAGAATGGCCCTCTGATTCTTTTTTGCGATATAACTTTTTACATGGCGATAAAATATACCCTTAAGACAGGTCTAAAATGTTCAGTCGATATGGTAGAAATCTACGCTATAAAATATAAATTAACCAATTTTTCATAACCCACGGTCTAAGTCAAAATAAATGATTATATCGATCTGTCGAAATTCGGGCTTAACAAAGGTAATTCTACAAGCTATACGTGATCTCCAAAAAACTTCAAAGAAATTAATTGAAAATTGAAAGTGGTTTTTCTTCCGCCGGAGACCGATGCTTCGGAGTATGTCAAAGAAAATCACGATGTCGGTAATATCGTTAACTATTTAAGAAAAGGTAGGAAAATAAAAATAATGATGAGGGCTATACTTACTATAAGATTTAATTAACATTTTTTAGGTTAGCAAAATAGGAGAAAACTTTGAACTTGAAGATTGCGAAATGGCGGGATCGATGCGCGCGCATTTATTTCACATTCAACAAGATTTATTACCAAAATTGATTATTATTACCAAATGTATTTTGGTTCAAATAGATGACATATTTATATAACAAATTTAACATGTTTACATTAACCCATTTCGTCCCAAAGTGTCCGTTTTGTCAGTCAATGTTCAACGACGTATTACTATATATTTTCAGCCCCTAAAAGAATCGCCAATGCCATAATCCACTATTTTCGAGGTCGCTCTATCGATTTATGCGATTTAGAAAACGGAAAGACAATGTCCTAACCCTCATTTTCTTCAATTAAAAAAAATAAAGGGTAATTTTAAGGCTATTTTTTTCAAAAAAGTGCATTTTTCAATGCGAAATACACCATAAAATTCAGTGAAATTACCAAAAACAGGGCGGTCGAGGTCCATAATAAAGAGTTATGACATATACTTATTTTATTTGTTACACCCAAGGGTTGCAAAACCACCCTTAACCCGTAATAGTCAAACGGAAACAAAAATTATGAATTGTCGGAAAATCGTAGACTTTTTGAAAAATTTTTGTTGAACAAAAAGTTCTTAGAATCGATCAAAGAATGTGCTGAATTTTTTTCAGAATTTTTTGAATATTTTTTGAATTTTTCCAAAATTCAAAAATTGGAAAAAATTAGAAAATTGTTCAAAAAATTCAGCGTGTTCTTTGATTGATTCTGAGAACTTTTTGTTCAGCGACGTTTATTCCGAAAGAGTCTCATTTTCGAATAAAAAATTCTTGAATTTCGACCATTCGAGAAGGTCAATAACCGATGCCACCGCGAAGTATTGTTATTAGTTCCTCGGTGGTCGCTGAAACATAGGTCGGATAAGAAGGTTAGGTTAGGTTAGGGTTTAGTGGGTATGCCTGTGTCGGATAACAGGTGAGTCCCACACACGGGGGAGTCTCCCACGACTCCCTTACGGTGCTTAACGCATTCCCCCTTCTTCGTAAAAAAAAAAAAAAAAAAAAAAAAATGAAAAAATAACGATCATAAATCGGCTTTTTTTTTACATTCGGAATATTAAAAATAATAATTAAAAAAAACACATTAAAAAATAAAAAAAAATAAAAAAATAAAAAAAAAACAAAAAAAAATAATTCTTGATAAACGTCTACCTCCCCGGGGTAAGAATCGGTAACAGTAACGTTTATAGTACTGGCTAAAGACGTTGTATACAAAGCAGCGGCAAAAATGGAACTTCTCGAATGGTCGAAATTCAGGAAGTTTTTATTCGAAAATGAGACTCTTTCGGAATGAACGTCGCTGATCAAAAATTCTCAGAATCGATCATAGAACACGTTGAATTTTTTAAACAATTTTTTGAACAATTTTTTGAACAATTTTTTAATTTTTTCCAATTTTTGGAAAAATTCAAAAAATATTCAAAAAATTCTGAAAAAAATTCAGCACATTCTTTGATCGATTCTAAGAACTTTTTGTTCAACAAAAATTTTTCAAAAAGTCTACGATTTTCCGACAATTCATAATTTTTGTTTCCGTTTGACTATTACGGGTTAAGGGTGGTTTTGCAACTCTTGGGTGTAACAAATAAAATAAGTATATGTCATAACTCTTTATTATGGACCTCGACCACCCTGTTTTTGGTAATTTCACTGAATTTTATGGTGTATTTCGCATTGAAAAATTCACTTTTTTGAAAAAAATAGCCTTAAAATTACCCTTTATTTTTTTTTAATTGAAGAAAATGAGGGTTAGGACATTGTCTTTCCGTTTTCTAAATGGCATAAATCGATAGAGCGACCTCGAAAATAGTGGATTATGGCTTTGGCGATTCTTTTAGGGGCTGAAAATATATAGTAATACGTCGTTGAACATTGACTGACAAAACGGACACTTTGGGACGAAATGAGTTAATAGGATATTTATTAACTATTAAGATATTTATTTGAATTAAATGGATATATTCATCAAATTGCCAACAAAATACATTTATTTCGTGGAATTAATTTCTTTTCTCAGTGCGGGAGGTGAACCAGGGATATTTCGACTCCAGTCGATTGCTCTATCTATAAAATTCAATCTAATTTATTCACAGAAAGCAATTTCAGTATTTTGAATAAATATTTGAAAATAAATATATTTCAAGTTTGTGATTTTTGTAGAAGATACTTCTGATTCGAATCTTTTATTTATAGGTATTATAATTTTTACAATTTGTTAGATTTCAGGACATTTAAATCTCAGAATCGTGTTACTCATTATATTATCTAAACTAAAATTTTAGTATATAGTATATGAATCTATCATTTAATCGATGAAATATTTGAAATACATATACAGTAAGTCTAAAAAATCATCGAAAATTGAGTTTTTTCAAAAATATCCCTAGTTTTTAAATTTAGAATTACAATTATTGTTACGTATCATGGGAATTGTACTCAAAAAAATATTAGGAATCAATTTACCAGGAAAAAAGTCCTATATTGGAGAAATAATTTGGATACAGCTATTCTAATTCAGTCATGAAAATGTAGAAAATTTCGTTATTTTCTGAGCATATCCCGCTGAAACCAAACAGTATGGAAAAATCAACAAAAATGGAGTTTTCACAAAAATTCCCGTCGATTTTATTTTAAATTTAGTCTTAAAGTGATTGGTAGACATTGCAGAAAAGATTTATGAACAGATATGGCTCCATACTCGACACGATAAGAGAGGTGCGCGTCGAAAAATCCGACAGGCAAAAAACCGACAGTAGAAAACCGAATTGTCATAATACCGACACATAAAAAAAAAGATACATCGACTAGCGGGCAGTCATTTCTTCAAGTGTCGATTTCTTTACTGTCGGTTTTTAGACCTGTCGGCTTATTTTGGCAGTCGGTTCTTCGAAGTGTCGGTTATTTGACTCGGTATCATGACAATTCGGTTTTCAGCTGTCGGGTTTTTGACGCGTCAAGTTTTGCCTATCGGTTTCTTGACGGTCAATTTTTTGAACTGTCGGTTTTTTTTTCATCGGTGTTATGGCAATTCGGTTTTTCTACTATCGTCTTTTTGCATGTCGATTTTTGGAATGTCGGCTTTTTGAATGTCAGTATTTTGACTACCGGTATTATGATAATTCGGTTTATCTACTGTCTGCTTTTTGAATGTCGGTATACTGTTGGTTTTTCGACCTGTCGACTTTTTTATTTGTCGGGTTTTCAACCCGCACTCTTTTTTTAAATGATTAGGATTAATAAGTAGGATTTTTGACAAATCTGTGAGCTAGTCCGCTATGTAGAGAGTTCTGTAACATAAGGAGAATATTAGCAAAAGCACATTAAAAATGATGTACATACACTTGAAATGTACATTCTTAAACTGCATTGACGTACAGTAAATTGAATTTGCTTATGCATGAAACATAATGCCAAATCACTCTAAGACTTATATTCCTGCACATTATGATACATTTAGTTACAAGCTCATTAAATTTAATGCATTCGTGGTCATTGACCTTACATTAAATTTCATGTAATTTTTAACAGTATACGTATTCCAGCATAACTATCTTCATCATCTCATTCAATCATCATGTAATGAGATTCAATTTTCTTGGACATCGAGAAACTATGTCGTCAGAACAATGTTGAATTAAGATTGCAGGGTGCATTTGAACATGTATTTTTACTCTGCACTCAAATTATTTATATCCTGACTTGTGAGATAGGAATATCAATAGTAATGTATTTAACGGTCTGACCATTAGTGGAACCATCTAAGCGTTCTAAGTGCTGTAATGGTAGTTTGGTTGCATGAAGCAAACATATACGTCATTGCAGTGGTTTCTGTAAGTACTCTTCCATCAAGTGAATTACACCAGAAAGACGACCTATATTAATAACCGTATTATCTGACCCAAGAGTACGTAAATGGTTGGTAGCAGTATTAACTTCTTCAAATGTCTCTTTCAAACTTTCAGAAATAACTTTGGAAAAAGTGATAAAGGAATACTTCCGAAGTATCCAGATTGCACAAATATATACAAGGGATATTCAGCAAATATTCGTCTGTGGATATTGGATATCCATTGTATATCCCGGATAAGTGACAAGTAGAATGTTCAAGTAGATTTTACATACATGGCATGTCCATTGAATGTAGATCAGGATATTCCAACGCTGTAAATCCTTTATGGATTTTAAGTTGAGCAAATTTTTAAAAATAGAAAATTTTTTTTTGCGATGACATTGATATTTTTCTGTTTATTTACAAAGTTACTATTTTTTAACACTCTTAAGTAATTTGAAAAAAACCTAATGGCCAGTCGGGACTCGAACCGGGGTCTCTCGCATACTACGCACGCATCCACCACTATACTATCCATTATCTACTTATCTGAGTATGTTCAGGAAGAATACACAAATATTTCTAGAAAAAATATCATAATATTTTTGGATTAGTATGTGAAGGGATATATCTGCTAATTAATTGTTGTAGCACATGCGCAAAAAACAAGTAGATGTAGACTTTTTTATTTCAGTAGTTTACAGAATTAGTAATAAAGTAGTAGGATTTAACTTTTTATTAGCAAAAATGATTACTAATTCATTTGCTGACTCACTTTTCTTTGTCTTATTGGTAGTTTTTAACTAATTCAGATTTAGAGAGTACGTTTATGTCTGCCTGTGTGTTTTTCAGTACATCTAGTTTTTACTATATATATTCTCGATCGATTTCGAATATCCGGTAGGATCTCTGTGCCTGTTTTTTCATCCAGACATGCTATTCAACAATGTCACTTATTATTTATTATGTTTTTGATGATTGTGTGGTCTTTTTGATTAAAGTACAAACCACGAAGGTTTGAATTTTTAGTTACTATACATGTAAATTTAATATTACGATATTTAAGGTTAACAGGTTAATACGGTTAAAAAAAGGCTTATGGTTTCACTAATTACAATAGAAACTGGCGAAAAAAGAATGATTAAAAATGTTTTAAGAAAATATATATTACCATGTAGAGATTCGTCTTAAGGGAAATTATGTGGCAGTCTGTGAGATTGCTTACGATGACAGCACTAAATGGAAAACTTTACCTTTTTCATCCGAGATGCGGGCCACAGGTGGTATTACACACATGAAAAATCTTAACTTACAGTTTGCCTCATCTACTTGATGTTTACAATGCCATTTTCATGAAATGTATTTCGAAGAATTGAATTACTTCATTGCAGATGTTGGTAATATTGTATTTTTTACATGAATTTACATGAATTTAGACCCAATCATATTAATGCACAGTTCATTTTGCATCCCTAGTCTTTTTACTGATGATATTTTAATTCATTAAAAATGTCTAGTGCACTTACTATACTAACGTATCGATAGTTCTTTGCAACCTAAATATTATCAAGCTTAATTTCTTTATTGATTTATTTTCTTTACACGATACCCGATCATTGCATATTTTTCTATACACGTCGTTGACATCATGAGCAATATACAATTAAAATAGTACTTATTTTTAAAAACTTACAAAAACATATATTCCCATTCTTTGTGTAAAAGAAAAATGTGTGCATATCATTTTTTTAAAAAAAGTTTTACATCCTCAGTGACAATCACCGGGGACAAAAATTTGTTTGGCAAACGTGATGACGATTGCACATCTTTAAGGTCGTTAAGATAAATTAACTACGATTTTCTTTTTACAGCCTTATTTTCCAGATTTGCAATGTTCTTCCTACAATGGTTACGTTTTTTAAACTTTAAACTTTTTAATTTTTAATTTTTTATAATTTTTAGCTTATCTTTATGATGTTCAATTTCTTTTCCATCTTTTAAACTTTCAAGATCAGCCAAAAGATTGATTTTAAAAAATATAATAATAATGTAGTTTAGTTCGTTTATTTTGTTAAAACTGTATCAAATGTATTTAATTTTTTACCTCCTTACCATCCTTTCACATATTTCGATTTATGTCGATTTGGACCGATTTAAAATTGGTACAATTTTTAAAAAACTATTATTGCATACGAAAATAGAAACTGAAATATATGTTCAAATTATGCACATTTGGGCGTTAAAAGGGTTTAATATTGTAGACCAATACCTGAGGTGAATAATATGTTTAAATAATATGCACAATCATAATTAAAATGATCAACCAATATTGATGATTTAAAGTAAATTTCTTTTGATTTAAAATTGAGAGTTAAAGGTTAATGAAATGCTCGTTAAGGTAGAATTCTATTCTAACTGTTGCAATACAAAAAATCTTAATTTAAGATCAATAGTTAGCTAATTTTTGTAACAGAAGAAAGATGAAACAATAAGAAGTTTTCATCGACTGAAAATTAGACTTCTACAAAAGTATCAAAACTAGCTTACCATGCAACTAAGATATGGTATAAAAAATTAGATATTGTTCAGAATTTCGGCTTAAATTAGCCAGCCGAGAATTTGAGATGTAGATTATTTGCACTAAAATTGAACCCCCATACACTGAACAAAAAAGAATTTATTGCACAATAAAAAGTACAACCGATAGCACAATGAAATATTTTATTATTATTACGAAAAATTGTTTGTGTTAGTAAGTGTTTTTTAAAAGGAAATAATCTTTCTCACACTCTGAGCGCAAAATGCTATTTTGCTGCCTATATAGCGATTATATGCTGCCTATAGGAGACTCATTCGAATTGTCAACCTCGCTTCGCTCGGGCGTCAAACTCGACCTCGTCAGCAAACACCTATTTTGCTCCCTAGTTGCACAATGTACTATTTATCAATGTTAACACATGCGCCATCGGTTTATTAAATCTTTTCTCATTGTGATAAATTAATATGCATTCTGTTCCAACATGCAAGAGATAAAATGGGTTCAGATTTGCTAAACCGATCACTGTAAGGAAGAAAACGAAGAATACAAAAAGAGGGATTTAGTTGAAATTTATTAAAATTTTTAACAATAATAAATGGATTTAACATGTTTAAGACGAATACACCTGACATTTTCAAAATCATTTATCGATTCACTGTGTCACTGAAGGTATTTAAAAAACTCCCTGAAAAAAATGTTGAGTGAGCCAGAGCACTGATACAGTGGTTAATTCAAAACGGGAGTGGAAAACTAACCGCTTAATTTATATAATATTGTAATACGACGCACATCTTAGCATACAAAAATTCGTAAAACTTTTTATGTCGTTAGATAAGATAAAAAATCTGCTGAAACCCATCGTCGGGTTGATACTGAACATGTTTCGTCTTGTAAGGTCGTTATCGTTTATATTGTTTATTACTCTTATTGTGTGTTTGTTTATTCTTATTGTATCTTAAACAAGATCGTAATATTATTTGTGCAATTCAGAAACTTGAGGCGTTTCTAAGCTGAGACACTTAAAATCGTAGATCCATTTTCAATTGCATGATCTTCGACAATGTCCAATTGTTCACAATAATTGTTTCGCCGATATGCATTAATAATTTTCCTTTTTTGATTTTATCTGTCAAGAGGATAGATTAACTTCTCATATTTTTTAAATGCTTGATTTCTTTTGCTATTTGTATCGTGCTATATTCTTACATTTTAGTTTTAAATTTTCATCAATTCATGCTACTTCATATCGGCGCTTGAAAAACATTTTAACTACAATATCGAAAAATGCTCACATTGTCATGTTAATGCAGTAGTTGTGTTAGACAATCGATTAGAGTTCAACGATGCAAATAAGATGTAAGTAATCGCATTTTTCGTGCGAAAACGCCTGTTTGTCGTCACCTTGTACGATAGGGAAATATGCGTCGGACGTTGCGAATTTTTCCATATTATTGAAAAATCTGAAAGTTTTCCATAATGCTTGTCATTATGTTGCGTAGCTTTGCTGCCGCCATTGTCTTGAAACTCGTGTACCCTAGAAATATGATGAAAACATATGAGCTTATTCAAAACGACGTCTGTTACACGTTCCAACGGATTCGATGCATACCAATGCGGCGGAATTTACGAGAAATGAACGGTTTACATCTTGTTTCGCGTTTCCCGCACATTCGCATGCCTTTAAGGAAATAATGATGTCACGCAAATACAAAATGCTATCTTTCGTACGAACTCAATTTTATATGGAAACAATCAAATCGTTATATAAACGCTACATTCGACCATGAGAATTCAGCGAAAGCTTAATCGAATCTGCCGAGCTTCTTTGGGTTAAAAATTGTTTCAAGGTCTTTGATATATATTTCTATATGAAGGATATTAATGTTGTAAAAAATCTATTTGGAATTTCCCATACACTTCTTTTTTTATATACATAGTTTCCCGAGGTGAAATTTCAAGTCTAATTTGACGTAGGTTTATCCTTTTCGTCCCAAAAGTCAGGAATATGGACAGAACTTTCAACGCTGTAATTTTTATTCCAAACGTCGTTAGAAAACATTGTAATAAGTCTAAATTGGTAGATTTGTATCTCCTATTTCAAATGCCGCGATTAGAATCAGCTGGAAATTTCAAAGAAAAAAGTTATGATTATTTTTTTGACGAAAATTCTGATTTTTTTGACCCTTCTTCGCGGGAATTGCATTTTTTGACGTTGAAAAGGCAATGCTGACCATTTCAAAAGATATAAATTGCGTCTTTTTGCTCAGTCCTTTCTTTATCCATGGGATTTTTTCATAAAACAAAATGGCGGCTTGAAGATGGCGTTTTCAATTTGTAATTTTGCATTTTCTCGCATAATTATCGATTCTTTGACCACAGAATGATTGAAATCACGGAGAATTAGAATAAAAAAGTAATTATTATCATTTGCGAATACCTCATCTCATTGTTGTTCATTCATAACCTCAAATTAGTTATATACAATGGACTTTCACTTTTTTTCAACGTTTCCGTATTACTTACGTATGAAATTGAAAATGACCAGATACGATTGTGACTTGTGAATAATCGGTTTATAACCTAAAAATTGAGAATATTCCTACCTGGTATTATGACGTTTGTAGGCTTAATAAAAGCGAATATCAAAGTAAACTGCTGGTTAAAAGAATGTCTAAAAAGCTTTTGGAGACCCTCATTATCAAAAATGAAGAGTCAAAACGATATTGTTCTGGTGACAAGTGTGAAAGACGAACATCTTATTGTTCAGAATGTAATAAACATTTTTGCAAGGTACGCTTCAAATTATTTCATAAAGTTATATTTACAATATTACTATTGGCTTGATTCTCCATTATCACTTCTTGGAAAAATCCAACATAAAAAATGTTATCAAAATGAAAGAATATAAAAAAAAATGTTAAAAAATGAAAAAAAAATCAAACAAAATTTAAAAAGTACTAAAAAATAGTAAAAAATTACTCTCTGAATAGAATTTACTTCTCGTGATAAGAGTCGGACAACGGCAAAATATGTATTGATGGCTAAACAGCGTGATGTAAATCGTGGCGAATTAGTGGTGTGTAAGTAATGTATTATATTTATCATCAGGAATAATCAACTTTGAAATTAAGCATTGGAGGATCGATGTATTTACTCTGACATTCACGTTTATTAAACCTACAAATGTCATGGTACCAGGTAGCAATGCGCAAAAAATGTGCTGCACTCCATTTTTAAGTTATAAACCAATCATTGATAGGTCACAATCGTAATAGTAACTTTCAATCTTATCCGTACGTAATGATACGGAAAAGCCAAAAATTGAGTGAAAATAAAAAAAAATCGCTAAAAACCAATTGCATATAACTAATTTGAGGTTATGACTGAATCACGATGAGATTAGGTATTCACAAATGATAATAATTACTTTTTCTTCCCAATTCTCGATGATTTCAATCTTTTTACGGTCAAATAATCGACATTTGTGCCACACAATGCAAAATTACAACTTGCAGACGCCATATTGAAGCCGCCATTTTCGAAAAAAATCAGTATTTTTTCTTTAAGAAATTATAACATTTTTCTTTGAAGTCGTCGGCTGATTCTAACCACGGCCTTTGAAAAAGGAGGTCCCAATCTATCGATTTTGATTAATTTCAATTTTTTCTAATGCATGCCGTTTAGAACAAAAGATACAGCGTTGAAAGTCGTGTCCAAATTCCAGACTTTCGGTACGAAAAGGGTTAAAGAAAGATTGTGTCTACATCAAGACTCTTCATCCTCCACATTCTCTGTTTAGTTTCCTAATAATATTTTAACATTTTAATTATTGTCTGTACACAGGCAAAAAAGTCTTAAAATTGTTACATCTCAAATTACGCACTGTAAATGGCTTAATTTCATCCTAAAATTGTGTTAATTTTCTTAAATTAAGTCAATATTTGCGCTCAAAACCTTGGTTTTAGTTTCGGAAACTTACTTTTAGTCAATATTCAGGTTCGAAATAAGAATTCTCTAACTTAGGTGTAACAGGCTCGAAAAATGTTTCTTTAAGCATAAATCTCGACTAAAATTGAATTTTGCTGTCTGAAAGTAAGACTTTCAGCGGAAATATTGACTTAATTTAAGAAAATTAGCTCAATTTTAGTTACAGGGCTTGATTTGAGATAAAAATTTTAAAACTTTTTTTTTGTGTTGACTACATTGATTTTTTTATAATTTTACTAATTGTAAGAACTACTTTCACACTGCATACGCGCATTTGCGATACTACTTTAACGCTATACTAAAAACTGAGTTAACCTATTAAGTCTGCGAAATGAACACTTTTTAGTTTGACTCTCGACCTTCATTCTCAATCTAATATTTTCGAGTTTATCCTTTCAATTGACGTGGTCAAAATTGTATTTAAATTGCTTTAAACACCAATATGGCGCATTTTAAATGAAAAAGTACAACATTTTGTGTTTTGTCAAATTTTTTGGTACCGTTTTAACGTTGTAAAGTTGTAGAATCGATGTCTATTCGCAACCAAAAGTGCAGAAAATCTATGAACTTTAACTAGAAATTTTGATTTCAGACACCTATCTGAAGAAACATAATTCCCAATTGAATTACATTTTCCTAATTTTCCTTAACAATATACAATAATCCAATTTTTCAAGTTTTCCTAAATATAACTTTCAATATTGCGCTCATTATTTTATACATTTTATATTCTAATATAATAGACCGAAACGTATCAAAACTATTTTAAGTATAAAATATTAATTACAGAATCATTATTTTTTAATGATAATTACTAAGATTAATATAATATATATAATTACTAAGATTATGATAATACTAAGATTTGAGGTAGTCGTAAAAATATTGGAAACTGTTGATATTTTTCATGCTTCAATCTTAATATGTTGCTTTTAGGTCACTTCGCTTTGAAATGTATAGGGCAATCAACTTTGCAGCAATGCCGACAATAAAATTTTGTTATTGATCAGATCGATACAGAGTCTCGTCGATTCTTTATAGACGTCTATGTTTGCGTCACCTGTTGCTTTGATCCCTTACAATCACTTTTTACTTACGGTAGGTACCTTTCCGATTCGATCAATATAGTCTAGCATTTCTGCGATAAAGAATTCTACGTGCTTTTTCTCTGGACCATATTGCATAGAAACTTCTCATGTGACGTGTTGATTTCTTGACTTTTGAAATTGACAACAATTCGAAATATTCTTGTCTATATTCTTTAATTAAAACAATCTTTGTGAATAATTTAAGGGAGAAGACGCACGTTGTTTAATGTCCATGACTTTTGCGAACGAATCATTCAATTTTGAAGACGGTATTACCATTGGAAAGCTAATATCTATATTTCACTTTTTGCCCTTGTAAGTATAATGATTCCATATAAAAGAGAGAAAGATCGGTCAATTTTTGAAAGATACCCAAGTAGAACGATATAAGGCCCTTGCTATATTTCTATTCAGGTAGATTTTTTGGCCAATTAAAACATTGTCCCCGATTGTGTACCATTTATAAAATTTGCTGAAACTGTAAAAATATTGAGGGAACCTAATAGAAATGCCAAATTGCTGAGTTTTTATAGTAGTCTACAATAAGTTGCTACATAGAATGTAATATACAATCGAATATAAAATTATTATTTTATTATATTATTTCAAAAATTATTATTCGTAACATTTTACGGCCAAGGAACGAACTTGGTTTATCTTCATTCAGTTCGTAAAGTACGCAATCATTGTTTTTTTATAGTATGTATATAAAATATTTGTGTTAAAGGAAGAAAACATTGTAGCTGATTTGAAAGGGATGAGGCCGAACGTGGGGAGAGAGGGGTTTGGCCCCACCATTTAAAAACGCATGAACTTTTTGAAAATGTTGGGAACACGAATCCGTAAAATTCTACGTTGCAGCTTCAGACAAGTCCGTAAAGGGCGTAGTTTATGGTCACGGATGAAGAAAATTAACTTTTTATTTACCTAAGTACTTCGCTTAATATATGACCAACAAATTGCTGTATTGCAACAATAATAGAAATATTTGATTATAAGGAATGATTTTTTAGTGACATATAGTGGGGGCATGAGTGTTGCTTAATTCGGGTTTGACACAATTTTGCAAGTGACTCCAGATTTTTGTTAAGGTTAATTGTTTTGCCAAAAGTCCTATTAGATGATAAAATATAAGTCTGAAACTAAGTAAATATAAGTAAAAAACGAGTTTATAATGGGACTAAATATTGGCAACAGCTTCATAACAAATAGATATATATACATAAATGACTTCCAATATTCAATCTCTTAGAGGACGTGCAAGGCAGGTTCATGTCGAAAAGTAGATGATTCTAGCAGATGTGAACTGAGATGAAAAGTTACAAAGAGATAATATGTATTTTTATACATAATGACTATTGCCCTTTGTTCATTGTTTTCAATTTATTGAATTTAAATATGTATTTTAGATATAATGTATAATAAAGTAATGTTGATAATAAATACCAAAATTAGATCCTTTCTATTTAAATTATTAATTATTAAAATCATATTATGTCCGAATTCCAAAAAAACGTAATATAAAGAACATTTTCACTTATCAAAAAAGTACGGATGATAAAATCAAATTTAATTTAATTTAGTAAATACATGTCATGAAATACCGGTACTGCACTACGAGAGGTGTTTCACATTAGGTTACTCTCCTCTACATTTATGATTTTCAATAAGTTATGCTATCAAATATATTTCTCTCTCTATGACGAAATTTAATTTCATAAGAAACAATGGGAAATACTGCCAAGTAACGTAGGAAATGTAATTCAATTTATAATTTCTCACCTCTTTGTTAAAATACGCAAACAATAAAGTTAGTACCTTATGACACGTTTTATTGTGTTATAATATCTTTACGTTATGAACAGTTTCCTTACATATAGTTATTTCGACATATTTAGTAAACGATTTAATTGAAAGTATCTATCAAGTTACTCTGACATTGCATTAACCTAGTATCGGATGCACGTAAGAAGAAAGGAAATGGAATAATTTAGTTTTAGTAAATGAATATCAGCGATATGTGAGCGATGAAGAAATAATCATACGAATAAACTACATAAGTGGTTTAATATAATATGGTAGTAATGAGTATTTTATATAGTTTTTTTTATTTTCAAGACGTTCTAATTTACTTGAAAATCTAAGAGTTACGTTGACTAATTTAAACAAATTTTATTATTTTTAATATATTCATGAAATTATTAGAATATTTACCCTTTATTGCCAAATTGCACTGTGTATATGGTACAGTATCCATGCCTTAAAACATTGCAACAAGTTGGCCAAAACCTGAAATTGATTAAAAAACTCATTCCAATCCGACCTGAGTTTTGCAATTATAATTTATTTAAACTACTTATTTGTAAATGGGTTAGATGCCTTTCATTGCACATAGTTGTATATTAAATTAGAGATTGCTTGAAAAATCTAGAATTAATATTGTTATGTATTAATGCATGAAGAAAAATCTCACCATTCACTTCAACAATTGATATCATATGTGGCAAATGCGTAATTGGCGAAAGTGAACTTCATAAAGGATGTCCAGATTTGAATTATAAATATTATAATAGGTCTAACCAGTGAACTATATAGCAATTCTAATTGTACTTAAATTTTAAAATTCAACTCAACAAAATTAACTATCTAAGTACTGTTGGATCTTTCACCATGAGATGATCTACATGAGCTGTGACAGAAAGCTTATGGTCTAATAGAACCCTCAAATCATCTACAAGGGTTTTTCTATCCTGTAGTAAATGTGATTATTTTGTATAACGTAATAATTTCTTGTAAGAGATAACCAACAACATTTATCTAAATTAAGTATCGTTGTATTTACAATTCTCCGCTCAATCAATCTATTTAAATAATCTCGAAATAATTTGCAATCGCGTCAAACTTATGGAAAGAAGTATTTTTTTGTCACACCTGCACAACACTGTCACCTTTCCGTGAAGGTTAAGCGAACGGAAAGTTGCCATTTATGGCCGAGGCCGCAACTGCGCATGCGCACAGGCGTTTTTCAATTTTTGCCGCCCGCTGTTCTCATTACGGCCCGCCACTCGTTACCGCCGGCCAGTAAGGTGGCATTTTTGTCGACAGGTGTGACAAAAAGTATCGTGTGTATACCGCGGGCGGAAATGCATTACACGCTCGGGCGATGCTGAATCCCTCGTCTACGGCATGACACGGCTTGCCTTCGGCTCGTCTCGTCTTTACCTACGACTCGCGCTGGAGTATCGCCCGCGTCGTAATTACGACATGTATTAATACATGCCTTTCCGCCCTAGATACACAATATACTATTATAATCCGCAGATAGCAGTGTTTGCATTTTATAAAATATTGGTGATCGTCGTTATTAAATTTATTTTTTTTTGTTTCAGAGCTATATAATTATTTTTGTTAACGACTGGTGGAAGGGCTCGAAATAAAATTCGGAATATGATCGAGCGCAAGCTAATAATCAAATTTACTTGAATAAAGCTACTGGTGACGACCTGATCGAGATATCCAACTAACCTGACGACACCCCGAAACGTGCTGAAAAACCCGATCACTTTTTTACATCTTAGTCGACTTTTCAATTTGTTAAAATGGCCTAATCATCATGTTATATATCGGTATTATAATTTATTCGAATTACAAATATTTTTATCGAGAGCGTCACCATTTTGAAGGGCCTTTTACATAATTTACCTAACTGGCCTACTTCATTTTGAGAGGCACCCCCCATTCGGGTGTGCAATGGCGTAGGGAAAACCACCGTTTTTGGAAAAAACTTACGCCGGTTATTCCAGTCGGTAAAACATCGATTCTATTCTCAACAATTTTACTGGACTACTTTTGAGTAGACTTTCTTTAATTTTGTGTCCATGTATTAAATAATTCTTTAGCCACGTTAACAATAGTTCATTTATACTGACACTTTCAAGTATCAAAACTAGTGTTGGCGTGGTGCCTCGCTCGCTTCGCTCGCTCAGAACTACATACAACAATATAGTGTTTCTTATATGTATATGAAAATTGAAAATGAGCATTTTCAAAACTTCGACCCCGACAACAGGCCAGCCGAAGTATTAATAAATAAAAGTTGCAAAACACTTACTTCATGCACTTGTATTAAAATAGACTATTCTATGCATATTACATGTTTACTGTGCTTTACTAATTACTGTCTGTATCATTATGATCTTATATATACAATATATATACATATAATTCGTTAAAGATATCTTGAAAGTGTCGAAAAGATCTCTTACTTATACGGATATCTTTTAGATTTCTATAGGACATCTTTTAGATATATCGAAATAGTTATTTTCGTATCAAGGGCGTAAAAGAACTTGTGCGCCCGTAGGTGATCACCGCGCCCGAGGGGCTGGCGAAGACTACCGCTGGGGGCTAGGGGGTCGTAACGTCGAAATTGATGAAAAATTATAGGGTAATTTTTTTGCCGAGGTGACCAAATTCAATACTTTTTCAGACAATAGTCATAAGCATTTTAAACCAGTTTTTATGGCATTATCGTTGACTTTAGGAAGAAAATGCATACAACCTTTTTTGTAGAGAATTTCATGCTTTATCTTTTTTGTTTAAAAAATTTTTTAATAAAATTTGTATTTTTACAAAACAAATGCAAAAAACTACGAGGAAACTTAATTGGGGCTAATGTTTTTAGTAATGGACGGATGCATCTGCGCCAAAATCTAATCAGATCTGAGTTATGCCAAGACACGTATTTTAAAAAAAAAATTATGTCAATACGCTTATCCGTACCTGAGTTATCGCGAGACAAAAAAACGGGACGTACGGACGTACGTACGTACAAGATCACGGACACTAATTTTGTTATTGTTGAATTGGACTCCTTAGGGTCTGAAACGTCGACATTTGATGAAAAACTATAGGGTAATTTTTATGCCCGAAGTGACCAAATTCAATACTTCGTCCAGACCTGAGGTCTGGTTACTAATAACACAGGATCTCAACAACAAACATTTTTGAGATAACTTCAACTGAGAGACAGTGGATCTTATAGATTTGTGTACACTGGAAATGAATTTGTTCTCTAAATTCACTCATTACATCAAGATTCTAGGTTATCTTATACAAAAAATATACAAAAATATCCCTATTTGTAATTTGAGGTTAGGGTATATGAAATACCTGACGTGATAGGTGAAATTTGACAACGAATTCATTTTCAGAAACCAAAAATTGATAAGGTCTACTACCTCAAACTCAAGCTACAAGTGGTCAATCTAGAAACTTCTGTCCATTGTAGCATTAACGCAGGGGCTAATTTTATTCAGTTTTATTCTATTTTATACCTGCTATTTGGTACAAATATACTGCTAACGATCATTAAAGTGGGTTTAAAACTTCGACCTACACCAGCACCTTGATTCGCCTTTAAATTCTTTGGTTTTTTAAATACAATCACGTGTCAATTTTATTTCTGAAAAATATTTTGATTGAAAAAAAGCAGCAACAAAATTGGAATTTTCTGCTCTGGTACAAGATTTTTTCTCCGACTGCAATTCTCTTTTCGTTCCTGCGATCATATCATAACTCTACAAAATTCGTGTATCCTTCGGATTTCAACAATGTATGTAGTCAATCATTTTTAAAAATGTAGTGATGACGAGCAGTTGAGGTCAGGTATTTCCAATATGTAATCAGAATTTTCATAAACTGAAGGATAAAAATTGAAAAACATACTCGATTATAATGAAACTAGTGAATATGTTTTTCGTGCTCGCTGATTCCGAATCTGACATTAGAATTTTGAAAGTATGATTTTGGAATTTGAAGCTCGTCCTAATCGAGTTAGTTTTTCAATTTTTGTCCGCCATTTTGAATGTTAAAATTGGAACTGAAAGACCCCTAGGCAATATATATGTCAAGTTATATTGGATGTTTGATAGAAATTCGCTAAAATTTCGTAAAAACTTTGTTGAAATAAACAGTTTAAACAATTTCGAATTGTCAAACTGTGGTTGGAAATTAGTGATCACTCTAACACAATAAAAGTATTTATTACATCTGTGAATACTGTATTAATGTAAGATAACCAACCTTGTATTTTGCGAAAAAATAATTATATAAAGTGTCATTGCAGATCCTATTATTAATACAAAATCTATGGCCGTATATTTTCAGTACAAGTATTTTATGCACTTTTTACAAATGTCCCACTTTATAAAAATTTCCTTCTCGGTCATAAAATGTGGATTTGGCAAAAATCGCTAAAAACAGATCGCTTTTTTAATTACATTGATATTTATAATTGCGTAATTGTTCGAAAGAACACCATATGAAAATAATCAGCAGGGTCTTTTTACATTATTTTCGATATTTTTCAATATTTTACGGCATGAAAGTTGCATCATGTATGCGGGAGTTAATGGGTTAAATAATTGTGGTTAATCGCTTTATCGTTCTGATAATTTAGTGCATTAATTGACTGCTTTCATTCTCTAAAGTAATTTCCAATTAAAAATAATGTTTGTATTGTAAAGAATAAAATATATCAAGATTTTTATTCCTTTATAATATTGTTTATGTTTTCTCTATTGGAAAAGAAAGCCGTCGGAAATCTTGCCCGTTAAACTTTACGTAGCAAACAAATAAATTTGCTTCATTTAGTTTTACTGAAAATACGTACTGATCGCATTTTTATCTTATCTGTACACAAACAAATATTACGATGGCACTGTAATGATTATACACGGGCATTATGTGATAGTAATGGGTATTTCAGTTGTAATATGGTGAAATACCCATAATTTTTGTAACACCCACTTGTTATTTCAGTGCGATTCAAACTGAAAAACTCTTTTAACTAAAGAACGTGAAAGAAGATGTAGTACTGAATCCTATTAAGAGCCAGGTACAAAGTGACTACGACTATCTCCGTTCTAAATCCGACCATTTTCTAATTTTCTTAACTTCATATCTCGAGAGTGTAGGTCAGTTCACCTCATTCATTAGTGTTTTTATCTTCTGCGGAAACAGAAAACTAAGCGAGCCTATAAAATGTTGAGAATTAACTACGAGAAAAGTAACTAGGATTAGAAAAGTTGTTTCAAAGTACGTTTAAAATTAACCTATAATAAACTTGATAAAGGAATTTTACCCCCTATAAAGGTATAATTACGTGTAATCTCAAAATCGCCTACATGCCCTTTTTATTGAAATTAATTGTGCTAGAAACGTTCGCCTTTAAAGGATGCTTTTCCCGCCGAATCTGCGTCATTTATACGTTTTGATCGGAAGTTTAATACGACTATTATTGTGAGAGCTTCAGAGGTACCAGGTGGCCATATACAAACCATTACGATTCTTCAGAGCGCAAGCTTGCATACGAAGCTCGATAATTGTATTCAGCGTGCTGCGTTAATTATCCTTGTAACGGAATCTCACTGATCTACCTGCAATTCAACATTTTTCCCCCTTTATTCTTTTTTCTTTCTGCGCAGAAATATTCGATAAATTCCAAAGAAGAGTTAATGTAAAAAGCTTTAGAAAATATGAAATTGTAAAATTTTTAATATAATGAATAAAAAAAATACTTATGAATAAAAAATATTACATACACCTAATTAACTTATATTAAACAGATTATTATTATTATTATTAGTATTTCGTCTTTATTGACACCAAAGAGAGGTACAAAACTTTCCATTTAATACATTTAACCCACAGCTACAATGCTGTTTTTCAGACTGACCAACAAACAATATTCAACAGATCGATCACTTTCGCGTCTCACATAGGAAATAGTACTTTTAAAAAATCCTTCAAAGCAGACATAAAATAAAGAAAAACGATAGAATAATATTCTGAACAATTTTCCCCCACCTTTTAGCGCTTCATTTTATTTAAAATATCGTAAAAAATTAGAAAAAAGAAGTAGTACAAATCCATCGTTGAAGAAATAAACCCAAAACCCCCTGTGGAACAAAAATATTATTGGATTTGGGGTGGGTGAAGGGGGGGGGGGGATACTGATTTTATTTAGATTTTAGGCTTTTTGATTCACATCAAATTTACATATGGTAACAAAATTCAGTCATTGAGTTATTTCTAAGGTCCTAAAGCATCTTGGAGCTAACAAATTTCAGCGAAAAAAATTTCGAAATGAAATAATTTCTTCTTGATACTATCGAATATCTTTTAAGACTTTCTTATAACGTAATTAAAATTATAAACGTATTTTTCCTTTTTTTGTAAATAGCCACTAACAAGATTTTTTTGTTATTGATATATGAACTAATTTCCAATGCGCAATTTGGCCCCTAACATAATATAAAACAAAAGTGCATACGTCTTTCCTGTTGTGTAGGTATAGAAACGAAATAATTCGTATCAAGGGTGTAATCTAATATGAAGGCTAATCACCATGAGGATGTACAAATTTACGCCCGTGATACAATAGTTATTTTTGTATCAAGGGCGTAAAATGACGATTTTACGCCTGCTGTATCAAAAACATAATTTTTTATGCAGTAGATGTGAAATGTGGCCATTTTTCAATGATTTTTAACATTGATGACCATTTTACGACTGCTGAATAAAAAAATAGTTTTTTTTTGTACCGGCTAAAAAGTGAAATAGTGCACAGCTGCCATTTCATGATACATTGAGTTGAGAAAATGATATTTTGTGTTACCGTTCCAGTATTTTAAAACCTATTCTACAGGAATGCGATTTATCCTTTTCCTCCGCCCAAAATAGTTCACGAATCACATCATTTTTTTTTTTGCTTTACGGTGATTCCGCTCCTTCAAACTGTTGTATTTCAATTTTTCAAAAAGTCTATTTTTGTTCTGTTTATACTGTGGTAAAAATAAAAACAAGTTAAAACGTATCAAAAATATATATCTATACAGAAAAATAAAATTACTGTTCCTTTTACGATAAAAATCCAATTACATCTTCTCGTGGACCTTCCCGTTTACTTGACACTTCGCAATGGACAGGAAATTTCACGGTGGGTGGATCTTACATACGCGAAGCGAAATGAGACGTTCTTTTCTGTATTTATAATATCTCTGCAGTCTGACAATAAATGTTGCAAGAAAATCAAGTAATTACTGCGTCGCTACTTTGAAAATATATTTCTATTGTTTTAATATTTTTTATTAATTAAGATACCTTTCAAACAATTTTAAAGACAATAAAATTGTAATTTTCGTCATAATTGCGTTTTGCAGATGCATAAATATGAAGTTTAAATTAATGGCAATTACATGATTACTGTTATCTGAAACAAAGAAAATTGGGTTTGAAAAAATGAAGATTTAAAACCGAATCGATAGATGCAGATAAATTTCACTTTATATTTTCCAGCGATAAAGGAATAAACTACAACTGGTTGCTTTCACGACAAAACAAAATATAAAAGATACCCTTTGTGCAAAATAAAAAATACCTTATTTATCATTTACTGTAGTAGTGGAAAAAATCATCTGAAGCTCAGCAACATGGAACAAGAACGTGTGAATTCGATTCAAATCTATCGAGTTTCAATGTTTGCTCGTCCTATAACTTTCCATAGTCGTACGAAATATGATCTCGCATTCTGTATACTGACATTTAAACGTTGTCCTTGCTATCCGCCTCCACCTACTACTGATACCGTCCATTCTTACCCTAAGTTTGCCATTTTTTAAATAGAATAGAGAATATTTATTAGAATGATCTCAATAATTCGAAACTAACTTTTTTCAGAAATTTCTTTGATCGATTTTCAGCAAAATGTATGGTTTATTTTGAATCAAAATTTTGTAAAATATGATGTTTCAAGTTTATGATGATTCTTTTTTTAATATTGCATGCTAAAAAAACGTTTAATAAATATTCCAGAATCCTTAAATAAAAGGTTTTGCTTAATTTTCAGATAAAATGAATCTTACAATAAATGGAACAACATATGAATAATGATGCCAACGATGTGGAGATTTCACAAAAGCTTCGTGCTTCATCCCCGTCAACTTAACAATCGTGTTAGGAATCCGAAGGAAGAAGCCCCTACATCGCACCACATGCAATTCGTGGGTCTTGTTTCTAAGTATTTCTTGTTTACATGCGTCTTTGCTGTTTGATGCGTTTGATGTCAAAAAATAATTTCAATGCACTGATAAAAGTTTTTGTTTAATTGAAAGAAGGTTTCTTTACAGTTAAAAAGTCAAATTGTGATATTTGGCTAAGTAAATAATCGTTAACTATTAATAAGCCAACGTACTTTTATTAATTACTTATAAATTATTTATTAATTGCAAATAAGGACTTTTTTTTTGTGAAACAGAAATAGGCTTATAGTTTAGAATATAAATGAGATATTAGAAGCTAGTCTCTATTTGAAAATTGAGAACGTAGCATTCAAAACATTCAGGAAAAAATTATACTACAGTAGCCAATACTGGCTACTACTTCTTTTGTAGGCCAAGGCTGTCTTTTTTCATTTTTTATAACTAAGATTAATTTTTCCTTGTTATAACCGAAACATAGAGACAACGAAATCATTCGAATTGTGACAATATAAAAAAATAATGTAATCGAAATATTGATAGAGGTAGTTAGTGGGTTAAAATTTTGAGGCAAGATCGTATCTAGTAAGGTACTACAACGTATCTGAAATTTAAAAAAACACTTTGTTCTTTTTGTCCAGTTTCTTTATTTTCAAAGTTGAAGGTATGAGGAAACTGAGCACTGTAATTCGAAACGGAACAGATTTCTACCAGGGTGATATGTAGAAAATGTGTTACAGTGCAGAAAAACACGAAATAATAATCTCGATCTCATCATTAAGAGCAATCATTAATACCTCAACGCAGTTTCGAATACCCCCTCCCCCCCCCTTCCAACGCCTATTTTGTTTTTAAGGCGTTTGTAAGGGTAATTCTAATTACTATAGACGGTATCCTGGACAATACCAAACAAATTAATTAAGAATAGACCGAGAATTTTCGGAAATAAATGACTTCTAGTGGCGGGCCACTTTAGAACACCCTTAAGAGCTGATTTTTCCCAACTTCCAATGAAAGATAAAAAAGCTCGTATTGGTAAACCACGTGCTTCTAAATTTTTTCTCAAAAGTAACTATTATAATATGTGGAGACACTCGTTCTCTCCATATAGTTGTTCCTATTCAATATTAACATATAGGAGATAACATACAATAACATTGCAGACATCAATGTCAAATAACATCAAAGTTATCTGTCGTTTTTTACTGTTATAACTTTACAGGTATTGTAAGAACCTTGAAATTAACTTACGTTAACTATGAGTAAATAATTTCTCTCAGGGTACATATTAAAGAGGTGACACATGAATGCGATTCTCAAAAATAATTATTATGAAAAATATTATTAAGAAAGGAGAAGTGCTTTAAAAAATTCAACAAGATGGAAATAACCTCACTTTTTTTTATTATCACTCCTTCCTGGCTTTGTAAAATTTCTCATTTTACTGATTTTTGATAGACTAGAACTTTTACATCAACCGGTAATTAATTGCAGGTTTGATATATAGGATTACTTAAATTAGGTCAGACTAATTTTTTAGTAACATCCTCTAACAGGATAGGTTTTTCGCCGGTAGAAAATGCCCGTCATGCCGACGATTTTTCGATACTCGACAGTATGGCTGCTGCCATATCCTTGTATAGAAAAACGACCGATTTCTGATCGATGATATCTCAGGCACTAAACGATAAAAAATGTTCAGATTTAACAAACAAGTGTACTATTATCTAATTTAGTTCAGACGGAAGTTTCATTAGATTCTTAAATAGTAAGGTTTTAGGGTCTAACCACTTTAATCGTTTCTTTGAATAGAAAATTCGATGAACTGAGACTTTAAGTATATTATATTTGTCGCTTAGCCGATCTCTGGGTAGAAAAATCGATTAAGTGGACTTTATTTATTTTTTTCAGTTAAACGATTCCGTAGATAGAGAATTTTGCAAGAAGATTAAAATTTCTCAAAATTCATATCCTTATTTCTTAGTGAGGGTTCTAGAGAAATAACAATTTAAAAAAATCCTTCAAAAAGTTAGGCTGCATAAGCATAATTGAGGGTCCGTATGCAAAAACCGGACAGGCGCTCGAAACGCGAAATGAGACAGTAGAAAAAGCCGAAAAAATTTAATTTTCGCAAATGGATTTTAAAAAATACCATCATATAGAGAATTAAATGCTACACAGTGTTTCCATTTGACATTTTTTGATTTGATGTCAAGATCTCGAGAAAAACAAATAAAAACAGCAAAACATTATTCCCGAAAAAACAATACATTTTAAAACATAACTTACGTTTTCTCGTAAACGAAATGACGGATCAATTTGGAACTTGGAGGATCTAATTTGTATAGTTTTCCGAAGTCAACGAACATAGTAAAAAAAATTTATATCGTAATTTTGAAAAGTTACGTATGTTTAAACCTGACGTGCTGATATTCGCGAGAAAATATCTTCTAACGCTTGGGGAGTTCGGGAAAGTTTTCGGAATCAAAAATCTAGAAATGCTGTATTGTAGATGACGAATCAATGAAGTTTTCTGTGAAAACAGAACTTTCATTCGATTTGTTAGTCAAAAACGGCAATTAATTTTGTAGCGCTGGAATTTTCGGGCGCGCGCGGCTTTGTTGCTACGCTGAAAACTGCTCGCCATGCGCTATACCCGGTGTCGCCCGAAAATTCCAGCGCTACAAAATTAATTGATCCGTCATTTCGTTTACGAGAAAACGTAAGTTATGTTTTAAAATGTATTGTTTTTTCGGGAATAATGTTTTGCTGTTTTTATTTGTTTTTCTCGAGATCTTGACATCAAATCAAAAAATGTCAAATGAAAACACTGTGTAGCATTTAATTCTCTATATGATGGTATTTTTTAAAATCCATTTGCGAAAATTAAATTTTTTCGGCTTTTTCTACTGTCTCATTTCGCGTTTCGAGCGCCTGTCCGGTTTTTGCATACGGACCCTCAATTTTGAAAAGACTGAAGCGGTATACAGCTTCCGGAAATATTATTATCCACAATGTTATCAAAAGTACAAAAAATGCTTCTTTTTCTAGAAATTATAATATTTGTCGATAGATCTTTTGTTGTTGTTTTTTCATCAAACCTTTAGTACAAAATAAGGATGTAGATATTGTAATTTCGTAAAAATTGCAATCTTAAAAATACATAAAAAGGCATTAACATTTTTTGTTTTTTCAAATCATTTCTCACGCAAAATAGTGCCAGGATACAAATATTACAGTTTTTTTAAAATTGTGAATAAATATAGCTAATAGTTTAGGTGTGGTTCCTCTTAATAAATCATTAATTTACAAACGGATTTCACACAGATTTTATGTTACACAAAGGAAACACAAGAAAACTCAATATTTCTTTTTCAAAGGCATTAGAAAGAAGCGCTAATTTTTAAAACAATTTCTTGTATTGAACGTTAAATCCAATTCAATGCTTTTTTACAGGTGAAAATCAAAGCTTGTAAATGGTTTTGTTGTCCTCAAGTCTGTGGCGATGTCTAAGATGTTTGAAAATTTGAAGAAATATGCAGAATCTCCAAATTCATTGTATATACCGACCGAGAGAACAGATCAGAAGATCTCGATGGTGTAAAAACTACTCCAGAACCATAAGAATCCCAGAATACCTATAAGGACGAAGAAAAAGAGAGGGGAAGAAAGCGCAAATGATTGCGCGATGGAGATGTGGTTATGAAGAATGGGCGAACATGTATTGGTTAGAAGAAGAAGAGAGGAAATGTAGAGTAGTAGGAAAAGTGGGGGAGGATATAAAATAGATGAAGGAAGATTGGGAGAGAAGAGGGTGGATATGTTGCATCAAGATGGAAGAGGTTATGAATGGAAGAAAAGGATAGAAGTAATGAGGAAAAAGAAAAAGAGAATGAGAGTGCGAGAGAATAAAAGAAGTGAATTAATGAGAAAATGGGAAATATCAATGTGAGATAAAAGATAGGAACTGTAAGGGGAGAATGAGTAACATGTGTGAGTGAGAACGAATGAACGTAGAGTGAAAGTTAGTATGTATGTAGTATGAATGAAAATGAGACAGAAAACAAGTATGTATGAAAAATAGTTAAATAAGTAAAATGTAGATAGGTAACTAGTGTGAATATAATGATAAGTAAAATAGATGTAAATAAAACTTAATTCTATAATAGTAATGTGAAATTGTAGAAAATGTGTATAATATGTAAAATTTGTTTTGTTTTTGTCGAAAAACCGACAAATCAAAAAGCCGACAGGCAAAAAGCGGACACGTCATAATACCGACAGTCCAAAAACCGACGGTCGAGAAACTGACATTCGAAAAATCGAAGGCAAAAATCCGACGAGTCAAAAAACCGAGCTGGTATTGTGACTGTGACTAAAAGTCCTCGCAGGACTATCATTTCTAATTGAATGAAAAAATGAAGGTCGAACTTTTTTGAGATTCGATGCCCTGGGATGGTTGTCCAAAAAAAAAAGAATTCCATGTGCTATCATCGAAGGTATTCGATATTGTGTAATATTACTTGTATTACGTTTGTATTTTGATTCTCTATTTTAGAGAAGACTACTTGTTTCCCTAATATAAATTGAATTTCATTGAATGCATTTTATTAGATACACGACCCAACTTTGATGTACGCGGAAAAGTTGTATATAAAATTGAAGTATAGACATAAGATTGTTGAGAAGACGCGATCATACGGAAGGAAAAAGAAATTCGAGCTTATATTAGAATTTTACATTGCAGTGGTTCATGGAAATCGTCCAATGTGAACAGTCACAATCAATAGATTATTCCCAAATAAGAAAAACTTGTTTGAAAAATGTTTATATCAACGTCCTTATGTTTTGACAATTAAAAAAAACGTAATAAAGCTGATATATTTTCGCTAATTCGTGAGATATGGAAAATTTGGAATTTCAAATGTTCCAATGCAGGAGCAAATTTGTTATTCTACCGACGATAAAATATTAGGATTTCGCAGTCGATGCAAATTCCGCATGTACACAAAAAACGAATATTGACAGAAACTTGTCGCCTTAAACGATCTAGGTTCAACGTACTTAATTAGTTTATTTCCATACCCGGGAAGAATTCAATTGACGGAAAAACTGGAGGGCCATCCTCGGTACGTACCGAGATGCGATAATTGGTACACGTTTGTGCCTTTATTACTGTCCATGAGAGAATACCCATACCAATTAAAAATAACCGGCATAAAAGGAATAAAATGAAAATTGGAGAAAGGTAAATTGCACCTGACATGAAAATATCTTCGAAAAATCCCCGCGAATCAGTAAAACTTTTGAAAATGAACAATGTTTTTATTGCAATGAACATGACAAAGAAAAATAAAATATTACTAGCTATTTGAAATTGAATCTGTTTCATAAATATTTAAGACGATTTATTATTATTCGACTGGCACTAAAACTCAGCAGAAAATTATACAGACTCTTTAATAGGCTATCATTGTCACACTGCCATCAGGAAACATAATTGGTAGCATATGCGTTTTTTTCTGGAGGTGCTGGACTAATCTGCAGCAAATGCAAGAGTTTTGTTTACCCCTTTTCAAAATGAAGGCTCAAAACTGGATACTAAAATCGATTATTTTTTTTAATCATAGTGCATGTGCACAGAGGCCTGACCTGATAGAAGTTCATTTTTTAACATTCAAATGACGGATCCAATATGGCAAACAAATTTTCAATACATTTTTTGTGTTATTTTATATAAATACCCAGAATGTGAATTATATCACTACTTCCTTAAAAAAAAGTTTAATTGTTTTGAAAACAAGAAAAAATGTTATTTTGACGCTCGATGCTTCCTGTAATTACAGTAATTTTATTGATAGTATCGAAGTTTATGATCAATATTGCAGCAATATATTTCCCTCTTTTAAAAGTAAGAAGAGGACGTGGCCAGCGGTAATGTGATAGATCCAAACATCTACTATTAATACTGGAATTGGTACCTCACAAAAGTTTTTCGCGAAGGAGAAAAATTACCGTTACATTGCGACGAAAAATGCCAGACATTATTTGGAAAAAGTCTGGAAATTTGAATAATCATATTGTGGAACACTCACCAAAAAGAAAGTATTGCTCCCAAGATAATATGTGAAATTAGTCATTTTCTAGTGTTTAACCATGTACTGATTAGTTTTAAAATGTAAATGTAACATTTGATTTGACAAAATTGCAAACAAAAACTCTCCTGTTCCAGGTCACCTCTTTGCGGTAAGAGTTGAGTAACATTATACATATTTTAATTATATTGATGTCTGAGAAACGTATAATTAGTCCCCCCCTCCCAATATTTGCTACCCCCTAATATTTGCCACTAGGTCCGCCCCAATATTTGCCATGCCCCTCGATTGCTGTTCCCCACCACTTCTCGGGGAAAGGTAATTCGGCGGGCACATCACGCATGCACGATGTAGGAAAGGTTAAACCATGGTTTAATCATGATTTCTTCTGGTCGACGCATGCCCGTTTGATAACTGTATGTCAGGGGAGTAGGGGAAACATTTCATCCCTTCACTAGTTAAATATTGGGAGGGTTAGAAAAGGACAGACAAAACGGACGAGATAAATTGGGGGGGGGGAGGGGTCACACATTAACCTTCAATTGAGATAATTTGGGTAAAACCATTGAGTACAAGAGACGCAACAAAGAATTCATTTTCAAAATGGACTTTTAATTTTTTTTCATTAATTCTATCTTCCAGCTCATTGTTGCCCTGGTATTTATATTCATCTCTGATATTATAATATGCGAAATGACGAATGAAGAGAGAACAAAAAGATCGTGATTTTTGTTAACCACATGCTGGCAGTTTTTATTTTTAAATTTACAAAATATTCTGACCGTTCGAAAGAACAGGGGTTGGACAATAAAAAACGGCCATTTCCAAATTTATTTCAATGCTTTCCAACACTAAAAAGTAGTGTTAAATTTCTTCATGGCGAAATTAAGAACAAATTAAAAACAAATTATCTTCAAACCGTCACTATAAACCCATAAGTGAAAATTTTGCGCCTAAAATTATATAAAATTTTTTTAAAACGCAATTGCAATTTGCAGATAATAAAAATATAAGCAGAAAGAACTAATTCGTGTTATATCGTCATAAGGCGTGAATTAAACATTCTTTTTGCAGTTTTAACTTTCTGAAACGAATGCACGGTTATTACACATCCTATATTACAGTTGATTACAAAAGAATTTAGCATTTTATTAAAGCACTATTGATAAAAGTAATAGTAAAATATTATTTGGGTCATGAAGATTATAAGACGTATAGTAGATATGAAATTGATTTAATGTAAAACTCAGCATTTTCACAATAGTGCATAGCACAGACATAAACATAATGAACAATAAATTTATATTTAACAAGGGAAGTGTATTATTGTACAAAAGAATAATTACTCTTTTTTAACAATGTCATTTCTACTGAACTTCAAACTAGTAAGATCGAAAATCCGCATCTGAAAGCTTTTTTGATTGTTCCACTTTTGTTACCAAATCCATGGAAACAGCTTAAAATTATAATAGATATGAAATAAAATTTTCAGGTCCATTTTGCTTTTCATCCTGTCAATGCCAAGTTACATATTACTCTGAGGTTTTCGAGGCTCAGCTTCGACGAAACTAAGTATTATTGCTTTTTATGAATGAACAACAGAGGCAAGGTCGTAAACAAATCGCTCTCCTAGTAAAAACAAGTTTATCCAATTTCGATCTAATTTGGCCAAAAATGAATGATGAAAATAGGATTATTTTTTTGACATATTTCAAGATTTATACAAGGATGGATAGATCTGAATCGGGCAGCAATTGTGACCATAAATAGGTGTAGGGCCAATCATTACAACCTGGCGGCATCAATTGCGAGAGTCAATATAATTGATAATACAAAATGCAACTGCGGACATGAGTACCAAGATTTAGACCACATCCTGTGGTAGTGTGCGCGATACTCTAGCGAAATAGTGAAATTTCTCTGTAACAGGTTTGGTGGCAATTTTTGTGGCGATACAAAAGAAGTAGTTTTCACTACTTGTATTACAAAAGCCTGTGCCTTATTGATACAAGGAACTCATTTGTTGTTACTTTATATGGACATAAAATAGCTTATTCCCAAGTTTCTTTAATTCTTTCTTAGAAATCCGAAGTTGCGATAGAAATAGTATATTTCGTTACAAGTGCAGGAAATTTCCATTTTCGAGTTTCAAAATGTTTTTAATTTTAATTTGAAAAAAGAA
This sequence comes from Trichopria drosophilae, assembly GCA_030407085.1. Lineage (NCBI taxonomy): Eukaryota > Metazoa > Arthropoda > Insecta > Hymenoptera > Diapriidae > Trichopria > Trichopria drosophilae. Next base: position 40,352,387 of record CM059587.1, on the reverse strand, counting down.
CTTACTAAAAGTTGTAAATAATATAATGTTGGAAAGGAAGTTACCGATCTTAACGAGCCAATAACAAAAACATGTAATCAGTTTTTACGCAAAACATTATATCAACCACGAGTGTTGAATTCTATTCGAATTTTATGTAAATAATATAGTCATTGCGATTCAGTTAAAAGCATGCACGACGTATATTTTCCCTACCCTTGGAATACTTCGATGTGTAGAGTCCCACACAGCACACTGTCCTGGGGACGTCCTGAGGAGCTCCTGACGACGTCCCCAGGACAGTGTGCTATGTGGGGTAATTTTGTTAAAAACATAAAATGTTAATAATTGACTTTCACAACTATATATCATTGTTTTAGAATTATGTTATTCACATCGTACCAACTAAACTTCTAAATTCTACGTATTGCGTATTTAATAATTGAGCTGTAAATAAAAACATAGACAACAGCGTCATTGCCGTATTTATTTTTATGAATCATATTTATATGACAGATTTGTTGTTAGTCTATTTGTATAGGTAATATTTTTTTGGATTCATTAATACTCGGACCTCACTCCAAATTTGTTTCATATTAATTACTACCTAGTAATTCTATCTACGTTTCTGCGTAACACAAAATTAATGGTTAGACCTACTACAGAGGATTCAACCGTGTATGGCGTTTTTCGGTGTCAGTTTCATCGATTATCACCAATAATTTCATTAATAATCCGAGTACTGGTAATTAATCATGGAATCAATTGGATTTTTGACAGTTCTCGCTCTACGATTGAAAAATAATTTGATGTCTAAATGTAGCAATTGGTTTTTTTCAAGTCACTTTTTTCGTTATTACCACTTCAATATTCAATTTTTGCTTATGGTTATTTCAGTATATTATCTTTATAAAATTTGAATATATTTTCGCATAATTTCTTTTGTTTATTTTGCACAGCTCTATATAAACTAAAAGATATGTGTACTGGGTAATTCATTTAAAGTTATTAAATACCTGAAAATAACAATTTCTCTGCGATAATAAAGTCAAGTGTAACTTTAAACGAAAATTTATCGTAATAAGTAAATTGTTATATTAATATTTTATTAATATTTTATCCCAATGCATGTCCGTGCTTTGAGCATTCATTTGCATCTGATAGTTAATTTTATTGATTTTTGTCTTGAGAAATACTTATAAGAGGTCTTCGTTTCATTGTTTTGAAAGTAAATAGCCAATTTGCTGCGAAGGAAACTCTTTAAAAGTCTTTCCTTTTCTCAGACTCTTGTAGCCTTTCTCGGTCTATTGACTGGATTCGTCTGATTCTTAATAATTTGCAATTATGATTAACAAGCTATAAGCTATTACTTTTCTTTGATTCGATTTTTTAAATATGTTTTTTTTCTATATTTTATTTTAATATGCTCACAGCTAACCATTTTTTTTATTTGAGCCATTTTAATCTCTAGATTACATATGAAAAATCATTTACACCGGCGGTTTTGTAACTATGGAATTTTATTTACTCCGTATATGATTTGATTTTTCTGTATTATCGATTGTATGAAATATTGTAGATTGTTTTTCACAATAAAGACAACATGCATACCTAATAGGGTGCCGGTGGAAAAACGGACAAATTAAAATTAGGCACATCGATAAGCAGACAATCATTTCTTGATTTGTCGCACCCACATAATATATAACAGCAAACTTGTTAATGGCGATATTTGCATGTATTTAGTTGTTTCTTTGCAATTATTTTATTTTACAGGTATTTAATCACGTTCTTTGTTTTGTGATTTTTTTTCTGAATTTGAAAGTTTTGGAGATATTATTTCCTTTTTCGCGATAAAATTATATAGGTGCACTGTATTTGTTAGCATTATAAGTAGTAACAGTACTCGAGTAATATTTAGGTATGCAGCTATGGAAATTCAGTAGTAATAGTCATCGCAGTGAATTCTGACATTTATGGCCTAATACTATTAGTATTGTCTAAAGTCAGCGTTGGAAAAATTTTGTCAAATATGACTAAATACTAGAGACTAGTTACAATGTCAAATGATTGTGTCGTATGATGACATTATTAAAAGATTACAATGTCATGTGATAATGTCGAATAACGCTGGTTTGCGGTGATAATGTCGAACGACGGATAGGCATAATGCAAAATTTTATTTACGTTAATATATGGCATTATAACATGACTATCTATGTAAATTTTGTGCAAAATCTTCTATTATAGGTAACATTACATCGAAATAAAAGATTACAAGTTTCAAATAAATATTTGTTAATTCTGAAAGAATTAATATTTGATTAAATTCAATGATTATTAAATATGTAGTTAACATCACATCATTGGAAAGAATAACTGTTAAATACTTTTGACTAAATATTTAATCAGGTCAAATATTAATTTAAAAATCTCGTAAATTATGCTGACTATATATTTATTTAATTCGGAAACTTTTTAACCTACGGTATACTATTTAGGTGAACCTACTAAATTTGATTTGCAGTAGCCCACAGAAAATTAGCATTATTAAATCCTATAATTAAAATATATATAATGTTTGTAAGAAATATAATGAACAAACATACATATTTCATGAATTTCTGTGTTTTCGTACGCTTGAAAAGATTCGATTGAATAAAATGCAAATACCGACAATTTCGTTCGCATGACATAACAAGTGGTGCGGAATGTGTTATAGACGTATGTATTCACGTTACAAAGTTAAAATAAATTTTTTTTTTACAAATATTTATACAATCGATGTATGAGAAGCATTCGACACTTTTTATCAAATTAACGAATTTTGAAGTGATATAATAATAACATTAAATATTGAAACATTTTAAAATTGTTTAGTGAATTATTATGAGACATTATTTATCAATTATCTTCATTAATAAGCGATAAAATTTATTTACAAAAATATATTATTTAATAGAGAAATGTTTGGGGTCGCCCGTTTCGAATTTTCAGTTTAGAAAGTCTCAAAAAAGATATTTCAATAGATATTTAACGCCTTTTGTCGTAATATTGTTTTCTTTTTTAGTTTTTTTTTTTCAAATCAGCAACATTTTTAAAAAGTTCTGACATCTCGAAGGATTTCTACCCTCAAAGATCACAAGATTATGATAAGGTAAGGTTACAGAAAGCTTAGAACGTAAAAATTTTAATGAAATATTGTTATAATGTCAAAGTAAAGTTTCTTGTAACCTATCTTAAAGTGTAATGTATGATGGTGATAATCTTATACGGAATTGAAAATTTAAAGTTAAAAGTTAAACTTATAGGTTACAAATATACAGAAAGGTTAGAACCGTAACATTTAACCCTTTAAAGCATACATTTTTATTTGCACTGAAAATAGCTGAAACTTGTTACTCGGGAGTTTTCGGGGTCGCTCACCACGAATCTGACCTTGCAGATTTTCAAAATTCAAGACGGGGATCCAATAAGGCAGACCGAAATATAAAAATTTATTTCATCTAGATGAAACTGGAAACTCGAATGTTTTTGGGATCGTAGATTACGAATTTAATCTTAGATTTTCAAAATTCAAAATGACGGATTCAATATGACAGCCAAAATGTAAACAGTTTTCGAGGTCGTATAAAACGAACTATGGAATTTCAACATTCGTGACCGTTTGTTGAATCTGCTAAGTTTTATCTTGAAAATGTAACATTATTCAGTATTCAGTTTGATTTCGGTCAAATAACTTTTTACATTTCGGACCGTTATTTTGAATTCGCTCGAAAACTCCCCAGTACCCCGTTTCACCTCCATTAAGTAAATTTTTACATTTTGGTCGGCCATATTGGATCCGCTATTTTGAATTTTGAAAATCTGTGGCTAGATTCGTAATCAGCAATCTCGAAAACTTCCGATTACCGAGTTTCACCTCGATCAAGTAAATTTTTACATTTCGGTCGGCCATCTTGGATCCGTAATTTTTAATTTTGAAAATCTGGTGTCAGATTCGTAATCATCGACCCCGAAAACCTCAGAACATCCAGTTTAATCTTATTTCAACGACGGTTTCTTTTCGGCATACATTCTTTGTAAAAATCACGTAATTTTTATACTTTAGTCGTCCTTATAAAGAATTTAACACAATAATTCATAATAAATATTAATTTTTTACATTTAAAAACATGTTATCGAAGTACGGAAGAAAAATTTACACTAAAATTCAATTTTAATCTACTAAAAAATAAAAAAAAAATGAATTAAAAAAAGGTGTCCTACAGAAAGGCCGCCGTGCTTCAAAGGGTTAACCGAAATATTGTTATAATATCAAAATAAGGTTTGTTGTACGTTAACCTTAATACGAAGTTACGATTTGTATAAACTGGACCACTTAGTTTTATCGCCACTAGATGTTATCGCAACTTGTGCAGCTCTCCTTGGCTTCCGGTATGTAAATTGGTTTAAAATTAGTGTATATTATGACTCATGGGGAGACAGGACATATTTTTCTACTGCAATATGTAGATGAGGTACACTAAAGTTTTAATACGATGTATATGCAACATGATTACATTCTTTCCCCAATTTTGCAAAAGAGCTTCTAATTCTATATATGTATATAACACTGTAAAAAAAAGTTTTAAATTAAAGCAGAATATAGGCTTAATTTAAGATGTAACAAAATCAAGACCAATTAGAAAAAGACATAGTTATGGTTTATGCATTTGCGTATTTTAAGACCATTTAAAATGTTACAATTTTAAGACTTTTTTGAACAATGTAAATGCAAAAGTGTAAGCGTCATGCAATAAATTTGGTCAGTTGTGATTCTCATGTTAAAGTAAAGTTACCGAAAAGTTCTGTGGAAGCTTCTCGATCTCAACATAATATTACAAGCTAATACTTGAAAAGTTATTATAACCTTACAACTCCACAATTATTATACTAAAAATTCGTTAGGATGAAACTTTATTTTTGTCACATATATCTCATCCCAAATGGAGTTAGAATGTAAAACTTACTAATGTTTTTTGTCATTTTGTCATTTGATAAAAATAGTCGATCTACTTAGATTCCATAGTATATATAGCAATAAATAATCAAGCATGTTGACGACTTTTTTGTATATATTATTTTTGCATACTACAAATCCAATATAGTCGACAAAATGTCGTAATATGTATTAAAATTCATGTTGGTACATTGTTTTTCAATTTGTAAGAACAAAAAAAATGGTGAAATAAAAATGCCGAATTACTACAGTGATGAAAATGTTGAAGTATGGGGTTTTTTATTTTTTCGATCATCTTTACCCCTTCAAGTATTCAGGTTTCCTAATTTTTCATGGTTTTATTACGTTTTTTGTATTGTCTTTATATTATTGTAATTAAAACAGTTAAATAATCGTATATACTTTATTTTCAACTTATCAAGAGGAAAATTCCCGAAATATGTTATGTGGTGTCTTTTATCGGCCATTTTGAATACGGCGCTTTGTCTATAGAATGATTATATAATTTTCACGTATTTAGAAACTGTGAAATATGATGCAGAATCGTTAAAAAATAATTTTGTACCTAATAATATGAGAACCAAGCTTTTTTATTACACGTCACGATATTTTGGTCAATCGCTTCAATTGAACACTGATAAAATAATGCCAATGTTATAAATTATCTTGTTTGCTGCCTACTTTCGATTATAATCTCTAAGAGGAGTGATTACCTTTACGAAATAAAGAAAAAAAATACAAATTATCCAATATGCCGACATTTTGATGTCCATTTTTAATCCGCCATTTTGTTGTTGAAAAAATTGGTTGGTTCATAAAAATTCATGAATGAAAGATTATTCGGTATCAAGTAGAAGTAATGTTGTACCTAGCAATACAAGAAAACCCGAATTTTAGTGTGCGATAGAATACATCGACCACCAGATTGGAATTATAAACATAAGAATAATACTATCATCGTAAATAAGCATGATTAGTAATTGATTAGCATATCCGAGCTTATATATCTATTATTGCATCTAAATTGATTATCTTCATAAATGTAGAATTCAAACAATTTTGAAATTTACGACAAAGGTAAAATCGATAAAAAACGCTAAAAATCTATTGAAATCCCTTAGTTTTAGACTTTCTAAACTGAAAATTAGAAAAGAGATTTTATTAACATTGACATTGACATTTTTGTAAAATAAATAAAATAGTTCACAATAACATAAAATATTTAATAATTTTTAGCCACGTCGCAGGACAAGTTTTTATCTCTCAAAAGTTTATAACCCTGGTCAGTTTTCTTTCTTTTGTTTACATAGAAATTGAGTTTTAATTTTTCGGAAAATTTCTTTTTTTTTTGTTTATTCTGTTATTTAATTTTATATGGTGTACACTCCACTTTCAGATACCAATGAGATATCACTAAATAATATTTTTTTCCTAAGAATCCACGTAGTTACCTTTTTTTCTACAAAGTGGTGTTCATACGACATTTATTTTTAAATGTTTATAAAATGTGATCCTTAAACAAAATTTTGATCCTGTTTCCGGTCTTTTTCTTTCTAAATTCTTTCTATATTTTCTAATTTTCCAAATTTGTCTGTGACTTTTAAAATTTTGTCAACATTGGTATTTATTCTAATTTTTTTCAAAATAATATATATCTGGTTGTTACTAGTGGCCGTAGAAAACATTTTTAGTAAAGAGTTGTCGCGATTTGTAATTTTGATTAGGCTCTAAAATATCCAGGTTAAAGTGAATATACTTAAAATTCTTTTTTTATCCTTTGTAATTGTTGAATACAACTGTTTTCCCTTCTTTTAGTAAAAATTAAAAAAAGTAAACTTAGACAATCCTGTTGCAGGATATTTCTAATAAAGCGCCGACAACAATGAGCGCTTGTATTAATCGATTTTTTCGAAAAACATTTTTTTTTGATTTTCAGGAAATACGGGGCGTCAGGTAATGACGCATGGCGTCATTTATGCATCGAAATGCGTGTCCATGGCGTCCCTTGGAGAGCGCATGGCAGAGGGAACGGGGCGTATTTAAGGGCCGACAGTTCGCCTTTCCCATCACTGTATTGCCACCAGCAGCCCTGAAGCACGGAGGATCTATAACCCGGGGAAGTTATCCAGACCGCAAGGACGTGCAGGATTTCGATCGATCCACAACTTCCTCGATTTCGAACCGCAGTTTACCAATTTAAAAAAAAAATCACATACAAGCAGTGAGTTCATCAGACAATTTTTCGCATGTGCGCTTTTTTCGAGATTCGTTCACCGACTCGTTCGACCCTTTTTTACCATCCGAAATTCTGTGACGTCGGCGCGTTTTTCGAGCGATCGCCAGTGAGGATCTATGATTTACCGCCCTTGGCTTTTTTGTTGCGTTTATCGAGTTTCTAAATCTCTGAACAAGTTTCGGGATTTCTTATGTGATATCCTTCAATATTTCCCAAGTTTTTACATTGTTCATTTAGTCTTGAAGTGACTAAACTGTCCGAAAAAATATAAAATTGTTGGTGTAGTTTTCCGTTTGAAATATTCAGATATTCTAAGGTTTCTGAAAAGAAACGAAGTTAAAAAGTTTGAAATTAAAAGTTAGTGCGAAATATTTTGGTCGAGTCTTTTTTATATTTTGTGAAAACTCTTTCTTTTTTGATAAATTTAATTTTGAACAAATTTTCGTGTAAATTTATTTTTATTTTATAAATTGTTTTACTTTATCTTTATATGAAAAAACGGTGTTTAAGTCAGGAATTTAATATAATTATTAACGAAACTAAGAGAAATATGCTAAACTGCGCTTATAACAAATTTATGAGAATTTTTAGCATACTGAAAATAAGACATTTAATTGTCTTTTTTTTAAATTAATCTTCTGGAGTGATATCAGTGATGGCTCCGATATGCATTTTCCCATGTCTGATAGTTGTGCCTTTAGTTATCGCTCATGATTAGTAACGTTTTCAATCGATATTAAACATATTCTAAACTATTTGACCCATGTATTTTCCAATTGTGCTTTCACCTACGGAGACATTAAGAAAATGTGTTTTTATGGTATTGAGATAAGCCGCATTTTGTAATATTACTAGTCCTGTAGTATTTTTAAAAGTTATGAAAATTGATGAACTTCCTACAATTATATTTCTCAATAGTTGACTATCTTATTCCAAAGCAATAATCACTCTAAATAATTTATTGATAAAGGATACCAGCACACAAAAACGACTATAATATATTAAAAGTAAGGCAGTATACTTATTGAAAATTGCGTCTCAGGAAATAAAAATAATTATATACTTTCAGTAAGTCCGATAATTATTAATGACAGTTGATTAAAACGTTAATATTACTTGGTAAAAAGTATTTATGATTCAAAACCTCTTTTAGTGAATAATTTTTAATTTTTGATTTGAAACTGCATTTTTTTCGTTTGCATTTGAAAAACATAAATGATAAAAATCTAATTTATGAAGAGAGGAACTTAAGATGACGATTACGTAAAAAAAATAAGAGATTTTTAAATATTGGTCTTAAAGTAAATTTAAACAAACATTTAAACAATTTTATATAAAAAAATTTGGAAATATTTCATTAGTTTCATTAAAAAAATCTGATTTTTAATTTTTTTCTACAAGGGCATCTTGAGATAATAAGAGTTTAAAAATCAGAGGACAATAAGTAGAATGAAATAAAAGATCGAGGTTAGTAATTATAATTTCAACAATAAAGAATTACGTAAAATACCTAAAAATCTCAAAACTTTGTATTTTTATAACCGAACCGCCCAATAGATATTTTGAAAAGAACCCAAAATTATGCATTTGATGTAATGTCATATTGTTTAAATAATATAAAAAACAACATTTAAATAGATTTTGCAAAGGAATCTTATTGTTATTATTAAAAGGGTGCAGCTAAATTATATTTTTTTAAAAAAGTTCTTCTTATGAACCTATATATTTTCTTTCATTTTTAAGTCATATAATCCAAATAAATTAACAGATAAATATTTCTGAATCTATTTAATTCTAACATACATGTATATTATAAATGCGCAGAAATCATTTCCTTAATTTGTCTAAAATACGAATGATTAACGTATTTTTAATTTTGGTTCTGCCGAATAGTTTTTAAGATTTTTGATTTATTGTGAAATTCTGTTTACTGTGTTTTTTACGAGAGATTTTACAGCGTTTTTTCGTTTAATCACTCACAGATTGATCAATCTGAAACAATCAATGGATGTACACTTCTCTAGTGAAGTTTCATAATTCAAATTCAAATCTTTTGCAAAGGTATAAAAGTATTTCTGGTAAAAATAAAGTTATTTAATTACTCAATATTTATTTATAATTTTATTTATTTAATGCTTAAGTATATTTCACCGTAGATAAAATATCACGTAATTAGATCAATACATCGTAATATTGTTGACCAGTACATAAAACGACGAAAATAGTATGCAAATTTGGTTTTGTAAGTTACAGCTGAACTGTGTAACTTTATTACATTAACATACATAGTCTGTTATGTTAGGATTTAGGCGATTTCATACATAGTTGCCCAAGATTAGTTCGGCTAAAATTTGATTGTCTGAAGTTTGAATTTTACATCCGAAAACAATGGGACATGATCTGTATAATTTCCAAAAAGTTGGTTTACAAAATGAACAGTTGCAAAAGTGAAATTATTGTTCATTCGTGAATATAATTTATTATAATTTGTATATAAAATACTGATCATCACATTTTTAAATTCTCCATGTATCATTTCAATTCAAATTGAATATATTAAAGGTGCCCTGTGGGTATTTTATTTTAACTTCGGTCAGCAAGTTAGGCATGATTTTTCGAAACTACACATGAATATACATGTGCTAAAAATTCGGAACATTAATAGACATTTCGAATGTAGTTGAAACGAAAAATTACACATACTAACATTTTGAAAATTTTTATTATATTATATGTATTTGTTAAGACTTGCAATTTAACAGTGATATTTTTAGATTTATGTACCGCACTGATAATGTTGGCTACTTTACAAAACTAAGCGTTTGACGTCACAATTTTTTTAAGTAATTAGTATAGTCATATGGTAACTTTCATATTAGTAACACCAAAATTTTAGATAATAATAATAGTTTTGGTGAAATTATAAAATATTGGATAAATTTTTACTATTTAACTTAGGACCATACTCTGAGACACTTTTATATATAAAAGTATTAGAGAAAACAGGACTTTTAGGGTGTTCAGGCTATTTTTCTTATAAGCTTTATCAGAGCAGTGCTCTAAAGATCTATCAAGTATGTTTTATTTTGAGAACAATTTCATAGTGTGTGAAGTGTATTAAGTTGTTAATTTTCGACAAACTTGTTCTCAATTATCGCATCTCAATTTTGTATGTTGAGAAAAAATCTTTTTCGAAAATGAAAATTGATAATGAAATTTGAAAAGAATATAACGTTAAATATTATTCAAATAAAAAATGAAAATAAATTATTTTTAAAAATATCTATAATTAGAGGAAAATATTACATTGATATTATAAAATTTTATGAAAATAGAAAATATCTAATCTTTATGCCAGACAAAATTAGTCCAATGCTTAGAGATTGTGAATAGTTTTAACTTATTTACTGCTTAGTCTTTACCAGTCCAGTTTTGCTTAGTAGATTTAATTTAATAATGTTAATTTCAATTTTTCTTTAATGGTGCATTTCTCAACGTTACGTATCTTCTTACGTCACAACTGGCATCATTGTTTTCGATTTCCGAAAATTTTTGTAGGTATTTACTCTAATAACACATATTTTGATTTCGCAATCCATAGTACATTACTGTTTAAATTTAATCCGAAAACATTGAATAGAGACATTTTATGTTACATGTTGCACCGCAAAAAATATGATTTAGTATATATCTTAGGTTGCATAATTTGTACAATAGATGCTTCAGAGGAATACCTACAAAGAAATACAAACGTAAGACTTGAAATAAAACGTCCTTTATGTTTTTTTTTAATAAAGAATTGTTTTTTAACTATGTTGTCATTTCAAAACGTTTCTTTAGAATTTTGTGTAAGTACAAAACTATATCTTTGTTTTACCTATAACAACGACAAAAAAACTGTATATATACTTAATCCTGTGCCAAATTGGTCATTGATATTCAATTCGATTCAATTAAAAAAAACAAATTTTGTTTATTCTTCGTACATTGGCATGATTTACGGAATAAAATATTAGTTCGCAAGATTTTTAGTTCTAATATATCCGTCAAACAAATATTTTAAATATCGTCTAAGTTCTTAAAAATAAACTTGTCTACTATTCTATTTCTGCTCGATTAAGGAAATTTGTTAGGGATGCAAATTCTACAAATATGAGTGATCTGTCCGGGCAACATTTATAAAATTGTATTTGGCAGAGTGTTTTTTACGATAGTTCGTTAATTTAAGTTTAGTAAACTCAATAATATTTAATAACTAATAATTTGTATTAAACAAATTCAATGCATCAACTACCCGAAATGAAAAATTTTAACTAAATATGAATGTACTTTGAAAATTTGAAGTGGACGAAAAATGTTAGTAATTAACATTCAATAAACTAAGAAAGAAATGTTCATTTTGCATTTAAAACAACTCGTTTGCGATGTTAAATTTCAGTTGCATCTAAAATACGTGTAAGAGTTTTACAGCTCTTTAAAAGATTAAGTCTTGAGCTAATTAATATAATAGCATAAATTCGCCTTTGTCGAAGGTATTTTGTTTAATATAGCGACTTATTTTATGTCTGTATTCTTAGTAAAATGAAATGCGCTCTTTGGTAATGTAAACACAGCATATTTAATTTCCTTACAAAGGTAGAAATTAAATTCTGATTTTAATGGAATCAAATATTCTGCGTTTGAAATTCTGTAATAGTTCAAATTCATTAATTTTCTTCTATTCAGAACGTGGACTAAAATAAAATTAACTTTTTTAATTTATGATGTCAGAAATGTGGTAAGTCTTTTCTTCAAGCGCACTACTTTTGTAAAACTAATTTCTTCAAATCTGTAAGATAAATCTTTTTAAATCGGGATATAATTTCAAATTCTAAGAAAATGCCTTAATGAAAATATATCATTTTTATATTCCGATATGAAGTTTTAACATTTTTTACAGTTTTCGGTTCACCCAATCAGAAAATATTTGTTATTTCAATGTAACGTGGCTGATCAAACTTTACTGTTCAAATACGATAAAAATTGCATGGATAAAATGTCATTCGAAAATTCTAAAATATTCTGCATAACGCATACAGTACTATAATGATTATTGCAATGGCGCAATATAGCATATAAATAATGGACCATTTTGCACAAATGTATATGCAAAAGCGAAGAATAATCAACATTACCCAGATTAAAAATATCGGTCTACTTTACATTTCATGTCTGACCATGTCGGAATCCACGCACCTTTACATCGTTAAAACACGTTTAAATACAAGTTTCACATAGTAATTTTTCCATTTTTCATAAGAAACTATTTATAATTGAGAAATAGGAATTTATCCATTTCGATTTTGTCACAAATCAAGAGATTTGAAAGTATTTGAGGTTCATATTGTTACTTATGTTTATGACACGAAAACAATTTCATAACTTAATAAATTAATTGTGGCGCTTTGTAATATTTTATTTAAAAATTATGTTAACTTTAAATTTTTCTTAAAAATAGGTTAGGTGGCTCTTCTCCCTTACACGACTACATTTTTCTTTCCATGGGATTGATCGGAAATTTGATACTCGTAGGTTTTCGATGTGGCTGATCAAGAATCTGAAATGAGCATTTTGAAATTCAATTGGGCATATTCAAAATGGCAGATCAAAATGCGTAATGTGATTTGATTTGTATGAATTTTGTTACTCGGAGTTTTTAGTGTCGCTAATTACAAATTTGAATTTAGAATTTCGAAATTCAAAATGAAATTATAAATTTTCAACTTTGAAAAACTAACATCAAATTAAATAATCAGCGCCCCTGAAATTTTATAAAGTCCTATACTTAAAAATTATCTAAAAAAATTATTCTTTTCATTTGTTTATATTTAATAGGAAATTATGATTTTTTTCTACTGCCGGGAAATCGCAAATCTTCAGTAAATCAAAAAAAGTTTTTAAAACCGGTTGAAACTTGTTACTCAAGGGGTTTTGGAGTCGTTGGTTATGAATCTAAAGTCAGATTTTGAAAAATTCAAACTGTCGGATCCAATATGCCGAACACCCATCTGGAAAAGTGAACCATTTTGCTTGAAACTCACTACTCGGGCCTCTATTCATTAGTTTCGAAATTTCATTGTTTACCTACTTACACACTTCACCACGAGAAGGTTGAAGGAAGGTCTCGGATGTGCATTTTTTTATGTTTGTTTTTATTTATTTTTTATTGTTTTGTTTCCTTTTTGTTTTTTATATTCTTTAGTTAACGTATAGCGAAGAAATATAACAGTTAAAAATAAATTATTTTATATTGGTCATGCAAAACAAATGTTATATAATAACGTGAATTTAAAAAACTGAACAATTGTATATCAAGAAATCATAATTTATGGTAGCGACGAAACAAGAACTTCCACATAAAACAACATCATAATTTTGACACTTTTGTCGAACGTCTTTTCGAATAGCCTTTTAGTAACAGTTGACGCATACTTTTCTTGTATATTTACACTCTAAAGTGGAAAGAATTTTCGTAAGGACATGTAAACGACGTGAAGGTGGTGCAACGCCATATTGAATCGGCTATTTTGAATTTCCAAAATCTGATTCCATATTCGAAATCAGCGACCCAAAATAACTACTTATACTAAGTAGTATTAAAATCCAACAGAATTTTTTTTTCCATTTTAGGCACTTTCTTTGAAATTATAGCCGCAGTTAAGGGGTTAAGGTGTACCTGTGACTACGAAAGCGTTAAACAATAAAGAAAAGTTTTTTTGAAAATACACTCCTAAAATTATTTATTCAATCATTGTTTTATGTTTTCTTTTAGCTAAACAAGTCAAAGTTGGATCTCATTGAAGATTAAAATCTCTAAAAATGTAAAAGAATTTACTAAATCAGGAAAAGTTTTGAAAACTATTTGAATTACAAAATTGCAAGCACTCATCTTTTAAACGATAGCTTTTCAGCCTGGCACAATCTGTCATCCACTTCAATTGATCAGTGCTCCTGGTTATTTACAACTAAAAGATTATGTAACAAATTCTTTCAATGGACATATTCATATTAAAATTGACAAATTCACAAAATAAACTTAAAATACAAAGCGAGGTTCGACGCGTTACGCTCGATTTAATATTAAAAAAAATATTCAATATTTTATTTACACAAATGTTTGATTTTTGTTATTCCTGAAGAAAGTATTATTGAAAATTCTGAATTACATTTGTTGCTTTTTAATTTGATACATCTCGTTCTGTATTAAATAACAGTGTTTAAAATTGCTAATGTACACTTTTTGTTCTTTTGTATTCATCTACTGACGAAGAATAATCACCAGAATTAAAATATATTCAAATTATTGTCTATAAATATAAAAAGTAAGATTAGATAGTACATATTAAAAATTTATTTTGACATTTTACTTTATGTAAATATATTTTAATTTAAAAGTTTCGAGTATTCGTCCATATACATTTCCACACTTTGAATACATCGTTCATACAGATATAAATTAGATCATATATAATCTCCGATAAATCGTAAAATCAAACTGTATATCAATTTCTTACTTTTAATTTGTTCCCAAATCTATTATACAAACCAATAACAAATCCTCTAAATAGCACTACACACCCACGAACGCCTACTACAAGAATATTATACCAAAGGTGTTTCATTAGGTCCGTTACTGTGTAAAATGTGTTTTACATAGATGTTTAATATTGTTTTATTAACGAAATTTATTCCTTTTGAGGCGTAAATGAAAATGCAGTTACCTAATATAAACGAAGCCAAGATAATTACAAGCAATATGGAAATTCCAACTATTACATTATAAAATCTATATATTGGATTAAATACTATTAATTTAGTAATGACGAGTACTAACACATTACGCATTGTAATGATTTGATATGACGCTAGGTATTAGGTAAATTTATATTTCATCTTGTATTAAATTAAAAACTCAAATAATAACAAATTTAGGGTTTAGTGGAAAATTGAAGTGCAAACTAAGCAAACGTAAGTGATCTGTAAAGACAGAGGCTTCCCTTTAATGCAGCTATTTTGCTGTGATAGTCAATTTTGTAGAACTGAGTTTGCTAGGAAATTTTGAAATTCCGTTTTTTTCAACAAACACATAACCTTATTATTAAAATATCGGTATATTCTATAAAAATTGTAATGCAGTTTCAATATTACATAAGATTTAATGACCTTAAATTAAGTAAGAGTTTTATGCTAATAAACGGTCATTTAAATTTGTTGTATTTCGATTTTTTGTTGAAAAATGTTAACAAAATGATTTCAACGGAAATTGGTTGGCAGTTTATTAACTGCGAAATTAATTTAATTTGATATACGTTTTATAAATATACATGCACACATCTCGGTAAAAATGTAATAAAAGTCGCTCATGGGGCCTGAAAATTTCAAATACATGTTTTGAATAATTTAATTTTGTACTAATTACAAAAGTTGAGTCCATTAATATTTCTAAAAGGTTTAGGAACAATTCTTGACATTTATTGCATATTTTTTTCTTTAGAACTAGTTTAAAAAACAACAATTTTTGTTTACTAAAATGTGGTTTTTGTGTCTCACTTAACAAGTTAAGAAAAATAACTTTTTTGACAGGTTCTATCTACCTTAATCCTTGTGAGAGACATTTTTATTATTATATTAAAAATAAATATAAAGTTATAATTATACACAATTTAATTTCAAAAGTTGGTTTTATCATGGAAACCCCGAAATATGTTGAATATCAAACTGATAATTTCGAATTTATTTCGTTTTTTTTTCTTGATAAATAAACCCATTTATTTCTGAAATGATTAAATATTAGTTTGTTTATGAATGAGGAACGAATTATTTGCTTTCTTTCATGAGTTTTTCCATATATTCCAAATAAATGTTATTTAGATAAACAATGAATATATAACTAATGCTATTGCCTAAATAGTAAGTTTGTAAATGTACTTATTTTTATACAATAAGGCCGACTTATTTACCCAGTAACGACACTCACAAAAGAATTTTGTAATATCTACAATAATGTTTGTAATTTTGAGATGAACTTGACTGTTCCTTATTAACTTCATTGAATGGGTTCTAATATGAGTTCTCCGCTTACTAAATTATAAATATCCTAGAATAAAGAACCCACAAAAGGAAACATCTCGAAATGTATCGCAATCCTCGAATAATTGTTGCCTATAGGTTTTTGACCGATTCGAATTTGATACGCGGTTATACGGTAGAATTTGACAAATGGAGGTTACCCATGCGAATGAAATTTTAATTAGAAATATTTTAGTTAGAATAACAAGAGCAAACCTTCGTGTTTTGAAGTGCAATGTATAACAGTAAAATATGAACAAAATTTCCCCAGAGATTATCGTTTATTAATGATATTTATTCAACATGTTGTTCCATACAAATTGCGTTCAATTGATTGAATGCCATATCTGTTACTAGAGATACATTTATGAATTAAAGTGTTGATTATCAACATAAAAATAAAATTTTAATGACAGGTACCTCTGAACTGACTAAAACAAAAATAATATAATAAATAAAGCGAATCAAGTAAATATAGAATAATCAATGGATTTATTTTTAACTCATATAAGTAAATACTTCTTAAAAATGTTTAGAAATTATTCATTTTATTAATAATATTATAACATTATTTCTTTATTATAAAACAGAATTTATAAAATAAATTATATTTCTAAAGAAAGGTGCATTATTGCAAGCACCTACTAGTTGCTTTATAGCATATATATAATTGCGGTGAAAATAAAAGAATCAGATAAGGATTTCTAGGAAGTGAAATACATTAATCTTTTTACATAATATGTTCTATATTGTACCATTAAAACACATAACTTTTTAACAATTTACTTATTATTTTATGAATTCCACTATTAACAAAACTTACTGTTCTTTTGTCTCTGTTTTAAATTAGCAACTGAATTTAGTAAATGATGATAGGTTTTTAAATCATGTAAATCGGTTGAAAAACGAATCAGTCAAATTTTTCGCAATCGTGCCTGCATGTTAACTATTTATTAATCGGCTACTTCAATAACAAGATCAGAAATCTGTACAAATTGAACTGAAAACATAGATATACTACTGATAGGTTATGTATTCTTTTTTCTGAAATAGATGTAGGTGTGTATGATTTATGCGTTTATAGAGACGTCTTTAATGGCAAATAATGTTTTTCGCAATCATAAATATAAAATTTGACTATTTATATATCAAGAAATGAGGTCCTGCTGTTGCTATTTTACCGGCTGTCCTAACTTTTAATCTGATTTTTTTAAAAAGATTTTTTTTACAAATAAAAATGTCACAAATGTCAATAAAAATGTAAAAAAAATATTACAAATAATATTGCAATATTATTTTTATTATTTTAATTAATTTCCACGAATGGCGGAAATTTGTCCTCTAGATTAGAGACATTGTAAATTATGTTGGAAAAATCCAAAATATTTAACATTTCGAAAAAAGGAACCCTTTTCCTTTGCCTGTCGAATTCTCCACGAAATAAACTACGTTCCATCTGACACTATGAAAAGTCCCGTATTTAAATCCCAGTACATCAAATATTTTCACTTTTTGTCCTTATTTTTTGGGGAAAATGTAACTTTTCTAATTTTTATGCAACCTGCAGTAATTAGGCAGAGTCGTTCTTTACCATTTTTAAACACTAAACATTACCTCTAATAGAGTAAACAAAGTTCTGTAATTAGATGTCATTAGTTAGAAAAAGTAAATTAACATTGCAACAATGATATCTTTATTATCTGGTTATAAGGTCACGAAACATACAATTTATACATACATATCATATTTCTCTATAGCTTTATGAAAATCGAGTATTAATTCCGATATTTCGCGCTGTATATATAAATAGATGTGGAAAGAAATATATCTGGAATTAAATGTTCATAGATGAAATGTTCATATCACATACAAGGGCTAAGTAAAATAGCAGGCGAAGCGCGGGTTCATGCTTTAGTTAGTTTTAAAATTCAGGATATTTTAATGGGCTTTTGATTGATAAATTGTTTTCATTTACTTCTAACCTAATCTATTATCAGATAGTAGATAACTTATTAGTAATTACCGTTTCCAATAACCAGTAGTTTTTGGATGATTTTCAAAAACGTGTGACATATTGAGATGTTGGCAATGTTTGAACTTTATAAAACTGTTATTTCAGGTACAAAATATGCAATATAAGACAAATATAAAATTTACGATAAACTTAATAATTACGACATGACGAAACATTGAAAATAGAACTTTTTGCTGCCTAACTCGTTGTTTATAATATTTTAGCAAATAACTTTTGGTACAAAATTGCTTATGATCTAAAATTTATAGGGTTTTTAAATCATCAGTAGCAGAAAATAGAAAGCATCGAAAAATAGGCGTGTCAGCATCGAAATAAAATCTGCAAGAGTGTAAAGTCCTGTGACAGTTTTCTGTGTTTCTCGTAAAATGTTTTTTTAACATTCCGGGAGTAGAACTCGATATTGTGCCTAGCAGTGAAATCAGAATTTGTTTTGTGCATATCTGTATTCAAAATTTATTAATCAGCCATCAAAATCCTATGAAAGCCAATAATCCTATTGTTTGTAATAGTAAAGTCCCTTTTGATTATATGGCAAAAATCATTAATTTACTAAACTTTAAAAAGTACATATTATACGAATCATTAAAACTAGTTTTTACATATTAGAATGTTAAATGGTAAAATATATATGGCTGCCTCTAAAGAATAGAAGCGATAAATGGGAAACACTTAAAGGTAAACAGACACATCACGAAACAAAAAATTTGACGTCTTTTGCCCTATTCTAAGGAATTAGAAAATAAAATGGAACAATATTGTTCTTTTTAGCTTTTGAAGAGAAAAGTTATTTTTTTAAATTTTATTCAGTAATACAGTGCATAATACTGCAATCTAAGTATATACGAATAATTGTATAAGGAATTTTAGAAAATAAGACATATGTACGTAAATAGTCAAGAATTATTACAATAAGGCATTAGTAACGTGACTGGATTAATTCAATTTTGAAATGTACTTAAGTAAAGTTTTACGTAATTCATTTCAACATATTTAATTTTGTATGAATGTGAATGGGTTTATTATATTACGTGTTTACGTTTACTCTATTTGATAATTTACTCTTAATTGGCGGTCATATTAATGATTCACTCCATGTGTCAAAGTTCACTCCAAAGGATTAAATTATCTTTACTACCCATTATTAGACTGTATAGAAGTTACTCCAACCGTTTTTGAGCATGAGATGAACTAAACTGGTCGGACATCGTATGTAGTGCAATATATTAAACAGTATTTAGTTACTATGAAGAATTGCATGCAACTACTTAAATAATAATGAACGAGTCGGACGAAATTTGAAGTGTCTCTTACTACTGAGGATGCCATACCGTTTAAGTAGTAACGGCGCGTACATAAGACGTGTGATCCACATCTTACTACTCAAGTAATAATAGAAGCTATGAGTTTTCTCGTGTACAATTTACTGAACTACGCCAGTATTGGTTGATATAGTTAATCATAAAAAACGATATTATTAAAATAGTTTTCAAACAAGCAAATTGTAGTGTTGAATTATGAAATACTGATCTTTGTAACGTTACAATAAACTACAAACGTCTCAAACACTATTGAAAAGTTGCTATCTTTTGTCAACCATGTCACCTTCTATAATATACCGTCAAATACACACGCATATTTTTTAACTAACTAGTCAAACAAAAGATTTTACATATTCTTTAAATATAATTTTAAAAAAGTATTAGTAAAGTAAGTGGCAATAGTTACTAGAATAGTTTTTGAAATGTCAAAGTAGGTTTTGCTAGAACTAAATCTTACCAATCATCCTTTCCATTAAAAATAAAAGAATCTACAGAATTTCGCCATATATAGTTATTACAACGGTATGAGGTTATATTAAAAGCATATAATAGAATCCGCTGTATTTATTTTTCTCTGTGTGTATGTCATTTAATAATTTCATATATACCTTGAATTAAGTAAAAGTAACCTACTAAATAGAACAGATACTTTTCGATTTATTTACCATCATAATAAATTAAATTCGAACTATATTAAAATATATTAAAGATAGCTGCAATATCGTCATTTAATATGAAGTAAAAAAGATAATCGCTGAAATCAGGATGTAGCATTTAAATAAAACGGTCATTGATATAGATGAGAAAATAGTTGGTTATATAGCAACATTATAGGGAACCGTAAAGGATCATACCATCGTATATTTATGATAACTTTTCGTTATCTCAAATAAGCTTACCGCAAATTACTTTATAGCTGGGAATTCTCTTTTAGAAAAAAGTGATAATAGCGGGGGATTTGGAGAGAATAATCAGTAATAAACCAAATTCTTATCGGGATCACCGTCCGTTATGGAACGTGTGGTATCGTCTCCTTTCGATTATCGCTCCTAAGGCGTTTGCTTTTTCCTCCTGTTTATCTCAAAAGCGATCATCGCAGATTTTCGCCCCTCGCCATTTGTATCCTTACAAACTACTATTATGATTCGGACACGGTTAACGCACTGCATTAAAATTGAAATGTTACCTAAAAACATATTTTTTTACGGAAATGGAAGAAACTTTTATTTATTCGAAAAGTTTGGGATATTCAAAAGAGGAATTATTGCTCTGCGCAAGGGGCTGCTAAAAAGATATCTTGCGTGAAAGCACTTGCCTTCTTGTTTTATTCTTTTCTTTTTACACCTTGCGTGTCGAATAATTTGTAGATAATGGAGCTTGTTGGTAGTCCGTAGGATTCTTTTGATTTTATGTCGTTAAATATTTTTTTTTATTTTGACAGTTTAGTCACATTTTTTTCTTGCGTTTATAATCATCTATTTTTGTTAGGTCATACTTCAAAGATTGGGATGTGTCTTTCTTGTGTTATAGCAATAAATACATTATTATTATAGAATCCGATTCATAGGTTACCTACAGTTGGTATTGTAGAAAGAAACTTAAAACTTTCAATGTACCAAAATATCACATGTTGAGAAGTACTATGTCATAAATAAAAGAAGCAAGCTCTTTTCTATCTTTGAAAACCATTTTCCAAAATATTCTACTATTCTTTAAAATGATTGTGTACAATTTTGAATGCTTTAAGTAATGCAAATTAAGAATCGGACTTGAGAATTTAAACATTTAAAATTGCAGATCAAATACCGCGTATAATGGTGGCAAGAAAGAATTAGGAAGAATATTCTTGAAATTTTTATTCAACATTTTGAATTTTCAACTCCGATATCAAGTACGTAATTAATTAGAGACTTGAACAACGTAAAATAGGTAGAATAAAATAACTTGAATATTACAGCATGGTAACACTACAGTTTGGATGACTAACAGCATTGTATCTAAAATTATACCATTTAACAAGAAATGGTAGAATGAATTAGGAAAACGGATTTTAAGCAGTGGTACTATGCGATGCATCTGTCGAAAATTGAAGAAATTGCGTTCATTACACAAATTGACTGAAATTACTCAAAGTAATAAATTTTTTATTAATTTTACTCTAATTTCAAAATATCCCGACGAGCTAGAGTTCAGAGAGATTCGACTTCAGCATAAAAAACTCTACAACCATCAATCTCACTCATTCTTGAAACTAATAAAACTAAAATTGCGCGGGCCTCTCTCATTAAAAAAAATAATGAATTTATAAGTTGTTGGAAATCAGATATAGAAACAAAAATTAATATTAATTACGCAAATTATTGGAAATGGATTCCCGTTACAAATTTGTAATCACTGTATTTCTTATAAAAATATTCAATTTTATAACACTTTCGACAGATACGAATTTTTATAGAATTTGAGAATTAAAAATACTTCCTCAATTGATAAACGATATCACAGACAAAAAATCAATGGAGATTAAAAACAGAAAATATATGTTTGGTACATAAATCAATAAGGTAAAAATTCCGGATGCATTCGAATTTTTCATACATTTGAAAATTAGTGAAATGAAAGTTCATTACACGATTTAAAGAATTTCACAAAATAAATAAATTTCCCGGTGTTATGCACAATTGAAATATTTCGGCAAAAAATTAATAACCTCGGATTGTATGTGTGGATCTTTATGAAATTTTATTGGAAGTTAACATTGTAATTTTGATTGAAATAAAAAAGGTTTTAATTGTTTACATTTTTTTATTCTTATTGCAAAATTAATGTTAAATTAGTAAAATAAACAATGTTTATAAAGTCTACGATACTCCTTTTGATGGCCCTTTATTTTCGTAATTCCTTTATTGTAACAAATTGTATTTGATAAAAATGAAGTGAAATAATAGTTATGAGAAATAAAAGTACGAAATCATCTATTTAGAAAGAAAACATATTAGGAATAATACAAAATTATTTATTATCAACTTTCTACTTCTCAATGACTCGTTCTTTAATGTTTTCTTCGCTGGAACATGGTTTATAAATCAATGATTTGTCATTTTTTAATGATGGGTATTTTGTATTTAGTTTCTAAAAGACTTTCTTTCGTTTAATGTTTCTTTATTAAAGATAGTCAAGCAAAATACACAGACTTAACTATGCATATATTTTATATTGGACACACTTTCGATTAAAATATGTTACGAAAATTTACAAAAGTTTTAGCTACTGAAAACACTAATATTAAAACAAAAGAAATTTAAAACTATTGTTTAGAAAAAAATATTGATAAATCTATTAACATTAGATTAAAGAATTCTAATTTACCGAAAATGTACAATGTGTACTTTACTTCAATGACAAAAATTTCAAATTATAATGTACGTAAATTAACATATGAAACTGTGCATTTAGAATCTTTATCTTAACGATAAAAAATAGCACATCCATTTTTCTAACATAATTTTATTTGTTGAGCAGTACATAAGATTATATATGTTTTATTTTTGATGTTGGGTGTATTAAGGAATTGTGAACGGATATTTACATGTTTCAAAACACGAAAATGAAGCATTTGTATAATATTTAAAAATTGTAAATGATAAACGATATTAAAGTATAATTATTTACTTTACTTTTCCTGATTAAGACTACAATACAGAGTCAAAAACGCTAATTTTTATGTTGAATTGATTATGTGTATTATTATTTCCAATTTAAAATCATAAACGTGATTGGATATTCTCTAAATGAAACTGCGAATGTACCGCATGCATGGTTTATTAAATTCAAGTACAAATAAGTCCGATAAATTGTACAGACCTATTTCAGAAACAATGAATAAAGTGATGTTGATATTCTCTTTAAAAGCACGATTCATGTCGATTCTAGATACTATTCGATACATATAAGTGGTGAAAGATTTAAACAAAAAAAAGTCGAATTAGTCGAAAAATTCCCGGTTTTAAACGCACATTACTTCGTAATTAAAATGAAGTTATAAGTAAAACACGTAAAATGAAAGAAATAACGGTATCTCATTTTACAAGTTCTGAAACAGAATTTTTTATCTATGCTCCGAGAAAAATTTAACTTTTAACGTTATTTTAATATTTAAGTTTTTACAAATTTCATATAGCTTTGCGATAAAAAGTAAAACATTAAAAAGCGCAATATCGTTAGATTATCTTTTACTCAAATGCGTTAACAATGCAGAAGAGAAAATAAAAAAAGATTTAAAACCGAACGATTATTCGCGACATTGAACGAATGTTGGAGGTGCAATAGATAAGCTACGGTGATTAATTCTTGCTGGTAAAGTGTTGTTCGAGATTTAAGCGCATTCGACTATCTATGGACATTCTTATCAAAGAAAGAAAAAATATTGTTGTACCAAAGACTGAATAAGAGTAACGTCAAGTGATTGGAATACGAAAAATAACATAATTCTCTTCGTTATTTCTCTGTCGTGAATTTGCAAATATTCATATGTGACAACAATACAAGACCGGCAGAAAATATTTTAACATGTATCATTATTAGAATTAATAATATAAATATGTACTGTAGTTGTGCACAGTTAACTATTTGCAATAGAAAAAGAGGTATTTTTTAATTTGCATGGTTTATACATGAGGCATTAGTAGTTATTATTATCTTTTATTTTTACTGCGATGTAATTTAAAAAAAAAAGCATGTAAACAGGTCATTTTTGTTTTCATCCATTTGCCGATACTGCCGCTAATTCAAAATTTAATGAATTATTGAACCTGCCATATTAAATTAATTACTTCCAAACAAATGAACAAAAAAAAAAATTTTTAATATTTTTCTCTCGCGTTTTCAGTGCACTGTCTATTAAATATAGTAATTTTAGGGAACTACAAAAATTATGTAAAATCCTACATTTTACTGATGTACTTATGGGATTTAAGATATTTTGAGCGGAGCAAAAAATAGTTTTTTATTTCTTAGAGTGACTCAGCCAACATTTCAAAATTGAAATTATTTTGCAATCATTTAAATCCTGGCATGATTTCAAAGATATAAATGGCATTTCTTCATCACATACCACGAAAAGAGAATAATATTTCATAGTAAACAGTAGGAGTAATTACATTAAGAATATATAGCATGTACGGAGCATATCACAAAAGCGTTTTATATACGAGTATTTTATTGCAAAGCCAGAACATCAAAATAAAGATAATACATTTAGAATCTGGACAACAAATCGCAATTAATTTAACTATTGTTTATTATTAAATGTTCTTTATGAAGTAAATGTTACGCTCTGTAAACATTAAGAGGCTGTCTACATCAAGATTTAATATTTTATATAATAAAATGAAGAAAACTGTGATCCTATGGTCAACATTAATATCATAATTATAAAAATGAAATATTAATATGCCATTTGAACATGTTCTAATGTTATATTAAAATTAATTTTAATACTGCACAATATATTAATTTTTACCATAGTAAGTGACATTTTTCGCTATTTTAACATAGAAAATATTTTTATGTAGTCGATCTCAGAGTGTAACCATATACTTAAAAATTGAGAATTAGGCCATTTGTTACACTGAAACTATATTACATCTACAAATTTGATGTATATGATCCCTCTAGAGATGTCCCATAGATTTTCAGAAACTCTGAGAGCTTGTATACAGAACGGTTACACGAAAATACTTATATTACGCTCTAGTAACTAAATTGCATGTTTGGAGTAATTTAAATTTAATTCTTGGCAATGTCATTTACGTGTCAAATTTTTAGAAACTATGAGTGGAATAATGATAATTACGCAATATATCCGCGGCCAAAGGTTTTATTTTAAGCTTTACTTATTTTCTGTCCATGCTACCCAGGTAGAAATTGCCCTTAATTTCTCCACATTATATGCAGGGTCTGGGTGGAAAACTCTATGTGGAAATATCCGTATAAATTCTGGCAAGAATCTGGAAATATATCAACATTTTACCGAATCAGACAAGTCAACCCAGATTCTGAATCGTTTCGATATCGATTTTTTCCGATATTTGTATATTTGTATAGGTCGACGTCGTAAAATTAGAAATTTGATTACATTATTCCTGAAAATGTGTTCTCCATATTCACATATTGAAGGTACCCTATAAAACTAGTTTAAATTATATAAATTTTAAAAATGTAAAAAATGTTATATTGGATATATTTTTCGGCCCTGAATTGAATGCTTGGGTTTCCTGGATTCAGTCCTGGCAGGGCGTCTCAAACCCAGCCGGAATCTGTACAGTTTTTCCTACCGGGATGCCAGGAAAACTTTCGAAAAACTATTTTGGGCCTGGGTTGTTTCTAGACAAAATTTCTATCAGGGTACCGTTGTAAATTTTTTCTGTTTCATTCTCTTTTTGTTATATTTCAAGTCAACTATAGTAATAAATATGTTTATTTCGACCGATGATTAATGAAAAAGAAAAAATTAAAGACCATTATATTTCTATATTATTTCTATATATTCAAATGGGTAATAAAAAAAAACTTCATAAAAATAAGGTTTCGACCTCATAATTGTGGTCCGCTTAAAGACTTTTATTTTCTAAACATATTTACAATATTATAAATGAAAAAGAATGTCAGTTGTGAAAAATACGAAAAGTGAATTCGGGACCAAAATTCATATCGTTGTTCCAATGAATTCATTAAGGGAGGTTTTTTTAATAAAATATAAAAATTTTTATCTTACCTCAGCCAATTAAGTCCTTAATGGACATTTTTTATACTGCATTTTTCAACGGTTGTGTTTTTGGGAAAAAAGGATCGAAAAAATGTTTAAGGATACGTATCGGATGTATCATTAACATTCAGAATCTGTTATTAAATTTTTCAAAACATACAACCGTGATAAACTATAGATTATTTTTTCTAAATGTATTTTTCGAATCATTTTCTTTTTTTTTTGTTTTTTAAAACAGTACTCATTTCGAAACTTGCTTGAAGTAAAGAAATTGTGTCATCGAGATTCGATGTTAAAACGTGTATATAGATATTTTGAATAAAAAGCGTTAAAAATGGCTTTATTTACTTGAAAATGACTATCGGAAAAATGGTATTGAACAAAAAGTTAGCAATTTTTACAGAATATTTGTTTAATTTCTTAAAATGATGATATTTTCAAAAATGTTAAAAAGTGTTCAAAACATTCCGTAAAATTTTACATTTTGTTAAATAACATTTTGAATGCTTTAATTATTGTTTCAAAATATCCCCAAGTAACACAGTTCGCTGTAAAACTTCTGCCAGAACGGCGGCACAGCAAAGCCCGCAGCCACTTGGCTGCCGCAGCAAGCAGTCACAGCTCACTGACAACGTCTTCAAAACGTTGTTGCAGCAAAAATGACAGTACATTTTTTGGCTTTGAAAACACTGCCGCAGACAAATAGCTGTGCTGTTTTTGTGCTGCCGCAAGGTTGTGGGGCTTTAGCATTTGCTGCCAAAACATTGTCGCAGCTAAATCGATGCTTTCTAGTTTT
Organism: Trichopria drosophilae; assembly: GCA_030407085.1. Lineage (NCBI taxonomy): Eukaryota > Metazoa > Arthropoda > Insecta > Hymenoptera > Diapriidae > Trichopria > Trichopria drosophilae. The sequence continues at coordinate 40,325,149 of CM059587.1, read as the reverse complement.
GCTCGAATAACGTTTTATCAGCTATATATATATATATATATATGGAAAAAGTACGAAACTTTTCTTGATTAATCAACTGCACTTTCACTTAATCAAAATAAGTAAATACAAAAAAAAAACAATTTTTAATTGTACAAATATTTCGTTGAATACATTATTAATAAAAACATTATTATCATTTACACTATGACTATTTTTGTATTTATTCACATACATATATACAAGTATCGCAAACATTTCGAACACATTCCCTCACATAATTAACATGACACAAATCATACCGTTGCACACACACATACACACACACACACACACACACACGCACACGCACACGCACACGCATGCACGCACGCACGCACACGCACACGCACACACACACAAACACACGCGCGCGCGCTCACACCTATCGCATATATCGCATATATCGCATATATCGCACCGATCGCATCGCATCGCATCGCCTCGCCTATCAGTGCTTTGTTTTGAATCATGTATATATACTAAGAATCTCGAGCAGCTCTCGCTTGCGAGAAAGATACTGCCATTTTCTTCAATCTGTGCTTTATTATTTGCTGCCATAACACCATTGCAGCAATAAAGTACAGCTAAACGGCTGTGCTGTGATTTGTGTAAATTCTTTGCTGTTGCAATGTCATCACAGCGACAAAATACAGCTAAATAGCTGTGCTGCAATTTGACTCTGTCCGTTGCCGCCGCAACATTGTCGCAGCCATAAACTACAGCGCAATAGCATTTATAGCTAAAAAGCTGTAAATGAAGCTGTGAAAACGTTGTGCCAGCTGTGTCTTTGCTGTCACAGCAAAAATAGCCGTCACGTGTTACTTGGGTCTATATACACATTTTCATTTTTATACAAAGTTTCGAGGTCTCGATTTATTAACCTCAAGCACGAATTCCAAAACGAATTCAGTGTAAAAAAACGTGCTAAAAAAGGAAATACATTTTAAAATTCATGTTTTTGGAAATATCATGTATAGTTTTTCACGCTTCCATGTTTTGAAAAATCTAATAAGAGATTCTGAAAGTTCAATCAATTTTACGTCAAATATGACTCCTTAAAAGTTTTATAGATAATTTTTTTTCTCTAAAATACAGCTTTTTAAAAATTTAGTGAAAAATGTCAATTCAGGACTTAATGGGTTAAGGTATAACATTAAATTGAGTTGTCATTTTCAAAAATTGTATTGACTTCAGTTATTTTGAGTTAAATTTGATTATATTATAGGTCTATGAATGACAAATGTCATTTTTCAAATCTGATATTTACAGCAATAATATTTTTTGTAGTATTTGATAAAAAAAAACTTTCAATATGTCTTTTAAATTTATTATATTCTGTTGGTAGAATTTGAATATTATTGAAATCAAAATTATACTGTGATAATTCTGTCTTATGTTAGATCTGTATAATTTTTTGCATTGCCATAAATATTTCTTTTTGTGTTCTTGGATTCTCGTTTTGAGCAATCTTCCTGTTTGCCATATGTAAACACCATTACACTAATTGCATGTAATTGAATAATAAAATAGTAATTTGATAATTATAAATTCGAAAGTTTATTTTTGGACGGGTTTAATATCTCCTATGTTGTCATTAAAAGTTTTTTGAGTCTTATATTTTGATCAGCTAATATTTTCTTAATTTTTTGTTTAAGTATTTTTGACATAAAGTATACGGACATTGATATAAAATTATTTATCTTACTAGGTTGAATACTATTGGATAATGTGTGCATTCTCTCTTTAAAGCAATCTTTAATGATGTCGCCTGGGTAATCGTTATTTTAAGAATTTCTTTAGCCATTTGTTTATTCTTTTTTTTTCTGAATTATATTTAGTTTTAGGGGATCTATGAATAAATATTTAAATATCTACCAGAAAATTTCTTTTATGGTACCAATAAGTTATTAATTTTCCTTTACTGTTAATAATTTAATTTTTATTCATTTGAACCAATAATCATTCCTACAAATTACAAGTAGATTTTTTGTACTTCTACCTTATTAATATTATGTGTAAACATGTAATAGCATTTTAATCTGATAAATATTAATTGAAATGAAGTTATTACGTATTTATTGAAAATTATTATAAAAAAGTGGAAATATTCAATATTCAATTTTATAAGAAAATCCTGTTTACGGATATTTCAGTCGCAATTGACTTTCCGCCAATTATCGTAATATTTTTCATTTTAAAGTTATTGAAATCAGAAAAAGTTATGAGTGATCACCAGTCTTATTATTACAAATATAAATTAATATTTTTTTCCTGGCTCATTAAAATATATACGTTCACTTGATAATTTGCGCTCATAGTAAACAACATTTTTAATAACCGGTTGAGTTCATTGAAAAATACGTTTTTTTTTATGTTTAGAAATGATCGACAAATGTTTTAAATCGTTTCATTGTAAGATACGATCTAGATTAAATATGAATTTATTAATAGACTGGAATTTAGCAACATAACTCCCATAGAACTTAATTCAGTTACGTAGTGTAAAAAAAGTAATTCAACTTAAAAAATCGTAAATATTTTCACTCATTTGTTTACTCAATTAAAACAATAAACTATTCGATAACTGTGATAACGAGACAATGAAATTGCCGATATTTTAGAAGAAGTACATGGTGATACTTGATTATGCGATTGAATATTCTAGCGTTCACTGTTCAAAATTCTATTTCGGCTCATTTGAAGCTTCACGGTGTAATAAATCAATTTTGCAGCGGATACCCTGCATTGATTGTGCTGTAAATGAAGTACCAAATCAAAATTTAGATACATGCACGAAAAGCTTAATGAAACCATAAACATTGATAGTAATAGACCCACTGAAAGTGTTTAGAAATTAATTGCCGGGCTTTCCGTCAAAGCTATTTTTGAAGTATACAGAAATGAATAGCAGGAGTAAAAGTCGAAATGAATTGAATTATAATAAGACCCTGAAATGAAGTAGATATAATTATCAGCGGTTTTACTGAAACTTTATAAGGCCCTATTAACTAGTTACGGTTCTTATTAGTAGAATTTATGTCTTATAAAAGACCTATTGTCATTCCGATAAAAGGCAATTTGTAATGGCGTATTTGGAAAGATTCGATATTTCTGTCAGATCGTTATTTACTCGTTAAAAGATAGCAGACAGACGGACGGCGAGAAAGAGAAAGAGGAGGAAAGAGTAAACGGGATACAAAATAGACAAGATATTTTACGACAGGTTTTATATTGCTCGTAAAATGAGGACGATTCCAGGATGAGAAATCCTTTGGTGAGACATCGTCCTTTATCAAGTTATTTGACAAATTTTAACGAACCTGGAGCTTTTCTCGATTGTGAAAAATGCCGACACGTCATTAGGCACTGTTGTAAACAATATTTAATTAAATTCGTTTTCCGCTTCTTCTTTCTAAATATTTGATGTCGTGCTCAAACAAATGTTCAGTTCAGTTTGTTTGATGTAGTTCTAATCTACAATTCGAATGAAACTAGAGTTGATTTTAAAATTATTCATATACTTTCGTTCAATTTTTGTTTGAAATGAGTAAGGAATATTTTGAAAACATCAATCTCTAAAAGGAGTAATTTTATGCTTTTGAAACTCACTTCAACTAAATCCGATTAAATCAGAAAAGTTTATAAATATGGTAAGGTCTCATGATGAATGAAGAAAAAAAATGTAAATTAATAGTCGACTTTGGAATCAAAACAAGTTTTTATCCAATACCTAGGTACGAGAATGTATTAAAGTTAGCTTATAACTGGTAAGCGTTTAATTGGCTTATTTTATACTTCGGATTTAGAGAATAATTGTTCGATTTGATAGAATTAAACAAAAGCGCTAAAATTACAGTTTTTTCTTATATAGCAATTAAAAATCCTATCAGAACATAAGAATAAGAATTTCAAGTTTCGACGAAAATAAGACAACCAACAGTAATGTACATATATCTCATATTTTATTGCTTTAGTAAATACAGTTTAAAATCTGCATCATCTTCGAATAGTAGCGGAAGATTATTATAAATACTTATTTATGTAGCTTTAAGAACTACGTAACCTGTGATGTAAAATGAAGATCGCCCGTTTAAATTGCAACTTTGACGGACTTGTTTGTTTTGGTGGAACATACATGTCCCATACTTTGAAATAAAAATCTCTGTATAAAACACAAACTAATGGCTGATAATATTATCCTACCATAAAAATATAAATACTGATTTTACCACAAAAATATAAATTATTTAGAATATTTCACAAAATTAGCGAGTGAAATATGAACATAGCAGTTGAAATATTTAAAAAAATGTTAAACAGTTACATAACGATTTCTGGTAATAGTAGAAATTCATTTTTCTCCACCTAGTAAATCCTACCGTATACGTATTACATATCTGATTAGCCAATAAAAATAATCATTTATTGTAATTTCAAGTCCCATTAATACCTAGAGTGTTGAATGAATGAATTGTTTATTTTTGTAAAAACGAGGACCACATTTCAGAGATTCGAAAACAGGGACTTGAAGCCTGGATATTTTGTTGCTGGTCCAATGATATACTAACTTAATATTATAAATACTTTCAATACTACTTATACATGTTGGTATATTTTTAATACAGTTAAATTGGATTTTCGAACATACAGAAATGCGGCACTTTTGAATTTTTATCAATCCATACAATTTAAATTTAATGTATTACAATTTTTTTAATTATAGGGTAATTAACACCCTAATAATCCTAATAATATTTTCATTCATGAAGACAGAGACAGTACTTTTTCTATATTAATTGCGTATTAAAATAGTAACTCCAATTTTCTTCATTCAGATGTTTCTGAACTAGAAATCGACGTTAACAGATGTCATATTCGAATAAATTCCAAGTTTTCCTGTTTCCCATGTTATTCGGCAATTTCTCAAGGGGTGAATCTATAAAGAAATCAGCTTCAATCGGAATTTCAAATACAGATTTTAATCATAGGAACTCTAGGTGGGTTTGAAGATATCGGTCGGTTTAAAAATTAAGTTTTAACCACTTCCCTCTGATTAAAATCAGAAAGTGGGCCAGAATTTCGGAGAGGAATCTGGACCACGAAATTTTCTATTTTATACTGCGAATCCATCTTTTTTGTTTGTTTGCTGATGACGAATTCATTGAAACATATTCAAAATACAAAATGATGGATACAGCGTACAAAACATAGATTTTCATTTTAGCCGGATGAAATTAGTTCATTATAGAAATAGATTTCAGTTTATAAATTCGGATAATACCGAAGTATCATCTCATGTAACTGCTAAATTGATGTAATGAATTTCAACCGATTAGAAATGCTTATTGTTACTTTGCATATTGGATCCGTCAATTTTAAATTCGTAAAGCTGCAAACGTGTTAATGATTAGTAACCCGAAACGCTTTCGAGTAATGTATTTCAATTCGTTAGAACTGAATTTTGCATTTTCATCCGTCATGTTAGATCTGCCTTTTTGAATTTTGAAAGGCGGACACCGAATTTTAGTAAATCCTATCTTATAGAACACTTACCTTTCCTAAATTTTTGTTATCGAATTGTCTCGGGTTGTTTTTGGTACAAGACATTCCTAGGCAATAGGTTAATAATGCAGCAATTAAATAAAATACAATGGTAATTACTAAATATGATTTTTCAGGGAGTTTGACTTCAAACTCTTCAAATATAATCACACCAAAAATACTCATTTTATTTGAAACACCTTGTGTAATTTGATAAAAAGTATTATATGGTATAAATATGAACAACTTCAGTGCTATTCTATTAAAATATTAGTGTTCAAACAAATTTAAAGAATTATAATGATAATATATTTTTAATTGAATAAAGTTAATGGTCAACCGTCGAGAACGTGGTTATAATGAACTAGTTTGAAGCAAGCCCAATATATCCACAAGAAACAGAAATTTACAAAAATGTATATAAATAGCAGTGTCGTTCAATTTAAAATATCAAAATGATTTTATATTTGTTTAGTAAAATATTCGTATTGAAAATCTGTATTGGAAAGATAATATATTTGATTGCTGTAACCACTCTACTATTTTCACACAAACAATCGTTTGTATTCGGACACTAGAACCATTTTTTACATATGGATCTATTTTATAAGATGAAAATATTTGCTTTATGAGAATATTTATCACATCACAAGAATCTACCATAAAATGGAACGAAAGAATTTATTTGTACTTTTTCATTTGCAAAATATAAAACTTTTTTCGTAATTAGAAAATGAGACTGCAGGAATAAAAGTTTAAATCGTAACGTAACCTGAGACAAAACTATTCTTCTGAATACTTATAGCCTTTGTAATATGTAAATTGTTAACGAGAAGAAAAATACTTTATATAGAGAAGAAAGCGAGATTTATTTAGCCTCTTATTCTGAACAATTAAAACAATCCAAAATTGTAATAATAAGTAAAAATAATAAGTTCAATATCAGTCATTGGAAGAATGTAATCTCAATTATTATTAATTGAATCTATCAAAATAAGAATATAAGATGTCAGGACTTTTATTTAAAAAAAATAGTACGATACATCTCAAAGTTTATATTCAGTAGCAGACCCTATTTGAATGAAAGTAGTATATCTACATAAGTTTTCGTTTTGCTCAGTAAACTACCTTGTATTTAGAAGATGTTACGGACGGATTTTAGAAACCAAATAAAATATTAAAAACACAGTCACTCTGTTAAATTAATGAACCGACGAAAATTTCCTTAATTCGCACTTTCTCAGTTTTCAGGATTGGTAAATGATCTGAGGAAGAAAGTTACAAGGTAATTCGTCAATAAAATTAGGTCACATCCAGTTTATATTGAATTCATTAAAATTTAATTCATTTCAAATATTTGATTTAAAAAGGATCTATGAAATTGTTCGGTTCTGAATGGTTTGACACTTCGAATACAATTAGATATGTATCATCTGCATGCTTCGTAATTTGTTTAATGAATCAACAACTCAATGTCCTGCAAACACAAAATGTCTTAAAGTGTCTCAATTCTACAGCATAAGACACTAAAGTATCTCAAAAATGTTTTATTGAAACTTTCATGTGCGTGCTGCGAGTCTCCTATAGGAACACAAATTGCCAACTGGAAAAAACGAATCTAAAACTTTTATCATTAACCATCGATGAGTTTCGTATCTAAAGATCCCTTCATCGCCATAATTTTTTTACGTTTGATTCCTGTTCCGAAATAAGGGTTTGGATCGACGACAGTGATCGATCTGTTGGGAAAAGTTCGTATATGGTTATCGTCGATTCGATTTCCCAGTTATAACAAAACGACTTCACGGTGGAAATGTGGAAAAGGGATAGAAAAGGGGAAGACACGTGTTACGCACGAAACGTCTCTGTACAGTCCCAGCAATTTGCGAATAAATATTTGCATATTCCCTTGTACTAAGTAAATCGAATATATGCTCTGGTATATAACGGAATTTCCCATCGGTGCATTCGATTGTCCCCGATTTTGTATTACGCCATGCGTTATTTCACTTTCTTCATCAAAAATGGATTCGTAGGGAAACGTAGTACGCTAAGGTGCATGAAATAGCTTTCAAGAAATCTCCGAATGCAACGCACGAAGAATGCTCGAGCTTGAAAATAAACAATTTTTGCAATATATCTGTAGTTGCGTCAGATTCATGGTTTTATAAGTTTTTGCATCTTGTGTCATATGTGATTACTTAGTGTCAGTGGAAGACAAATAAATATTAAATGCTGTAGGAACTCCAGACAAAATTTTGGGACTATTTTTTATAAATTAAAAACAGATTTCAGATTTGCTGATTCAAAATAAAATTGTTATACATTCATTAGATGAATGTTTAAATCTTACAATTTTTATTAATTACTTACAATTCGTTATTTGAATTCCTCATTTTATACCCACCATTTTTTAGTAATCTTCTATAATTATGTCTATTAAAGTTTTTAAATGGTGCTTTCAGTTCACACATTATTTTTTCTGAGTTGTATTTTCAAAATATTGAATTTTGTAATTTTGTTCTTCACACTTTTTTAACCGGGAGGAACATTTCTCGAACCACTATCATTGCTTCTTCAAAATACTCCAAGATCTTCAAAATCTATTTTAAGAAAAGTACCATCTACCTCCAAAAGTTATGATAATTTGAAAATTGACGGTAATTATAAATTGTCGAAAGGCTAAAGTTGAAGAAAGTCTAAATCATTGTAAACTTCAATTTATGAATGTTCCAAAAGTTTTTATAGTTTTGAGACAAAAATAATAAAAATAACTAATTTATGGATTTCTTTTTATCAATTGAGCCCAGTCATTTTAAACATTGTGCTTTCAAGTAAAAACAGCAGGACAAAACCTTTTAGAAGATGTTGGTGGGGTGGAGGAGAACTTATTTCTGGGTTTTCGTATAATTCCCCCCTCTGCATTTTCCGGGAGGGGGAGGGGGGTAATTTTGATTTTTTTTTCGCTATAACTAGGTCAATTTTCACCGTAAAGACTTTGTATTTTGTAGCTCTTTTCAATTCCTACAATTTACGTTTGTTATTATTATTTTCTATATTTCCGTTAGGCGATATCACTTTTCATTTCAAACGAAAGTTGTAGCGTTTGAAAAAACGAATAAAATGAGTGGTGAGACGATCCGATTCGTGAAAAATTAAGCATAGAAAGCAGGCTTCTTCGATTTCATTATTCTGATAATAATTATAATACATGCTACTTTTTTCGTATTGTCATTTATTTTCTTTTTATGCAGTACCTACAGTACGATTATGATAAAATATTGTAATACGAAAAAAATAGCAATTATTGCCTCACTACTCATTTTCTTCATTTTTTCAATCGCTACAACTTTCGTTGGAAGTGAAAAGTTCTCTTAACGGAAACAAAATAATGGAGAAAACAACAAAAATAAGTTCCCCCGTCGGCTTTTTCTTGATAAATAATAATTTTGATAATATATATGTATATAAATTGTAGGGATTGAAAAGAGCTGCAAAATGAGCCCTTAGTGAAGCCTCGACGATGAAAATTGACCGAGTTATGGCGAAAAAAAACAAAATTACCTCCACCCTCCTAAAAATGTTACTAAAATTATACGAAAACCCAGAAATAAGTTCTCCTCTACCCCACCAACAACCTCTAAAAGGTTTTGTCCTGTTGTTTTTACTTGAAAGCAAACCCTGGTTTTTTGTCTAAAATGACTGGGCTATTACGCATTTATATCAATTGTTGGTTTGCTGAATTCAATTACATACTTTTGCATCAAAGCAAATACAAAAAACACAAAAAATGCATAACTATTGACAAATTAATAAAATAGTATAGAATAAAATTGTATAGAATATTCAATAAATGCAGTAACATTATGAAGCAAATAAAATATGCGTTAAACTTCCCAAAACGAATTGTTCAAATTTCAGTACATAAAATCACGAAAAATTAAAAAAAGGAACTAAAAATGTTGGCATTGTTATTTTATTTTGCAAAATGTATGTATAAACAATCGTTTTTTGGAATTTTTTCACCGGGAAAAGAGCACATTTAAACACTTAAACACATTGAAAATAGAAAAGGAATCTTTCAAAAATTAAAAACAATTGTTTTCATTCGAGAAACTGAGGGGATGTTGACGAACCTGCTCTTCTCATTTTGGGCAAAAAAGAGTTAAATATATTACTTTAAAAATACTAACTGACTTGGAATCTCAGGGTGATATGACAATATTTTAAACGGCAATATTCAGTAATAATTTTACAGGAATTAAGACATAACTGATACAAATTAAAATTGATTAAATTTTCAGTTTTAATTGAAATATTTTCCAACGTCGATTACAATTTTATAAAACGAATTCTAAAAAATTGAGTCTGCCATTCCGAATATATCAACTTCTTCATGAGTTAGGGTCTATCGAAAACTGAAATTTATTGTCTTTATTTCGGCGTTGTATTGGAATTTTGTTTGTGATATTCGAAACTTTTTTACTGGTATTTGTTGCCATCGTATCCGAGATAAATTGCATCGGTGGCAGTGCCGTAAAGCAAAAAATCGTTGTTCGATGGTGAATTATTGTTTACCTGGGAAGGGAAGTCAACATCGCCGCCCGAGGACGTGAGATGGGGGTAAGCAATCACATTTTACGGTTCTTTTCAACCGACATTGTTTACAGACCACGGCCCAATTAATCAGAATCCCAGGGGTTCCCGTATGAAGTTCGCGCATAAGATTGTTGCAGTCTTGACAGGAACTTTCAGAGATGTCGCTGGGGTAATGGGATTCATGTCGAGATATCAAAGTTACTTCCAACTTTTTTACCATAAATTTATCTACGTAAAGTTACACTGATATAGGTCAGTAAATGCGAAATCAAAAAAGTTTAATAATAAAAAATCCAAAAAGATTTTTGACGATACTGAAGTAATATCAAAGTTTTCAAAAAACCGTGGGTGATTATAATTACGTTTGGGGTTATCAGTCTACAATAAATTTCAGTTTCCACTAGAAATCAATTCAAGAAAACACTGTTGCTTTTTTATTTCTACTAATTTAAGTCTTTATTTACTGTCTGATACAACTGACATATTTTAGTGATACATAAACATGTTTGAATCGGTAGAAAGATTCAAAGAGATAATTATTCCCGAAATTAAAAAAAAATTATAACTTCTCAAAATTGAACCACATCTACAAACTATGTTTTCAGCAATTAGTACCAAAACTATGTAAACTGCAACTCGTTACTGGTATTTCTACTACCACTTACAAAATTAAAAACCTTTTGACGTCCTTGCTATTGAAAATGTTTATTTGATTTACATTATCAATATTGCATTTTCTTTTATTTTGTTATAATAATATATCCTGAATTTGTTATAAAATCGTAATAAAGCTTCAAATTTATATTTGTCCTCATCTTTCGCAAAACATCGCAACGGAGATGTTTCGAAAAATGTATTTTGAGACATCTATTTTTTACACAAAACATAAAGGTAACCCATAATAAAGGTATCAACTGGTCGTATAACACCCACACACTAAAATTATTGGAGTCAAATTTCACTCCAAAGGAGTCGAAAATGGGGTAGGCCGGGTTCGACTACATTTGAGTTCTTTGGAGTGAAAATATACTCCAATGGTGTCAATAAATACGGAAAAAGAGAAAGGCGGCTGAATGCCGTATAGACAGGACTAGTTACTACGCGGTCGCCTTTTTTTTCAACTCGCTATAACATAGCCAATTTTGAAGGTTTTGAAACGAATAAAAAAAGAAATTGTTCGTTAGAGATTTCCGCATCTAATGGTGAAGTAATAAATTATATATCTCAATAAACAATAAAGTTATTAATTTTTTTCTATGCAACTGCAATATCTTCTTCGTTTATCGAGCAAATTTCGAGTATCCGAAAAGTGTCAGCGAGAAAGTTGTTCATAAAGGTATGAACAAATTTTCTGGAAAGTTTTATTTTTATTGGATTAATAGTCAAAAAGTAATGAATGTTTAAAGTTGGTGGCAGCCGATGACCAACGCGTCATGTGCTTCGAGGCCCTGAAAAACTTCATTGTTTATTCAGATATATAATTTGTTCATTCTTCATTAGATGCAAAAAACTCTAACGAACAATTTCTTTTTTTATTCGTTTCAAAATTCTCAGAATTGAATAAGTTATAGCGAGTTGACACAAAACATGTTTGTCGGCCGGCCGCGTAGTAACCAGTCTTCCTTGCAGCATATAACTACACCGGTAAAGGATTCAAACCTAGCATGAAATACTCTAAAGGAGCGAATGTGACTCCGAGGGAGTGAAATTTACCGATTACTCTCTCTTGGACTCCGCAATTGAGTCCAATAATTTTAGAGTGCACCTCCACGTATTTCTCATAGATGGCACAGCCATTATTATTGATAGTAGTGTGACTGGAACGCTGTCATAACGTTGATAATTTGGTGGCAGTTTACGTCTTTATATTAGGGTTATGAGGTTATGTTATATATTGATAACAATGGGCTTGATTACTGAGTTTCAAGAAACTTCTAAACATATGTTTTTTCGTTATTTATATGCTGGATTTAATCATGTTTGAAATTGCATAAGCCCTTTGTCATCATTGGAAAACTACCCGTCATATGAAATATACCAAAGTGGTGCGAAATTTCATATTTTGTTATTGTTATTATTATTATTATTATTTTTATGCGGTATAATAGGTCCTTGCAAATAAATTTAAGAAATATACATAACTACAACATATAAATCTAAATACCAATACTTAAATATAATTAATGTAATAACATCGCTATATAAATTCGCTAATACAATTTTTAAAGATGACGGACTTAAGCACAGTAACGGTAAAGTTCGATAGACACAGCTGTTTTGAAACTGTGTACAGTTTCCAGTGAACGAGTAGATCGGATTAGATTATTCCAACCCCTTTTAAGACGCGGGATAAGCTGGGAAAAATGTAGTTTTTCTTACTGTCTTGTTTCTTATAAAAAATATAAAAAACTTTACTATTTATCATTATCATATAAATTAATTTTTATCTCCTAAACATATTAAAGTTGTTTTGATATTAAAATAAAGTTAGAAACTATAATTCATATCTGACTCCTCATATTATATTTCAAAAATAGACAATTGGTGTTTGATTCTTTAAAATAGAAAGATGTGCTAATTTTATTTTTGATACATGTAACAAAACTCTTCTTTTTTAACATCCTTCATCATATTGCAGTTCGTAGTGGAAATATAAATGGAGACATTGAAAGATTAATTCATGATAATCGAGAGAAAAGATATTTTTTCTGAAGTCACTTTCTGTAACATCAAATAATTTTTCTGCAGAATTTACATACTTTATTTAAACATGTGCTGACTTGAATAAAATCACAGTTTCCACAAGTACAGAAAAAATTGATGAATATTCTACCACGTGTCTTAAAGGTTTAACAAGAATATTTCTGTTCTGTAAATTTAAATCAACGTTTTAATACCCATTTTTCCACATTTGTGAAAAAAATATAATACATGAACAAACGCCAATGAACTTTTTTTTTTGCAGACAACTTATTACTTACTTTTGTTACTTTTGAAAAAGAAATTACTTTGCTAGTAAGCTTTAAAGATATACCTATTCATTGTTTTTTGTTATTTTAAAGTCTTGTTTTAAAGTAATGAGCAGTCATTAATAAATAAAATATGTCATAATATAATTTCTTTTTAATTTGGCAGTGAGAGACAAATTACACATTCCCTGATTTTTTGTATTAGTTTGCCAGTAAATTCTAAATAATCGTCACTCATACCATTGCATTTCGTAATAAAACCAAACAAATAGCAAAACTATTCATGAACAGAGTCGTGGTTTATTTGCAAGTGAGAATAAAAAAAAGTAAGCAAACTACAGGAGGAGAATCAAAATCCCCATTAGTTACGAGCTGTCCAGAGCAGCAACAGGTAGCCACTGCGGAACATTTTATATCACAGAAATTCAACGCAATAGTAATCTTTGAGTGTGATTTTTGTCCACGTAATTGTAATTTTGTAATATTAAGACATTAGCAACTGTCAATTCACTGAATAAATAATTAAAAATTGCAACACTGTATCATAATACCTGATTTAGAAGAGATATTCATTTCACCGATATTCAAAACTTTCTTTTCAAATCCAGACGTAACAGATGTCTTTAAATCCTCACGATACTGACTTTGTAGTGTCGTATGATTTTTTAATTTTGGTTTAAATATTGTCTACCGTACGATATACATTGATTACAGTACAATATATACTTTGACATTACGCAAGTCGCATAATTCAACAATAAACGTAATTTGCTGACATGCAAACGTTAGATATTCAGACTTTTTATATTAGCAATGCTGATTTTGAAATAAATGTAACGTTTATTCAACTTAAATTTCATTCACATCACAAACGTGAAAAAACGTACTAACTATTATTCTGTATTTCTTTGGTCTTTAAAGCTTCTTATTCCTAAAGCAGTCTAATAAAAATTTGTATTTTCCTTTAAAATTATTATATTCAGTTTTCGGTTGTTCTTTGGATTTTCGGTTTGAAAAAAGATAACCAAAATATTAATGAACTTGATTTTTGTTTTTTCCGTAGGCAATGTCTTACATATTTATTTTATCCCACCTGTTTGGTTTTGATAACAACATTTATTGGATAGTTACTTCTAAATAGATTTGGTTTCTCATAAACAATTGTTTCGTTGTCAGAATCAAATTAGGCATAACCAACCTGATTTGAGCCCGTGATAACATGAGGAAAATGTTTACGGATTAATAAATTATTATTGTTTATTGCTCTGGTCCTATAATGGTTAAAAAAATCAGAATTATGGTTGGTGGAACATTTTTGTTTCTGTCGACTGTCCCAATGTGTCAGTCTTAATTAGTTTGGTTGATTGCAACCAGATTTTCCTAAGGATATCAAGAGATTTAAAAAATTTAGATTTTAATTTGTAGATAGAATAGCAGTTTGCTTCTCATAAATAAACTCTTTTATGATTTGCAACGATGAGCATGTTGTTATTGTGTAAACCAAATTAAGTTCAATCAAATCGAATGATTCGAGAAATTTAGATGTACTTTACAATTTTAGTGAGAAATTACAATAATATATTTATAAATAAATTTATAAATAAGATGAATAAATCAATGGACTGATCAAAATAAGATAACTTTTTTTTGCCAATAAATTAATTGGAATTAGATCAAAACTGTCAACATATGAGGACTCTTTCAGATTCTTCTTTGATCTGGTTTTGATCTGCTTTTATATTATATGCATATTATATCGTATGACGATCAGAATAGGATCACTTTCTTATCGAAATCAAAACAAATTCAACTCAGGTTGTTTAGAATGATAGGATCTAATTGGACATGACACGGTTCAAAATGAACTAAAATATGGAACTAGTCGAGTATAAAACGTTCCATAATTTGACTCGTTTAGATCTGTAGAGTTTTTGATCCATTTTGAACAGAATCATCTCCAAACCATTCATACATATTCTGTTATTTAAATATTTTAAGTTATTATAGGACAACAAATTTCTTTTAATTATTGTATCTGGTATTTGAAATTTTCGAGCCGGAGATATGTGATTTCCCGAAAGAGCAAAATCACAATCGACATGTACAAACGTCTGCAAAACGATCCTGTGACCTGACCTGAAATTCTAAATAACGCGACGTCTGATGATCATTGGCCATAACTCCAGGATCATCATGAAATTTCACGTACAAGACAGAATCATCAGCAAATAGGAATCTGAAAATCACTCGGAAAAAATTACAATTCTTAACTCCGCGTAAATCAACTAGGAAACTAAATCACATTTTCCTATTATTTATTTATTGATTTTATTTAAAATATAATTGCACCCTTCAATACAACAAAAATGCCAACAAATGCAAGCATCTTAAGAATCAATATAACTCAGCAACCACGTTACTAACATCGAAGAGAAAACGAAAAACATGAATATTTTTATGAACATCCATAAAAGGAGAACATTGTAAAACCGTTATATATATATATATATATATATATATATATATATATATATATATATATATATATATATATATATATTTATATTTGATAAAAAATGCATTAAATAAATAATAGTGAAATATAATTTCTGTACTGATATCATTGTGTCAGGAATTCTATTCTGATTTTTTCCTAGTGATTTTCAGATTTGCAACAGCAGATGATTGTCATGGCAATATGTAAAAGTTCATAATGGTCCAGGAGTTGTGGCAAATGATCATTGTACATCAGTGACGAAATGTAATTTCGGGGGTTCTCTTTTATTTTTAAGAAACGGGAATCTCCGTATGCCTTTATTTATGGATGTCTTGGTCGATTCATTTGGAATTTCAACTCAGGTCGCAAGATTATTATGCGGACTTCTGTACAAATCGATTTCGCTCTTTCCTGATTTTTCATATCTTTGGCTTTAAGCTTCGAAATGAGATTTACAGTTATTAAATAAACGTTCTCCTATAATAATATAAAATATTTTGAATATACCAAAATGGAGAACTTTGCAGATGTAAATAAATCAAATTATGAATCATGTTCAATTAGATGCTGTCATCTGAAACAATTTAAGTTCATCATCTGAAACAATCTGAATTCATGTACAATTTTCATTTAATGGGAAGAATGATTTCGAAGAATTTCACATCCTGAAATCTTCTTAGTGAAAGCATTTTAATCATTTTCCGATTCATTCGTTTTCGGCCAAATTTGATCAAATTTAGTTAAATTACTCGGGTCCTCGAAATAACACGCTTTTATAGATTTTCGAAAAGTAATACAACGGAAAGTGTACGAGTTACTTTTGCATAATAAAAGGGTAGCAGGAAATTCAAATTAATCGAGGCGCTTGTTTTTGTTGGAAAAGCGATAGGGGTGTTGTCGACGGCCTCTCTATTTTGATGTAATATTGCGCGCACGTAGTTGCCGCCCGTGACAAGCTCAAATGGAATATATTCCGAAAAGAGTTTTCCTTTTCGCACGTCAATTTAACACATAGAGAAGGAAAAATGACGCAATTCGCTCTGCGACGCACGTGTAAAATGCAAAGAAGTCCAGGAAAACCACGATAAATTTCATGTTTACGTAGCACCTCATTTTTCGGGGTTTCATTGTGTTTTGTCATCGAATTACTACACCTTTAGCAACATTCAACATAATACCATCGATGATAAGAAAGTGAGGTTATGTCGTTTTTAGGTTACCTCAGTTGTGAAATTCAGGGGACGTCACCTGACGAGAAAGCGTAACCTAGCCTTTTTACACGCAAGTCGATTATCCCTCGAAAACGATATTCGATCGAGCATACGAGGCAGTGATAAGTCGTGACGTCTTATCATTTCCTGTAAATAATTCAAGACTATATACATCACCACCAAGTGACGCACTCACACGTAGCCACCTACGTGTCATGCAAGGTCTCAATCTTCATCCACCTTCATTTTTCATCTCTCTGTTTTCTCTTCTTATCATATAAGATTTTAATACTTATATTCTCATTCTCTTGTTTTCTTTTTTTTCTCATTTCGATTTTCATGCATAGTGTACTCATCTTCTTCTTTTGTCGAGAGTCTTCTATTTTTTAATGTTGCGTTCTTTCCTTATGTTCATATTTGATTCTTGACATATGCGTTCTCGTATATCTCTCATTATTCTTGATTCTGTTACAAATGGAGTTCTTACGTTTTGACAAATCTTGCCTGCTGTTACGATAAATGATGCCATTGTTTCACGTCATGTATATTTTTAAAACGTTGCGTGCATCATTATGCCATGTGAATAGCTGTCCGCTTTCGAAAATAAATCAATATAATATATTGTTATTAGTTCGTAAGTTGCAATAAACATTTAAATCGCGTGCTATGCATGATATAGTCATAAAGTATGAGAACATCCATAAGCATTCGTATTCAAAGGCAAGAATATGAATTATTTTCCGATATGCAGAAAACGCGCTATTTACGTAAACAATTGAGTGATCACCTTTTCAAATCCCGTTATACAAGTCAGCTTTTGATAACTTTATAATGAAATAATAATAGAGGAAAGACGAGTGTAGGTTCCTTTGGTATATTTTAACAGACTCGGTTTTGCCTCTTCCCTACTTTTTTAAAATTTTGGTTAATATTATTGGATCCTTCATTTTTAATTTGGTAAATGTAACATTGGATTCATAATCAGTAACCAAAAGAAAAACAGTACAATTATACTAAATGTTAAACGAAATTATCGTTTTCTTTTTTTAATTTTAGCTGGCCATGTTGGATCCATTTTGAATTTTAAAAACCTGACACCGGATGGCCAATCTGTGATCTGAAAATCCCCTATATACCAAATATCAAATAATAATAGCTACTAGTGCATCCTGGCATGATTTTTTTTTAAATTAAGCATTTAAAAAAATTGTTATCAGGTATAATTATTTTAAAAAAGTCTGAAATGTTATTATTTTAACATTTATCGGAGGCTTAGGAAGGTCCGGAGCCAAAAGGCGCAACGTGAAGCGTAAAGCACTGTTCATAAACGTTGAAAAGTGTATGATATGTAGGTGGGACATTGGTGGCCTGCTGAGACTAAAAGGGTTAAAAAATGAAATTGTCGGTATTTTTGTTAACTGCAATTCTGTGTTCTACTTATTTTTAACCCTTAGTTCAGACGGCTATTTTAAGGCCTTTTCCTCCCACTACCTGGGTCAAATATGTCCTGCCATTTGAAAATGCTCACAGTTGAGCAATTTATAAAGAACAATTTGAATTTTCTCTGGGTCGATAACGACTCATTCGTCGGGATTAAGGGTTAACTAAAACTAATGCGATGAATTCACTTTTAACGCTTTGTGTCAGAATAAGTGAAACCGTCGTAATGATCATGGCAAAAATTCTCAACACTCTACGTACCTACTAAATAGCATGATTTTACCTCGGTATGGGGCAGTGTACCTCCAAAACCATCAAAAAACCAAAATCTTTTTTGAAAACAAAAATTTGTTTGAAAAAATAAATTTTAATGGCGCAAGAAAGACGATCAGGGATAATTTGATTTCGCAGCAGATAATGATTCAAATTACACTTTAAAATTATTGGACTCAAATTTCAGCCCAAAGGAGTAGAAATTGGGATAGGCCGGTTTGGACTACATTTGAGTTCTTTGGAGTCAAAATGTAGTTTAATGGCGTCAATAAATACGGAAAAAGAGAAAGGCGACTGAATGCCGTATAGAGAAGACTACTACGCGGCCGGCTTTTTTATTTCCACTCGCTATAACATAGTCAATTTGGAAGGTTTTGAAACGAATAAAAAAAGAAATTGTGCGTTAGAGATTTCCGCATCTAATGGTGAAATAACAAATTATATATCTCAATATACAATAAAGTTATTAATTTTTTCTACGCAACTGCAAAATATACCTTCTGGCTCTTCGTTTATCGAGCCAATTTCGAGTATCCGAAAACTGTGAGCGAGAAAGTTGTTCATAAAGGTATGAACAAATTTTCTGGAAAGTTTTATCTTTATTGGTCCAATAGTCAAAACGTGATGAATGTTTGAATTGGGTAATATTTGTTCATTCTTCATTAGATGTAAAAAACTCTAACGAACAATTTCTTTGTTTATTCGTTTCAAAATTCTCAGAATTCAATAAGTTATAGCGAGTGGAAATAAAATATATTTGTCGGCCGGCCACGTAGTAACCAGTTTTCGATGCAGTATATAACTATACCGGTAAATGGATTCAAACATATCATGCAATACCCGAAAGGAGCAAATGGCAAACTCCAAGAGAATAAAATTGAAGCGTATAGGAGTGAAATTTACCGATTACTCTCTCTTAAACTCCGCAATTTTAGAGTGTAAACATGAAGCAATTTATGCATGCTCCGTTTCTTTGAAATTCTGACATGAACACTTCGCGCGTGTAAATAAAAATTCATTACAAATAATGGTAAAAAAAATAACGCAGTCTTCGATTTACAACCCATCGAGAATCAGGATTTCTATTGCAAAAATGGTCTGTGCGGTAAACAATTTAAAATGGCATTTAAAAAACAAGATAAAAATGTTACTGAGACGCCAGAGGAAATTGAACCCCTTGCAATCAAAAGGAGATACGCGCGAAACGCCGAAAACTTTGTTGTCCCCCGGCTCGTAATTTTTTGACTTTCGAATTTTAAAGTTTTCATTAGATATCTTAATAGGAAAATTAATTACGCGAATTTTTTATTAAAATAAAAAATGTCTATCCCTCTTCGTTTTTAATATAATCGCAAAAAAAAACGAAATTATTTGAAATATAAAATAACTTAATTATTTTGTCTTTAACTCGTCATATCTTTTATAATAATTGGAATTTTTTAATGAAATTTTTAGGCAATATGCACTATTCTATCTACAAACTAACGTATTTTTCCAAATTATGGTTATTACGGAAATTTTTTAAAAATTGGTTTTTGTTTTACTTCACAAAATTGATATTGAGAGCTTCAAACACTTCGGGAGTCGACGGAATTTCAATAAATCGAAATTTCCTTCCCACCGAAAATTCGAGGAAGGTTCAAAGAAGTTTTTTGTAAAGTTATAGACTAATCTGACTTGTAGTTTTCAATTGTTTTCACTTGTGCGAAGGAAATTTCGATTTATTGAAATTCCCTCGACTCCCGAAGTGTTTGAAGCTTTCAATGTCAATTTAGTGCAGTAAAACAAAAACCAATTTTAAAAAAATTTCCGTAATAACTAACTATAATTTGGAAAAATACGTTAGTTTGTAGATAGAATAGTGCATATTCCCTAAAAATTTCATTAAAAAATTGCAATTATTGTAAAAGATATGACGAGTTAAAGACAAAATAATTAAGTTATTTTATATTTCAAATAATTTCGTTTTTTGCGATTATATTAAAAACGTAGAGGGATAGAAATTTGTTATTTTAACAAAAAATTCGCGTAATTAATTTTCCTATTAAGATATCTAATGAAAACTTTAAAATTCGAAAGTCAAAAAATTACGAGCCGAGGGGCCAACAAATTCTCCGGCGTTTCGCGCGTATCTCCTTTTGATCGCCTGGGGTTCAATTGTTCCTTCTAATACTTTCGGACCAATGTAGACACCAACTGTTGGTGGAACAAGATTGTTTATTTTATTTTAGGATGAGGTATCGATGTTTCGCATTGTGCATTTCTTGAATCACAAAACGACACTGCTACCGTTCTAAAAACTACCTACATATGGAACTAAATCAATTCAAGACAGCTATCAGGGTTTTCCCAGTTGATAATAGTGGCGAATATATAAAAACGAACGTCACGGAATTTAAAAAATTGAACGGCATTAAATTGAATCCATCAGCACCATGTACGCTTGAGTAAAATGGTCGTACCTAACGTGAAATACAAACAATATTGTAGACAACTCGAAAAATTTACTGACGCTACTGTATACTGATGGCCGTTCTAAACAGAACTCTACAGGTTCACGTTCAGAATCACTGATATATTTCGAAATATGGACTAACAAAAAACCCGATTTTTCGCATCTGCGTATTTTAGGATACAACGCGTACGAGTTCATTCCTGATTATTTTGGAAAGACATGGTATCCAAAGTCACGAAAACTTAGGTTTGTGGAGTACCATAATGATTCAAATAACTACAGATTATTTTACCAGTAAACTGGAACCGTTTCCATGTTAAGCAATGCAATATTTTCCACCAAAACCCGATCGGTAATGAAAAACCCATTAATTCCAACGGATGACAGGAACAAAATAAAAATATCCCAATTAGTTTTTAGTTGCCAGAAATTGAGTCATATGAACATGATGGTATTCCTATCGATGCTGAGGATACCGGTGAAAATCGCGTATTGCCTACGTTCACGAGAAATATTGCAACCTACAGATCGATACCAAGCGTGCACCTCGATATGCTATCAGCCATATACTTTTAAGGAAGCATTGAATTTTGATGACTCTGAATTTTGGCAACAAGCAATTCATGAGGGTTATCTTCAAGGCTGAATTCAATACAGTCATAAACTAGTTAAATTGTTTCTTAGGAGTGGGGGTACATCGCAAAACTGACTACATGTTTGTAAACCAAAGAAAATATATTAATAAAATATTACTTAGGGATACAAGATGCTACTCTTTTCAAAATCCTAGCCGACCGGCAAATTTGTATAGTGCAAGGGAATTTAAAACTCCATATCTCCAACTAGTGTTTTCATTATTGTTTTTAGCGATGGTATCAAGACCAGATACCGCGTACTCCATCGGTGTTACAAGTAAATATCTAGATAATTATGACGAATCCCACTGGGTGGCTATGAACCGCATTCTCCGATACTTTAAAGGAACGAAAAATGTTCCTCGTTTTTTTCATTCTAATAGTGTTGATAGTAAGCTTGTTGGTTATTCTGATGCTGCGTATGCATCAGACATTGATACTCCACGCTCAACTTCGGCCAAGTGTTTCTGATGAGCCGAGGAAGTGTAGCATAATCTTCCAAGCGACAAGCAACTGTTAGTTTGAGTACAACTGAAGCTGGATTTATCGCGTAAAGTAAAACCACAAAAGAAGCTGAGTGCGTAAACTCCCGAATAAACATTTCCGGAGCTGTCCCTCATCAAAAGCTTCGGACCGGATCAGGATTGTAACGCTACCGCAGATCCGTGTCAGATCCGGAACCCGGAGGTCCGGCCATCGGGGGCCGTTCCGGATCCGATCCGGATTTAGCTATATCTAACTTTTTCCAATAAGTAAGGGGACCCAGATATGTTCCTGATCCGGCTCGTATTTGGATATCTATCGTACGGTAACATAACCTTAAAAATATATATTTTGAAGAATATTTGTACAAAATGAATAAGGAATTGAAACGTCGCCAGAAAATTCGTCAAAGAGTTCAAAAACATAGATTGAAAAGAAAAAATGATCAGAGTAATTATACGGATAGTAATAAGGATAATTCTGAAGAAATGGAATTTGTTTCATGTGATTCTGGTACGCAAATAGAAAGTCAGTTTTTCGTATTAATATTACCAACTTTTTATTAACAACACAGCCACACAAAAAAAAATTTTGTTTCGGCCTGGGTTTCTCCTTATGTACTGTATGTTTTTTGGGTCGCTGAATCCGACACCGAAGTCCATTTAACACTATATCCTTGTCAGGTTTTTGACACAATCTCAAAAAATAATAATTGCAAACATTCATGATATTTTAACTCGAGTACCGTCAACTTTAAGAAAAAATGTTACTCAACATAAAATGTTCCGAATCACTCGAAAAATACATCTGAATTTTTACAAAATTTGTGAAGACGATTTTAGATTTTTTGGATTTCGCCGTTTTTCGAAAAATTTAAAATGGCTCAAAAATATTTTAAAAAATTTAGACGTACTTTTCGAGTGATTCTGAACTTTTTTGTTATATAACTTTTTTGTTACAATTGAAGGTACACGAGTTAAAAAATCATGAATGTTTACCAATGTGTCATTTAGGATGCTATATTGGAAACGATTTGTATTGAAATTAATTTTTATAGGCCCGTAACTTTTCAGGTCGACTCTCAATTGCACAATTTTAAAAGGTTTTACGTAAAAAGAAAATGTTGTTAAAGTATTTTATCTTATTTTCACATTTTAGGATCGAATTATAGGTATTTTTTTGAGATTATGTCAAAAACCTGACGTGATAGAGTTAAATGGACTTCGGATTCGGATTCAGCGACCCAAAAAACATACAGTATACACATCGAGAAACCCAGACCACAGATGGCGCGGAAGCGGGACACCGACCAAGGCGAATAAAGCAATGTTCTTACATATTTCACTAACATATATACGCTTTTGAGATAATCTTGAAATGACAAGACTTTTTTTCGAGAATCTTGTCAACCACCATGAAATTGAAATATATATATTCAGATCTGGTTGAGAAATTGACAAATTATTCGGTTTTTTTTTGTAATGGTGGTTAAGGGAACTCTCAGGTGGCTCGGTCGATAACGTCAAATTCTACCCTAAAATGTTATCAAACTCCACTATATAACTATACAAACTGTATATACTACGACTACAAAAGTTAGCATTATATGTAGTCACAAAACAAATTAAAGGATTGATTGAGAATTGGAGGAGAAAGCCTAAAAGAAAAAAAAAATTGTCATTTCATTTACTTGTCGTCATAACCTATTCGTCGATCATTTTTTGTGGCACGTTTTTCTCTGCCAATTCTCAATCAATCTTTCCGAAATTTGTTTTGTGACTACATATATAATGCTAAATTTCGCAGTAATGAGTCCGAAATTACGAAATAGCGCTCAGACACTTTTTAACCTCATCCTAATACACTATGTATATAGGACGGAGATTTGTCGGTAAACAAGGTTCTCGGAAAACCCGTATGGTATTTGTCACCTAGCTGTATAGACCCCACATAAAAGTTTTTATGTATATGTATATAAGGAATTATAATTAAAAGCCCGATTTGAAACAGATCAGGATCGGATAGAGCTTTCTGACCTGCGGGACCCGGACCCGACACATATCTGCGGTTGCGTTACATCCGGATCAGGTTCAGATGAGGCATTCGTATCTGGATCGGATCTGTGCTAAGTCTTCCGGATCCGTTCCTGATCCGACCCGTAGGTAAATGTTTATTCGGGCTGTTATCAGATCCTGGTTACGAATGTGCTGGGGCTACAATTTTGAACGGAGATAACCAAAGCACAATAATATTATTTAGGAATCCTGAATACCATAGTAGATCATAATGCATTGATGTTCAATATAAAGAAGATGTTGTTCACATGAAATATGTAAACACTCGTGATCAATACGCAGATATTTTAAGAAAAGTGTTAACCTACGACAGCATTGTAGCAAAGTAGAAGTAAACAATCGCGTTGTTTTCGACGAGCCAGTTCCAACTTATTATACCTCGATGCTTCTACCACGTGCTTATGCACTATTTATACACCGCTTATTTCTCTATAATTGGAATTAATAACTATTTTCTTTACAATGGTGTAAAATAAGCTTTCACGCCCGTGTGATGTACAACAAATGAAAACCCGAAGAAATGGGAAACGCCTGTCTTATCCTAAACCCCTTTCGAAGGGGTATAATACAATTTTACCTGCGCAAATGCGGGCGTAAAAATATGTTTCGAAAATATAACTTTCGATTCAGAAGACCCAAACTGTCCATTTTCAGCCTCGTTTTGCGGGAATAAAATGGCCATTTCACACCTACGTAATCGAAAAATACTGTTCGCACCGCGGGCGTAGAATCCTTCATTCGGTGATTCTTCATACCTCGGGCGGGCAAACACCAACTGAGGTGTAATACTCTTATTTTACGCCCTCGGTACGAAAAGTACTATTCTTCCCTTCACTGTTGAACGTGTACCCAACACTATTTACTTATCATCATATTTATATGTCTATCGTCAATGTTCATACAGCATAAATTTACTTTATACAGAACGAAAGGTTGAAAAATTTTAGAAATCATTTTGTATGTATATCATACCTTTTCAAAGTTATGTTTATTCGCCAATACTTATGAAAAATTTACGAATAATGACATAAAGGAACTACAAATGTCTTTGATAAACAAACTAAATAAAATTAATGCAATAGTAACTCTATGTAAAGTCGCAAAGAAACTCGTAGGTGAAGTTTACAAATTTATGGACTTGATCAGAATTTTCAATTTAGGTAGCAAAGATTTTGTTTATAAAAATCAATCATCATTTATTAGTAATTTTATAAGTTTTCGAAATATCACTCATAAAATTCAAAATACATATGAATTGCAGACTTCTAGCTTCCAGTTAATTTTTTCTTCCATGCTATGAGGTTATATTAATTCTATTGAAATTTGATTAATCAAAAAATTTTAAAATAAAAACGGTTTATATATTTATAACAAAACTTTAATTCCTTTTACGTTTTGAATTATAGCAATTGAAATCGACTCTCATTCTGTGCATACATAACATTTTTTGTAATTTGATTATCAATACAATGCGAAGAGTATTATTGTTAAATATATTTAAAACCTTGATGGTTTTCTCTAAAAAAAAGTCATTGAAATTATTTTATCTCTTGTTATTTGAAGAATTAAATATACTAGTAATAGAAAACATATATTTTACTAGTTGCTGCATTCATTTACAACATAGAGTATTCAAAGAATATTTGTCATTTATGTTAGAAAGGAAGACAAAACTGAAATTTTCTAACTTGATGAGACTTCACTATTTCCAAGGATCCTAAGGTTAATTTTAATTAATTAACCTCAGCCCCTCTTCAACGGTTAGAAAGATATGTTCATCAAAGGTCCGCCTATTATGTTCTTTAAAGACATATTACTTATTGAAAATGCATTGTTAAGTGCATGTAATAAGGAAGTTGATTAAAAGGTCGAAAAATAAGGCAAACGTTACTTGAAATTTTCTCATTACGATTCAAAACTAGACTGGGTTACGGCAAAGGTTTTAGTATAATTGAGTTGTATTTTCTGTGATGAGTTAACGTTCTATTAATTTGCCTTTTGGAACGTTTCGGAAGGTTTTTTACATTTTTAAATACTTCCAGGCAAATTTAAATAAAAAAGTGCACGTGTTCGTAAGTCTAGCATATCATTCTTCTTGTTGGTTAACTTAAATCACTTCTGAACTTTTTCGGCTTCTTAATATTTCTTTTAGTTTTGCCATGCGAAACTAACGATGTTTAGTGCTTTAGTTCATTTCCCCAAAAAAGCTATCAGCATGTTAAAGCTCAGTTTTCATAAATAAAAATAAGTTAATATTTTCTAAATATATCTTTCAGAATATACATGTTGATTTTTTGAATTAGATATTTTCAAATAAAATCAATAACACGTGTAAAATGGTCGCCTAGCGATGAGGAAGGAAAATAACTGGATTATTTTTATGACAAAAGTTTTTCGTTTCTATAAAGACTTTCTCTGCCCGTTAGCTCATTTTACGGGTCCTTTTAGTTCGTCGCCAATTTCCTGGAATTTTTTTACGAAAGTTTTTCATTTCCAGCACACCTTTTTTCATTTCTGCATTTCTTTGACGCTGCGTTCGCCATCCTTGAACTTTGTATGGTTTCGAGACACATGTCTTTCCGTTCCTTTTATTTCTTTTTAAGTTCCTTGCCGTCTTCTTTGCTGTCGAGTTTGTCGCTTCTATATCATATCCCATTCTGTCGTGTTGCTCGTATCTTCTCCCTCTGAGATTGTCCACCTTAAAAAATCAACATCATTTTTACATGCTCTATATATACGAGCGGGATGTTCTAAATCACATCTTGAGGAAGGAAAATGTCATCTCTGCGTCTCTTTGAAGAAATAGCAATTTCCTTTCTTGCTTGCAATGCGAGAAAGAGACCCGGACACTCGTAAGTCAATATTTCAACATTCCTCGAGAAGAGGTGTAAGATGTCAAAGACACGAAATGAACACTGCAAAAAGTTAAAGGTGAACTTTAAGCCTCGAAGTCTCAAGGCATGTTTAAACTATATCGTATTCGAGGAGAAGCTTTGATTAAATAAAAAGTAAGTAACTAAAATTGTTCACAATGCCAAATGCTATAAAATATCAAAATACTTTAAATTCAAGAACAGACGTTTCATGATAGCTGAGGCATATTACATTTCAACGTCCCTATTATGGTGTTAACGTATTAATGATAATCAATAATACTAAATGGTCATAAAAGCAGTGAGTAGTAGTAGGTATTCAAAATCGAGGCATAACTTCAACCAATAAAATATACGTTGGAAGCGTACGAATCCATCCTATTATTGATTTGGATTCCTCGGGAAAGAAACATACAATAATAGAATCGTGGTATCCAAGCCTTATGATAAGTGAACGTAGAATATGCAACGAATATTTAAAATTTTCGAACATTTGTATCCTAAAAATGTAAGTGTAAAACAGTCAACTATGATACTGGTGGAGATGATTGTGAAGATGAAATTTTTTATAATATTTTATTACTTTTTTAAAAAATTGATCTTTTGAAATCTAATAATACAACAAAAATCTTTCCCCCAACGCACATTTTGGAATTCCGTGGAAATTTTACCTTATCTTAAAATTAAAAATGAATAATAAAATTTTAATATCCCTGTGATCAAGAGTACCCTCGAATATTGCAAAGGAAGTATTTTTCATTCAAAACTGATTTTCCAAGAGTGAATTGTGGTTTGGCCCTAATGGACTAAAGTTGGGGTTTAGTTATAATTAATGCAATATAACTTCGTTAATTATTACAACAGGCCACCCATCCTTTCACACCGACATCATTATGTTCGTTACGGGATGATCAAAATCTCATCTGGTGTAGATTACAATTGCACGTTTTTCAATATAGTACTTAAATCGTAAATGCAGGTTATTTATTAGCTGATCCAGCAGCAGACTCTTTATAGAAACGTCGACGCTCGATTTGGTTCAATGCGATTAATGCAATCACGTGTATTGAAGAGTGTCGTAACTGCATGATTTAAAATACCTGTACAAATTTCAAAAATATACGACAACCATTTCCAACCCAGGTTTCTCGTGGAATTATATAAGACAGTCTCGAATTGGTAACTTCAAGATCACAGAACTTCCAAATGAAAAGTAGTTTGCAAGATGAATCCGCTTAATCAAATTTCATTACTGACTGATTTTGTAACGTTAAGTTCTGATGCTAAATTCGCCACGTGTACTAGCTATATTGCAGCAAGCTGCGCGTGGCTTTAAGATGGACGATAAGTTAATTAAAACCTATAAGCAGTCGTGGAACGTCGTCGGTTAACCATATTTGGCTTTCTCAACTGTATGGGTTTCTTGGATTTTAAGTTTAAGCAATACAGCTTCAAGGGTTTTGTCATGTTCACAAAGAGTGAGACTGTAATATTTATGAAAAATCACATTCTTTCTAGCGACAAAAAACGAGTGGAACTATTTTATAAGCTAGTTCACTCCGATTGAAGACTTTAGGACTTTTTGCTTTCATTGCCTAAGTATTTGCATTATTTTATTTTACTGATATACTAAAATAAAAGAAAAACGAATCCCGTTCAAACATCGATACCTTACAGTTGCGGATAGTAGCAATTCTGGCTTGGATCGAGTGGTAACTTAGCTAATGACTATTTACGACATGCCCGGGGCTATACGTTTTCCTGCGGTTGTCCAAGTGGAAATGTGTCCTTTTTATTGCGTTTACCTCTGATACAAACCTGACTCTGAAATTATTCGTAACTAAATAACAATTCATTCTCATTCTATTCTAGTAAATAGCGTTTAGTACCTAGTGAAATCGAGAAATGTACATTTTTTAAATTTGAATTTACTTCTACTTCTAACGATTAATTTTTCTTCTTATATCATGCTATTTTTACTTGGTATTAAAAAACGTAATTTTCATTAACTCATGATTGTTCTTAGAATAATTTTGTCAAGTTTTGTTATCAGCATCTACTTATTAACATGGGGTATTTTATTTTTCTGAGAAAAAAAATGTACGGAACATTTCGTAAGAAATCGATAAATTTCAAAATTAATAAAATGATTGTTACACTCTAACCAAATTGTACTTTTTGCATCAAGGGCGTAAAGTGGAGTTTTACGCCTCGGATTGGGACTACTCCAAACTGGAACATTTTAACTGATAATTGATCATAGTGCAAAATAGTATTTTTCGATACTAGTGGGTACAATACGATTTTACGCACCGTTTTTAACATGCGATTAGATAGGGAGGTGCGAAAAATCGAATTCTTACGCACGCGTGCCGAACGATATTTTTCGATATACTATGCGTAAAATTTGTGCGCCGTTTTTTGTGGGTCAAATATGTTACGCACGTGTGATGACCGCGGCGCACGAGTGCCCGGCGCAGCCGGGCAGCACGAGAGAGCCCCGGTCAGCAGTAGTGCGTAAAATCGTATTTTACGCACTAAAAACGGTGCGTAAAATCAAATTTTACGCATAGTATATCGAAAAAGAGTTTTCTTTTGTGGCAACATAATACTGCGTCCCGCATTGATATCATTTCGGCAAAATATTAAACAAAGTTGATGAAAATAGGAAAAATTGATATTTCCAAAAATCAAATAGCCTCAGGGAGGGAAACACTCTATTAAAGTAACAAAATATTTGTAAGTTTCCAACTTGCAATTGATAAAAATAATTAGTGGCAAAGAGAAAAGCAAAGAGAAATCGAGAAGCAAATCACATTTTGAGTAAGTAGAAAGGAAAACGAGAGAAAAAGACCATCAGAAAGGGAACGCTTTATAGAATTTTCATTTTCGAAATTAACCGAGACATTCTGAGCAAAGAAGAGGAAAACTTTAAAAGACGGAGATTAATATAATAGTCTTGATATTCTATATCTTCTTTATAATTTTTATATTACTTCATGTTTGATTGGTTTTGTTTATTTTATATCGGGTTTTATCCCACTATATTAATTTACTTTATCTTTTGTTGCGCAACTTTCTTTCAAGTATCATAATTGATTTTTATTTTACATAGGTGTTTTTTTCTTATGAAATATTTGTTGATTTTTCATTCTGCGCCTTTTACTTTATTTATTTATCATTCGTGTAATTATTGATCATTATCTGTAAACAACAAAATCGAAATATGTTCTCATGTAGAGGTAGCATCCATAATAGAAAATCATGAAAAAAACGCCTACTAAGTTTTTGTATAAACGAAATAATTCTTACTTTTTTCTATTAAAAAGAAACTTTTATTATGCTTCAAGTTTACAATGGTGGGGAATATTTTTTTTTAGATTGAGAAAAGAAATAGCGTCTGTTTTATGTAAACATGTCATGTGTAGCAAATTTGTCTAATGTTTTGAACATTCCATTCTGTCTCCTTGAAAATTGAGAATCGTGATTTTTTAAAAGCATACTATAATGGTACAGACCTTTTTATCTTTTTATCAACGTTTCCTTGCAGAGTAGCCTGAACCACTTTTAATTGCGAGTGTCATGCATATGGAATTTTCATGCTAGAATTGATAATATGCAATCATACGAATATAACATGAATAAAATTAAAATATTTTAATTGGCCTTTTTCAAAAAAATCGCGATGAAGTGTCAAAAAACGTAGAATTTTTAAGTTCTGTTTATTTCCAACAGCAGTCTTTCACAAAACTTCCGAATTTTCCAAACAAATAAATAAAAGCGTTTTTAATTTTTTTCGCGTTAAAAAAAAAAAATTTTTTCACAAAATTTGGAGGAAACTTCCCTTTTTATATCCCAAACAAGGCGTTATTTTTTAAAATAAAAATATTCATTTGTAAATGTTATATTGAATTAAAAACAAAAAATTACCCGTAACTTCAACCGAACATTGTCCCGTTAAACTTTTAGAGTTTTGAACATTTTTTTTTATTGAATAGCTACAAAAATGTTTTAACAAAAATTTACACTTTTTCTTAGAAATAATGTTTCATTTACCAATGTTGTTACTTTTTTTTTTTATTTTAATATTATGGTACGCTGATATAACACTACGTGCTTCTTTACACCATTATTTCATTTTCTCGATATTCAAAAATATATTTGTAAATTTTAAAGAAAACTGACGGTATTAATGACGTCTAATTTATATTAATCTGTTTATTATAGAACATGTTTGTTAATTACAATTTACTTCCTCATTCTTTCTCGTCCCTACACATTGAAAAATTGTTCATTTACGCTCAGGAAGACTCGGGCTGCGAAATAATGAAAGATAATGGGACTACATTTGGTTCATACAAGTAATACCATTGACAATATTATAAATGCCGGTTTCTCTACATTTATAATTACAAATGTAAATTTCGTAACTGTTATAGTTATATAAACAAAAATAACATAAAATATAAAATATTTTCATTCGACATTTGTTTTGAAAATGTTAACTATATCTAAAGTTCAAATATTTTACTTATTACGTTGCTTACTTTTATTTCTTTTTGAACTTGTAATGTTTCACGTTTATAATTCATAAATAATGAATGCAAGAGTTTTTCAATACTTTTTGTTACATTTTTTTTGCGATCAAGAATTGTATAATCCGAAATTTATTGTCACATTCGAAATAAATATTTTGAAAAATACTTATACATAATGATGTTTTGTAAGTGAAAAGATTATTGCTGAGCATAATCTAATCAAGATTTATGTAACTTGTTTGTAGTAAAGTTATTGAGTCATATGCAGATCCAGCGAACTTTAAACTTGTCAAAGTCGTCTTTTTCCTTATGTTATCTAATCTAAAGGTTTAATAAGAAGTTCTTAGAATATTTGTCAATATGTATCGTATCTAAATGAAAATTAATAAATATATTTTTATCATAATTGCAGCGCTGGATAACAATAACATTTTGACAACCTCCAAATTTCAAGAATAAAACGAACTGGTTTACAAAAACATTTAAATTTGTTATCTTGATTAAGTTTCGTGGAAATCAAAACTATTATAATAACCGAGTCCAACAGCGAAATATCTCTTCCAGAAAATTAAATATTGCTTTTATACGAAAAACAAGTGAATTTTGAGAAACAATTTTTTCTAGATTTTCTTCACATTGAAACCTTCAAATATCGGTGCACAAAAGTCCTTTATTATGACAGTATATCTTTGGTTTTGGTCATAAAAGTCACTTTCTATTAATTTTGTTTTTTAATTTAATTTTGTAATTTTTAGGTTAGGTTGCAGTTTAAAATTCACTTGAATTAACGGTATTTGATTTATATCACAAACTATCAAATATGCCGTACTTGCAATATTTGAAATTTCATGGGTCAGATTGCTCTTACTCTCCACTAGAGGGCTACATTACAATTATCAGTTAGTGCAAGCGCTCAGACCGGGACTCGATATTTTATGTGAAAAGTTCTCTCTGGCGTATTTTTGAAATGGTGTTAAGTATAAACGATTGCCATGCGTGCAAGTTACAGGTGTAAATAAATGTCTAATGCAAGAATCTCTTGTAGATGTCAACATTGTTGTAAAACTTTTATAGGTATCTAATACAAAAATATTATTTATTGATGCGATTGCTTTAATGCATAGAAATATAGCTGGATACATATAATTTTGAATGTAATACGTAAGACAATTGATTCGGTAAATCAAAATTGTTATTGTCAGTATTGTTAATATAAGTCCACCTCGTTTTTTAATTTAGACCATACTAAAAATAATTTTAAAAAATTGATTAAATATGTAAAATATTTCCTTCAAATAAATTAATTATTTTCAATAACTATGACATTGAAGAATAGTTTAGAAGATACACACAATCCTGACCTAATTTTTATTTGAAATTACTTTTTTCTAGTTACTACTTTCTTAGTTACCTTAATGTATTTTTTATTCTACTTGGACTAAAAATAAAATATAAAAATTATTCATTAGTCTACGAACAAAATCTATTTTCTCGAAACTTAAATGTGACTGAGTAAAATAAATCTTATTGAACTTTTCAACATTTTTTCTTCTGTATATCTGACAAATCTAGTGGATAAAATGAACAATTTATTTCCGAAACGAAACATGTTTAAGGAATTTGGATTGACAACATTGGATTTCTTATTTGCGTAGATATGAAGTGCTGTACAGCTTTCCTGGTTGTCGTGTCGTTGACAGCAGCGTTATTGACGGATCAAGCTCGAGCTTTACCTCCTGTGCAATGCAATCCAGGACTGTTGGTCGATGTGCCGCCCAGGATTCGCAAAGTCTGTGCGGCCCTATCAACTTTATACGAGCTTGGTTCAGCTATGGAAAATTATATTGATGAAAAAGGTAGGAAAAATAAATAAAAATATATTTAATACCGGGATGGTATTTTAACCTGATATACTAAAGGAAGAAATGAATCGATGCAACATTTTATTCATTCTTAAGTAACATTTGGTCATTAAAGCAACAGAAAGACAACCTTTCTAGTGAAATGGATATTGAAAAATTATGTGTATGGTAGTTAGAATTGGTTAATTAATCCTCCTCCCGAGCACAAGTTTTTCCGTTACCACATGGCAACCATGTAGTTTGGATGAATATAGACATGGTGCACATGAGGGTTAATAATGGGTTAATCACTATTTATAATGAAACATCAATTGATCAGACATGCCCAGCAGACCAACGGCGCGATATACTTCATGCCTCGCCAGATGGCGTATACAATAACACGGGCTAGCCACAGGCCGTTGGGGTTTCATTCATGAAAATTATTAAATACCATAAGAAACTATAAAATCGACCACTGAGGAATGTATTACAAGATTGTACTGTTTTCCGCGTCATCTTTTGACTCCCGGAACCAGGAATATTTTCTTAAATTTATTTTTAAATAATTGGTTATAATTCTTTTTTAATATTTATATCAGCTTTCTTAAATATTGACCCATTTGACCTTCGATATCTTAAGAATTGGCTATTTTGGTGGTCATATTTGGATTCTGGAGCGAAATCAGTATCGACTTTTACTTGTAGGGAAACAATGTTTTTACAAATTTTGGGTGTACTTCCGATTAGGTCCCATGCCCGATTTCAACGGCACTAGTGTATATTTATGTATTTTGATGCGCTGATTACAAATATGAC
Source organism: Trichopria drosophilae (assembly GCA_030407085.1). Classification (NCBI taxonomy): domain Eukaryota; kingdom Metazoa; phylum Arthropoda; class Insecta; order Hymenoptera; family Diapriidae; genus Trichopria; species Trichopria drosophilae. Next base: position 40,290,879 of record CM059587.1, on the reverse strand, counting down.
TATGAAAATTGGCGACAAGGTCAAAACTGAAAAAAACGCGTTTTTCGCATTTATTTTCAAAAATACAAATCGGACGAAAAAAAATGTTTGAAACAAAAAGACATAGCGCATCAAAATACATAAATATACGTTGGTACCGTTGAAATCGGGGGGTGGGACCTAATCGGAAGTATATCCAAAATGGAAAATAATTGACAGGCATAGAGGGATATTATTTCTTGGTAATACCTCTGCTGGTAGGGAAATTAAAGTAACACTGGATATGAAGTTGTCGCAAGTTGCGAATACTACTCGCCGATTAGCCAAAATAGCGGTAAGAAAAATAATCATATACATCTCCCATAAGTATTTTGGTAAAAAAAATACATACTTTTTGCCTTTGTTCATATAGAACTATAAACAATAGCATGTTTAAAGGGTTTTAAAGTTTTTTTTTTAATTGAAACCTTTGCAATAAATACGAAAAAAATGCTAAACAAAAGGACAAATAAAATATCTATTCATCTTATTAAAAATTGATTTAAAATTTTTATCAATAATTTCAATATATCCTTTACAATCAGGTCCAAAATAAAGAATTCTGAAAATGTCATAAATTTGATTGAATACAAATTTGTAATATTAACATAAATAAGTAAGAAAAGTTAATACTTTGAACCTGCCGTTTCTTATTTGATTCGAAGGGTAGAAGCTCGTGATAAAATGATGAAAATCTCTAAATCTGTAACCAATTGCCATTTATATTTTTATTATTGTAAAAAGATTCTAAAAATGTCGAATTAAAAAATACTATACCGGAACCATAGGATATTTATTGGGCATAAATAAAAAAGATTACTTTGTACGTTCTTTTCGACGATCCAAGTTAAGCAGGTGATAGAACTCCTGGTGCAATAACGTATATATCGACATAACGGAAGTCGACTTCTCAAAGGCACCGGAGATCGAGGGAAAACTTTATTATCTGTGCCGGTCTTTCCCGCTTCGTACTGCGAAAGATCGATAGAACTACTAAGAGAAGTGAGGTAATAGGCGACCACGTGAAAATGGAAATCTTTCTATTAATAAAGCTCCTCGAATTTGATGGATTTCCCTTTTTATCTCGAAAAGACATTAAATATATCGAACGATAGAAAATGTCATTTTTAAAATTCTATGCAGCCTACGCCATAAATTTATACAATGCAAATTTTCCATGGAACGAAGAAATACACGTTTTTTATAGGTTTAGAGTGTCTTTTTAAAAATGTTAGTTTTTGTCACGAAACCGTTTAAGAAATTGAAAATATAAATTCGCTATAAAATTTGAATAACGATACATTTTAGTTCAGAGAACTGGAAACATTTTTCCGCGAATATTCCGTCGCTGCACGACACATTCCTTCGATTTATTGAAATTCCGAATATCGAAGTTCAATTTCGCGCAACTGCTGCAATTTAAAAATTCTTGGGACAAACGCAAAGCGCAATCACGATCGAATACTTGGAGAAAAACTGTCAAATACAGTTGTCGCTAATTTGTTACGACTGAATACATTCAACGGAATCTGTTTCTTTTTTGTTCAACAAAAGGAAGAGAATGCAAAAGAGACCATAACCTACATTCGTGACGTCATAATCGGTCTCGATCAAAGATCCATTAGTATCACCTTGCAGGGAATTGTTTGTTTAAGTGCACCGCATTTCGGCTGGTCGGCCCTGGAGTGGAAACAATTATGATTCATTGAGCGAGGGCTTCCTTGGGGGAAAACTTATTGAAAGCAAACGTTTTCGTGTCTGTCAGGTTATTATTTATTTGTCAAGGAAAAAAAATCTGTAGAACGAATTACGGAAGTACAAAAGACTGTCGTGGGTAATAAATAATTCGTTATGATTCGACGAAGAGAAGAATCGGTAATGATTTTCCCCCAAAAAGACATTGTAATTTACAAGTAAATTAAGACACGGAATTGAATTCGTCAAATTGTAATTTACAAGTAAATTTTTTAATAGTGTATCTATGTCAAGGTCTGAGTCGTATGTGAATTGATATGTCATATTGTAGAACAAGGATGATTATGTAGGGATCGTCAGAGTTTCGAATAATTGTTAAGTATCGCGTAACTAACGGTAATCTGCTACAAGCGAGCTTTTCACAAATGACCAGTAGTCATTCGATTTGCCAACAAAAGCTAATGAAGTTGATATTAAATATCAATTTAATTTCGCAATCAGCAACAGGGATTTATATAGTCAAGATTAAAATACATTAGCTTAAAAGCTTTCATATGGGAAAGCACTGGGAATGCCGTTCAATATGATTTCAGCAGAGGTTTTTTTTTTATGAAAAGATTACATTCTGGAACAAGACTGAACTAAACAAGTTATGAAGCAAACTTATGAAATTTGCTGGCAGAACAAGATAAGTAACATTTGATATCTGAAAATGAGGATTAAACTCCGAAGTTACAACTGTCAGAACGTGATCCACTACTGGGACTACACTCACAATTATACGACAACTATGGATTTATTTTGTTTTTGTTCGCTCATTGAGAATACAATGTCAGTTTTCAAACAACCTAAAATTGAATTCCCAACTTTACCATGCAAATTGAATGTCTTATAATTAAAATAAAAATAAAATTGTAAAACAAATTTTCAATAACGAAAAACATAAATTTCTATAACATTTATATTAAATAATGGATAAGATTACTATTCATTAACTGTGCCAACCTTACGTGTAAAACGTTGCAACATTACGTAAAGGTTGAGAAATCTTATCATCGTACCATCATTTTTTTTTGCAAATTTAAAAATTATATTTTTTACTGAGTATCATTTATAGCACACAATTATACTGAAGTAAGACGAGATTATTGTAAGATTATTTACAAACTTTTTAAGATCTTAGTGTACTTTATCGTGCATTATGAGAAATAAGACACTTATTCTCTCCCAGTAACATGTATATTAATTCGACACCCATTTCCACACCAGAAGATAAACACAGCTACAGCAGTCGCTATTGCATCTAGTGGTAGCAAAACGAACTGCACTGGCCGACTATTATTAAAATAATAACATTTTACAGAGGTTAATAAACATGGCATTTGATGATTTTGTAATGTTAATTTTTAAATCTTCGCATTACGTGACCAGGATTTATTAGGTAATCTTCTCGAAACATTAATACTATGTTGGTGTTAAAGGTTGAATGTTGTAACCTTTTAGTAATACTAAAGAACATTACCCAGAACTGGTCGAGAATTGTTGGAAATAGAATTCTGAAATTTTTAATCAAATCGTGATAAATTTTTCTAATACTTTATAGGATATCATGTAAAATGTTTAGAATTGCAGTTACAGAATGTCTAGTAAAAAACAGAAAATATACAGATTATGATGTCTGTCTAAACCCAGTGATGAATAGGTTTTGTTGAAATGTTGATGCTTTGCAGCTTATCAGGTATCTCACGTAATTACTTATAATTTGCGTGAAAATATAAAGTCGATTTTGTACTGTTCATTGTGTAATATTTTGAATTATTATTTTATGTCTCGATATTCTTTCTTCTAATATTTTGTTACAATAATGTTTTAACGTATCATATTTTTATACAATATTTTGGGCCGCAATATTTTGAAGGTATAGAATCACACAGAATATTTGTATTAAATAAACTACTAGAATTGTGTATTGCATTTTTGTAAATATTCAGTTTATATGAATATATTTATAAATATTCAGCGACCCAATAAATAAAATTGTTCACTTATATGTTTTCGTTCAGAACAGTAATTCGAATCGTTTACACCTTGTTTTGGATAGTGTCCAATCGATCGATCGGTTAATTAAATGATGTTGTGAGTAAACCGCTCGCTATTAAGGGTAGCACGAATTATGGCTCATTGTGGTCTAACTGCAGCAGCTGAACCTGAACCTGTATATAAGATATAAAAAATACGACAGTATTCATACCAACACTAATATTACAAATTCCATACCTACAGTATAGTGTGCTAATGTCACAAAAAACCACCAAATTCATATTAATCGTATTTCAGTATATAAATGGTAATTAAGCTTAGTAAGAAGGTGGAATCTAAAAAAAGCTCTTGCGATAATTCTAAACTTAAAAAAAATAGAGTAATGTCAGAGACTTAATAATAGCAACAAAGATATTATTACACAGTAAAAAGCAATACTTACACGAATACTAGAAACGCGAATAAAATCTAGAATTAAGTAAGAAAATTAACTGAAAGTAAGATAATAATAATAATAATTTGGCATTATTGGCACAAAGGGTAACGTAAATAAGTGGCGGATTTTAACATGTAACCATTTTAAGTATTTCTTTTTACAGTGCGTAATAAGACATTATTATTTAAGTTACAATTGTTGGTAATGGTAGAATAGAATATGAATATCTAAAATGTATAACGAAATAATTAGTTTAGTTCAACATTGATTAAGTTAATAGAGTTTTTAAATCTAGTATTAGACCTGCGTATTATCTTGAGAGCGACGCATTTTCTTATACTAATTGTAAGATTGTCGTAATGTAAACATATTTTGATCACCGGCATAATACAGTTTAGTTTTTAATTAGAGTTATATCAATAATCTTGAAAATAGTTTTGTACTTAAAAGAAGTCCATGTACTAAAAATAAATTCGAGACTCTAGTAAATATTCATTTTGAATCAGGAATAATTTTTTAAAATGAAGTAATATTCCTAAAGAAAAATCATTGTTAAACATTAAAACACATTTTCTTAATTCAAGTTATTTATTGCTTAATTGAAATATAACTGTTAATTGAAATATTTACTTGATTGCGTACATTTTTCTTTTCAGTGTGACAATGCATACAGAAATCACTGAATGGATACAAATACGATGCAAATACTTTAATCAGAACCAAGTATTGAATTTTTTACTTTAGCATTTCTAAAGCTTCCAGTGAGTCACAAGTACATACTATAATGAATCATGTTCCAAAAATAAACAATACGACAAATGCATTTCAGCAAATTGGTGCAGTAAATTATTTCGTTATTCATTTCACCGTTTTTATTTACTCTAGCGCTGTTTTGTATGTCAAATAATAAAAAATTAAGATTCTTCAATTAAATAGTATTCTAGAAGGTCGTTTGAAGTGTATGCATGATTTACTACCGTACCAGAGCCAAATTTGACACCAAAAAATTTATAGAATACAAATCGAAAAAAATAGAAACTCCACGATGAACGGGGATAACGTAATTTACTAGAAATGCGAAAACCAGACTGTAGACAGTTTGAAAAAATAATAACTAATTCTACAGACATTAATCCTAATTATTCCTAGTATAAAACATTTACTTGGTAAATGTAACCAATGACAAGAATAAAGAACCCGTCCGATTGAGTTGTTAATAAATTCATTTTTATCTCCTTCGTAAGTGAATATACACTTTATTAGATTGAAATTTTGTTTCTTAATAGTGACCACGCATACTATTAAAAGAAAGTGGAGTAAATTTAATGTAAATTCAATCGAAGAAAATTTCATCGCTACATTAAAAAATGTATGAACAGCCATTCCTTGAATTCTAGGAATATTGTACAAAAAGATTTAAATAGGTATGAAATATGAACAATAATTCTATCATTTTTGACAGATCATTTACCCTTTTTTTCATATGAAGATGTATGACAAAACAACGATGAAAGACAAAGAAAAGACCAGAGAATTTATTGCCCACAGATTTCATATAACAGTGAAATTATTTAAACAATCCGTAGCATTTTATTATGCAACGTTTTACATTCGTGAAAGTGTAAATAATTCATAAATTTGTTGGTTTTATTACAACTGATAAATAATTTTCATAGTGGTAATAAAACTTATAGCGCTATGTCACATACGAATACGACGTCTTCTTGGACCCTACTATCATGAAAAGTTTTAACAAAAGTGTGTTAATATTAAAAAGATTGTTTTATCCGAAAAGGAGTGTGAAGCAACATTTTAAATGAGCAAAAGATGAATGTCAGGAATGGCGTCCATAAAATTTTTACTTTTTCAATTAAGATATGACAATTATTTAGTCCCATTCCGTACGTTTTGAGTAAGCGGTTTTGAAGTAAGATTTGCTGTTGTAATCTAGCCCCTTTTTTGCAATTTGAAGGTGATTACCAGGAATTTATCACTGACGTAATTTACATTTGCCGTTACCTACTTAAAACGTATTGCAGTTTTTCAATACATGTAAATCTTAAGCCACAATTTATTGGCGAGAAAATAATCCACAATTAAGTGGAGGTATGGCTAAATGGTTATAATGGTCCTGCAGTGATCACATCGGAGGCTATCTAATTAGAAAAACTGAAAACAAATAATGACTCATATCTAAATTCTGGTGCAGCTCAAATAGGCCTTTCCTTCGAATAAAACAAGAAGTGTAAAGGGACCTCGTAAGCAAATTCAAATTCATCAACATTTTGACAGCGTTCCAGTCACACTATTGTCATTTCAGACTCCTTATGTGAAATAAAAAAAGTCCGACAAGTCAGTGATTGTGGCAGCGTTCCAGTCACACTAGTGTTATTTCAGACTCCCTATGTGAAACAAGAAAAGTCCGACAAGTCGGTGTGAAATCATTTTCCCCTTTTATTTTAGCGGAGCAATCTTTCAACCTAGATGGGTTGCGATTTTAAAAATATTCTAAAACACGTCTAAAAAATAATAATTCAGAGCGATGATATTAGGAATAAGTTAAATATTTAGAACTCTATAATATTGTATACTAACAAAATAATATTATCACAGTTGCAGTAATGCACGAAGGAATGCCACTATCCGACAGCGGCGTGAAGCGTCAGGACGTCGATCACGTATTTCTACGTTTTGGCAGGCGGCGTTAGACAAGAAAAGCAACACGAGGGAAAGGAGCAGCACCTAGGCCGTAGGCTTCCATTCGACAAAAAACAATAAAAGAAAACTTATAAAAAAAGAAGAACATCAAAATCCGAATCCAAATCATTCCGAAGAGTCAGAATCCAAAATCGCCACGCACCCCTCCCGAATCGACTTCGATTTTTGTATTCGACGAAGCAGCACCGAAGCTCCCAGCTCTCGAAATCCATCGAAAACCCCTTAGTTTTCAGTTATTCAAACAGGTGGTCTCCGTCCGCGCAGTGATCGATGCCGAAGTTTCTTCGGCAACTTCGTAAGGGGCAACGAAAGTCTGATTAGTTTTAATGTTTGAAACGCTACGGAAGGCACGCGAGATTGTAAATTACTAAATTATATCCTCGAAAAAAAAAGAAACTCTAGTCGTTCCCTCGAATTCCCGCTTTTTTCGACGTTCTCATCGTGATTGCCTTTCGCTTCTTCAATTGCACGTACAATTGTCATTTTACGAATTTCGAGATATTTTATTATTTGTAACTATTATTTTTAAACCAGGCACGATGTCAGTATTTGTCCGCGTACGTTGCGGTGATTTGTTTGAAAGTAGATTCGCAAAGTAGCTCGGCCCTTGTTTTAGTTTCGATCGTAGATTGTACGGCGTACTTATCCTCTTACCTTAAAGATTTAGATTTTTCAAATTTTTTACGGAAATTATCAAAAATAGTTTAGTAAAAACGACCCAACTAGAAAAATGCACTTAGAAACCTTTTTATCTGTATTGCAAAAATACATTTTTATTTATGGACACTGCGGGAAAAAAAAGCAGGCAAATAAAGTAATAATGTATGCGGACGAAGCATCTTGAGTTCTAGACCATACAATCTAACTAGTAAGTGCAACTACGAACGTTGTTTCGTCCACATCTTGTTGCTAAAATAGTTGTCCTGGTCTATTATTTCTAGGCACAACTAGAATTCTTTGTTATTTTGCGCTAAAGTACGCTAAAACGATGGCCGATTCCACATACGAAAAATAAAGCGACGCTAAAACATACGTTGCTTTTCCATTATAACACTTGATTGTGACACTATATATAAAAATAATCTACGTTATGAACTTAACTGTTGTTTTTATATGTATAATATATAATTTATTACAAGCGATTAACGTTAATGAATTGTCTATTAAAATATATATAAATATCACTATTGCTCGACGTCCATTCGTGTTTATGCAGGCACTTTCGATTTTTTTTTTAACGAAATCTCTCAGTGTGGACGTATTTCTTTAGATTTTGTCATTTCAAGCGCTAAAGTGCAACTGTTTCAGTGGTATCAATGTCTTCGTTACGTTTCGATGGCTAGATCTCGCCGATTTAACGATTTCCAGCGAATATATGCGGTCAAAATAACAAAAACGTTGAACCAAGATCGGCGACTGGGATGCATGCACGACATTCACCTCACGAAATGATAATATATTTATTATAACGTATATATATGTATAAAAATACATATATAAATAATTATATATGTATATTTATATATATTTCTATATATACATGTATATGTATATAAAATTTATCTCTCAAAATTATTTGGTCTTCTTATTCTTCCAACGCCTTCACGAGCGAATTTCTCTAGTTTCATTCGAAAATGCAAACTAGAATAAATGTTCTTTGGTTAGATAAAAAAAAACTAGCAAAGGTTATGTTTAATAAGATTTCACAATCGTTAATGTCCTTCGTGAGGTTTTCAATTAATTATCTTTAGGGTGAAAATATCTAAAAAGGTAAGTACATTTTTAACTAGTAGTTATCTTAAACATTGTTGTATTTAGCTTTTCCAAATATAGCTGAGTTTTATAATTAATACGAGTTCTGTATTTGCGAGTTATCACTCCAAGCCAAGTGGGCCACTTTTCTTGGAAAAATATTAATTTGAATTTTGCTAAAAATTGTATAAATTGTAAACAAAAATACGAAAACCTCGAATAACCAATGTCTTCCCATTACGCACCAATGTAATTGATTTTCGACCTTTTTCTGTGGTTTTACCGGTAGAAAAGTAAAGAGACTTCGAATTTAAAATTCTTCTAATTATTAACATTTTTCATTAATTATATTTAATAAGAAACTGTGGCATTTTTTAATCAGAAATATTGTTTTAGCTCCAGCGATTTTCGTCTGCATTCGATGTTCTGTTCCTCAGGTACACATTAGCGACATCTCGCGGACGAGATTAAATTGTTAATCTAAACTAAACTTATCATATGCAATATACTATAATATAAAAATCACGATAGTAGAGTAGTTAGAAAATGCCTTGAAAAAGTATCAAATTCTATCCTAAATAAAAACAATATTGTTGGTACATCCACCTTTATCGATAGTGTTAATAAAATGACAATGTCCTAATAGTTCACAATAAATTTAATTAAAAAAATAAGATTTCCTCATAGAGACAGAAAGCACTTATTTTTTTCTTATTCACAATGATTAAAAGGATAATCTCGTTTTGACTTAACACGCGTGTAAACCTTATTAATACTATTACTCATTAATCACATATTTATATCTTTTGCACACTTTTTGAAAACACACGGTGATTTGACTATGGAGTTGTGTTAGAATCCTAGTTAATTCTTTTGTTCATTATCAGTATAGTTTTATTGAATTTAATGTAAACTAACAAGTAACACTACCCAAGTGTGACACTCCCATTGGTCTACAAATTGGCATATTTTCACAACTCCGAAAAATAATCGATACATATTTTTTTTATATCGGCAAAGAAGAAGGTTTAAGGGTTAAAACTGGTCCCTGAATTGCTGGAAACCCACAAAAATATATACTAGCATGCGCGCTCATATGAATTAAAATTCGTTTCCATAAAAGTTGCTGTTTCATGATTTTTTTGGTTCGCTGATTTTGATTCTGAAGTAAAATTTTCAATATTCAAAATGGAGCATCGAAATTGCGGACAAAATTTTATAAAAGTTTTTTCGTAAAAAGTACTATTTAGAGATTTTTGGAGTGTATATGAAAAACAAAAAAGCTTAGTAAAATTTAATCTGCCACTTTGGGTCCGCCATTTTAAGTTTTGTAAATATGACCTCCGATTCAAAATTAGCCACTAAAATACTCATCAGACACCAATTTTTATGGAAGTAAGTTTTCCTTCATATCTGCGTGTCTATTATTATACATTTTAGGGATTTTCGCGTAATTCAGAAATCAGTTTCAACTCTTAAACCCTCTTCTTTCCCGCTAAAAAAAATACGTATCGATTATTTTTCGGAGTTCTAAAAATATACCAACTTGCAGTCGCAACTGGCTTGTCACGCTTGAGTAGTATTACTTGAATTTCTGTTAACCTCCCAAAATAAAGTTAAACTCATTGATAGTGTACCGTATTTCATATATATTCAATTTTCTTTTACATTATATTTCATTGTCTTTTCCTTGTTCAAGATCATCCTTCCATAAAGCACATTCGGTTAATTAGTGGCGTTTTAGCTATGCGGCCGTTTCGAGCACACTAGCAAATAACTTGAATGTAAATGACGATTTTAATAATATTCTTATTCTGTTATTCTTTTTATCCTATTCTCTCCATGTCTAATAAAAAAAATATTTATTAACATTAGAATGTCATTTTGCTTAAATCTATGCACATGTACATACATAAACGTTGCCGTGAAACAAAATTTTCTGAAACTCAGCCACGGATGTATTCCCAATCATTACTCGCTTTTTTCAATTCCAATTCGGTACAACTCTAGACGATTTTCATGAATTTAAAAAAGTGTATATACCGACTAACGAACGACCAGTTGAAATGTACGTCAATACACTAACGCCAAAGTTCGAACACACTTTCCGTAAACAGGAAATAAGCTAAATTTTCATCTTTAGATGCAATTCGTGGATTTTTTATATAGCTAATTAAAAATACGAGGTGCTGTTTAGATTTTGTTATGTTGTATGTTATACAATATATTTCTCATATAATATTATGTAATACAAATTTCAATTGTTAAAAGATTAACGATTTTGAAGTGTTTTTTTTCAATACCATAAAAATATCGTGCGAAAGCCAACGTACCGCTTAAAATAAAAAGCTTGTAAAAAAAAAATAGGTACATATGCTAATTCAATTTTACTAGTAATTAAATAGTATTTATTTAATTGTTTATCGTGAGGCGTGATGAGAAAATCGTCTTTAAATAATAATTACTGTTATTAGATAGATGATTTAATGTTAATGTTATTATGATTATAATCATTGGTTATATAGAACAAACAAAAATAAAATGAGAAAGTAACAAAAATTTACTTTCATTGAAATTGAAACTGACCGGATATATAATATACGATAATAAAACTTTAACCTTTAATTGTTTATCATTGAACGAAAAAAATAAATAAATTACGTGTTAATAATAAGCGCACTTTATAACGGTTTTATTTTTTATATAATTATGTAGAGGTCATATTTTTCGGACGTACTTGCGAAAAGCAAATTATTAATATAAAAAATAAGGATTCTATAATTAATTTCAATTATTTATATGTTTTACGCCCGCTTTTAAAGTGAAAATTGTAAGAAGTATAGTTACAGTAATTTCTGTAAGTATTTTTAAAAAATGTGTATTTTTCATTTGAAGTGTAAATAATGCATTGTTTGTTATATACCAACAGCCGTTACAGGGACTTGGACAAGTAAGCATGCAAGAGCACATGCTGGTAGAAAATAAGTAATGCACGTTTTAATTATTATGCGTTGTGTTCAACTCTCAAGACAATAAATATCAACATGAAAACCGCTGTATTTATTACAATATTCTAAGAACATTGCAATGCGCCTGGTATAACTGCAGAATAACTACAGCACCTCGAAAAAAAATGTATAAAGCTATTTTGACGTATTTTTGCCTCCTGATTACGAATATGATAATAAAATTTGGCGGTCGGACATATTGAAACCGCTAACCTAAAATCCCCTAACCTACGTGGAATCTCGATGATTCCAAACACACAAACACGAGATTCCACGTAGGTTAGGGATTTTAGGCACAAATGTGATTGGTTAGAGGTTAAGTTAGTATTATGGGGGGGTCACATGACGCGAGTTAGCACGCATTGCGAGTTTTCATTTGTAGAAATAAATATCACGGTGTAAGGATCATGGGAATTTTTCCGGACAGCATTCAAGGCTAAACAGAACCCATTATGCCGCTTATTCTGAGGTTTATCCTTTTTTTTGCGAGGTTACCGTTGGTAATACGAAGAAAATGCATAAAACCTTTTTTATACAGAATTTCATTCTCTACATTTTTTTGTAAGTTGGGTATTTTTCGAAATAAATGCAAAAAACTGGAAAAAATCGTGTTTTAAACAGTTTTTTTAAGATAGCGGTTTCAATATGTCCGACCGCCAAATTTTATTATCATATTCGTAATCAGGAGGCAAAAATACGTCAAAATAGCTTTATAAAAATTTTTTTTGAGGTGCTGTAGTTATTCTGCAGTTTTACCAATCAAAATTTAATTTCACTACTGTTTTTTGAAGTTTATTTAATTGGAATTGTGTAAATTATTCAATTATTTCAATAAAAATGTACGTAAATATAATATTTTTTTTAATAACTATAAAAAGGGTTAAATATGAAAAATAATGTTTTTAAAGTTTTAAAAAGTCGTTTTTACGGTTTATCGTCATTATTTCAACAGGGACTGATGTAATAATCTGAATAGCGTTGATTTTCGAAATATTGGTTTGCATTTTGAAATTTTCAGAACAAATCTTAGTAAATCAAGTAAATCTAATCATTTTTCAATTTCCATCTCTTAGCCATTATTTTTTTCGTGAACAACGTTGCTCGACACTTACCGCGTGGAGGTCGACGAATTCAAGTGTCCTGTTTTTTTTTTTATATTTTTAGCCTTTTTTTATTTCTTTACATCTTTTTTTTTTATTTTTTTATATTTTTAACCTCTTTTTTTAATTTCTTTAAATCTTTTTTTTTAATTTTTTTATATTTTTAACCTTTTTTAAATCTTCTTTTTTACTGCTTTTTTTATTAGGAGCTTTTATTATAGTTTAGTGATGTATAAAACATAATTATAAATATTTTCACCACTAGTGGTCACTGCTTGACGAACAAGTCTTACAAATATACTGTTTGCATGTATTACGGAATAGGTAAGTTCTTTTTGACCAGAAAGAACAGTTTTTCATCTTTTCGTTCCTTTTTTAGTAAGAAAAATAACTGAGGTTGCGATAAGTGATGGAAAAAGTTTGACCGTAATCAGAGTTTTTTTTTTAAACTAATCACTTCACTGTTTTTTTTTATTGCTGGCGATGCATCAAGAGTTAAGTTTAAGAAATTAAAAATTGAGGTGGTTTTATTTTGGGGTGGATGTTTTTGATCTGAAATGTGGAGTTATTTTAGACAATTTTGTACATTCAAAATGGAGGATTCAATATGGCGACGAAATTTTTTTTATTTAATTCCTTATTATTTACATATGTTGTTAATAAATATAGTTGTTGAAATAACAACTACTTTTAAGCATTCCCAAACATTTAATAACTATGGAATTATGTGTATTGCACAAAAGTTAAAAGTTTGGGGTGCGGGTCGATAAATCGACATATCAGAAAGCCGACAGGTCAAAAAAGCGACAATCGAAAAGCCGACAGTAAAAAAAACCCTACACTTCAAAAAGTGACTGTCCGCTTGTCGATGTGTCTAATTTTTATGTCGGCTTTTCGATTGTCGCTTTGTTTGACCTGTCGGCTTTTTTATTTGTCGGTTTTTCGACCCGCACCTAAGTTTTGTAGATATGACCATATACGAATATTTATACGTATATTTCTAAAGAGCCTTTATATTATAAAATCTGAATTTATTCATATTTTCCACATATATTTTGCCGGTATTTAAAACGTAATATATCAATATTAGTGTAATATGACTTTTCGCGTAGCTTATTTTTGTCTCTTTTTTGAAGATTCCAAAGGGATAAATGCACAACTTTGATATCGACGCATTCGTCAGGATGTCGTCGAACTTTTTTTCGGATACAAGCGAACTCGTCCACATTTCCATGTAAATACATAAACTAAAAGTTAGTTTGGGAGAAGTCATTTGCAATTTCAAACGACAGTTTTGTGAAAGTTTTCCCGTATTCAAAGTAAATTGAAGATTAGGTTTATCTTCGGGAAAATTCATTGAACTCTCATAAAAATGCACGTTATTACATGTATGAATTTGTTATATACGATTGGTATCCTCGGAGAGGTAATCGATGGGACATAAATGTACCCACACCCACGCACTCAGACTTGGCAATGTTCGATGCTAGAGGATTACTTCAACGAGATCGTCGACCAATTGACGTCAACGAAAATTCCACAGGTTGTGTCAGTTTTTTCATCGGTTTCTCATTTGCGCAACTTCTTCGAGTTTCTCGCTTGGTTTCGCATTTGAATTACTTTTTCAAACTTTCGTATCAATGGGAACTAACCCTATTCTAATTTGCGTTCCAGAAATTGCTAGAATTTATAAAATAACTGCAAATAATACATTTGGTTTTATATTCGGATTACAATATTGCATTTGTTCTGAATGTTAGTAAATTGTCTACTATATTTTACTAAACACTAAAAACGATTAGTTTGCATTCCATAAAAGACAAAACTTTAGGAAATTAGTTTTTATTTAAAAAATAGGGGTTATTCTTATATGAGGAATTCCATGGAACTTTAAAATTCGACTTTCAAAATAGTATTTTTGGTTCATGGCACCTGATTCAACCTTATACCATTACATTTGTAGGGCCACAAACAGTAAAAAAAAAGTGAGGCCACTCATTCACGTTAACTATTTTTTCTGTCAGTGTAGATAATGACCCAATTTTATGTTTCGTTAAATAATGTTTGTAAAATGTTCGTTCTTAGATTTTAACATTTTAATATTTGAGAATGAAAGATATAAAATTAACATTTTTTAAATGATATTATATTCCTCTTATTGTTCATGCATAATATTCTTAAACTAATAATATTAAAGCTCTGAATTCCATTAAAAGGGATTAAATAAGCGTAAAGTCAATAGGACTAGAGTGAAACATTAATCAACATCGTTTCCAAGCAGCAAAATTTGTCCATATTAGGTACCACTTCCAAATTAGTCGAACTCACCAACGGCCCTTTGATTAACGTTGAATAGACGTGGGTGATAAAAACACGATAAAAGTTGAAATTTGGTAATGTAAGACATTTCAACCAAGTTTTGGTCCAAATTGGGAGAATGAACCAACGACTGGTCTAATTAGTAATATTTTGGCTAGTGCGACCTCATTTTGATCTAATTTTAACATAATTTTGCACAGATCTATGATCTTTGTTTTGAATAATGCATAACATCTAGAATCATGAACTAGTTTTTTATTATTACTTCAACCCAGACCGTAGGTCTGGAGAATTATATTGAATTTCGTCGAGAAGAAATAAGCATACATACACGGTCATTGACTTAAAAACCAAAACACTAACAAAAGAAGGGAAAAAAATGAGATTTTTTAAATTTTGGTAAAAATTAAATTTTCGGACCGGAATTATGGCTCTCTTCAAATCAAGTGAAAAAATGTTATATGAAGCAATCCATCCACTTCTCTCTCAAATTTTCTTATAAATTAATTAGGTAACATTATATACATATAAGAAAGAATTTAACAGAAACAATAAGTTATTTTTTCATAAGAATACTGTAAATCTCTGGCAATTTAGAATTTTAGATTATCCAGCGAACCGTTCGGAGCATGATATACCTGGTTCCAGTTGATACATCTGTTGGAGTATACAGGCGTAGTTAAACATAGTACAGGTAGGTGGCTATATTCAAGAATAGGTACGGCCTGAATAACATGTGAATTCCCGTAATGACTTTCTCGCAAGCGGTAGGGGCACCTGTGGCTCTGCATATATACCCAGTCGAAAAGGTTGTAGAATGTACTTGCTTCGGCAGTACATATACTAAAATTGGAACGATACAGAGAAGATTAGCATGGCCCCTGCGCAAGGATGACACGCAAAATCGTGAAGCGTTCCACATTTTTTTGCAATCTTATACTTTGTTAATTGTTATTGTTTTTGTATAGAATTTACGTAAAAAACTTTATTCTGAAATATTGCCGTTCATTATACGGAACATTTTTTTTGCATCGATCATAATGTTATTGAGCTGTATTATTTATTATATAGCTGTTATTATTTATTTCATTTTGTTATATTTTGTTTCATATTGTTTAGTAATTGAACAAGAATTAATATGTGTTTATACACTGTTAAAAATGTCATGAAATTTCATGTACATTCAATGTACAGTACATTGAATATGATGAATCAATTTACATGTAACGGAAGCCTTGGAAATATTTGTACACTGATATTTTATTTAATACGAGAATGCCGTATGTTATGTATGATCCCCCTGCAAAATAAAGTAGTATCTCCGAGATCTAAAAATATAACAGGAATTTGAATCTCGAAGTTTATAGATTTAAGTATTTTTATATGCCACTATGATGTAAATTTGTTAATGGAGTTTGTGATTTCTTGTTCGCAGTTTTATCAAAAAGTACAAATTAATTTGAATGTGTGTATTTTGTCATATATTGTATATTTATTATACAATATATTTTTAATAAAATGAAGTTTTTGAGAATTCAAGTAATGCTTAAATAAATAAGTTTTAAGCAGATTTCTAATGTGATGGAACTATAATATTGATAAATACTATACATACTTTTAAAATTTTGTTGTTTATTTGTCCAATTCATATACTATTAATAAAGCGTCAAAAATCTACTCTTAAGAAGTGAAAATGTTATTAAAATTACTTGAGTTTTGCTGCAAGAACAGTATATAGGTCTGGACGAAGTATTGTATTTGGTCAGTTCGGCGGCAAACAAAATTACGCTATAGTATTTTTAACAAATTTCGACGTTGCGAACCCTAAATAACTTAACAAAGCAATATCATAATTTGTGTCTTTGATCTTGTATGTACGTCTGTCCGTCAGTGAAACTCATTTTTCACAATAGTTCAAGTTTTAAGCACTAGAAGGATGTGTTCTCCTTTTTTACTTTTATTTTGATGTGCTGATTACGAATATCCTAGTAAAAATGGGAGACAAGGTCATATTCAAGGTTGAAACTAAAGAAATCGTGTTATTTTGTGGTTTTCGGCATTTATCTTGAGGCCCGTACTAGTAGCCACTAACCAAACAAACGTAGTATACTTTTACAAACCTAAAATATGATATTTAGATCTTGGAGATACTACGATTAGATTATATATAATCATAAATATGATATTGTAAATACCTGTGTAAATCGCTATGCGTGACTCTAGGAGGCGCTTGCATCTCCGAATTTTCTAATGTACATTTATTGTTGGAAACATTTTTCGTAAGAGTAATAATTTTTAAGTAATATGCAAAGAAGCACAAAATAACACGATTTTTTACTTTTGACCTTGACCACGACCTGTAGCCGTTGGGCGTCAAAATACATGGATGAAGGTAGGTTAAAACAAATTTGAGGTATGGGCTTCAGATAAATCAAAATCCACAAAATAACACGTTTTTTTTTAAATTTTTTTACCTTGAAGATGACCTTGTCGGCAATTTTCATGATATTCGTAATGAGCGAATACATTGGAAATAATCCGTTTAAAATAAAATATGATGTATAGGCTTGTCGGAAGTTCACCTTTATATTTTTTCACAATTCGTCCCGATATATCAAAATTATTTTTTTTTGTTAACTTTAAGGGATAATAGTAGGCAGCATCAGCAAGTTTCTTTTTATGCAGTGCAATATCTAAGAGAGCAAAACCTGAAAGAAAATTTTGTTAGATTTCTAAAAAATGTGTAAAACATAATCGTCGGGAAACTCAAAAGCATAATTGTGAAATCCTTTTAATAACATTTTTCAAGTTCCACTGAATTGTTTAATGATAACATACACTGATGAAAGAAATTCTTCACAGTAAAGAAGACTTCTTTGAATTTGGCGAATTAAATCATTTATTTACTGTAAACAACATTTATTAATAGTTAAAATATGTTTGTTACTAAATAAAATAATTTCTTTATTATTAATAAATGCATTTTAACTGTTAATAAATCTTGTTTAAGGTTAAGAAATGGTTGACTTCGCTATATTTAAAGAAGCCTTGTTTACAGTAAATAAATTCTTTTATCTGTGTACGGTTCTTAGATTTATTTGAACTTAGAAGTTCTACTTATGTTTAGCAGAAAAATAGTAATTTTAACCAGAGTTTATTACTATTTTAACATAAAATGTCGGTTATATACATAAATTTCTGGTAAAATATTGCGTTTTTTTCGACATTAAATTCTCATACGAATTATCAAATAAAAGCGGTTCAAACTACCAGAAAAACATTAATAAGAAATTTCTGGTTATTTTAACCAGAAAACTAAGAAGGATCTGTTTAATAGCAGTTTCTGGTTAAAATAACCATTTTTCTGATTATTTTAACCATACTTTTTTTTAAATGTGTATGTTCAATAGCTTATAGTCTGTCATTAATATAAAGATATTATATAAATTCAGTTTATAACTTAAGTTGGACATAACATTAATCTCAGACATGTATACATAAAAAGGATTTTATGTACACCTCAATGACGAATGTTATTATAAAAGATTACAGGAACAAAGAAGAGTAAATTGAAATGCGAGAGGATGGATCGGAATAAAATAATTGCAATAATCAGTTTATAAAATAATCACCTTGGATATAAGCAAATTGAAGTTAATATTTATGTAATAGATTCTTGTTAATAAATACAGAGTAATACCTATGCTGCAGCACCTGCACGATTCATAAAATTTAATAATCACCTCTATTATTTCAGGGACCGAAAAGGATCAAATAGCGCGTTAACGGATACGTGACAAAGAGTACGCGTATCTGCTGTTACGCAGTTTGTTGAAACCAATATTATTGACGCAACGCATAGTTACAAATTTTAATGATGTTTTCAAACAGTTAAACTTTCTTTATTGCAGATTGCGTTCCAGTTAAACCACGGTTAACACATTTTAGACTTCTTTTTTGCAACATTTTCGACAATACCGAAAACCTGGATCATTTTCAGCATTTGTATTTTTGTTAATGCTGGTTTAAAGCATATGTGATTATTATGGATTTAAAATGTGTTTATTAAATATGCAATATATGAAGTAATTTCATGTTTATTATATTGTAATAAACAACGTTAGAATATTAATTAAGTTTTCTTCTATTCTATGGCAGAATTTCGTACTGATGTTGAATTTAGTGTTGATTCGGGAAGGAATAAAAAAATTGTACCAACCGTTTGCAACATTTGAATTGAAATAATTTTCAATGTTTCCGAGGGAACTAAAATAATGTAATTGACTACAATTAATTTCTTTACTGTTATTTTCCATATATTCTATCGACGAGACAATACTTGGTACGCAGTCTTGTAAACGCGTCGAGTAGATTTGAATCTGACTTGGGAACGGCAGCATAATAACCCAAACAGCAAAAAGACATCTCAAAGAGCAGTTTAAGAAGTTTGAAAAATTGTAAGATGTCTTAAGTACTTATGAGAAAGAGCTCTTAAAGTAATCTTTGAGAAGACTTATGCGTCCTCTCAAATATGAGGTTTGAGAAAAGAGGTCTTATTTGAGAGCTTTGACGTATAAAATAAATAATATAAATGAAAAGCAAATTTCTGAAAATTATAGATTGTACCTTAATTATTAGTAAATATAGTTTTTATCTGAGTTCCTTTTTAGCGTTTGTATCGTTATACAGGTGATTACATTCAGTAGAATGGGATCATACAATAATAGTACAAAATTGTGACAACACTTGCTAAATATCGTAAAAGCACTTATTTTGTCATTGTAGCTTATAATCTATCAGTCCGCATGTGGAATAAATATCGTGCGATCTTATTTTTGGATTTAATAGCCACCTAGTGTCTCCAGAAGAAACACAGATAGATTTAAGACCTCAAACATAAGACGTCTTCGAGATTACGATTTTAAGAAGTCCTAAGTAAGACATCTGTAAGAGCTCGTTTTATAGATTATCATAAATAAGACCTTTTCAGGAGGTCTTTTTGGAGATATCTTTGAACTGGGCTCTGGATGACCTCTTTAAGAGATATGTGCTGTATCGTATGGGAATTACGTAATTATTATTTTTCAAATATTAATTTTGAGCAGTAATGAAATGTGTAAACGTGCAAATTAAGGCATTGTAGTATATCATTGACATAGCATCCTAATTGGGGATGCCAGTCATTTCCTGGATCTGACTACAGAGTAGTCAGTTGTAAATCGTATCTAATGACAGAGTACTGACCGCAAGTATCCATTGGAAAAGTACAGGGAATATACTGGCACAATACTGGGGCGGTACAGACTTCCAGTATAGGCAAAATATTCAGTTTGGATGATTTGCCAAAAGTCGAAGTTACTGGCCCACTACTGGCAAGGTGCAAGCTTCAAGTGCTGGCAAATGATCATGTCCTGTACTATTTCGAGAGTCGGCATTGTAGCAGGCATATTACAGGTACAGTACCTTCCGCCAGTACTACCAAAAGATTATTCGTAGGATTGTCCCGAATGTACTAGAAAATTATAATTTTCACAGCACAGTACTTGGGCAGTACCAGAAAGAAATATTTCTAAGTCGTTACCTTTGTAGCTATTATCTATAAACATTTTATGCTGTTAAGTGCAGGAAAATTATGCACAAATATTTAAAAATATGTGAATTAAAAATATTTTTTATATAAGTAATAATTTCTTTCAAGTTATTTATTATATCCTTGTACGTATATATGCATAAATATTATATTTGTCTATATATGGATTTCATAATACAAGCTGATCTAATATATGGTATCTTGTTTCTCACAAACAACGTCCTTGCTCTTATTTTTCCTTATATGTTTAAATCAATTCTTGGAATTGGTTTTACGTTGAATATACCTACATAAATTAGATGGATTATTAAAAAATAAAAAATATTTATATGTTGCAAACATTTATTTTAATTTATACATTTTCTTTATTTCAATAAAATTATATAGATTTTTGGAGTATTGCATGGAAAGTGAATGTGAATATATGAGTTTCAATGCATTCTAATACACATTACTATTCTATCCATAATGTAATATAAATATAAATATTGAGTACACAATATTACATGAAACAAATCGTTAGTCTGAAATGTCGAAAGTAAAAATACAAGAACAGTTGAAAAAGGGTGGCCTAAAAAAGTACCGACGATAAAATTATAGAAAAAACAGAGAAAGAATGACTTATGGAAAACATTACCGAAAAAATGAAAAAAATGTCGGCATTATTAAAGTTAAATTAAATTTACTGCAATGGTGTAAAGTGACTTACCTCAAATAAGAATCCATCATCACATATGGAGGCATTTTTTTTAATTATACTAGGAGTAACATTCTCGGTTACACGTACCTCGCCTAAACTAAATTTTTTAACACTCCTGGCGTAGAAATCTATTTTGCGCCCTGACGTGAAATTTTCAGGCGCAAATTATAGAGCTCCACTCCTGCCGTATTAAGAAATATCGCATGCAACATGGGCGAAATATCGATCTATACGACAAGTACGAAGTTTGTCATACGAGCATAGAGAGGGCGACGATTGCCAATTACGCCCTTGTTACATAATATACTATTTTATCAATAGGAATCCTTTTTATATATTGTTAACAATATTTGTGTATTGTTTCTATCCGACTTAACTATGTACATTTTTCTGTAAATTCGAAAAACTAAAAAAGTATACTTAAGTAGTACTTGACAAATGTATTTAAAAAAAAAAGTACGTTTTCAACTCTCAAGGTTTCCAAATTAGAAACAATGAAACATACACAAGAAATGAATTCAATTCTTTATTTGCCATATAAATATTAAAATACTGACGAATACATCTCTATATAGAACAATTTCTTATAATAATAATAATATGATTTTCCATTTTGATTATGCACGATTTGGGAACTTGTGAGACACTTTTTTACAATATTACGTATCTTTTACATATATTTTACAATGTTTATGCGTTTCTTGAATATTCTATAAAATTCTATAGAATTTTAATTTATCAAATAAACCAACGATGAGAATCGGATTAACTGTACAGCTTTTTCTTAAAATTTGTCCATACAAATTTTCTCATGTTTCTTATATTTCATCTTAAATAAGAAATAATTACCAAAATAGCTAATATTTTTATTGTTTTACATAAATGTCCCACAAGTCCCAAAAAATGTTCGACAAAATCTAGTCCGTACAGCAATCATCGAATATCTCACATTATTTATTTACTTTCTTTTGTTTACTTTGTATTAGGGCAGTATATAATAAGAATATAAATTTTATATGTAATTGTTTTTAAATTTCGACGGTTGACAAATCTAAATGTAACATTTATTGATTACTTTTTATGATCAAAAAGTAGTTAATACTTACCGTTAGTGTCGAAATAGAGTGTAAAGCTTCCAGATATGCAGAAAGTTTTGGATTAAGATTTCATGTAAGATCTTGGATTATTTCAAGTTCAAAAAACAAAACCTGCCTTCTAGCTCCCCTATCTCCCCTAGATAACACTTGACATTAAAAAGAGCCTTTGAGTACCCGATAGGCACACATCAAACATAATTCTTTTCACAAAATGTGTTGTGGAAGCGAATGAAACTGGAAATCAAAGCAGCAGCAAGTGATCTGGAAGCCAGAGCACGTGCTTTTCTCCATATAGTCGTGATCCAAGATTGATGTCCTGCTGCCTTAGGCAAATTACCAGCGACAATATTCGTTTCTACTACGTTGTACAGTCAGCATTTTAAGTACGACTATTAGGACCATGAACCTGATTTCAAAGGAATCGGAATGGAAAAGGAAATGCCATGTTTATGTTGTCGTCTACTTTTGATTGAAATAACATATATATGTAAGAAATTATACTGAATTGAAAAATTATTACTTGAAAACATCAATTTCCGAAAATGCCAGCATTATCGATTATTTCAATAAGAAAAGCAAATATATAATTAATGGGGAATATATTTTCTTGTATAAAGGAAAATAGTTTCAAATGTGAATAAATACAATATGCATTTCTCCTTAATATTTGTTATACACCATACAATTTTCCCAATTCTAGTAAATCGTTTTTTACGAACAAACACCGAAATAGTACTGACCTGTAGTACTGTTCGCCGGAGTTCTCGAACATATTACAATAACTACAGCTAATATTATAAATAACATTATTAAATTCATTTATATAAGGTGCAATGATGCATATATTATTAGATGTGTCGTAATTTTTCAACAAAGAATTGATTGTAAGGTATTTTTAAATAGTGTTTTTACATCTTTCATTACCATCGTCATTAAACCTGTTAGTATTATCATTAACCATAATAATTGTTTTTTTTTATGTACTTTTCGATAAAGCATCCAGGCTACAGATTTTCATCCAAAATCCGTTTAACTGTCGAAATATTTTTTCGATGGAAATTAGTGTTCGGTAGTGTGACGGCCCTATTAACAAGTTTATAACCACTGTTTGTTTTTTATTTAACGAATAATTTGAAAAAAATTTAATATTGTACCACAAAATGTAGATGTCATATGGGGCATTCCACGCCAACTCACCCAATTTTAAAATCGATCATCACCAATTTTGTCCGTAATTTTTGTATAGATGCATTTCGGTGAAATAAGACTGGTCAAATTTTTTCAGATTTTTTAAATCACTCGTTAACGTGTGAGAATTTTTCAAAATTTTGAAATTTTAGAAAATTGAAATTTTTTAAATTTCCACAACTCAGTTGCTACTTATCGTACAGTAACGAATAAAAAATGAAATTGTTCGTCTTGAAATGTACTTTTCTATGGGTATAATGAAAATTTAAATGGAATTTATTGACATGTGTATTTTTACGTGTTAAGTAACAAATTCAAAATTTTTCCAAAATGGACATTTTTAATTTTTTTTAATTAAATTCACAAAAGAACTGCTGAAAATAACGAACAATTTGCGGGGTCCTACAAGATGGCAAGTTGTTTCGTTAATTTTTTACAGATTTTTACATTCTTTTATACAATTTAAATTTTTGCTCAAATCTCGAGATTTAGTTTATTGAATTCACAATTAACTGTTTTTCACTTTTTTTTTTGTGTTTTTGATTTTCCGTGATTCAATGCATACATTGAAAAAATTAGAAGTTTTTAAATTGATTATGCAAATTTCGTTAATATATTATTTGAAACAGCCCTTTCCTTTTGTTTTAAATAAATCTGTGTGTCAAGGGTTTAAGAATTATACATACATGTTTCTTTTTCGAACTCACGGCTCTTACTTGTTAGGTGAACATGTCGCTTATTTCCATGTCGCATACAAAATCATTGACATAAGCATTAAGGAATTTGTCATTACAATTATTGGCTGATGTCGTAAATTTTGCCTTCCGAATTTCTAGTATTATGATGACATTATATTTTCTCCGTACATTTTTCTCTGTATCATACTTTTATGTGTATCTTGTTCTTACGCAAAGGCTCTTAAATATATTAGGGCATCTTCTCACGATTACCGCTAGGTGTCGAATTACTCGCAATTAAAGCGTTCCCCAATTACATTAATATAGCCATCATTCGTGCAGGTTCTACATTACTGATTTCAGTCAAAATTTATTTCCCTGTTTTTTGTTCCCTATAAGAGTCATGTCCTTATATCATACATTCAGTGACAGATGTGTAAATCCTTTGCAAAAACCAAAACATGTTAAAAAAATTAATTGGAGACATTTATCGGCTGCGCAAATGTTACTATTTCCTGAATTGCCGACAAATGTAAAAATTTGTAGTACATGTAGAAATGAGATTCCGAAATTATCCTTACAGAAATCTGAAAATGAAGTCACAAATATAGCGGGAAATACATATGAAGAAGTAGATCATGAAACACACAAAATAATAGAAGAAATAGATCCTGAAATAGAGGAAACAACTCAAAAAGACTCCGAAACTGGCGACCCCAACTTTCAAACGGGGGAAAGAAATCAATGTTATGATAAAAATCATTTAGCGAGTCTCGAAGTCATGAATCAAATAAGATTTTTAAAATAGATTTCTAAAATAGATTTTCCAGAAAGACGGAAAATCCAAAATACACAAAAAAAAGTGAAAAACAGTGAATTGTGAATTCAATAAACTAAATTTCGAGATTTGAGCAAAAATTTAAATTGTATAAAAGAATGTAAAAATCTGTACAAAATTAACGAAACAACTTGCCATCTTGTACGACCCCACAAATTGTTCGTTATTTTCAGTAGTTTTTTTTGTGAATTTAATTAAAAAAAATTAAAAATGTCCATTTTGGAAAAATTTTGAATTTTTTACTTAACACGTAAAAATACACATGTCAATAAATTCCATTTAAATTTTCATTATACCCATAGAAAAGTACATTTCAAGACGAACAATTCCATTTTTTATTCGTTACTGTACGATAAGTAGCAACCGAGTTATGGAAATTTAAAAATTTTCAATTTTCTAAAATTTCAAAATTTTGAAAAATTCTCACACGTTAACGAGTGATTTTAAAAATCTGAAAAAATTTGACCAGTCTTATTTCAGCGAATTGCATCTATACAAAAATTACGGACAAAATTGGTGATGATCGATTTTAAAATTGGGTGAGTTGGCGTGGAATGCCCCATATACCTGTCAAAAATGCGTTTGTCATTTTGTTTAATAATTCTAAGATCTGAAAATTTTAGTTGGCTATTAAAGGGGTTCTAAAGTCCTCGGCCGATAGCGTAGGAATATTCACTGAAATCGTAAATAAAAAAATGACAAAAGTGTGACATGCAAAAAGGTAACATGCTGCATGTGATGGGGCTTTAGTGTCACATGAAACTCGGGCATTTTATACTCAATTTTTACTAATAAGGAATTTAAAAGTGTGAATTCATTAGTAATAACTATTCATTCATTAATCAACTTTAACTAAGTTGCAATTGGTAACATAACTAAATTAGTCGCTTTTTGCTCTTTATTAGTAAAAATCATTACCAATTCAATTAGTCACCTGTAATTTCCTTAATAAGTGCGCAAACTGCTTGAATAGTCTAGAAAAATTCTAACGTTGAAAAGCTAACCATCATAACTTAAAAGTATTTTTGTCTAAACTGGATATCATTTTTAATTCACTAGTCACAAGCAGTATCTTTACTTAATTAAACTATAAATACAAGTTAAAAACTACCACGATAAAGTTGTAACACAATGGTTTCCAATATACCTGGGAAACTCTTTCAATGGATAAAATCACGCGAGTTTAAAAATATAAAAATATCACAATTTCTGTGGTCAGAACATATACAATGGCTTGTTGACAATATTCAAGATATGTATAATACATTAAAATTTAAGATTGAAATGAAATTACAAAATATTATTTTACTTTCTCATGTTGGTATCAAGGAATGGAGGTTACGTAAGAGGTATGCCGTAATTACTCGGTACGTTCATTTTATGTGGTCGTTATATAATTTCATTCAGTTCAAACTACATATCACTCGGTATGATTGTAATAAAGCGAAGACATACAAGTGTTTTGTTTCAGTTTCGATTAACGTAATGGGTTTAATTTAAACTGTATTAGTAGTGGTGGGTTCAGCACTAGTAGCTTCATCAGGAATTGGACAAAATTTGTCACAAAAGGCACCTAAGTCCAGGATGTTTAACTTTTCAGGAGGACCATTACTGCATAGATGCTGACAGATCTTGGTAGGAATCTCGAAAAATCTTCGGGCATCGTTATCGTTAGGTATCTGTTGTTGTATCTGAAAGAAAAAAAGAGACGAAATATTACTTTCTTGACACTACTGTTAGTCAATATTGATTTAGTGCTGATTTACTCCGTCTGTTAGTACTGATTTAATAACGAATATAGTACTGGTTACCTGTATTGGGTTAGTGCTCTCAGTACTGGCAGCCAGTATTATATCAGTAATAATTTACTCCGTTAGATAATATTCATTTATTTGCGAATTCAGTACTGACTACCTGTACTGTGTCAGTACTTTGACGGTATTGTTGACAGTACTAATTTATTGTAGAAAACAGTACTGTGTGCCAGTACTGCATTAAGTATCTTGCCTGGATTTTACTCCACCCATTTCTACCTGGGCTATTTATCTAAAATAAGTAATGAGATTCTGACATTTTCTAGGCAATAACATGAAAACTGACTTACTTTCGTATTCTCTTAATATAACAAATCATGTTCTTACACTGTAAAAACAAATACTGAAGCTGATTACATCTTAAAATCAATCAATGTATCGGGCATAAGTCTGTCCTTGTTTAAGTAGTCTTATTTACATTACATCTCACCTTCAATTTTTTTACTTAATTTGAAATTTCAGTCCCATTTCTTGGTTTGATTTAAGTATTTCTTTTTGCACTGTAATTACCTGATCTGTCCAAGTAATAGATGTCATTAACAGTATAATTTTTTGGCCTTAAAAAGAAATATACACCACAAAAACAAAATTAAGCATAAGTGTACCTGGATAAGAGCAGTTATAGCATTTGCTACTAAGAGCAAAATCAAACATTGATATTTCATTTGTAGAATTTGTAGAATTTTCGTGGAGAAAAACGTGAATGAGGTTGGAAAGTACGAGGTGATGTTCGACACTTGCAGAAAGTATATAACAATTTCGTAAAGCCCAGTCGATGATATACGAACAGCATTGTAACTCACATTAAAATTCAGATGGCAGTAAAGATAGTTGTTTACTGTTACAGAGTTTGAAGATTTATTTCTTTAGAAAAGATGTGATAAGTTGGTCTTGACATGCTGACATGTAGACTATACTCAATAAATTCAATATTTTGTCATATTACGCAATTAAAATTATGAAATTAACAATATAATTCGAGTTTTCTGCAATAATATGGCGGGATTTTTTATTTTTATGTTTTTCGCGTTCAATCTTCGAATTTCCGAATATTTACTAAATGATTAGATTAGATTATACATTTTTCCTTATAATTATATTACATTATAATTAATATACGAATTAATTACGACATTCTCTCATAGAAACGGACTTTCTGCAAGAGAGATTTTTATTTGATAACTATATTAGACAAATTTAAAAAATAAGATTTTAATAGATAGAATTGCAGGTTTTTCAAAATTCGTAAAAAAATCATTGATTATCGCATTAAATTCGTGTATATCAGCTATTGCAAATACGTAATCATGTTAGGTAATAACGTACATAAGCAACATATGGCGTTCATGCCGAACAACTTTGTCCATAGATTAATAAAACATACTAACCAAGCACAACTTCGTTGGACGTCCGCATAAATAAATATGGACTTAAGGCCTATGTTTTATCATAGACGCCATTATTAATAACAATAGATTACGATATTTGGCTTCGTAGAACGGTTCACATTCAAAAAAAGGACATGACGTTCCCTAATATTTTTTTACGCTTACAAACCTGAGTCGACCAAGACATATTTCCTCCATGGCAAAACTTTGTCTATACTCTTTATCAACGCTCAACTAAGTGCAGGGTACGTTTGAAATTATGAAAATTCATTTAAATATTTTACAAACACGTGTTGTCTGTCACTCAAGTATTTGAGGAAAAATTAAGAAAAGTCTCTCTATACTGTCTAAAGAACACCAATATTCTTGTCATGAAAGGTGGTATCGTTTGAACATAAACATAACCTACCTTTTATTTCGTTTTTTTTTCTTATATATGCCTCTATTAAAGGCACACATCAACCAGCAGTTTACAATATTACGTTCCCAAGATATCAGATTTCTAATAGAACACGTAAATTCGACATTCTACTACGTATCAAACCTCAAATTTTAAGTCATGCATGCTCGGAAACTCTCACTTGTAATTAATAAACCAGTAACGGAAGACGCTACTCTATTTTCATAACCACATTTTCCACGCATTATAGCATGAAATTAGTACAAGCCATCTTCCGTCACTAATTCTAATCGGATATTAGTATGATATTTTTGACAATGATAGGAGGTCGTAAGTATTATATATTTTTTATTTTTTTCTTAAAAATAACAACTCTTTTCAGATAAATAATGAAATTATGGTTAAATCTTATTTTTTACAAACTGGTGAGTTTTGATTGTACTTAACCTTTTGTTGTATCAGTATTAAAAATGATGCATTCAATGGCATGCACTTTAAAAATTGATTGCATTTCTCTCGCTTTTGGCTAAATGAGACTTTTTTAAAATTGCAGGTCCATACCGGAGCGGATTAATTCATCGACTATATCTACAATTCAAACGTAAATATCACGAGGTCAGGTCGTGTTTGTGCAATTGATCGCAATAAAATAAATCCTGAAACTTTAGTACTCAACATCAATACTATCTTTGTTATAATAAAACACAAATGCGGGTCCCATACCATTTTTCAATATATAACTGTCAACGTGTTGATTACGTAATTTTAGAACTGTTGACATTTCAGATCGTATTTATTAACTGTATACATGTTTTTTTTATAGTACTTGTGTAAAATGCATCGATACAGCTTTTATGTCATTTTAATCGGGAATTTCATCATTGGTCTAGCTCAAGTAAATTTTAGTTAATTTCAATCAACGGAATATTTTCCCAATGTGTTACCTAGTCAAATTATCCAGAAATTATAACAAAAATCACTTAATATCTTTTTGTAGAATTCATATATGACGGGCATTATGTTTACTCAATTATTACAGTTGTTGCCATCATTCCAGTCATGCATGTATAACAAAAAATATTTACATAAACATAATAAACTTTATAAACATACATCACGGGACTCCCTCCCAATATTAGCTGAATAAGAGGACCTGGAATTAATCTGTTTTAATCTGCACATGGAATGAGAGAACGCGCATGTGTCGACCGGGTGTACAATAGAGCATTTCAAGTAGTGATGTCATACGGCAAGATGGCGGAATACTGGAGGACAAATACATACATTAATGTGAAAAGGTAGCGTATTTAAAAATATTATCGTGTGTCATTATCGTAACGTGCGGTTTTTGGGAAATTTGACAAGATAAAATCGTTTCATCTTCTTAAAACTATTTAAGAAAATAAAAATTTGCAGTTATTTCTTTTATGTCACAATTATTCTTTTATGTAACGCAGTTACAGGGGGCGGGGGGGGGGGGGTTGCGCCCATTGAATCCCTTATTAGCCCCTCCGCCATCCCCGCTGTAACGTATACCTTTTCTAAATTTAAAAGTCAATATTCCGACAACGCTATTCTTACGCAGTTATTTTAGAAGAAGCTGTTTTCCCAATATGATTACTGTATACATTTGTTCTCCAATGTTCCGCCAAATTGCCTCATGATGTCATAACGTGAAATGCTCTATACATAGCAGTCACCTGATGATCAAGTGACACTTAAAACATGCATGATATCGCTGATATTAAGATGGACCTCGCGGCTAATATTTAGAAGTGGGAAATATTGGAAAAACTAATATTATTACAATAACAACTACTTATACAAATTACATGATAGTATTCGATTTTATGCCCTTCGTTAACCCCTTCGCTGCGGATGACAAAGATCTTTGTCATTTAGGACTTTTCTCTGACTGCGGCAAAAACGCAAATCTTTGTCATGACATAAATTAGTCTAATGAAGTCAATAATATATCCAATTTGAAAACTTAAACATTTCTAGACAGCCTAAGGTATACCGAACAACATGCCGTTGTCCTTTTTCAAAAACATGTTGTCAAAAAAAAGATACAAACTCTTAAAATATGTTGTTTTTACGATTTTGTAAAAATCTTTGTCATGAGCTATGTCGCCGTATTAGGTCAATTTATGCATTAAAAATTAATGAAATCGTTTGAAACTTGCTACTCAGGGGGTTTCGAGGTCGCTGATTACAAATCTGATGATATATTTTGAAAATTCAAAATGGCGGATCCAATACCGCGAGTTAATATTAGCCTTCCCCGTTAGCTTCGATATACAATATGTACTTACACACTTACTACGAGGAGGTTGGACAAAGGTCTTCAAAGTGCAATTTTTTTCTGTTTTTATATATTTTTGTTTAAAATTGTTTTTATATTAAAAACTGTAACATATTAAACTCTAGAAATCAGTGTTTTTTCCCACATGTAACACGATAATTCAGGAGGACATAACAAAATTTTGAAATTTACACGGAATAATCTGGATAGATAATAAACTCTGTAAAATATCTACAAAAACTAAAAATATAGATTTGTAGCTGCAGAATCGAAGAAGTTTTTGATAAAAATAGAAAATTCGGTATAAATATTCTATAAATAATCACGAGAGTGTTTCTATTGCCAACCAACCACGAGCAGCATTATTTACATATGAATAACAAATTGCCGTAATATTGTAATGCCAAAACTGATATAAGATTCGTAATCAGTTCGAATTTTTATTATGACATCCGCCATATTGAATCCGCCATTTTGAATTTTCTAAAAATGTAACTTCAGATTCGTAATCAGCGTCCCAAGAAACCCCTATACACCAAGTTACAGTAAAATCTAACCAAATTTTTTTCCCGCATTTTGGGCACTTTTCGTGAAATTCTCGCCGCAGCGAAGGGGTTAATGAAAATTAATTTTTGTAATGGTGCAAACTATGGTTTGAATTCATTTCTCACACAGAAAATATTGTATCCGATAATATACCGATGTTACCCGATAACATATTTTTTTTTTTTATATTATTTTACGTCGACTTTTCTGAACCCATATGGGACTAAATCGCGACGGGACCTACAGTTTATGAAGGTGGAATCCGAACCACCCGAACATATTAATGGTACTGGATTTCATCAGATGTTATCCGATACCATCAGTATGGTATCTAGTAACATATATTTCTCGCCGTGTGGCGTTCAATTTTCAAAAATAGTTTTTTAAATTTCAGGGTCAAAGCAACATTCCGCGTGACGATTTTAAAGCTAAACTGTTCCTCATTCCATTCAAGCCCTGTCAAGTTTTATGCAAACAAGCATTCTCAAGAATGGTAGTCATCTTCGATTTTGCGGCTTTTTGCGAAAAATTGTGTCCAATAAGCTCTGATGACTCTAATGATTCTGAATCATCACTACCACCATCGTAGTACATGTTCAACAATGCTGGAGTTTTAAATGAATTATAAATTATTTGAATTTTCTCGTTAAATAAAATTTACGAACGAGTAGTAAAATTTGAAATATAATTTCGTGAATGTTCCGATGTCCTGTAGTAGAGTTATTTTTTATAAGAGGAATCCATTTATAAACAGCACTTTTTAGGTTTGGATATCAAAATCTTGAAGTGATAGAACAATTCTGCGTCCAAATTTGGATTCAGGGGGACAAAAATCTTCGGAAAAGTATAGTCAGATTCCTAGATATAATTATTTTTGGCCTGTGTTATGCATAATCCAACAACAATACATTATAATACCGGGTGTCCAAAAGGTATCAACACGTGTATAAGTTTCTGTATAAAATATTTTTTACCCAGGTTAAGGTAATTTCCATAGTAACTTTTGGCGCTGGATCTAATAGTGACCTTGGTTTTGACCTTGATTGACGATAATCTTCAAGCTTATTTCAAGGGCACCTTCGTTTTTTTTAATGGCAAGACCCTTTTTTGACCTCGGCAATCGCAAAAGCGGAAAATTTTACATCAAATTTTCCTTGTGAAAAAATTGCCTGCACGACCTTGGAAAGGTAAAAAATGAAGGTTAAATGTCTAAAAAACGATCTAACGTACTTTTTCTAAAATAGCGTGTTTTTCAGGGTAACATAATATTACTTCAAGTGTTGATCACATTGACTGGTTGAACTTGATGTCAATTTTCAAGGTTGTTTGAAATTCATAACGCATTTCTTAATTGGTGAACCCCATTTTTTACTACAAACCCTGCTTTTTGACATCGGGCTCTTAAATACTGGCACTTTTTTGTATGAGAATAGGGATTTTTTACTTTCTCGACCTGATCTTTCGAAGGTCATATCAAGTTCAAAAGCACCTTCATCTTACTATTAATGTTACCCGGAAACAACTACGTGGACGCAGTAGGGTAGATGTACCAATTACTAGGGGCCAGCTAACCTATTACTGCGGCTTGTGTGTTTCTATTACTGCGGTCAAAACCTCATAAGAAATACATGTATCCGCAGTAATAGGGACAGAACGCAGTAATAGGTCAGATGGCCCCCAGTAATTGGTACATCTACCCTAAGTGCTGTTCCCTTTGGGGTGCTTAATTATTGTGAGTCCCCTTGCCTCTGACGACAGGGTCATCAAAGACCGCATCTTTTTACTTTATTTATTACAATATCTTTACTTTTGGTTTTGCAGTAAAAAATGGGTTTCACCCATAAAAAATGCGTTAAGACCTTCGAACAACCTTGAAAACGGACATCAATTTGAGCCAGTCAATGTGTCACTGGAAATTTAAAAAAGTTTAAATAAATTAAAAGAAATATAACCTCCCTGAAATTTAAAATTTCCACCAGCGTAACTTTTAATTACAACTATCGCGTCCACGAATATAATACACTTTTAATAATTTTAAACGCGATATCCAATGGAAAAGTTGAATACAATAAATTACTAGGAAAACACGTGATTTTATTCATTTGTACGAAAATTATAAATAAGTTGAAATTTAAAACATTTTTCGACTGCATGATTGACAAGAGTGACCTCGAAAGAAGTAGAATACGTTTCTTTAATTTTTTTTAAACTTTGGTTTTATTACGAAATTCTTTATTAGATCCAGGAAATGTCCTTTTTGAAGTTAATCGGTTAAACAATAGTTTAATAAACACATTATCAAGATAAGTTTAATCCCTAAATATACCTAAACCATTTTTAAAACAAACTTACTTATAATAAACAATTATTAAACATGATTGACTGGATTGGGTTTTGTTTACTTACAATCAAATTAATTTTGTAATAGAAATAAATAAATAAAATATTAATAATTCTAAAATAAATAAATACGACGTTAAGCGTTAAAATTAAATAAAGTATACACTAATTCGTATTCCTTAAGACTAGACTGATAATCCGAATGGATACGATCACAATATGAATATCTTGGACTTTTAAAACTGTTACAGCACACATGCAGGTTTACAAAATTAAAGTACATCATATGGAATGTGGGCTCTCATTTATACTTCTTTATACGGGTGTATAGACAAGTTACTAAGCGAAACTCAAAACAAGCGATAATTTTCCGGAAACAAAGCATATTAATATGCCACATCAATCATTCTGCATACAATGCTTAATTTTGACCAACATTCGAGGCTTCCGTTATCATTATCACTGTTTCTACGTTCATTCTCACGTTTAGCATACCAAGATCTTTGGTACAAAGTTTTATACAACAAAAAGTAGCATGTCATTTTTTACTGTAAAAATTTTTGCAGTAAAAAATGGGTTTCACCCATAAAAAATGCGTTAAGACCTTCGAACAACCTTGAAAACGGACATCAATTTGAGCCAGTCAATGTGTCACTGGAAATTTAAAAAAGTTTAAATAAATTAAAAGAAATATAACCTCCCTGAAATTTAAAATTTCCACCAGCGTAACTTTTAATTACAACTATCGCGTCCACGAATATAATACACTTTTAATAATTTTAAACGCGATATCCAATGGAAAAGTTGAATACAATAAATTACTAGGAAAACACGTGATTTTATTCATTTGTACGAAAATTATAAATAAGTTGAAATTTAAAACATTTTTCGACTGCATGATTGACAAGAGTGACCTCGAAAGAAGTAGAATACGTTTCTTTAATTTTTTTTAAACTTTGGTTTTATTACGAAATTCTTTATTAGATCCAGGAAATGTCCTTTTTGAAGTTAATCGGTTAAACAATAGTTTAATAAACACATTATCAAGATAAGTTTAATCCCTAAATATACCTAAACCATTTTTAAAACAAACTTACTTATAATAAACAATTATTAAACATGATTGACTGGATTGGGTTTTGTTTACTTACAATCAAATTAATTTTGTAATAGAAATAAATAAATAAAATATTAATAATTCTAAAATAAATAAATACGACGTTAAGCGTTAAAATTAAATAAAGTATACACTAATTCGTATTCCTTAAGACTAGACTGATAATCCGAATGGATACGATCACAATATGAATATCTTGGACTTTTAAAACTGTTACAGCACACATGCAGGTTTACAAAATTAAAGTACATCATATGGAATGTGGGCTCTCATTTATACTTCTTTATACGGGTGTATAGACAAGTTACTAAGCGAAACTCAAAACAAGCGATAATTTTCCGGAAACAAAGCATATTAATATGCCACATCAATCATTCTGCATACAATGCTTAATTTTGACCAACATTCGAGGCTTCCGTTATCATTATCACTGTTTCTACGTTCATTCTCACGTTTAGCATACCAAGATCTTTGGTACAAAGTTTTATACAACAAAAAGTAGCATGTCATTTTTTACTGTATTTTTTACGTTTCTTTCATTCGCACAATTCTCTCGTCAATGGTCTATGAAAGACGAAAATTATTCTGCATTTTTTTACAAAGATATTCATTGTAGGTCAGTAAACAGGATGTGTTCGATAAACCTGGAATACGATTTTAACATGAAGTCACCGTTGATTCTTAAACCAGACTCAACAGAATTTATCTATCCTGATGTTTACAATCCAGAAC
Source organism: Trichopria drosophilae (assembly GCA_030407085.1). Taxonomy (NCBI): domain Eukaryota; kingdom Metazoa; phylum Arthropoda; class Insecta; order Hymenoptera; family Diapriidae; genus Trichopria; species Trichopria drosophilae. The sequence continues at coordinate 40,255,061 of CM059587.1, read as the reverse complement.
AAATCGACATATTGCAACGTTGCCATATCAGCGTGGCTTGTCCAGATTCTTCAATTATTATTTATTCCATGGGTGGTGAAATGGTATGATCTTATGAAAATAAATACTTTCATTTCAATAATTTTGAATGATTTAATAATATAACAGTAAGAAACTATAATGTTTATCACTTTTTCAGCATTAATTATGAGATAAAGTAAAAATTTTGATTATATATTACTGCGCAAGGTGGAGCTTAGGTCCAAAAAGAACATCGTGCAAAGATTAATACACTTTTTCATCCTAGTGACAATTTTATTATAGAGAAGTTGCGAGTTCAGTCCTATATAATTTCTAATATTAACTTCAACAAAGTAAAGAGTGATCCAAAATTCTTGTGAGATTATTATAAAAATATATTTTAATTTTTTTTTATTCATTTTCAAATATTAAAAATACTACCCAAAATTAATTTTCGCATTACATCCACCGATATTATCTACATGAAAATTAATATTCTTCTACCATATTTGTCTTTGCTTTTCTGTGGATAGACGAGGTTCTGACCATGAAAGAACCAAATAAAAAATAAAAATATTTTCTCGACTATTTTCTTCGCGATTTTTCATTTTTAATCTAAATCGTATATAGCTGCTTATTTATATATAGGAATACACTCAAGATCGGCTCATTGCTTGGCTTATATGTATAATGCTTTCGTGTGACAACCAATATGGTCACATAAAATATATATTATAAGAATGATCTATGACAAAAAAAACATATTAGCTGAAATCGTAAATTGATATTGGTTTACGCATGACAAAATGTTTGGCACCCATTTTTTTATTGTACCGTCTTTTTAAGTACATTTTAGCAAATGAATACTGAAACATAAGTATACAAAATGCGACGAATTATTTTTATATTGTTTAAAAAGTTATTTTCGTTTGGGATGGAACCAGGATCGTTGCTGGTTGTGCTATTCTAAAATGTAATAAAATCCGGTTCTTGCCAATACCGTTTTGGAACTTTTTTGATAAAAATTCTTAATAGAATGGTCGTTATAAAGAGTATTGTGCCAAATAAAATTACATTAGCATTTGTTGATTCAATTAAATATTTAGAACGACTTAGTCCTGAAGATTAACACTGAATGTTCCAGACAATAATGAAGTTGGGACGCTCGACTAATACTTGTATGATCAAAGTAATTGTATTTGTAAATAAAATCAAAAGTTAAATAAAATCATTTCTTGTTTATATCTCAGATTGAAAACCCTAACTTATTCGTTTCTTCCGCGCTGATTCCATTTTATGAGATTGATTGATGTCATTGCAAGGAACTCGTTTTAAAAACAAAGAGAAGCTTTTAAAAGGAATTAAGAACCGAAAAGAATATTCTCCTATTCAATCGTTCGATATAGAGACAGTATATACAGATGTATGACGTTTCTACTGGATTTGAATCACTGAGTAGGAAAGTTAGTTTAAACTTGATTGTTACGGTCAACGTTGTACTTAATACAGTAGTAACAGAGTCCCGGTATATTTCCGTCACGCTATATTTACATCTCTGCATATTTGCCCGGTTCCGTTTCGTTATATTCGCGTGCTGCTGGGTCGGTCTATTTTCCCCCACCTTGCGGGCTGGGGCGTCAGGAAAGGCCTTCTGTAACGTCACAATCGTAACGTGACAGAGGAGAGTGGGAGAAACGGGGCGCTCTTTTGGTAAATATAACGAAACGGGAGGCGAAAACGAGGAACCGAGTGGGTATAAATATGCAGAGACTATACTGTACCAACATCCGATAACGTTCGACATCATCTACCATTAATTCTTTAGTTAAACTCATTATGTCTTCTTGCCAAATGGTGTGTTTTAAATAACCTAATTGTTCAGTCAGAATAATTACAACATGTGTACCTTCATATTTGTTTTTACTATGTAAACTTTTCTTTTAGTCTCTCGGAATCGAGTACACAATAGTCACCTGCATATGCAACCAGTACTTTTATGTTCCTGGAATTAAGTACGCGGTACTTTTTCAAAATATAGGTTGCGCAAAGACTCCAAAAGCGACAGAAAAGTTAATTTCCGACAATCGCAATACTACAAATGACACTATCGCACATATTGGTTTCGAACTATCAAATTCCAAGTTCATTACGACAATCAAATTACGTCATAACACTCAAGTGGGTGTTACACTTTGGGCTTCTAGTGTAATTCATCCAGTTACCCAATGCAAACAAAGTTCCACAGGAAGACCAAAATTTAGAAAAGGAAAATTCTTTAAGGGCATTCCGATTTCAAAAGTTTACACTATTTCACAACAAAGGAAAACATTTATGACAATTTTTCAAGATTCAAAAATTGTCGACCGGTATTTGTCAACGAAAGGTATGTGAAATTTAACTGTGAAATTGCATTCAACAAAAAATACAAATCAAATATTAAAATACTGTTATGATAAAGTCCATACAAAGCAAAGTAAATACACCGCAAATCAACAAATAATAGAGGAATATTTTAATGATTACAATAGATATCTAATGTATTTTAAGAAACATGCAATCAAGTGAACATAGGAGTATACTCAAATCTAAATTTGCCTGGAATATGTGTTTACAAAACGTACCAAAATTTGTTAATGAAATTTCTGTCGATTTAGCAGTTTCGAAAATAATGTACATTTTTATAACTAATAGTTGTAGCTTTTACCAAAAAAAAAGTGGAAATCGTTTTCGTATTATAGAATTTTAATGATTTCTCTATTTATGTAGAGATTATATAATTTATACAAGGACGATCAGTAAAGCTGTTCTAAAAATCGAATAAACCAGATCTATATTTACCGACATTTCATAAAATTTCGGGGATCACATTATTCTTATAGAGATCACAAAAGAACCTATACAAAAATGTATGTTGGTGAACTTGTACGTATTAGTTGTAGGTTTTTGCTCAATTTAGGTAAGATTGTGGTATTGTGACGTTTATCTATATCTATAAAACATTTCGTAAAATAAAACTATCAAAAACACGTAAAAAAAAGTCTCTACGGGCAGCATATACATCATATCTCTATTTTTCTTATAAATTCTTATTTACCCATTTTTCGGGTTTGTACAATTATTTGGTCGTTTAGTTTCCGGGGTAGGGATAATGAATACAAAAAGTGAATAGTAAACGATTGTATACAATTGTATTGAGTTGTGAACAAAAATTAAAAAAGGGCATGATCTGTTTTAGTTTTCCCAGGTAGAAATTTGTAAGAAAAATTGTACTGACCCAATACTGATCGCCGGAGTTTCAGTACTGCCTGCTAATACCAGACTATTATTTAACTGTAGTCGCGGAGTATGAAATCAGTTCTGCCTTCTACTAGTGATATGTACATAAGCAAATTTAAAACTCAATTCAAATCTGTTCGTTTTAGATCGAAGTAATTTCTCTGAATGCGACAACAGCCAAATACACAAAAAAATAAACAATAAAATAATAATGAAAATTGCACTTTTTAATGCAGAGACAGTAGATCCAGAATACTATTAATAACTAACTAAGCAAATTTTATCATAGGTCAAAAATATTTTGCCAGAAGCCACATGGTCGCACATTCTGATCAATTCTACAGACATCAGCAAAGCAGTACTTACTTTTATTCCAACGCCTCTCCGATGTGGCAATTGATTAACAACGGAAATTGGAAAGTAATAGAGAATATCGTGAGGAAATTCGCTATTGAAAATAAAGTTGACCTGGAAGTTTGGACTGGAAATATAGGAATTCTTAAATTGAAGAATAGAAAAGGAAATCCAAAAGCAATTTATTTATATAAAGATTCAACAGAGGCTATACCGGCACCACTAGTAATGTTCAAATTTATTTACAACAGAATGCGGAATCAGGGATTAGTTTTCATTACAGTTAATAATCCGTATTTACGAACTCTAACGAAGAGCTATCAGATTTGTAGATTTTATTCCAAATGTCAGAAAATGTTTCCCCGATTTCAAAATTGGACGGTGGGATATACGTATTGTTGTACCGTCCCAAATTTCTTTAAAAATAGAGTTGTTTCAAAATTTGGCCTACCATCTTTCCCAAATGCCAGGCCGTTATTCTAAACTATTATAATTTTTTATTAAAAAAGCTTACTCATAAATTCTCTCGACTCGGTAGTTCCTGTGCATGTAATTTTATGTTCATTAAGTACATAACAATTTCTAATTATCCTGGAAAGGTATTTTAAACTGTAATAGTATAGAAATACTACAAATGCATCTGTAGATTTTTTAATTTTTAATGTAACATTATAGTAATTATGACTTATTTCAGATCAGCCTGTTGATGTCAGAACATTTATTTCAATTTAATGTTACTAGTATTTTAGTAGTCCGTTGGTTATCAATAAAGTTATTATTTAGAATATTAAATGATAATGGGTTGTAAAAAAATGCTAAGCATCCTGTACGCGTGCCATATGCGTCATTTTTATTACGATGTAAAATCTATAACAGAAGCTATAAAGTTTTAATATTTATAATACTTTTTATTCTTCATCTGTTTTCATGCAATATCCATGAGCACGTTCATATGATTCTACTCATACATCTGGTAACATCTAAAACACAATTGTTATACATGAATTAATTATATAAAATAAATAACATTTCTTCTCTGATTTAATCGACATTAAAATATACGCCCTCTTATATATTGCCGTTTTGACAAAAATTGTATCAAATGTTTCCTATTTGCGGATTAATAAAGAATGTAGCAACATTGATCAACACCCTGGCGTTCAAAGGTTAATATTTCGTTGAGTGAAGTATTCATTAACGAGACATTGACCCTTTGTGTCAGTATGCGTTTGCCTGAAACTTGCTTAAACAATGATCAATTTACATGTACTTTCTCGACGTGTATAAATCCACAATCGCCAATCCATTTTTGGTACAACCATGAGGCTAAGTGTTCAATGAAAATTGGTTCATTTTAATAATATTTAAGGCTTTTACATTAATTAAAATTACACGCAGGATTGCAAAACAAATAGTCTATACTGAAAAATGAACATCCTGATTTTGCGGAAATTATGCAAATCGGTAATATATGACTACTAGCTATATTTTCTATGAACTATTTTCTCAAATTAAGTATATATCTCAAAATGGCGATGTATTTTTTAAACGGAGGGAAATATACACTTATCGTAATTGTCAATGTAGTCATAATAATTCATAAATTTAATCGCACGCATCATTAATCATATTTTATATTTCATGAAATATTTTCTCGACTTGAGCAAGTAGTACACTTTTATTTTCTGCAATTAATTTTTCAATGCAAATCAAATAGAAGTTGAAATAAAAAATAATTATTTGAAGCAATGGAAAAATGTAATAAATTAATTAACTTCCTCTTTCGTCGCCCCTACTGTTCCTCGACGCGTCTCAGCTGTAACAGATGTGGACTCATTTCCTAAAATCGAAAATATGCTTCATTTGAAAAATAAAACAAATCCTATAAAGAATCACAGTAATTTCTCAAGAAGTAATAGAGAATTTTCTCGGTCAGTTCTTGATGTTCTTGAAGTTTTTTGCTATTGAACACGACGTCCTTCAAAGTGGTTTAAGATGCTTGAATTATCGTTAATGAGTCCGCATTTTCAGAAACCGTCTCCTCCATTTTTAATTTGCAGTTTTACATATAGATTACTGCCTTATCAACTAAGTACAGTAGTCCCCCCTTAAGTCAGCTTCCCTTAAGCCATATACCCCCCTAACGCATTTCCTTTCTTCTAAGTCGTATTTTTCCCTGAAGGATTCTCCCCCCAATTGAAAGGCTTGTACATAACTTGTATGTGTGTGTCCATGTGTCCATGTGACAAGTAGAAAGTCAAGTGGTGGGAGGTGAAATATTACTTAAGTGAAAGCGCCGGAATATAAGGGATAGCGCCGTCAGAGTCGTTGATTGCGAATCGGCAGTTAGTTTTTCAAAATTCAAAATGGCAGGTCCAATATAACGGATGACTTTTGAAAAATTTAATCAATTCGCTTGAAACTCGTCAGCTTAAGGTTTTTGTAGTCGATGAAGTTGAATCTAACGTTGAATTCATAATGAAAAGGCACTAAGCTTTCTTTGTCGCTACATTAAATCTGTTTTGACTCTGCATAGGAAACAAAAGACAATCTAAAAACAATCAAAGTTTTAATGTATCGTTTAAGACATCTTATTTGAATCGTGGGATTGCGAAAGTGATAAAATAAATGTATCTTTCGTGTTGAACATCTCGAATTTATAAACGATTTCAGCCTATATTCAAAAACCCTAAAAACAAAAAACTATCAGCAGATCAGCATTTCATTGATTTCCATTCCATTGTACATCTTATTTGAATCGTTTGCTTGCGAATGTGATAAAATAAAAGTATCTTACCTTGGTTGGAGTATTGCATCTTGCCTTTGTTGGTTTGATTTTTACAACTTGCTATTGTTGGTTGGATTATACTATCGTGCCTCTGCCAGTAGGATTATTACATCTTGCCTTTGTTGGTTGGATTTTACGATGGATTATTACATCTTGCCTTTGTTTGTTGGATGATACTATCTTACCTTTGCCGGTCGGATTATTACATCTTGCCTTTTTTGGTTAGATTTTACGATCATACCTTTGCCGGTCGGATTATTACAGCCTCGCCTTTGTTGGTTGAATTTTACGATATGACATTTGCCGGTCGGATTATTACATCTTGCCTTTGTTGGTTGGATTTTACGATCTTACCTTTGCGGTTTGGATTATTACATCTTGCCTTTGTTGGTTGGGTTTGAAGATCTTGTCTTTGTTGGTTGAATTATACGATCTTACCTTTGCCGGTTGGATTATTGCATCTTGCCTTGGTTGGAGTATTGCATCTTGCCTTTGTTAAACTTTAATGTGTTTCAAGCGAATTGCATTTGATTTTTTAAAAGTCGTCCGCCATTTTGGATTTGACATTTTTAATTTTTAAAATATGATTTCAGATTCTTAATCAGCAGCCAAAAATCGGTAAAGAACCATATCATCTTATTTTTTTTTTACATTATTATTCGAGTATAAATGTGAAATTGATGTACATTTTTTAATGGACATGGTCAACTTTGACCTCTCATATTTCCGAAACGGGGAATATGCTCACTTTGAAATTTTGCAGGGATTATTGGGCCATCTTATGTAACCAATTGGCATAAAAAAAGTTTGAATATTCGAGGTACGAAAAAGGGGCATTTTTGGGATGGGGCTTACAGAGTTTCTGCCAGGACCGATATTGCAGTAGGACTGTCTCTGACTGAATCTCGCCTTGCATACGGACTTTGTGTTAAAGGGTGGGAAAATTCCAAGTGCTTTATCCTTGTTCTTTATATTTTTGATGAACTGTTAATTTGTAAACATTTTGCTAACTTGAGGCTCATCCAAGATTCTTTCCTTCATTTTAACGCAAGTTACATCTAATTCTGTAAACATTTTTTCCATGTCTTTACATGAAGGACCTTATTTGCAGAGAGCATTTGTTTTATGAATCCAGGTTTGATATGCAGAGGAGGTAGCAGAATTTATCGTCGACTCGTGGATATACATGATTACGTTTAACATTTCTCGAATCGTGGATGAATGATGATCTGGCTGGTCAAGCTTTGCTGTTATAATAATTCGCTCTATACCGACTATTAAACATACATAGATAGCATGGGTACTTGGTGGATCCCCATTATTGCCCGACCGTCTATGTTATGGCACGAATCGAGTATCTGCTGGGTTGTCGAGCTAGAACTTAAAAAAGAGCAATACATTTGAAAATTGAAGGAAGGCTACTTGGGTTGGCCTCATTTTAATGAATACTATATTTCTTTATTCATATTAAAAACATTTACCTGAATAAGTTAGGAAGCTCAAGATCATATCCTCGGAGGGAAATAATTTGGACTATTAAATATCCTATGCATTCAACTGCTAAATTCAGAGGTTCCTTCTCTTATCAAGTCGCTTCGTTATTTAATAGTTTGCCATTGGATCTTAAATCTTCTTCAAGGAAATACTATTCATTTGCTTTAAAATTGAGAAGATACTTCATGAATTTGCAGAATCAGTAATTCTTGTAGTTCAAGATTCTTCTATCTATGTTACCATTTGCCGCCATTTTACTATGCGTTCTATGTTTTATTTTTTTATTTTTTCTTATAATATAATTATATAAAGCGCCTCTTTTTATTGTGTAATATTCGTTTCTGTTTCTGTAACTTGACATTCTACTGTGTGCTATTATTGTAATCATCGTTATGGAGCATTACTGCGTATGTGTTCTTGCGTTTTAAAATAAAGTATCTGTCTGTAATGTGTACTGTAGGTTAGTCTGTAAAGCAGCTTGCGCTGAGCCTCGCCTTTTGTATATTCTTATGTGCGTCGTACAATAAAGACATTATTATTATTATTATTATCCTTATTATAATTTCTATGTTTTGAAATACGAATAAAAACTCAATAAATCAATAAATATTTTATATAAGAAGAGTATAAAAAACTTCTTGTTCTGATTCCTATATTTGCACTATAGGAACAATTTAATTTATCATTGTATAAAAATAATATATGTCTAATTACGTGAAAAAAAACTTGCAAGTAATATGATATCGGTTGGTTGTAAACCCGCAAAACTCTGGATATATTTGTATGAATCCGGAGTACGCACTGAAAATATATTATAAGTAAAAGAATTGTTGTTTCTACCTAACTTTCAGGAATTTGCGATTATTTGTTCGCTCCACTGTTAGCTAAGTTAACATATATATATATATATATATATATATATATATATATATATATATATATATATGTCATATTTGCGAGACGGAACTAAGGGTACGTTACTCGAACGCAATAAACAGGAAACGTTTCGCGCACATAAAATTAAATTATCCATTTTCAGATAACAGCTAGCCAGAAATTTTAAGTTTCTTCAGTAGTATTTCTGCAGAGAAATCGGCAAAGTGGTCCTATAGTATATAATATATTATGAATTGTTAATCTCTAAGTTAAAGTGATATTACATTTTATTCGATTTACTGATATTTAAATTTGAGTGTGTCGACGTCGGCATATATTTCGTTGGCATTAAGGATATTTAAACGTATTTTTTGATGTGAATTAGTTCCTAATATCAATTGTCCCTAGGAAAAATTGTTGGGATTTAGTTACTACATTTGTTATTAATACGTAAATTAATAAACTTTTCAAAATAAGCAGCACAATAGCATACAGGATGTCCAATAAGTGATTAGCAAAATTTTATATTTAGATTCCGTGTTATATTTACAACAAAAAAGTCTTCGAAGAAACAATCTGAGCCCTAGAATTTGAATGGGCCACTGAATTTATGTAAAAAATTACATTATTTTAAAGTTATTTGTAGTCAGTACTTATTTGAACGGTTAGTTGAAATCCAACGTGTTGGCCCTGTGAGGAATATTTCTCGAGTTATGTTCACAGAAATAAGAACATACTAACGAAATATCACACCGGTACGATTTGTAAAGTTTGAAAGGATCAAGAATTAGACTCCAGAAAGAGCCTACTAGGGGTATGGAATTATCAATGAAAGCTAACCGTGATTATAACATCCATTTTTCGACAATTTTCTGACATTAAAGGAGTCGCCATGGGCTCACCTTATATAAAAATTTAACATATAATGGGTCAATTTCTTCGTACATTTTAGCTGTTCAACTTCTTTCTAATGTGATATCTTGCTAACGGTATAAAATTTTATTAAAAATGTGTACTTTATGTAATTATTAGTATAGAAATATTTATCGTATTTCAAAATGTCATAAAGGTGAAGTTTAAAGCTTCAAAATAAGTAGTCACTTACGGTAATAGACTTTTTTACCGAAAATAACAATTGGAATCTAAATTGTTTTGGACATACACTGGAGGAAACTTGGTATTGAGCTGGCGTATATCATTGCCTGATCGCAGTTGTACAGTCGAAGTGTGAAAAGTGTATAATAGTCAGAAGTAATCAGCGGATTAAATATAGAATAAAATGCCATAAATATAACATAATCACTTTTCGTCCCGTTTTTAAGTTTCTAAATACAAATTTTCTTTGAGGAGTTGTATTTTGGTATAACATATACCTGACAAATAAAACAGAATGAAACATATACATAATAAGTAATATGGGATAGCGGTTGATGGGACAGTTCAATTTTCAGCTGCTTTAACATGCGCATTCTCAGTAACAACTGTATAGGATATTGAGCTTTTAACCATTAATAAAAACTGATACACTCCCGCCGTCAATGGTCTAGTGCAATGAGACACACATGAATATTTGTAATTATTTTTTGGCACGTCTTTCAAGTCAAGTGGTTAATATATTTCGTTTCTATAATAAATATCGACGCATTTGAACCTCGGAGAAGGTATGTATATGACTATTGCGCTCATTTCATACTCAGGTTACGCATATGTCGATGTCCCCCCATACCACCCACCACCCGTAAACAGAATCATATATGAACAGAGTCATGTATGAATTTTAATTACATTAACGTTCTCGGTTCATTTGCAGACAAAAATAATATATCATCATAAATAACACCCAATTTTGTTCTTCACGAAAGTGGTAAGGAAGGCCATGAGTGCCATGAGAGCTCTTAAGGGTGTTACAAACTAATCCCCCGATAAGGTACGAATTTGTACTAAAAATCGTAAATTAAAAATGCCTGAATCTATTTTTCACAATTCGAGCTACGTATATATATGTATATCGAATCCATCAAAAAGCTTCGTCTTGTTGAGTTGAGTAAATGTCGGTGGGCGGACCATCTTCTAAATTTTCGATCGGTCGAGTAATGATCCAATAATCGTTTCTTTCAATATTCTCGCGTACCCCGAACCACTAGATACGGTGATGATACTCTGAGAGATATGAGTTTGTTTTGCGCAATCTTACAGGTAGTTCTAGGAAATTCTAATTTTCCATTATAATGGATCAAGTGTCTTGGATGTGTCTATTTGTCTCAATAGGCAAACTTGTGCGACACGTCTGCGGGAACACTTGAAAGACACTTATTTGACTTTCTTTTACTTGGATATATGTTCTCAGCACAAGCAACAATAAACAGCAACTTAAATGGTGGAACATCAAGAAAAATGGTAAATAATGTCTTAGTTTATACAGAATTGCTCTGTACCCAATTACTCTTCTATAATCTCCATTAGGAATCACCCTCAAAAATTAAATAATAATATCTACAAGATGTTTTTAAAATGTATATATAAAATTGTAGATATTTTTGTAATATTTGTAAATAACAAAAATCGTATATTGGGTATATTGCAATGTAGGAAAACGCATTTTCACATCGAGAGAGGGTTGCCCTCGTCTCGATTGGACAGCAAACCCCGCACACGAACAGAATGGCACGTTGTTCCGTACAATATTGTAGATCTGTCTAAAGACATGTAGTTATTTCTGTGGATATTTTTCGTGTATATTATTTTTTTATGGTATAGATTTATTTTTTGTCATAAGCCTCTGTGCCCAGAATGTAAGGCTATTAGAGTTACTGTCTTTTTTTTGTTTATGTAAAAATTACGAGATTCCGCTGACGGCATTGCGTCTGTATTATTAACAACAATACTTCGGTTTCAGGTTTCTTTATATTATAGTTTCATTGGCTTTAATTTAAACAATGCATTACAAAATCAGGACATTAATGGATCTTTTGCAACATTACTTTTAGGAATGATAGCGATCGCAGATTGTGCTGTATTTAAAGTGTTATATGAAGCAGCATATGTGCATTTTTGTTTAAAAAATCTAATTAAATCTCTAACGAAGATGACAAAGGATCCCTTCCTGATGAATTAGAGAAAATCTGCCATTCTTTTAAAGGCACACCATTTGGCTTGCGAGTCGATACAATAATGCAATCCAATAACATATCTGAGGAATTAGAGAATATCTGCCTTAGTTACTGACAAATTTATTTTCGTATATGCTTTCCTGATAAAACGACAGCAACCGGATAAGATTCCGAACTGCGTAAACGACATGCAAAAAGAAAGCAATAAATCTTCTGCTGGACCAAAATATTATGGCCTCCTAGTTAATAAATATATAAAACGAGCATATCTCGGTTAAGGTGGTAAATGGAGTACTATAGCAATACCAGAAACTTTATTTGCAATAATTTTTCGAAGCGTAGGCAGAAATGAAGCAAATGGTGGGAAAGCATAAAAGAAATACCATCTGCAATTTCAATAATACGCTATCTTTATGGTATAACTGTGAAGGTAGATTTTATAAATAAATGGATTTGTAGCAAAGCTATAACTAGATGACATCAGTGTAAGACGCTAGAACTTCAGACAAAAACTTGCTTGATTCACAGCTCAGTTATGCCTGCCATTGGGGTGTGTTGATTCATGTGTATAAGCAAAAATATAACGCATCAGATGAAAACGTGCGTATCTCATAAATTATCTTGAACAAATAGTACAAAACCAGTTAAGAAATAGTCAATTAATAATTCAGTAACGAAAAGTGAATATAGTTGGCAATGTACATATAGAATTTGAATTATATAATGAAATAGCGATGTGAGTCCTTTTCAATAACATCTGTAATAAATAATTAATGATTCTGTATCTTTCAGAAGGCACAACTGCATTAAAAACAGATGCCGCAACCACGGAAGGTAGCGCGGGTACTGGTAAGTTAATTGAAGTATGCTGATAACTCCAGTATTACACTCTAAATTTCTTAAAGTAAAAAATGTCACCTTTAGCGGAGAGTGGCTCAAGTTTCACATTAAGAAATTTAGAGTGTATCGTGTCCTTTAATGGTATTTCAGTTGAATAATATGATTTTGAATATGCAAATTTTATAATTAAATCTATTTCATTAAACATCCCTCCTACGACGCGATGAAATCAGATTAATTAAATAAAACTTTAGACAAAAACTTGTTTATACAAGAGCTCAGTCTTGTCCACCATCGGGATGTGTTGATTTACATATACAAGGAAAAATATGATGCACTGTATGAAAACGTGAGCTAATTTCTTAAATTCGATAAACAAAATAATACGAAACGAGTTTAGAAATAGTTCATTATTAATTTAATTTCATTAATATTCCTTTGAGAAAAGTAAACATAGTTGACAATTTACATATCGAATTAGAGGTATATAACGAAATAGCGATGTAAGTCATTTTCAAAGACATCTACAACAATTAATGATTCTGCATATTTTAGAAGACACAATCACATCAACCACAGTTGCCACGACCGCGGAATTTAGAAGGGCTGTTGGTAGGTTAATGGAATTATGCTGACCATTCTATAACTATCATGTCCTTTGATGATATGTCAGCAGAATAGTATGATTGCAATTATGCCGATTTTACAATTAAATGTGTTTGATTAAACATCCTCGCTACGACACGATTAAATCAAATTAACTCAGTAAAACTTCAGACAAATACTTGTTTATATAAGAGCTCAGTCTTGCATACTTTTGAGGTGTGTTGATTAACGTATACAAGGAAAAATACGACGCACTGGATGAAAACGTGAGCAAATTGCTTAAATTCGCTAAATCAAATAGTACGAAAGCAGTTTAGAAATAGTTCATTAATAATTCAGTGAAAAGTGAATATAGTTGAAAATATACATATCGAATTTGAAATATATGATGAATTAGCGATGCGAGTCCTTTTCAACGTAACATCTATAATAAATAATTGAACCTCCGCCGATCAAAAGGACATACATGCGAATTTGGTCGTAAGACTTTTGTCCAATAGTACATTTTTTTAAATATTTCAAATTTAAATTTTATTGCTTAATCCATATACAGATTGAAATGGCCTATATTTTTTTCCTTTGAAAAAAATTTATAGGGTTTTTACTTTTCTTAATAAATAAGAAATACCATATTACTTCGACCCAGACGTTAGGTCTGAACGAAGTATTGAATTTGGTCACCTCGGCAAAAAAATTACCCTATAGTTTTTCATCAAATTTCGACGTTTCGACCCCCTACCCCCCAGGGGTAGTCTTCGCCAGCCCCTCCGGCGCGAAGTTCTTTTACGCCCTTGATACGACAATAACTATTTCGATATACCCAAAAGATGTCTTATAGTATCTAAAAGATATCCGTCAGAGATCTTTTCGACACTTTCAAGATGTCTTTGACGAATTATATCTATATATATTGTATACATAAGATCATAGTGATACAGACAGTAATTAGTAAAACACTGTAAACATGTAATATGCATCGAATAGTCTATTACAATACAAGTGCTTGAAGTAAGTGTTTTGCAACTTTTATTTATTAATAATTCAGGTGGCCTGTTGTCGGGGTGAAAGTTTTGAAAATGTGCATTTTCAATTTTCATACATATAAGAAACACTAGATTGTTGTGACATATCTATCGAAGCCACTTGGACTTAAATATGATTGGACCCCCAAATATCAATATAATTTTATAATATAATTGAAAGCTGTTAGTAAACAAACGAGTATTAAGGAATAGCCGACTCTCTACTGGGTCGAAGTTTCTGAGCGAGCGAAGCGAGCGAGGTACCACGCCAACACTAGTTTAAATTTGAAATATTTTTAAAAATCGACTATTGGGCAAAAGTTTCCCGGCCAAATCCACGCGTATGCCCTTTTGATGGCCGGAGGTTCAATGAATGATTCTGTATCTTTCAGAAGGCACAACCACATTAAACATAAATGCCAGGACCATGGAAGGTAGCACGGGTACTGGTAAGTTTATCGAAGTATGCTGATAATTCTATTATTATCGTGTCCTTTCGTGATATTTTAGCTGAATAATATGATTTTGAATATATAGATTTTATAATCAAATCTATTTCATTAAACATCCCCGCTACGACGCGATAACATCAGATTAACTAAACAAAACTTCAGACAAAAACTTGTTTATATAAGAGCCCAGTCTTGCCTGCCACCGGGGTATGTAGATTAACATTTAAAAGGAAAAATGCACTGGATGAAAACGTGAGCTAATTTCTTAAATTCGCTAAACCGAGTAATACGAAACCAGTTTAGAAATAGTTTATTAATAATTCCGTTAAGATAAGTAAAAATAGTTGACACTTTACATACGATATAAGCTATTTTCTATAATAATTAATGATTCTGCATCTTTTAGAAGACTCAATCACATCAACAACAGATACCACGACCACGGAAGACAGAGGGACTACTGGTAAGTTAATCGAAGTATGCTGATCATTCTATAACTATCATGTCCTTTTATGATACGTCATCAGAATAGTATGATTGTAACTATGCAGATTTTATAATTAAATGTGTTTGATTAAACATCCTCGCTTCGACACTATGAAATCAAATTAACTAAGTAAAACTTCAGAGAAAAACTTGTTTACATAAGAGCTCAGTCTTTCCTACCATCGGGGTGTGTTGATTTACATATTCAAGGAAAAATATGATGCACTATATGACAATGTGAGCTAATTTCTTATATTCGCTTGATTAGGAAATTAGTTCATAAATAGTGCATTTATAATTCAGTTAAGAAAAGTAAACATAAGCCATGTTCGGTAAGAAGTCGGGAGCCAAGTCAAGATCGGAATATTCACTTATGTTGTTGCTTATAAACAGATATATCGATCCTTACACTTGTGGCAAATTCAAAGGTACGCTAGTTATGCGATATATATATAAATAGTGATGCGAGCCCTCTATAATAAAACCTGTAATAATTAATGATTCTTCGAGTTTTAGTAAACACAACCAAATCAACAACAGATGCCACGACCCCGGAATATGGTGGGAATACTGGTAAGTTAATCGAAGTATAAGCGAAGTCAAGATTTTTTTGACATGATTTTGAATAGTTTTTGCAGTGTGAATATTGGCAATTTTTGATACTTTAGTAAGAATAGCGTCAAAACTGTCACTCAGTTTTCTGGTTCAGACAAAAGTATTAAATTTTTCTATATTTACACTACCAAAAGCTATTAAAAACCACGAAAAATCCATTTTTTGGTCATATTCCTGTTCCTTGTCATTAAACGATACACATACTATGGTTTCGTGACTTAAATCCGTCTACAAACTTTGTAAAGCGAGTTTAAGTACACCGTCTTTTTGATATTTTCGCCGATTCTGTCACCGGTGCATGGGCGACGCCATTTACACCGCCCGCCGCTCAAATGTTAATTCTCAAAATGTTAAGTTGTGCAGAATAGTTAGTTTTGTATCAAGGGCGAAAAATGGAGTTTTACGCCTCGACAATAGAACCCGAAAGACGCCGAAGCCGGCTCGAGATCATGAAGGTGAACATTCTACGCCTAAGATTCAAACATTGTTTTTTGATGCAGTAGGCGTCAAATTTTACGCCCACTGCATCAAAAATTAATAACTTTATTGTTTATTGCTATGTATCATTTTTTCTTTCTTCATTACATGCAGAAAGATCTAATGATTAATTTGTTGTTGTTTTTTCATTGGTATTAAAATTCTCAAAATTGCCTACGCCATTGCTAGTTCAAATAAAACATTTTTGAAAACTTGCCACGAAGTACCCGGTGCTGTATGTACAGTATTCATTCGGTGTCCTTTCATTACTTGTACACAAGTTCTTTCAATATGATTTATGAATATGTAGGTTATTAAAATCAATTTCATGGTAATTGCGATTTTCATCTGCAGCAGAGAACTGCTGTGACCATGATTCATCCAATTGGACTACGGAGAATCCAAACACTGAATTTGAAACCACAACTGAAGGGTCTAAAGGTATTTATACCCATAAAATAATTCTACTTATTATAAAATACTAATAATTTCTCTCCATCCACACTCTCCGGTAAGTAGGACTACTCCCACATTTTTCGAATTATCAGGCCGAACCCTACTATTTCTTCTGCCTTGTTTCTCTCTCATATCCGAGCACTGCATTTGAACAGTGCGTGTTCCACATCATCCTCCTCTACCGGGCACTATCCACCATAGGCGTTCTGCGCTTTTCCAATTCTGTTCAGGTAGGGTAGATGTACCAATTACTAGGGGCCATCTAACCTATTACTGCGGCTTGTGTGTTTCTATTACTGCGGTCATAACCTCATAAGAAATACATGTATCCGCAGTAATAGGGACAGAACGCAGTAATAGGTCAGATGGCCCCTAGTAATTAGTACATCTACCCTATGCTTAAAACGTACCATGACCGATGAGGGCCTGCATAAGGTGGTATTCCACCTCCCCCTGCTTCCGCGCCTTCATATTAGGGATGATTTGGTGCATCCACAGACCCATATTGCAGGGATCCCATTCTGCCTGCCATTCTTCGTACATGATGTTCTCCGCAACCCAAGCCTTTTCCTATTCTGTTCCCCTCTCATCTCCGTCCAGTTCATGAGCCGCTAACTGCAGCCCCATCCTCATACCTACCCACTCTCCTTGAAGCCTCGTTGACTTCCAAAAACCGTATTGGTTTTAGATGAAGCCGATACCTGCCTCCCATGCCTTTGTAGCTTGTGCAAGTGTGGTATTTCTAGGAACTTCCCTCTGGCATCTAGCATGCACAAAGGTCTGTACGAGATAGGCTCCTCTGTGGGCTTTCCAGGTTTTCTGGTAAGTATCTAATTAGGACTCGGGCGGCGCTTTGCGTGTGTTCTTCTTACAACACTGATGATACTAGTCCTCGTCCGGTGTACACGGTTGTGGCTCATACTTTGGAAAGAGGGGGCTACGAACCCTTGGTACAAACTTCGGGCCTTCCAGCTCGCCTGGCTGCTGCACCCTCCCGAGCTTCCCATTACGATATTATATGGCTTGACCCAGGCGTCACTGTCAGATTCCGATTTCAGTACATTCAGCTTTCGGCTTTACTGTCTCTGATAGCGTCCTGGAGCTTCCTCATGGCCTCCTTGTACTCCGTCACACGCAATTCGTGCATATATCATCTAGCTTCGGGCTCCACTAGTATGTTGGTGCTCTGCTGCGCTTGCCCAACCTGGCTTGGGAACAAAGTTCCGAAAATCAAATCCTCGATATTGCGTGAGTCTAAGGTATTTTAATTTTCTTTTCTTTAGCCAAATGTTCAAAGACAAATCACGCTGGAGCCATGCTATATCGAAATTTTGGCCTTTTGGTGTTGATTTTCGAAACTTTGTTCCCCGGCCCCCAACCTCAGCATCGCTGCGTCACACGCTCAGAGCGTTTGTGAATCTGCACGCCATGCACTCGGCGGTCAGATCAACTGCAGCATCTGCTCTTTCGAGCAGCCTAGCCACTATTTCATCTTTGAGGGTATGTTTTTAGCTTCTGCCGATCAAGCAGATCTGAGAACGCCGTTCCTCCCTTCTACTGCTTCCGCTCAAATATCGGTTTCCCGCCATAATATAGTATATACCATGATACCAGCGGGCTCTGCCGTGCCGCGAGGTTCAAAAACAATAAATTCTTTCCCTTTCGTCCTCATCGGTGGCTCCATCACTCCATTGCGGTGACATACTATTGAAGTCTCCGGCGACGGTGACTTCCCCTATACCTCCCCTAACACTGGTCTCAATATCATCGAGGGCCAGCTGATACTCCCCATCGGTAACGCTGGTTCGGAATCCAGGGTAAGCTGTAGGTCCCGAAACATATTTCTTAGATCACCGGTCTGGATTTTTTGTCGCCGCTTTCATTTCTGTGTGCACGTTGTCTGTGATGGTCTCATTTACCTGATCAATGACCAAGGCCAAAGCCACCTCCTCTTCTGTCGCTTCCGGTGATCAAATGTTCCCTTCAATAAGGGTA
Source organism: Trichopria drosophilae (assembly GCA_030407085.1). NCBI lineage: Eukaryota > Metazoa > Arthropoda > Insecta > Hymenoptera > Diapriidae > Trichopria > Trichopria drosophilae. Next base: position 40,236,214 of record CM059587.1, on the reverse strand, counting down.
TCGTAACAACCTGATACCGCAGGATATGAAAAACTGATTCTATCCGCAAACATAGTTTCCATAGATTTATATGCAGTTCACTCTTACTTCATGTAACAATATTTAGAAGTATACATCTGATACAATATTGAATCTAGCTTATTTAGCAATACAAAGGCAGATTTTAGTTTAGACTACTAACTAGATATACTGGTTAGACTATTGTCGTATGTATTATAATATGGACACAGATAGAGGAGGCGTTAGTACTCCGTTCATTAACATCGCAATTTTCTCTACAGCGTATTAATGCAGTGAAATATTGCTTGTACTTTATTCGTGTATGTTTATAATTTGATTTGTGTAAAATGTAATGTTTGATCAGTGAATGCCAACTTTGATTACATGCTCTCCGTCATACTGCACTTGCTGCAACAATATTATTTATGAATAACACAGTCCTTGAAAAAGGGTAATTGTATCATGATTTTCTCCTCCTGTAGAAAAGGCTGGGGCAGACAATGAAACTTCATCTACCGAGGAATTCGTTACCAACAGAGCAACACAGCCAGTGACAACTACTGAAAGTTTATATGGCGAGAATTTCGTCACTAGCTTTCCAACACAGCCTACAACAACTGATGAAAGTCCATATACCGCGGAATTCGTCACTAACATTTCAGCACAGCCTACGACAGCTGCTGAAAATCCATATACTGAGGAATTCGTCACTAACATGGCAGAAGTGACTGAAAGAGATACAGGTATTTTTATGTTATTTCATATTTTCAACAAGTTTAGACATCGAAGGCGCGATTTAGTTAGGGTTTAGAGAGATAAAAAATGGTAATAGTGTTTCCCATGGTTTAAAGTCATTATGGAAAATCCGAATCACCTGCAGAACACCCTCAAAAACTTAAGATATGAAACTTAAGATAATGATCTCCAAACATTTTTTGTTTGTTTCCGACATATGGCGACAATCCAAACTTAAATGGCATAATCGAGTGCTGCGAACGTTAATGGGTTAGCTTATGATATTTGTTACTGAAACGGGTTTAATTATGACCTTCAAAGTAATATATATTGCCGCAAAAAGGTAATACTATACGAATTGTACAATGTCTTTGTTGTAGTCTTTTGTCAATCCGTAGATAAGCAATTCTAATTTAATCAGTTGCAATTTTTCAGCCATACAATATAGATGTTGCTGCAGGGTTAAGAAATGCAAAAAAGGCAAGAAGAAGAAGAGATGCAAGAAACTCATGAATAAATGCTGCAAGAAGACATCAAGACAAAAAAGCAGAAACTACTGAAAATACACAATCCCCTTCTTTCAGGGAAAAATATTATATGTTAATGTTTTAACATAAACAAAAATTAGCATGACCTTTCACAATATATTTACCCTACGACTGACAACAATTTTAAAGCGTTCGTCACAAATGCAAGATATTTATAATTACTTTTAACATATATTTCACACTTGAGACCATTGTTATATTTCTAATTCCTGTTGTAAAATATACACAATCATTTTAAAAATAAATGTTTCAGAGCTTCTATTACTGGAGATGGTGTCGCCATTGTTTGTACACATTCTCGTATTTCGTACAGAAATTTATATAAACGGGTTAATCTCAGCCTTAGAAATTACAGAACTTTATCTCTACTTTAAACAATCACTCCACTAAAGATCGGAGACGGAATCGACTACCTTTTTCGTTTGAAACATTTTTTAAAGTGATTTGTATATTTGAAAATAAATCCAAATCCTTTCATATTTATTCGTCGTTTATGGCATAACAGTTGATTTTACGAAGAAAGTGTATATAACCTTTTATGTAGAGAATTTGATTGTCTATATTTTTTGTGTGATTTGTATTTTTTATAAGAAACGCAAAAACAGTATTTTTCAGCTCTAAGTTAGACCACGACATGCTTAACAAGAGGTTGAACTTTAAAATCGGTTTTACCCAAAAGAAAACCCTAACAATTCCTTTTCGGATCAAATAATATCAGGCTTAATACAAACCACCCAAGGAAATGGGTTAAGAAATAATATCTTAACTACGCTGGAAGGTCCTACAGAAGACTAAGGGGTCCATCAGGTTTCTTATCCACGCTGTCCTTAGCTTCCAAATTGGACAGTTCTGAGAAAACCCCCTACAGAAACTAAGAGATTTTAAATTTTTCAATACAATGGTTTTGGTCTTATCGGTCTGGACGAAAACAAATAGTTATTAGGGAAAGTAGTTCTATGTCATCATAGCGTTATGTCGATCCCGGTGTCTCCCAACGATTAATACTAGTCTTCTTTCGATGTCGCCAAGGGTTGAATGTCAAGGATTAACTAGCTCGAACTTAATCTCCGTAAAACAAAAGGCATAATGATAGGTAACTCGGGATTTTAGCAAAATTCGATATTAATGCACTGAAACTAGTCATTTTGGAAGCCATCATCTACCACAGGCCAAATATATCTCCAAACATATGATATATGCGGACGATACCCGAATATTCTTAAAAACAAATATCGCTAACTAATATATGGCCACCCAGAAGATAACTTCTGATTTAGAGAACCTCTGCCAGTGGGTGGAAGAGAATGGACTAAATCTTAATTTCAATAAGACTAAAGCGATGCTCGTTGTATGTCCACATTATCTTAGTATCCTCGGTATGGATTCCATCCCTGCAATAGTCATCAAGAATAACACCTTACCCTGGGTAAAATCAACAAAAAACATGGGTCTGATGTCCAAACGAGTGTTCTCTACCTTACGACGACTTAGCCAAAACCGAGCGTTATTATCTGTTGGTCTTCGTGAAACACTAGTAAAAACGCGGATTCTGCATAACCTTGACTATTGCTGTACTATGTACAATAACATCAACATCTCGCAGAAAATTAGTTACTCCGCACCGTGAGAAAATACATTGGCTCACAGCCTCATTACGTAGGCTATATTTTATTGGCATCATCACTACTGGAGTACCAAAATATCTTTACGATTTCTACCAGTGGCGAAGTGGAGTCCCCAATCGAACACTGGGACCTGGGTCTACTTCCCAGCTTCGGGTGCAATCACACCGACTTCAGTCATTTTCTCATTCCTTCACGATAACATCCACTAGAGTCTGGAATGTTTTACCTCCTAACATCAAGGAAAGTAACACTGTAGGATCGTTTAAAGGGAAACTGTGTTTTTTTCTATTATCTAATCCGTCGTTTGACATTGCACCTATGCGGTAACGTAAGCTCTCCACTATATAAGTGCCATCATTATTATGATTATAGTTTTTATCTCCATTCGGGCTCGCGTGCACTTATTATGGTACTGTGAACATATTTATTTTTTTGCGTTCCTTATGATCACAAACATTGTAATCGCGCTAAATGCCTGGCCGTGTGTCTCCGCTTGTTACTAGAACTCTATCTCACCTATTGCGTTATTCTTTATCTTATATGTTTAAATTTTATCTTATAGTACTAAGGTTCTCAATATATTTTCAATTAATCCGAATATAAGTCTATTTTCAGTATATAACTTTAAAAAGCCTTGTATTATTTATTTATTCTGTACGTAATGGTTGGCCAAAGAGCTTTTCCCTCAAGCCATAATAAAAATTATTGAATTGAATTGAAAAGAAATGAAAAGTAGTAGATGCATTTATGTCTTGGAGTAAAAATGTTGCTTTAATTTCTCGGAGAGTAATCACAAGCTTGCGGCAGTTCTCGGCAAACTCCGATGCTCTTTCTGCAGACGTCACATCCCTAATTTTGCGGTACTTTGGCAACTGCTGCGCGGTCTGAGACGACGTTGATTCTGTTCTCGAGCTGAAGCTCGACAGATTATAAAATACATGCATTATGTGACCATACAGGATCTTATCTCGAATCATTAACTATTTTAATGTCAAAAATTTCTCGTTACTTACATGATCAATATATTTGGATGAAAGTCACCAATCGCGAACTTCGTTTTGCCGCAAACAGGCTAAGAATACCGATATGCACGTATATATCAGCTATAAACTCCTTCCTTAGTGTTTCTACTAAACTATGGAATAAACTTCCTCTTGACATACGTTTCACTCCAAAGTTGTATAGTTTTAAGCGCAAACTTTTTTTTACACATACCTAATTAAAGAAATATGCTGAAATCTTACTGTATAACTAGTATTTTTTAGTAAAAGAATATCTCCCAAAGCAAAGGAGAGCTTTACTGAAGTTTGGGACGTTGGAAAAATAAAATATCCATTAATTACTGCAAAATGTTTTAATTTTAATGTATCAATTAAATACAAAGATTGCGCATACGTGATAATATTTTACATGCACATTATAGGGACTAGGTCATATATAACTAAATGTAATTACTTTATTATATCATGTTGAAATATTACAAGAAAATTGGCAGGAAATTTCGCTTACTCAAAAATGAGTATAAAAGCCTTGTTATAACATTCTCTACAAATAATCCTTGTATAACATTTGGAAACTGTTAGAAAACACATTATTGATACTCAAAAGCAACAGTTAGAAACCGTTTCGAAACTTACACACTGAACCCAAATCGCTTCTCGAAAAATCATTTCGTGGCACCCTGTGTAGATATGCACAGAATATCCCTGTGTTTTCGGACATGTCTTATTCGCCATACAATTATAAACATAATAATTAAAATCTCAAACGTCATATTTCCTTCCCTGCATGATGCATCAATTTTATAATATTTTCTTTGCATGTTCACACAAAAACTCAAAAAATTGCTCAGTTTCCTATTTACGATTATTTATAGAAATTTGATTTCGTAAAAGTAACATTAAAATCACAAAACGATCTCAATATTAATAATATCAATGCTTGTATTGATTAAATTATTCGACTCACATAAAGTATCGATTATTGAATTTGCGCTAAAACAAAATCACATATTAAAATGTAAGTCTGAACACGTTCTTTTACGCAAATGTCCGATCAATTCCCTCGGATATTGCCAATTTTTAAAAAATATTTTACTGTACAGTAAATGTCACAGTTTACATTGTGTATCCTTTTTTTTCAAGCAGCCTTACACTCCATTTATGGTTTATTTACATGCTGTTCAAAGCGCAAGACTGTAATGCTTTTTGAAAAAATATGCAATGATGTTTTTCAAAAAAATTGACGAGGATTAAACGCGGCATTGAGAAAAATGTATTAGTAATAACGTAAGTTTCACTTAATACTATACTAAGTTAGGTTTGACGACTTAACATTACTACTTATCTTCTAAAAAATTCGGTTTTAAACAGTACAGCACTAATTTTTAAATTTGGAAAACGAAAAGATCAAGGAGTGCTGTTACATTGACTACTGAAAAGTTAAGTATTAAGTCATTTGTATCACATGCATGGTTTAACTTGCTACTGGTATACATACGTTTCCACGTTTCCAATTAAAATTAAATTGTAATCTATGTACAATACTATAATCAAATCTTAATAAAGCCAATATTTTCAATTTACCTAAATCAAATTGTTTGCAGTCTTTCATAGTTTCATTTTCTTGTGCAAAGATACTGAAATACAAATGTAAAAAATCATTTACAATTTTTAACGTTGTACAAAGTTCGTTAACAACGTATTTACACAATCGATTTGAAATAATTAAGTGGACATGGATCGACATAAAAACATTTCTCTTTCTTAGTAATATATTTTGAGTACAGTACTTTTTTCCTCCCAACAAATCTACTGTTATAATGATTCAGTCCAATAAATATTAAGTTATGTAATTTTAAATAGATTACATTTTTTTCATTTTGGGTTATATTCATTTATTGAGAATATAACTAATTTTCATAAAAATGGTAGTTTTCATATCTATTTCATGTAATTTTTTAATATGATAAAAGTATTCACGTACAAAGATCTGAAAATGTACAAAAAACACTCCATCTTATGAAATTGCAATTTCAAAACGTACTCAAATTGATTCAATCCGAGTCTTGACAGGGAATATTACACAGCCCAATAAAAATTTAAGAATTTCATGTTGCCCTATAAATATGGGTCGATTCTGTTAGGAATTTTGCTCCAGAATCTAAATGTTTCCGCAAAATTCTCCAATTGGCTATAATTTCCAAGATATTGAATGTCAAAGGGATACAAAATTCGATTCAAGGCATTTTTGGGCGTCTATTCATAGCCCAAAAGAATGATGTTGTTCCACCAGTTAGAGTCAATTCTGGTAGCACTTTTACAGAAGAATCCAAATATGTACAATAATGTATCCATGGGCTAAAAACGAAATATCAAATTTTTGGTTGAAACAGATGCGTATTATCGCGAAACCATTTTTAATAAGATCCCTAAGTCAATACATGCATTTTCGCGTTCAGTACAGCTGCTCGTAGAAATGTACTGTTGAAAAACGTTGTCAAAATTTTGCATTCATTTCAATTGAGTATTAAAAAACAAGGTAAGTTTTATTTTTTTCTTGTAAATTAAACATTGAAATTCATCATATCTGAAGGGTTTACAAATATTTCAATGCCACGAAAAAATTTCATGCATATTTAAATTCATTATTGTCCAATTTTCATACAGTTTGATTATTCTTTGTAGATTTAGCTATTATTTAAATTTTTTATTGTAAAATACTATTTTCCGTTCATAGTTTTTGACCAATATACAGACATTATCTTGTCCATTTTATCATTGATTTATTTTCGTGTAAGTTCTTAATTTTCTTAATACTGTAATTAGCCTTGCAACATTAAGGTTAACTTATTTATAAAAGAATTAAAAATTATAATTAAATTTTTAGTCTTTTTTTATGTTTATATGAGTTGTGTGATAAGTACGTGACTGAAAATGTCTATATATCCATTTCTTTCGTGTATTTGAAGTAACAGTTACGACTATTAGTCAATCAAGTTCATTTTCATATTTGCTATTTTTAAAATCCTCTTTTTATAGATTCATAAAACCACTTATGCGTTTGGCTAAGCTTTTTGCTCAATTCACACTACATTTATCTAAATTGTATTTTAAAAATTTCGACATTTTATTATTAGTTTATTACGATATCAATGTACAACTAATTTCGAAGAGTTAATAAAATATTGCTCACATATTTTATCTATTTTGGCAATGTTTCGTATACTCTATAAGTCTCCTGGTTCTCAGACATTCTTAAAATTAAAAAAAAGATATTTTACCATGCCTAAAAGCTCATGGCATTTTACATTATACGTACAACGCATTTTTTTCGTATGTACCTTAAAAAAAAGGTTTAAAATTTGTGCAATAGTACATTTTTAATATAACTACGATTTGTAACTGCCTTTGCACATTCATATAGTTTTACAGCAAAGAATCATGTACATTCCAAAAGTTTCCACCCAATTTTCGTATTCGCAATTTACAAATAATAGGGAGAAGCGGCGAACGGGGCGAAGTGACAAATCTCAAATATTTCCATTATGATCATACTGATTGTAAAATATCATATGTGGTTTCTTTGTTTACACCATTTTTCATATTTTGAGGTATGACATTTTGAAGGCGACACATGTAATTTTTAAACAAAATTTTCAAGTCATTTTCCTGTAATTTGTTCTCAGATTGGTCAATGTTTTCATTTTGGCAGTTTAATAATCACTATTTATTTATTTATTCTAAATGTATATTTTTTGGACTTATTTATAAAACATGAATTGATACTTTTTTGTGTGTTTATAATGAGATATCGTACCTGGAGGTCCAAATGATACTTTAGGGTAAAGGGGCGAAATTTTTTCCCAGATATCTCTATTCCGTGATTATTTTTTAATTTAGAATTCCCTTTTGATGAATGCATTGAGTTACTATAAAGACGAAGTTAAAATATGTGATCCTGATATAATACGAGTATTCAAAGGTTCCGAAAATGCAATTTCTTTTTTTTTTTACTGTTGATGGAAACTTTGATATATCTGAAGAGGTTCATTGCACCAACGTGCAAATTTTATTTTTATTAAAACATACAATAAAAGATTATGACTTGCACTTAATTTTAAGATATTCGTCTCAGAGGCCTCTAAAAATAAGGATTCGCCTCTTCACCTTGTAGTAACATGCATGTAAATATTGACTATGAAATTACCTATCAAATGATAGTTTGCATCATCCTAAATACGAAATTAAGGAGAGATATGATGCACGGAAAAAATCCTCGCTGCTTCGACCCGTTGTCCCCTAATGCATAAGGTATTTTCGACTACGTTTATCAAATATATCTAAATTTAAATATATTTTATAAATATTTCGAATGACATACGCAAAAATCCTCTTTAGATTTAATATAATTGATGAAACAATGTTTATTAGAAAAGTAGCAGAATTATTTATTGTATTTATAAATAATTCTTTAAACTTTGCAAGAGAACTTTACTGGTTTAGCAGGAAAATATTTGCTTCCGCTACTTTCCTTAGATAAATGTATTCAAATCTGCGTGTTCGAAGAGGTTTTGACTTCTTTTAAGTAAACTAAAATTAACATGAAAAACGCCACCATCAGTATCAGGTAAGCGAAAAATGCTACTCTGAATATCAAACGAACATTTTATTTTGCAAAATAGGAGATACCTATTATTTTTTTTAATGCATTATTAAATGATTTAAAAATAATTACCATTAGAAGCAACGAAATCAAATGGTATAATTCCGGCCAAAAGTTGGAGAACGCTCTCAATTTTCAGACTTGTCAAATAACTTGTCATATCTCCGAATCCTTTAAAGATATTGAAAAACCATATGTTTTAAACACATAAATAAATCTTTCAATTGGTGCATTCATTTTTATTTTATACATTATTATTTCTTAGTTTTCAAATGTTCTAAATGCTGCATTTTTCAACTTTTTTCTTCCGAATTTTAAGACTGGAAAAACTATCTTTTTCTATTCGTTTTTTATGATTACTGAAGTAACCTCCTTTCAATTTCAATATTGCTTTGCACATTCTTAGCGTTTCATTAACAAATTTCTGGAGAAAAAATAATGAACAAAATTTATTTACTGTTTATGTAGTGTTTTATATTCAAAAGATAACCTTTGAGTTTTTCAAAATATTTAAAGGATAAATCCACAAAGTCCTCCATGCGCGCTGTTTGACAGCAGTCTAGTTAAATCTGCTTAACTATTCGCCGAATGACTTTGTGAGTGGCTCTATGCGAGACTTTACGAAATAAATATACAGTACCTCTCAAAAGTATCGGCTCACCCTTACGGAATTTTCGCTTAATTAAAATGTGGATATCTCATTGCCAAGTTAACGTACGGGAAAAATAAAAAAAGGGAATTAAAGAAGAGACTTTCAGCTTCTCAGCCATGGTGGTTTCATTTCTATATATAAATTTCTCTACGAACTATGCTTAATTTACTAAAGTCATTTTTTCATATTATTTTTTTATTTTCAATCCGCTCCTATTTTTTTAAAATGATTGCAGGAGAAATGTACAACGTGTAATAGAAAGGTAATCCCAATAGTTTTAATTTGTCTCTTCAGGATTTTGTCTAATATTTCTTTACAAATACTTATATACGTTGTACATTTCTCTTGCAATCATTTAAAAAAAATGGGAGCGGATTGAAAAAGAAATAAATAATACGAAAAAATGACTTCAGTAAATCAAGCATAGTTCGTAGAGATATGTATATATAGAAATGAAACCGCGACTGGGAAGCTGAAAGCCTCCTCTTTAATTCCCTTTTTTTATTTTTCCCGTACTTTAACTTGGCGATGAGATATCAACATTTTAATTTAGCCAAAATTCCGCAAGGGTGAGCTCAAACTTTTGAGCGGTATACAATTTAAATTACATTTTATAAAAGATTATAAAATGGAATTTATATTTGAAATTAATGTGATACTAAGTACCATATAGGAAGGGAACACCATGATTCAAGCGGTTCAGACTCATATATTTTCAGACTCTGCCCGAGTCTCCCTCAAACTAATGGAAAATCAAATTTTTATTTTTGATTTTGAATTCATTGTAATTATATTATTAACATTTCCCACAGGTTAATACAAATCTTTTAAAACTATCTATTTTATTACTTAAGCCTACTTATTATTTTCAGTAGGATTTGAATACCACTGTGGAAGTTTAAGTTTACTTATTAGCCATTTTTAATGGTTTGTTCTTCTGATCCTTTTCCAGTATCCTTTCAAAGTTGTCAACAATTACTATTATCTTATTTTGATTCCTGTAAACACTACTTTGTTATTTTAAGGGCAATATTTAAAAAAATGTTCAAGAATAACCTTCTAAGGAAAAAATTTGAAATTCTTTTACTTTCATGTCTATCCATGTCCACTATGTGGGTCACCAATTGCCCCAATCATCCGAAAAGAGCCCATAAACCATAACAATGTAATCGACATCAGTCATCGTCGAGTTCTGACAAGAGACGACGCAAGTAAGGAGCTTCCAAGTTGCACGGAAACTACGGTGGCGCCGAATATGGTGGCTGGGGTCAGCAATTCGTATTGCCTGCACCCTGCTTGTCCTCTGCGAAATAAGAGACGCAGACAACGTCGCCACCTACGTTAATCAGACACTGGCCCTGAAACAAAAGATACAGTATATGACAGATACGAACACACGTGCATGCACACAAAGACAAGCCCACGTTCGTTGTATTTCATTCAGTAATACATAGCCCTCAGTTTGAGGTAACGATGTCGACAACCAATTAGGACGTATACACGTAGGGAAGATCTGACGGTGAGTGATGCTATCTGAGACTCACGATTAACTTTATATAATACCCACTCTAACAAAGTTTAGAGAACTTTAAGTAGGTGATATTCATTTCATAACACGAATGGTGTTAGTTTCATAGTTTATTTTTGAAAGAGCAAGAACCGTAGAAATGTATTGTCATTATTTACGTTTCTAATCAATTTTTATATTTTGATAATCAACATTTGAAAAGGCGGACTCAAAATAGGAATATGACGTCAGATTTTCACATGAAGTATAAAACTTAAAAACCTGCATTCAGGGAAATTAAATTACAAACTGCCAAACAGAATGGCTTGAAGCTGACAATTTGATGCCATTTTCGATTTAAAATGATAAGTTTCTTAAAAAACTATATTTGTTGCTTATTCGTGGGTCGTTAACTACGAACCTGACGCCAAATTTTCCAAATTCAAAATGGGAGATATACTATTGCAAAATGTGTCAACTATTGCCAAAAAATTGTAGGAGAGGCGCTTTTGGAATTTCTGTTCAAAACGTAAGAAATTCAAAATAGTAGAACCAATGGGTATTAAAAAGTATATATAATATGGTAGATGCCTAATTCGTGATCGGCTACTACAAAAACTATTAAATACAGATAATTATAAACGTTGAAATATGTTGAAAATATTTTGTCACCATATTGGATCTGCCAATTTGAATTTCGCTAATTGAATATTATATGCGTCATCCAAAAACTCCTGGATACAATTTTTTAAAAATTGACATATTTTTTATGTAAACATTCGTCCGCCATATTGGAGTCTTGATTTTTAATTTGGGATATTTGGTGTCAGATTCGGGTTCAGCGACTCAAAAACATGGTAACAAAGATATTTTTTAGAAGAAAGGTATCATTTGGAAAAATCGAACTGTCATCAAATTGTGAGCTTTAAGTCGTTGTCGCCATTTTGAAGTTAAATTTTAACATTTATTTTCAATCCCATCATGATCTCCACATTCATTTAACACAGTGTAGTTGATGAAAACAAAATTTATGGACGAAAAATGTGTCTTTTTAGCAAATAAGTGCGATTATCCCGATCGAGTTTTTCTAAATTTTGTAGATGTAAGCTATAGCATGTCCATTTTGTCCATGTTCCTGGTATATCAGAAATTACACCAAAAATGACAAAAAATCGCCGTATTATGTCTTAACCCTTTCAGTCACAGTGGTCAATATATTAACCACCTTTTGAGATGGATGAAAAAAATATAAAAACCCATCAGATATGCTTTATTTAGTAGCTAGATATATTTTGGCCGTAGTATTACGAATATGATATCAGATTTGCAAAATTTAAAAAATTTAAAATGGTACATCCAGTGTGGCCGACGCAAAAATTGAAAATCATACAAATCTGCTTAAAACTTGTTATTCAGTGGTTTTCCGGCGCTAAGTGCAAATATTACAAATTTGTTGTCAAACGAAAATGTTTGCGAAATGCAAAATAGCGGATTCAATATGCCTGATGATAAAACTCAAATTCATACAGATTGCCTTGAAACTATTAACTCAGGGGTTTTCTGGGTCGGTGATTACGAATCTGTTATTAGTTTTTATGAATTCATAATGGCGGTCTAAGTGTAGAAAATTAATTCGGATTCACTTGAAACTTGTTACTTGGGGTTTTTTGGGATCACTGATAACAAGTTTGCATCAATAACAATACAACCTTAAAAGCATAAACAAATAATAAAAGACAATAAAACCTAAGACCATTAAGGGATAAATGTTGACAAAAAATTATTTTTAAAAAAATTAAATTTAAAAAAAATTGAATTATTAAATATAAAAAATCGTCTACGAACCGAATTATTTATTAAAAAGACTGAAAACAAGTAGTATTTCAATTATATAATGTTTTAGGATAATCGATAATGCTCAATTAAGATTTTCAGATTATTTTTTATTTTGTAATTGGATTTCAATAATAAATAATGTTATTTTTTTTGGATATTCAGTATTTCAGTCCTACATGATCAAAAACATGTTTCCCTCTATCTTTCAAAATGTGTAGACGACTCTTTTTTATTGTTCATAAAAATTTCTTTAAGAGACAACACTACGTACTTGGTACTTCTTTTGAATAGTATACAATAATTTCGTTACAAGATAGTTTTGTTATTAGCAAGAATCTATGTTACTGAATTACAGCCCATGAGTATGGATCAGCAAATTTCGAGTTAAGAACTATATGCAAATTAAATATCTACTACTACGACTTTCCTTTCCAATCGGCAAAAACATTTAAACCCCGGATATGAGCCGACTCTGCCTCATTTACTTTTCCTCCAATACGCATTGATGATAATTTGCATAGAAAACTTGTACGGAAAATTGGAGAGAAGTATTCGAACATTTTGTAAATGAAATTTAAAAGTCAAATTTGTAAATACCCATTCTCTACTGCTATCAATCTGTTAATTGAAAATGCAATAAAAATATGAAGATTGATAAATTGTAAATTTATAATATAACTAGAAAAATGACAGAAAATTCCATATTAATTCATTATCGACGATAGGACGCAATTTTGTTTTATCAGACAATTTTGTAAGTAAGACACCGAGACGCGATTTATATAAGTTGTATATTAATTTATATAAGTTTTATATATCTATATTACACGCATACAAAAATAGTAAGAGCACGAAGAGCTATTTTTAAAAAAAGATTCAATCAGAAAGTCACGTATCGTTTAAATAATAGTTAAAAGTCATTTTGGAAAATTCTAGCCGCCACTATTAGAAAGAGTACCCTAAAAAGTTAAGATTCACTGATTCCTAACTATTGTTTCTTCGCGTTCGTTATATGGCAACGATCCAAACATAAATTACGAAATTGCATCTTAGAGACGTTAATGGATTAAATAGATTCAATTTCCCAAATTAAAGAGTATGGATAAAGTAAATTATGAAAGTACACATGAATGCTTATTTATTGTTAAATATTAAATTTGGAAAATTAATGACGTAAATGTATTGTAAAAGCAGCTTTTAAACTGATCTTAAGGCTAATTTGGGAATTTACAATTGCCATGAAAACTATATTTTGGTAAAGGATCAAAATACTGAAATTCAGCAAGAAAAGGTGAATATAATTACGAATATTTTTAAATAGTCAGCTTTAAACAAGATTGTTTTCCAAATTTCTTTTTACAAGAAAGCATTAATACATAAAAATACTTTGGTAATCGGAGGCAGAATAAATATTAAAGAATGACCCTAAAAAGTGCCCGTTTTTTAGCAATCGAAATTCGGATTAATTATACTGCCAAAATTTAAGTTATGGTGAGATAAAAACAAGAAAAAATTTCTATTTGAGACGGCACTTCCTTCTCGAGTAAATATGGGTCATATATGTTAAATTATAGCGTTTTGTAGTATAACCAGTACCGATTAATCTGAATGATGATCCGTCTCGCGAATACCATATTTTTAAAAGAAATTGTGAAATTGTGTGAGTGTGTGTGCGTGAGTGAGTGTTCGGGTAATCGTGTATGTGTGGGTAATATGGATGCGATAAACGGTCATAGTAAATCGACGGTCCGAACCGCATGTCGTATTTACACTTCAAATTCTTTCTATTCATTGCGAATGAGTGTGAGAGTCTGTGTGTGTAGGGGTCTTTGGGACACACTCATGCAATTTCACAATTTATTTTAAAAATATGATATACTCGAGACGGATCGTTATTCAGAATACTCGATACAGGTGATATGATACTAGAAAACGCTCTCATTTAACATATTTGACCGCTGATTACTCGAGAAGGAAGTATCGTCTCAACTTGAAAATCTTTTCTTGTTTTTATCTTTTTTGGAACTACATTCAATCCGAATTTCGATTTCTAAAAAACGGGCACATTTTGGGGTCACTGTTTTATTTCTAAGAATATTCACTTGAACTATGTTGATATTTCGAAAGAAGGCTGGATCGAAAGTTCAGGCAGTTATCGTCTAGTATTTCTGTGTCATTCTTATGTTTTCTATGTGGTTGGATAAATTTAGTTAGAAATATAAGAGTTTGCAGGCTCAGTATTGGAAAGTTTTATTAGACAATGTTTATGCAGTTTCAAAAAAATTTTACGGCTTTTAAAAACATAACAAAAAATAAATTCTCTACGTTTCGTCGATCTCGGATACCATATAATACCATATAAAATATAATATACCGCAAAAACGATCGGTAACTTACCGAATCGAACGCAAAATATATGCACTTTTCGCATACGAAGCACGGTTTTCGAATAATTGTTGATTTTATCGTAAAAACAGTTCCGATTGTACGTTAATTTGTTTTTTAAACATCCATATCTCCGTAAATATTAAACGTGCAGCATTATATAAAAAAGAAAATTTTTCGTAATTTCATCCTCTACAACTTTTATTTGAATCAGTTTGCATTCCGAATGGTTATTTTTTACTTATAAGCGAAAAACGCGCGATCCTCGCGCGCGTTACAGTTGCTCCGCAAAACTGACAAAATTTGGAAAAAATCTATCACGGCTTCTATTGGTCGTAGAAGCTTTTTCAAAAAACGAAATTGTGCAGAATTTCTCCAATTTTATTGCAATTTTCGCGTCTTTTTTTTCGTTCAATGTGATATTTTTCGAATCATTTCAGAAAAACTGATTTTTCCCCCAGGCAGCTTGAACGGATAGGGATTTTTGAGAAAGTAAAACGTATGCCAAGATAAGCCTGTTTCCAAATTTTCAACCCGCTTTTAATTTTTTAATCCAAATTTCCCCATTTTACTGGGCTATAAGATGAACCGACATGCTTTTCTAGAATAATTTGAATCAAAGGTAATGGATACGGCAGTGTTGAAAATAAGCTGTAACCTTGTTGAGTATACAACATGCTACAGAGTCTTTATATTTTTTTTAGTGTAGTTTCTGGTTAACTTTTGTATTTTAAATCGAAAATTAACGTTATCAACTGAGACGCGTTAACTAGCCCATAACACGCGGCTTAAGTCCCCTAGGCCCTTAAGGTAGTTGTACCCCCAACTGCATAGGTCAAAGTAATGAGTAACTTAAAAATTGAATAAAATATAGAATTGTTTATGCTAATAATATTATTAAGTGAAATTACCGCCAGCATATTACTAATTGCATAAAAATTTTCAATTATAATAACACGAGTTAAAAATAAATTGATTCTCGCTTCACGTAGTCCACGTTCCAACGTTATAAACGTGGCAACGCCGTGTCGTCTTCTCCGTGTTTACATTTTGTTTTCATTCGCTTCCGAAATCAATGGTTTACAAAATATCGGCGAACTATATTTACGCAATGAAAAGTTAGATACGCTTATTATTCGGGATGCATTACAAGCATTTTATGAACTTTTCTGCAAAATTGGTAAAAATAAGCAATGTATATTGATTGCACATAATGCATCTTTCGATACCTCTTTTTTTTTAAGGGAATGTGTAAAATATTCCTTAATAGACGATTTTAAATCTATTATTTATGGATTTTGTGATAGTCTGCAATTATTTAGACAAAAGTTTCCCGAGCGCAAAGGAAAAGACATGTGCACCCTGTCAAAATTGGCAGAAGATTTATTAGAACGCTAACCTACTAACGGTTACCATGACGCTGTTTTTGATGCCTTTATTTTACAAAAATTAGTGACTAAAAATATTCTTAAAATAGCAATACTAAAAAACGTAAAAAAAATTGTTAAAATAGTTAGTATAGTTAGTAATAAAAAATAAACGAATATATTTATTCAAATATGTTTTTATTACAATAAATTGATTACGATTTTTATTGACAATTGTGTTTTTAATGTTCCACTTGACAAAATCATATTTCGATCATTTTGAATTGAGCGGCGCGAGACGCTGCCGTGCGCCGTTGCCACATATATTTTTGGCTTACCAGCTGTTCGGCGAGTTACCCCGAAAATAAAATAATTCTTATATTTGGATTGAAATTTCTCTACAACTGTACGGTGGGCATTTACAAAAAATATTATGATTTCTTCACAGAGCATTTATCACGTTTTGTGTGAAATTTGGAGTGAATAGCAATACTACATCAGGTACAAAAAAATAGAAACATACGATTTGTCGTTGTTGGCGCCATTAGCCCCGTGCGAATCAACGTGAATTGAGCAAACTTTGAACTCGATTATCTCAGAAACTGTACGATAAATCAACCTGAAATTTTACGTGCGTATTGTTTGATACATGAATTACTTTTGCTGAAAATGTCAACTCTTTCTCAATACTTTTGATTTAGGGTACAACTACCTTAACGGCTTTTTTTCAACTCCGGAAATTCATGTGGATTATTCTGAATTGTACTAATGTTAATTAACATTTTTTTTTATTTTGTTATAAACATTAATTGTTTACCCGGTTGTATGTCGCTAAACAGAAAACGATAGATGATTGAGGATCCTACTTAATCAGTAAGATACGAACAAAACAATTTGCGTGGATGTTTTTGCTTACCACTTGAATAGTATCCCTAAATATTTCCGTAACAATGATTAAAATAGTCCCATAAATAAAAAATGATGTAATCAGAAAATATCGTAAAGAGATGATGTTTACCTGATTTTTATGTGGACTATGTAAAAGAACACAATGGGTCATAAAATAAGCCACCATTGCATTACCACCAAGTGCCGTCACGTGGGCGCGAACGATAGCCAACACTTCAGTCACGAAACTGTGAGTGAATCCACTCAGTCCACCATTCTGGAAATAAAATATACATTTTCTTTTAATATCGCTTAATCGTTGGAATTCAATTATTAGGACAAAAAAGTATTAATCTATATAAACCACCATTTTTTTTTTATTAATAAAAAAGTTATTCTGAAGATTAATAAAATTATTTGGTAGTGAATATTGGCTATTAAATTGTGAAAACTATAAATTTACCTCGCGAATTGAATTGCTTTCTCTTATAAAGAAGAAATTCAAATTTCCAAGATACCGCTCGATTCTTCCACCAGGAAGATATGAAAGGGGTGTTATGTCTACGCCATATCTTTCCTTAAGAGGTACCTTTAACAAATTAAAACAAATTCAAATTATATGAAATTGTTCAGGCAAAATTTGAAGAAGAATAAATGCGGTCATGATCAATGTCGCCAATCACTATCCAAGTATCGACAGCATACAGCAGTAATGGAAGTAACGTAATAAAGTATACGGCATAGAAATTTTTGAAAGCGACTTGTAACTATGTAATTTTATGACTTTTTTGGTAATTTTGAATTCCATTTATAAAAATATCAAGTTACAAAAGAAATGAATTTTCATTTACATCAGTATTATGACGTGTAATTTAATATCTAATCAGTGAATTATGTACAAGTCCTTACATAACCTCAAAATTCGAAGTGGCGAATTCTCAATGGCATTTAAATTGAAAAAAAATTGGTAAAATATCAGGCATATACTTTCATTTTGATAAATAACTAAAGGTAATGATTAGATTCTTCAACATTTCTTTATGAATTTTCTGAAATATGTAATGGAAGTTTTTAAGGTTACGGTTTCAGTAATAAAAGTATGCAAAGTGAATAAAAAAGTTTTTTGGCTCATAATGTATCAACATGTCTAATATTGTTATGAACGTAATTCTTAGAAATTTAAGTTGATTCGTTGTCAATTATAGAAATAAATCATATAAAACATATCAAATGTATTGAACCAACACTGACACATAAATTTTCAACATACAATAAAATATTATTTATATTTGAAGCTATTCAGATATGAAGTGCTTTATGCATAATGCTAGACTTTGCAATCTCTTATGATCGAATCAAAATTCAACTTCTACAGTAAAATTCTGCTATCTCGGTAACATAAAAGTAACAGATTTTCCGAAAAAATGAGATTTTACGGCGATATAAGCTTTAAAAAGGTATATTATAGCTGGTTTTGGATAAAGACACTGCGTTATTTTTATTTCGACTCTCTGAATAGGAATCTGCAGTACAGACTGATGTCCTCTTGGCAAATTTTACAATTTAACCTTAACAAACTACACAAGGATTTTTGTAAAGCGAAATAGGTTTAAAAGAGAAAGACTACGACTTTTCTTAAGTTACGGAAACATTAATCCCATATTTATTGATCCGTTAAATCTGCAAATAGAAAAAAAAAGATCGCTGAGTGAATTCCAAACATAACCTCAAAAAATCCTTTAAAAATTAAGCTTTTATAGCAATATATACACGAAAAGAACAAAAATATGGTACTTGACTCATTCCCTGCATATTATATGATCCATTTTTCAGAATTTAATTTTTTGTGTCTTTTACTACTGGTGCATATTGTCATTGTATTAGGTTACTTAATTATATAATTCACAAGGCAAGATCAATAGTTTTAATTACGGATTCATATTCAGCAGAACCAAATGCATGGGATTAATGTGTTCTGAAAATGAGGAAAGTCAATTCCTATAAAAACGATTTTTTGAGGTTATAACTGTAATTTGCTAAGCGACCCTCATTTTTTAATGCAGATGAATATTCAACGGACCAAAAAAAATATTAATTGTGTGTTCTTGACTTTAGAAAATTTATATTCTTTCTCTTTTAAACCTATATCTTCATAAAACATGCGTTTTTTCTGAAATTATTGATGGAATTCGCCAAGCGGCTATAGTTCATAACTACAGTTTCATATTCGGCGGGTAATAATTAAAAAAAAAATTCGGTATTTATTCGAAGTCATATTGTACCTTTTAAAAGCCTATATCGTTATAAAAGTTAATTTTTTATGAATGTTTGAGGTTATGTCTGAAGTTTGTCCAGCAACCCCCATTTTTTGTTGCGGAGTCATGCTTAGCAACTCAAAATACCTCAGATGAGTCTAATCTGGACTCCAGCACATAAAACAATAATCTTGTTTTGGCCTGTGTTATTATTAATTAAGGACGTCAACAACCCCTAAGTGACACGTTTGATTCGATTTCGATTAAACCTTGAAAAAAATGGACCACCATTTGGAAATATTTTAATCTGACTTATTAGTAATCAATATCCCAAAAAATCTCCATTTTTTTTTGCAAATTTACACGTTGCACGTAAATGTTTGAATTCGTCATTATAAACTCGGAATTAAATAAATAACATACTTAATGCAATTTTTATACTTCATTACACTTAGAAAACAATATGTACAAAAAAATTTTAATTCAAATTGAACAAAATTGTAACTAGGGTTGTTTTGATTCGATGTATACAAATTTAAAGTTGGTTTTTAGAAATTCAGAATGGGAGATTTAATTTAGCGGACGAGTTTTAAATTATTTGCCGTATTCGCTCAAAATTGTTAATAGAAGCAGTTCGAATTTGTTGTTAAGAATTTTTAAGATCATTTTCGAGCAGTTTATAAACTAAAATATCTTATAAAGTTAGTTTGATGATCACATGTAATATAAAACATAATATTACAATATAAAATAATAATAAAAAAAAAAACTGTTTAAAACCAAGTTAAGTTTTAAAACTACTTTTGTACGTTACAATTCCTGATGCATTCCTTTATCGTGCACTCAGTTTAACTACAGCTCGAACTGCTGAAAAATGAATGTAGCTTACAAATTTGCCAAAAATATCAGACAATGATATTGCAAAACTGTTGGAACTGCCTCAAGTGCATAATTTAAGGGAGAAGGGCAATAGTTTGACTTAATTCTAGTGGACATTAATATTTCATCCCCCATATTGTTTATAAGCGAATCAGCTTCCAATTCGTAATCGGGAATCCCAAAACCAACTATTAACAGTTTCGTATTAAATACAATTTTGTTTGAAGCAGAAAAGGTTTGTCGACATTTACCCTCCAGAAAACTATTACAAACGACGAAAATAACATCGTTTTTTGTCATATTTATCTCTTGATATTCAAACATAGAAATTCCAGGGTAGTGTTACTTAAATCCATCTACAAACCTTGCAAAGCAATTTTATGTACGAACCCGCCTCTAACGCCTCACTGTTGAAGTGGTTAAGAAACCAGATATGGATTAATTATTATCATGTAGTTCGAAGTTTGAAAAAATTGTGCATCAACAATGCTCGATTGGAAGATGACATCTTATGGGTATATGACGGCACCACAGATATTACTGACTAGAAATTAAACACCAACCAAAGGGACTCCTGAATACGATTTCGGAAACCGAGGAAACTGATGGGTAAAAAAATGATTGTACAAATATTGTGAGTATTATTATGAATTTTGAGGATTTTTCAAGTAAAGTTCCTTTTGTACATTTCCATCCTCAAACGTTAGAGTTATATTATATTCATGGGGTTCTTATATTCGGGTAAGTACGTTTCATCATTAAGAACATCAGTAAGGCATTCTCAAATGTTTGAATACCGAATTATTAAATATTTCTCACACAAATATTCCCAGGGTCAGAACTCAAATAAAATAAAATTATTGGTGATTATACTGCCTGTTAAAGGTGTATTTACTTACATGTCGATGTCGACGAATAGTAGTATTGGATCTTAACCTCAACGGTGAACGTGATCTCGGTTTTTGTGCAGACAAATTCGTTGTCAGTAACGTAGTAGAACTGTGAATGGAATCTCCAACTTGATTCTCCGTCTGATCCTCGTCGAGTCTGAAGATCATGTCCGTGTCATCTGATAAAATAACATTGCACATTTTCAACAATTTTATTCGATAATAATTGCTATCCCCATAGTTCGATAGAACCTAAATTTATGCCAACCTGATTTTTTTACTTGCTCTCTTCCTATGCAATGAGACACGGTCTTCCGCCGAAACTTAGCAAAGGATTTGGTAGGTTCACCTAGTCCAAGAGCCATGCCGACGACGCAAAGCTGAATTTCGTCTTGCTCTGGCAGTGCTACACGAAATTGCATATCGCAGAGGGCACACGGTACCATGCGACGCAATTTAAAGAACACAGTTTGCAGTAATCGAGTAAAGTGCTTAGATGGCGTCAATGACGTCTGGGTAACCGGGATCTTGGACCTCGAG
Source organism: Trichopria drosophilae (assembly GCA_030407085.1). Taxonomy (NCBI): domain Eukaryota; kingdom Metazoa; phylum Arthropoda; class Insecta; order Hymenoptera; family Diapriidae; genus Trichopria; species Trichopria drosophilae. The sequence goes on along the minus strand of CM059587.1, from coordinate 40,214,443 downwards.
ACCTGGGTGAACATCTGCAGGTTTCGGACAATTTCTAGATCCTCCAAACCAGGAATCGACTGGGTGTTGACCACGTGGAAGTCGTCAGGTGGTCTGTCGTCGATTAACAACGATATCCGATCCATGTCTTCGAGGTCATCGATTTCCAGGACGCATGCATCTTTTGATCCCACTCCTATATTCATATCGGGCAGTAGTTCATCATCAGAATCTTCAGTATCCGATGCATTAGATTTCACGGAATCGACATCCTGAATGTGCAGATGCGTTAGAAAAAGTCAAATGTAAAAAATAGTCATAAATAACTCACCGGCACAGTTTTCAAGTGATAGTATTCTCTGTTTTTTCGAAGCGTTTCCGTTAACGTTTTGCGAATTTCTGCGAGTTGTTCTTCGTTGTGCCAGGAATTATTAGAACCAATCTGTGGCAGTGTGGGTGGAGGAAGAGCCGTTAGGAAGACAGCAGTGCCGACAGCCATTCCTACGACGAGTTTCTCGCCAACAGTTACCTGGATCCTCAAACCAAAAATTCCATTCATTCCACGAACTCGAAGTTTGTTCAGCAGCAAACTATGAACTTCGTACTCGAGAAATGGTAAGCAGTCTGAGATTTCCTTCGCATTTAATTCACCCTTAAGGTCTTTTTTCGACTTACACACAGTTGCTTGGATGAAGCATCCGTTGCCTGTCAACGGGATGTTTTCTGGCAACTCGATAGTCGTGAACATTACTTCCGGGACTTTAGCCTTACGACAAACCGCACATTTTGAGACGTTCATTCGGAAAGGAACGCTCTTCTCTCTATATGGTAGATGACACAGGGCGCAGGCACTCAGTTGAGAACCATAAGGCACTTCGTGATCGTTGCTTTCTGATATTCGCTTAACTTTTCCGGTTTGTGAAGGAATTGCCGAGTCCGAGTCGGATTTATCGCTCTTTCCTTTAGTTTGTTTGTCGCGATCGGACTCGATGGACGTCGCCATCTGATTCGGCATTTTCGAACCGCCATCTGCATCCGGCATAGGATTATGGAAACTGATGACTGCTGCGGTTCCCGATGCGCTCAAAACACATACGTCGTCGCTACTTGTAAGGAATACAGACATTTATCAATTTATTAAGACTTTTAGTACCAGAAATAATTCCTGCACTAATTTCATGAAGAAACAACAACACCTACAAAGTATGGTATATACTCGGTCATTACTTTGATGTTCAGAACCGCCGTACGTACATTCGACAAAAAAAAATCGAAAATGATGAGCACGGTAAAGCCTAAAGTGATGTCGAAAAAAAATATGTGACCATCATTATAAAAAAAATGGGAAAAAAGTGTTTTTGGCACTTCTAGATAGTATATCTCAGATTTGAATTCAGCGCATCGAAAACTTCTAGGTAAGTATAGTCAGGGCAAGGAGGTCGGTCTTATTTTATTGGCCTGTGTTATTCTTTGTAAATTAGTTTCAATAAATTATTTGAAATACTTCTATTTACCACAATTATTTGAAATAATTGTATTTAATTTTCTAAACTCATACTAACCATAAGCTAGTTTCCTCTTTGTACCCAATAACAACATTGCAAGCCAGAGCCCGAGCGTGGGAACGGATTTCCATTCGTATTTCTTTCCACCAAGAGTCGCGTCCTTCCGGTTCTTCAAGATTGTTGATTCTTTCGATTAATTTTACGGAACGTGCACTTACTAAACCGCCTAAAACACAAAGAATGGTGTAAACTATATTTGAACTATTACGATTTATGAACTATTAAAAAGTTTTAATCTATGTAAAAGTTATGAACACATGGATTTTGTTACGTCTTTTCGTTTAAATTGGTATTCCTCAGAAATTAATTAATAAACATTTTATGCAGATATAAATAGTTGAGAATAATACAAAGTACTAAAAGAAAATCTAAAAAACCATCAATTATTTATAAATAATTAAATTTGCAATAAACAATTACATTTTTAAGTGGCTTCTGGCGTAGGTACAATAAACATTTTTGTATTATATTGTTCGAAATTTTACCTGACATTTATATAAAATAGAGTGCAATGAATTAAAAGCTAAGTAATGCAGGGGTAAGGTTAGCGGCGTCGTCCCACGCATCCATGCCAGGAGAGTATGTTGCTATTTTTGTACACTGGCTTAGATTTTGCAAAGTTAAACTTTTGTTATGTTACTTCGACCCAGATTATATAGGTCTGGACAAAGTATTAAATTTGGTCAGTTCGACAAAAGACATAATACTATAGTTTTTTATCAAATGTTGACGTTTCAGACTCTAAACAACTCAAAAATGCAATAAAAAAATGCTTGCCGTGATCCTGTACGTCTGTCCATGTGTGTCATTTTTTTTCCGAGGGAGGTCGAAATGTCTTAATTAGTCAATATGCATTTATATAAGTCAATATGATGGCCATCGGGTTAATATTAAAACTTAACGACGTGCTGCAGGTATAATTTGAAAGTTACGGCGGAAAATTACATATAAGGCGGTTCGAACATGAAGGATTACTTAGTTAACCTGACCGCAAAGTGAGTCAAACAGTAACAAGATGACAGTAAGAAAGACGTTTCGATTTTCATTGATGGCTTTGAAGACAAAATTACCTAAATAAGGAAACTTTACTTTAAAGGTGACGAATATTAGACTGTTAGGTCAAAAGTTAAAATCACGCGTCCACCATTAGCAGATGGCATAACCAAAAAAATTCCCTATTTACTAATTTAATACTACTGCTGTGTTCATCTTAAACATTTAAGAACACAATCTTAAAACATCCTTTTTCCGCAAGCAGAATCCTCTTGCCGCAAGCGAAAATTCCCGTGTTATATGATCAAGAGGACTCTTCCACTTGCAGTAAGGGAATTTCTACTTGCCGCAAGTGGATTCCGCTTGCGACAAGAGTACTTTAAAGGACTATTTTAAGAATGCACTGTTAGAAATAATTCTTTTGATGCAAGTGGGTGGTCCGCTTGACCACTCTCCTCTTGAGGCGAAAGGAAATCCACTTGAGTTAAAAATATGCCTCTTGACGTAAAGTAAACAACCCTTCTACCGCAGAAAGATATTCAATTTGAAGGGAGTAGAAATCCTCTTGTGTCAAGCGGATCTGTAGGAAGAGTATATGTATATATGTACGCTAATGACACTCGGTACCAGTGTTCTTATTTCTGAGATCCTTTTTATTTTTATCGATTTTACACTTTCATATTCAATGATCCTAATATTATAAGCGACTTTAGTAGGATCGGTTGCGAAAATAGCTCAAAACAGATTAATCTCAAACCTAATTTTAGGTTATGCTGCCAAAATCAATTACAAACTTATCCTCATAGTGCGTGAGTGTAACTTTTTCACTTATTTTAAAATAGTGTATGATTTTACTTTATTTTTGTCAGATTAACGCATGGTTAACCTTTTCCACATATCCTACTTTCTACATATCCTACCCTTTATGTTATAAAATTATCAATTAACAACTTATACGTATATCACATATAGTAATATTTTGAGGTTTAAAAGTTCCTCAATGTAATATACTGGCAAAACATCCCATTACTGTAAATAGTATTTTACACGTAAGCGAAGCGTTTCTGTCAAATATTGCACGTAAAGGTTAGGTAGGTTTAAAGTATACAGTGCATAATCGTTTTGCGGCAAGTGGATTCCCTTCAAATAGATTTTCCTCTTGCGGCGAGAAACTATCCAACTGCTCATTATATCAAGCTGCAAATGGATTCTACTTGCGGCAAGAAAACTGTTTTTAGAGTGAAGAAACCTTATTTTATATTACATTTACTATATTAATAAAACAAATTAATTCAAAGTGACTATATATATATATATATATACTTTGCACTATAAATAATTTATTTCCTTAACTTAGTTATTTTGACGGTGAGTTAATTTATAACAAAACAGCATCAAATTTTTATGAGAAAATTTTTCGTCTTACGTAAATTTAACAATATTTTATACGATACTTTACTTTAAAAAGTTGTCATTTGTACATCTATTTCATTTGCTATACCGGGTTTTGATTAGAGCTTTAGAGCATAGTCGAATAGAGAGAAAAATGCCCTAAATATTATCAATTTTGAACCCACTACTTGTGGAAAACTGTCTTGTATTTCTATAATTCGATCAACTTGGACACTTTTGTCCAAACTTACCCTAATACGACTTCTATTTTTGTAAATAATATGTCGTTTTCGAGAAAATTTCTTGCCCTGATAAAGGGTCAAAAAGAGGTAATTTTGCCCTATTTTGCTGCGTGGGTTATAAATTTAATTTCTATAAATTGAAATCATATTTACTATACTTACCCAAATGACGAATAAAACCAGGTGGATACAACTGCATCGTTAAGAAAGGGTATTCCAACATTTCCAAAGCATCTCGGTTTGTTGTCCGCATGACCGTCGCTGTTGGTTTCGAATACCCACCCACCGACCGCTCGCTACCTGTCAGCGAATTCCCTGCAGAAAATTACAAAATCAATGAAATGTTTGGAAAATTAACAGCCGATCGGAGTACATCTTTCAAAATATTCATAAAACATATGTCGCGTAACAAATAAAAGATATCATCCAACACCGACATTCAAAGATGTAAGGCTGTGTTGTAGCAAGTTGAAGCGTTGTTTGATGAGAGTTATAAATTGTTTTAATGAATCGTAGATATGAGATTGTATATGCATTTTTCCAAAGCGACGACTGCAATGACTGCGACAATTGTTATTATATACCTAATGTAATTGTAATATGAGATTTGAGTGCTGTTAGTTGTTCAAAACATGTGGGTAATTTAAAATAATAAACGCAATGACATTTACTAAGCACATAAGTAAAAAATAAGGTCATTGCGATATCATAAAACGTAGGTATGTGTTCTGAATATTACTAAGAGTTTGCAGTAATATTACTGACCACTATGACATGCTGTAAGTTTTTAACACCGAGAACGATTAAAATTGTATGTGTAAAAGTAAGTGGCTTTATGATAATTTGTTCTTGTTTATTACGTCCCTGAACCATTTCAGTATGATTTCATATGACATTGTAAATTACATTAAAATAAATTACATTAAATTACATTTATATATGAGTATATCTTGAATTGCCATATCAGATCACCAGAAGTCTTTATTTACATGGAGACACGAGTAATACGATCTTATGCCTTTTAACAATTTAAATGAAGATAGAAGTAAAGTATATCTTTCTGGGGATAACATAGTTTACTATTTTATTTCAACTAAGAGAATGTATAACGTAAATCGGCAACGACATAAGGTCGCGGAATATCAATTTAACTGCACTTTTGCGATTGATCACTTTTAATTGAAAATTTTCATTTTTATAATATAATTTTTTGAATTTTAAAATATCGACAATTTTAAAATTGTGTGTATTGGTTACAAAATATTTCATTGGGCGGAATTTTTCGAATTTTAGAGTTTTTTTGCCAATCTTATCATATTTCACATATGCAAATACCTTTATGATACTACTCTTATTATGTTCTTTATTTTTGAACATTCCCCAATCGTATTTTCATTTCGTTTCATCTTTATATTACAAATGAGTCATTAAGTCCCGATACTGACAAACAAATGGTGATTCCAGTTTCACCTCTTTTGTTCTTCATTAGCAGCAACCGTCAAAAGACAAGTAAACATTTCATGATATTTAGTTAAGGCGTTATGTGCGAAAATAGCAAAAAAATATGAAAATTATAAGGGAAAGATTAGCTTAGTTACACGCTCAAATGAAGCTGAATTTACGGTAAAAGATGAAGCATTCTGTAATAAAAGCATCGAAAGTTGACATAACATTTGGAACGCGACTAAATCACGACTGTAACTCTATTACTATTATTTAAAAAAATATTTGTCCTGCATATTTAATCCGCTATTTGATTTGAAACTACCAACCCCAAAAATCTCCAAGTACAAAATTTCAAGCGAATTGGTTTATTTTTAACAATTCGTGGATCCGCCATTTTGAATTTTCGAAATGTGATATCAGATTCTTAATCAGCGACGTAATTCACAGCTGTATACCAAGGTAAGTTCCTTGCCAGCTCCGTTTTTAGGAAGATCTTTCAACATGTCATTATTGTCTGGGTTGTTGAGTATGGACATAATCTTCTTAGAAATTTGAACTTGGCATCCGATAACTGTCCGACTCCTAATCTCGAGTACGTTCTTAGCGACCTCTGGGTACCAGAGATGAATAGATCTGGATTAATGTAGCTTTTTTTAACCTTCTGATTTAAAATATCGCGGATATACGAAGAGCGTCTACCGCATTTTATAACGCTTAGGACGTTTTTTCCCCTAAACTATTGACGCGTAGGATAGTTACGGCTTACCCGTCTTATCCTAAAAAGTACCCATGCGTCCATATACGGAGCACAATGAGTGTAAAATGACTCATTGTGCAGCAAATGTACAATGGACTAACATAAGGAGTACAATAGGGCGTCTAATTTATGTCCATTGAAAGTACGCACATGATATAATTGGTCTACACTTGGCATACAAGTTCCAAAATACGCTTACGGTACGGTGTGTATAAATGTACAAGTATTTTTAACGCGATAATGTCAGCACCTCGAAATACCATCTTAATCGCAAACTTAGGGGTTAAAAATTTTGACGACTGTTTTATATCCTTTCTCAGGTTTTAATAGTCGTACCCAGCCTATACCATTTTCTACACATATGAGTTCAAAATTGTATCCGACAGAAATCAAGCGTATGGGATGTCCTCATATTTGAGATTTTCACTTAGTATATGCACTGCTGTTCTAGTGCTTTGTGCGAGATACAAAGACAAATGTACTAAATAAGATTTTTTCGAATATAATTGACAGTTTTTGGCTGTTTTAACCCAAGTCCGGGAGAGTTTCGACCTTTATTACGAACAGCAAATAAGATTAATATTGACTTGAAAGTGATCAACCCTATCATTTTCGAGTATTTTTTTTTTTTCGATTGTCGTGATCAGAATTGCAATTAAATGGTTTCAAAAGCCAATAAAAACGATACACATGAAATTTTGTTCATTTTAATTTAAAATGCGCCGTATTAGGCACTTTCAAGTCATTATTAATCTTATTTCCGGTTGAAAATGAAGGTCGAAAATCAGTTAAAAAACGTGCATCTCCCGGATTTAATGGGTTAAAGACATTTTTTACAACTTGAAATCCTTATTTTCACAAAATTATTCTGTACGATTAATGTGTTTACATAATGCACTAAGAATGGAGAAAAATCGTACTAAACCAAATTTTGCACTTTCTATATACAATCCTTTTGCTGGTAGGTGCGTCCTGGGAATCCAGTGCTGAAATCGAAATTTTCACAAAACTACTCTCACCTCCTACTACTCCATTTACACTCAATTTTATTTACAGAGATAACGTTTAGAAAACCACTTATGCCCAAATAACTTATGTCTATCCAATGAAAATAACACAAGTTTGAATGTTTATGAAATTTTAAACGTTCAATGAACAATTATTCAAAGCCGAAAGTGTACCCAGATGACTAAAGTAGATCAGTTTGTAATATAGAGATTACAAATTTCTCTTATATGAACGGAGAAAATTCACGGGCTCCCATTTGGCTCCCCTTTGGCCCTCGATAATGGTCCTTGGACGTTCGAAACTTCAGACACATAAGTTTGAGATAAAATGTAAAATGATGTAAAAATAAATATGCGGTAGTTTTAAAATCGTATACACCAAAATATATTATGTCAAATATGTTATGTCAAATGTTCAATGTATTGCAATATGTGTGGAATGGAATTCTCCGCCATGAGCACATTGGACCAAAGCCTACGCATCGCAGAATATTTGTTTGCTGAGGGGTTAACAAAAAGGAAGTATGCACTTTTGTGGGATAAAATGTAGCTCGATTGATACAGTACCGTCGTGACTACGAATATCAGTCTGACAGGTACTGCATTCATCTTCATAAATTGGCCTTTTGATTTCCTCGAATGCAATTAAAACAAATGAGTAAGCAAACTATATGTGTTAGAAGAAAAACATCTTAAACTACACATAATTAGTAAATGCCTGCAGCGATGAATGCGACGACTATAACATCAATAGAGCGTGAATCTTTCGAGTACTCACTTTCACGAAAAAATTTTAAAAATGCTGCCAGCGGATATAACACGAATGGAACAGAAAAATAAATATATATTTTTTTTAAGAACAAGCCTAAGGATCGTGGATGCACAAATAATTCAATCCTTCTCCCTAAGCCTCGGACGATAGATTCCATCAGAGGAATGTTCGTGTTGTAAGAGCGGGGAGTTTCCTCGTTCGATGTAACAATATAGAAAGAGTTGTAAATCGTAAATTATTGGTGCATTGTGTAATTATTAATTTACTTTTACAGGACACCAACCTTTAGGAGTGATGCTAAGATCCGAATCACTGGATCTCCGATGCAAGCTGGAGGATTTCATTACTGGCGACTGCGAGGCTTTCACTGAAGTAGAGGTCACGAGCGCCGTTGTTGGGCATGTCGGGCTAAGGGAGGCATCGTCTTGCTGTCTGTGAACGGATAGTGAGTGGGGCACACACAAATTGTCAGTCGTGTTAGCATTATCAGATGTTTTAGAGGATTTGGGTATTTGGTCTGGTCTAGATACAGCACTGGTCTTATGCATCAAAGAGGGAGTTCCCTCCGATATTGTTAACGCATGCATTTCTAAATTATTCGATTTCTGATCTGTCAACGATGCAGAATCTTTTTTATAAGAATCAGGAGTATTAGATTGGGTTTTGGTTAAAATGTTTACAGAATCGTGAGCTCTGTTAGTTCCTTTCGATGATTGGGGTTTATTGGAAGCGAAGTGGTTGCGAATCAATCCATGCATCTTGGTAAAGTCCGGAGACTTGGATCGCGATTTTCTCCTATGTAATCTTGATCTATGGGCAACCGGAGAAGGCGTCTGATTTTTGCTGATGCGATCATGTCGTTTCTTCTTCGATGAATCTTTCCTTTCGTGGTGAGATGGACGAATCAGCATTTTCGTATCGATAATTCGAATTAATTCCAACATCGAGGACTGGCGATTCTTTCTAATCATATCAGCGATGAGTTCTTCAGATGTGAAGTCTTTAGCTGCCTGAAGCTCTTCCTCTGGGTAAGGACTTCGAACATTGACTTCTTCGGATTTGATGGGTACCATTAAATGTAACATGTCGTGCTGAGGTGCCGCTGTTACAGGCATATTATGTGGTTTCGCAGATGTTGTCGGTTCTGCTTCTGCTGTTGGGCCTTTATATATGACCGTTTCTGTTCTTTCAACTCGTTTTGACGATTTCTGATTCGTAAATGTATTTTCCAGTTTCTTGTCCTTTTGTTTTTTCTGCAGATGTGGGTATCTTATGACTTTTTCCTTCGCGTAATATTCATCATCGGATGACGGACTATATTCTAAATCATCGCTTTGATACGACAATTGTCTGTGGAGTCGATGTTTTTTATCATTTTCAGGCTTCTCTGAAGGCAATTTAGCTGTGGTTGGAATCAAGGGTTCTTGTAAAATTGCTTCTGGACCCCAAAGAGTTTTATTCTCTTGGTCGTTTCTTTTGAACGTATCATCTGAAATATCGATCAAATTATCTATTTTTTTGGGCTCCGAATCTGCGATTTTTGGAAGGACTACTATCGCTTTATCTACAGGAAATGCGAATTCAACGTTTGAAGTAACTTGAATAGGCTCTACATCGATAGATTCCTTACTTTCTAGTAAAAACATTTCTTCCTTTTTAGGTTCCAAATCTTCGAGTAATGACATGTTTTCTGTTTTAGACTCCAAGTTATCAAGTAGTGCAATTTCTTCTGATTTAGATTCATCAGAAATAAACAATAGATTTTCATCAGGCTTGATATAATTTTGAACAGACGCCGAGGGAGATAAAGTAATCTTAGGACTTGGTGATTTGTTTCCACTATCGAATGAAACAGGCTCTTGGAAAGAGTCGTCGAGTATATTGTAATTTGTACTCGATTCTGAAGGATCATCTTCAGAGCTTGACGTATCAGTCTCAGATGAAGAAATCATTGGTATTGGATTATCCTCCATGTGTGATCTAAGTTTAGAATAAGTTACGTGTAGAACTTGAGGTTTTGATTCCTCCTGCTGCGTATCAGAATCAGGAGTCACTTCTTCTGAACTTTCTCCTTCTCTTTTTTTAGAATCACTCGTTGTAGGAGAATCATCAAGAAAATTTACGGGAGAAGGTGTCGGAGTTTCACGATCCTCACGTACACTGTCTAGAGGTAGTCCACTATGAACCGACCTAATAAGCTGCGCAGCAATTCCATCGGTATTATTTTTCTTGCGAGTCAGTTTTTTCCTTTTCAACGAGTGATGAAGGTTGATTGCTGCTGGTCTTGAAGATTCTGGGACTGACCAAGAACTGGAGTATGCGCTCTCTAAATCACTCTCTTCGTCGAAACAGTCTGAAACTTTAGAATCTGAACGCTTCGACAAGAGACTTTGGGGAAGGTATCGAAGATTCCTGAGACCCTGAGAAAATCTGTTGCCTGACGGTTCACCTCTCATGTCCTCGAGGGCTAACATAACTTTTAAGGGATTTTCGTCTGACAACTCATCAGTTAACGATAAACTAGACCCTAAGCCTTTTTTTAATGATAAACCAGACCCGCTTGCACTCTTTGTAGATAAATTACGCCGCAAAGGATTAGCAGTAGATTTGTGATCAATTACCTTCATTGCCATTATTGAAGTTTTTTGATTATTCGCACCACTTATAGGCACGGTATTGTTTATGCGAGTGGATTGTGAATTAAAAGCAGAAGGAACAGGACTATGGCGTTGAGAAAGACTGAGGATAGGTACACTCTCATCGGATTCAGAGCAGTCAGATTGTCTATACTTCACACCGAGCAGGGTTAAACTTCATGCAGGGGGGAAGAAAAAATATAAATTAATGGCGTCCATTAATATGTCGGATTTTAAGTGGGAGCAATTCGACATTAAATCATGATAGGGTTTGATCAAAAGCATACGTATATTTTATGTAGAATTTATGTATCGCTATCTCGAATTAAGTTAATCCCTGGTGAAAGTTTCGGATTCAACCCGATTGGGCAATCCGAAATCTGTCTATGACCTAATCCGATCTGGTTCCACGGCTTCAAACGGACCTAATCAGAGCGAAACGGACTTAATCTGACAATAAAAATTTCCAACATTTATATAAAAATTAATTTATTTTTATTTTTATTTTATCTAAACATTTTTTTATTAATTTATTATTTTTTGAACTTTTTTTAGATAATTTAATTATCTTAAACAGCTGTTCTAACGTGGTCATCTATCCAGCTGTAGTCTATAATGTATCACGTTTAATTTGAAAAAAAAAAAAACTATCGCGCAAACCCTCAAACACTGGTCTACCACTGTCGAGCACTATATTACGACGTAATATGATGTATACACGTAGTGTATGATTTTAAAGTCGTACTGGCTTATACAGAGTTTTTCGAAATTACTAGAGGCAGTTGAACTTATTGCAGACCTACACGCGAATTTTTACAATTTTCAAAATTCTTCAGCGTCTCGAAAACGATGAGATATGTCAAATTTAACAAGATTTTATTAAAAGGGGGGGTAATTTCGAGTCAACTAATGCATACATGAAAAAGAATTGTGAAAATTTACAAAATAAAAAATTCTGATTTTTTCCGAATGAGAGGTCCGATTGAAACCGCTTGCGATTTCCTCTTCGGATTGATCCCGCATCGTTCCGAATGACAGATACGATTGAAGCCGTTTGCGATTTCCACCTCGTTATGATTCCGATTAGTTCCGAATGTGAGGTCCGATTGAAACCGTTTGAAATTTCTGTCTCGGAATGATTCTGATCAGTTTCGAATGAGAGGTCCGATTGAAACCTTTTGAGATTTCCTCCTCGGATTGATTCCGCATCGTTCCGAATGATAGATCCAATTGAAGCCGTTTGCGATTTCCACCTCCGAACGATTCCGATTAGTTCCGATTGAAACCGTTTGCGATTTCCACCTAGGAATGATTCCGATTAGTTCCGAATGGGAGGTCCGATTGAAACCATTTGAGATTTCCACATCGCAATGATTCGGAATAGTTCCGATTGAAACCGTTTGCGATTTCCCCCACGGAATCATTCCAATTAGTTCCGATTGACGGTTCGGATTGAAGCCATTTGAAATGTCGACCTGGATTGATTCCGATTCGTTTCGAATAATATTTCGGAATGAAACAGATTGATTCCGAATAAAATATTGGAATGAAACAGATTGACTCCGAATAAAAGATCGGATTGGATCCGTTTGAAACCGACGTCTGATTGAGTCCGATTTTGTCCGTGACAGATTTCGGATTGAAAACGTATAGGTCGGATCAAGTCCCATTGTATACGATTGAAGTTCAATCGGAACCTTTCACCAGGGTTTGCAACTGCACAAACTCCATGGCGACTTGACTAGAATTGCTCTGTATACAAACTATACTACTTTCAAATATATTTTATCTTAATCAAGGAAGTTGAATATGAATTGATTAGAATTCTAATTTAGCAAAGACTTACTCTTCAGTCGGGAGCATTTCTGGTATGACGAGAGATAAGTCATGAAGTTTTACCAGCGTTACTGCTGTTCCGATTCCCCTTGCAATTATTCCGCATTCACCTTCCAGGTCAAAAGTTTGCAGATATCTGTACATATTTAAAATTATTTATTTCATGGCAAAAACAAAACTTTTAAAACGAAATATTGACAACTTACCCTACAACAGCGTTTCCACCAAGGTCTAAAGCTTTAAGCCCAATTTTTCTTTGAAGTTCACCACTGAGTTTAAAGAAAAGAATTTGCCGAGCTTCGTTCGATGCTCTTGGTGTTCGGATTTTGTCGATCCATTTGTACTCAGGATCATCACATACAACGAGTTCTTCAACGAATCCGTGTATTGCTTGCGCAAAGTAACCGAATGGAATATTTGGTGCTAAAATTAAGTTCATATACAAATAAGAGTATTTTGTAAGTAATTTAATTACAGTAGGACCTCTCTTATTCTAATTAGTAAAGTTTTTAAGATAGCGCCGACCTCTCTTATTCTAATTTTCCCCTCACCCCCACTTACTTTGCTTGCGAGCTTATGATTCGTAGACAAAATTTTTCGTTGATTTTTCGTTGATTTTTCGTGTGATAGTGGGAGAAGACTTGTGAGGGAACGATTAGAATAAGAGAGGCTGGACAATTAGAATAAGAAAGGCAATCAGAATAAGAGAGGTTCGAATAAGAGATGTCCTACTGTATGTACCAGATCAAACAAATATTACAGAATTATGTAACTTACAATAAAAAAATTGAACTCCACAAGAAGATTGTCGAAATTTATTGAAATCTAAGAAGAGTTCAACTTTTACGATGACATTAACTTCTCCCCGTATTCCATGCATTGTGTCATAGACAGGCATCCAACCTGTCATTACGCATCCTATGATATAAAATTTAGAGAACATTTTAATTCTACCAGTTATGTAATGTTACTTTGCAGTGTTGCACAAAACTATTATGAATAATAATTGACTAAATGAGCATTAAAAAACTAAAGAATTTGTTATCCTAAAGTCAGTACAGAACATACTAAAAGGAAGATGTAAATTGTCGATAAATATAGATTGTGAAAATTGGACACCAAAATGGTCTTAACATAGACCTTTTTGGTAAACAGTGAGTTAAAATTTAATAATTTCAATTGGTAATAATAAATCTCTTTTCTAGCAGAAAATAGGATATAGTAAACATTAATGTTTCCAGTGATTATAGTTCATAACTAATAATTATTAGCTCTTAAAGATAATAACGCAGCAAACGAAAATTTATTGAAGATCCATTGAAATTCATTCACTGCATCACTTCTGAATTCGGTTTCTTAGCTTCTGCAATGAATTTCAATGAGAAAATGTGTTTCATGATTTTGAATGGTTAATAGCTCATAAAAAGTTGTTCGATTTAATGATTTCGAATGGAAAAATAGTGAAATGAAGAAATGATTTCGTTGAATGAATTTCAATTGATAAGTGCGAATAGAACAACTACTAGTTGAATGTATTTCAATGGAACAATAGTTATATTTGCCGCGGATGAATTTGAAACAAAATTAGATGAAAATGCAGCTGATATGAATGAAATCGAATCGGTTATTACCAATAGCAAGGTTGGGAGGTAAAAGATTTTGAATCAAAAAATACCAAAAAGTTGGTTCTTTAGTAATTTTTGAATAGGAATTCAAAGATAGTATAATAAAAATTGTAAAAAAATTGTTTTGTGTCAAACAATAAAACTAAATTATTAGAATTGCCTTTATGAAACTCAAAATTTGAAAATAGATTTAAAAATTTCAAAAATTTGGGTGAACATAAAAACACATTTTTTTTTTAAATTACGGGTGGATTTAAAGAAATTAAATTTAAAAAACAAATGTTTTACGTTTTTTATAGCAACACCACTGACTTCCGAGTCAAACGTTACTCATGAACTAATTTCTTTGACCCATTAAAATTCGCTAAATTAATTTAAATATTCCAAAAAAGTTTGGTTAACAGAAAAACACATTTCCGAATTACTCATGGATTTTAAAAAATTCCATTTCTTTTCGAGGAAAAAATTATTTTGTGTCAAACACAATTTTTACATCAATTTAAAAAGTAGTAATGAAAAAATGGAAATTAAAAATTACTGAATGGAATTTTCAAAATTTGAGTTTCATAAAGGCAATTCTAATAATTTTTTATGCTCATGTATATAACATCATGTATTCCAGAAAATTCTCGGCCAATTCTTGTTAATTGTTTTTGATTTTTTTCAGAAAATAGTAGAGGAGAGTGGTGTAAGTTGGCAGTGGTGTAAGTTGGCACAGTCCAATTTTTACGCGTTACAGTGTAGCCAGACTTACCGTTTCTATACTATAAACTAACTTTAATACGCGGCAACTTTTGATGGTATGTAGTCGTTGTTACTTTTGTTGCCTTCGTAGCAATACGACGTATAAACGTGTCGTCGAATGCACGTAAAAGAATATTTTGCATTCAAATTTTAATTAAAGAAAGTGTGTGTTTTTATTTATTTTTAAAATCGTTTTTATTGGTATTTGTTATGTTACGAAAAAATATAGGGAAAATAATTTCTTACATAAAATATAAAAAATATACATGTGGTGTAAGTTGGCACATGGAAGGTGGTGTAAGTTGGCATGTATTATTTATGTATATTATATATGAATATATATTGTATTATTTCTTTCTTTATTTACTACATGTTTGCAGGCGATAACACCCTTTTCAGATGAAATATTAACATTCACGTGGCACAATTAAAATAACAAATTTATATAAGATTAGAGTAAGACAACAATATAATAAGACTAGCAGTAATACCGTAGCACCAAATCACGCGGTTTACAATTTTTTTAAGGCTTATTAATAATTTTCTCCTTAATTTTTCAACATGTGCCAACTTACACCACCTTTTGAAAAAAGTGACTTTTCACTTTTGGGTAAATCAACTGAAACTTTTTTTCTGAGACACGACAGTTTCTAAATAAAAATGTTGCCGGAATTTATGATCTTTCGAATGCCGCATAGTATGTTTTAAAATTCATTACTGAAAAAATTCTGTAGCAAAATGAAAAAAAACATGCCAACTTACACCACTCTCCCCTAAACAATGGTTAGAATTGCCTTTATGAAGCCCGAAATAAAAAAAAATGAATCAGAACTTTTTAATTTATATTTTTTTAGCTTTCATTACTACTTAATGGTACCCCCTTAAGATAGTCTAATCTACTCTAAAAGATTATAATTAATAAATATAAATTAATACTTTGATGCGAAAGCATCCAATAAATTTTTCGACCGCTTGAAAATATAAATTTAATATTTGAATAGTCTTGGTATATGTCGGTCACTTTACTAAACGAAATTAAGTTAAATTGATTTTAAGTGTCTACTCGGTTTTCGATGGAAAACACATTTGACATATTAAATGTAAGAAGCCGGGATTTGTGTAATTATCGCCGACAAAATCTCTGTTTAAAACGGGCTGTATAAGTACGTATAAAATAATTATTATTCATGGATTTTGTTTCCCTCTAGCGATAATCAATTGAACTAATGTCTATTATAAATATTTTGCGTTTCGTCCCGAGATCTCGTGATGGACTCTTCAGTAAGGCTAACACGAGAATTTGCTTACAATAATTCTAAACATTTCCTTCATTGTTTAGTTTTATTTAAAGTTCAAATTATTTACAAAACCATTTTTGCGTCTAAGGCAGAGATTCTCGTGTTAGCCTTACTGAAGAGTCCATCACGAGATCTCGGGACGAAACGCAAAATATTTACAATAGACATTAGTTCAATTGATTATCGCTAGAGGGAAACAAAATCCATGAATAATAATTATTTTATACGTACTTATACAGCCCGTTTTAAACAGAGATTTTGTCGGCGATAATTACACAAATCCCGGCTTCTTACATTTAATATGTCAAATGTGTTTTCCATCGAAAACCGAGTAGACACTTAAAATCAATTTAACTTAATTTCGTTTAGTAAAGTGACCGACATATACCAAGACTATTCAAATATTAAAAATATAAATTATTCCAACGTTTTCAGGTATTCTGCCAGATTTATACCTTGAAAAACACTGTGGTATTAAAAAATTACTAGAATTTAAGTGTTGGCAATAATATTTCTTTCCTATGTGACAAGGTGTACCATAATGTAATAATAAAAAATTAGAAAAATTTAACCTTTTATTAATACAAAATCATTAAAAAATGCGAAAGCCAATGAAAGTGAATGAATTTCAATAATATAATAAGCAAGTACTTAAATCAATGATTTTAAAACAATAGAAAATCATTGGTTATATCTCTGTTGAATAGATTTCTATTGATATTTAATGATTAAGAAAACCAATTCAAATCTATTGAGATTCATTCAAAATCACTCAATGAATTTCAATGAATTTTCGTTGAAATTCTTTTGGTCCTGATTTGCTGCCCTCAATCTTTATAAAGAAATGTGTTGATTCCTTAAATAAACCTTTAGTTTTATTGTTTAATTTATCTTTGAAGGCTGGCATGCTACCTCGTAAATGAAAACAGTCGTAACGCAAGTTCACAAAGGGGGCAACAATCAAGACATATATCGAATTACCACCCAATTTCTATCTTAGGTGTTATCTCGAAATTACTTGATGCTATAGTTTCCAAATGATAGTAAGTAAATTTATTGGTCAAATTATTCCTCAACAGCACAGTTTTATAGGTAACAGATCTACGCTGGCAAATCTCTTGGCCTATAGTAATTTTGTATCATCAGCGTTGGATATTATGTAACAGGTAGATACGATCTAACTTGATTTTGCCAAGGCATTTGATACCATGGATCATGGCATCTTAATAAAAGAATTAAATATGATAGGAATTAATGGATCGGTGCTTAGGTGGATTAGTTATCTTACTGATTGTTGGCAAGCTGTTCGTCTTAAAGGATCCATTTCTCAATTTACTCTCATTCCTTCCTTTTCATCTTATTTATTATTGACACGAGGTCTTTTATCAAGCACTCTAAATTCTTAATTTATTCTGACGATATTAATTTATTTGCTTCGATAAAGTCCCCACTCGATGCTTTAAATTTACATAGTGATTTAAATTCTACTTTCGAATGGTCTAATACGAATGATCTCAAGTTAAATATTTTTAAATGTAAATCAACAACATATTGTAGAAGTGATCGCTGTGCTTCACTTATTGAATCACTTCAATCTATATATAGCGTTAGATTTAGGGATAATTTTTTATAATAGTTTTAAGTTTTCAGAACATATTCATATTATAATCAACAATTGTTTTCCAATTTTAGGATTTCTCAATTTCTAATTCTTCTTCTATTCCTGCTATAATAAATCTCTATAAAGCATTAATGATACCTATATTAACTTATGAATCAATTACTTGGTGTACTTTTGTTGAAAAAATTTGTCGATGCAACATCAATTATTAAGTTATCTCGTAAGTCGGGTTCACCTATGAGTTATATCGCTCACGATTATTTGTTGGTAGCTTCACAATTTGGTTTACCTTCAATATCATTCATACATCATGTTATTGATTTTTTATTTGTTCACAAAGTCATTACGGAATTGATCAGATCACAAAAAAATATCCTCACTTTTTTCAAAATGAGTTCAAACGTACGCTCTATGCCAACTCCATACTATTAATGAATTAAATTAGACATCATGTTATGGTTTCAACGCCAGCATCGCATGGTTAAGGCGTGAATGGAACAGCATTCCTTTTAATATTAAGAATATTGATAATTTTTTAGATTTTAAATCCACGATTCGAAATTTATGATACATTTATTTCTAGTTACATTTTTTTTCTGTTATTAATTAGATGTTTCTTTTTATATATCTTTTTACTTATACTATTTGACATATTTTTTTTTTAATGCGCTTCCATTATACTATTTAATTTTGTGTAAAGGTCCATTTGGACCGTTTATTACTGAATAAATAAATAAATTAAATTGTTTTTGGTAATATCGAATAATTTCTTTACCCAGTAAACGAAAAAAGATTGAAACGTATTAAAAAGGGATCAATTGGGATTAAAATGAGACTACTTTTAATTAATTTTGTTCAAAACAGGGATTAGAGTGGTTTTGAATTCTAGTAAATTCCAAAGTAGGTATAAATTGAAATTATTGAATCCCTGTAAATCCTCCTCGAACATTCGTTGTGAAAATCAATCCCCTTGAATGCCATAACTGGGATTGAAAAACGTATGTTTCAATCCCTGTGAATTCCACATCTGTCAGTATCGCTTAAATACCATTTCTGGAATTAAAAACTCCTTTCTTGGATCCCCTTGAATACCATTTATTACCAATATTTGAAAGAATCCCATTTATTGCAAGATATGGAATTTAAGATTATATTCTTTGAATACCGTCGAATACTATCGATTACCAATCCCAGTAAACGAAAAAAGATTGAAAGGTATTAGAAGGGGATTAATGGAGATTAAAATTTGATTATTTTTATCTGATTTTGTTCAAAAAAGGTTTTGGAATGATTTTTAATCCCAATAAAACCCCAATTATGAAAAGAATTTTGACTTATTGAATCCCCTCAAATGCCGTTCTACAAACGGCCATCAAAATGATTTCCAGCGAATACAAGATTTGGAATTAAAAAATATCTCATTGAATCCCCTCAAATTCCTCCCATTAAAAACTACCATTCAATACCAAATATGGCATAAAAGAATGTATTACTGAATCCCCTTGAAATCTATCAATTACCACGTCAAAATTAATTCCACTGTATTCCATATTTGGAATTCAAACTCATTTTAATGAATTCCCTTGAATAACCATGGCCCTAAATTAATTTTGAATTCCAAGATATATTATGGATCCTCTTGAATACCAACGATTCCAAACATTAAAACTTATCCCAACGGATACCAAATTTGGAATTGTGTTTTATAGTGAATACTGAATTTACTATTATGATAAAATTATTAAAGACATAAATAATGATCATATTGAATAGATGCACGAATTCATAAAATTATATGTAAATTAACTTTTGTTTCATATAACAAAAATTTGAAACAACATATTTTCGAGCGCGAAAAAAAGATTAAAAAAATGTTTTATGTTATTTTATATATACACAGAAAAAACCAACTCTTTGTTTCGATTGTTTTTAAAGTAAATAATTCAGTAAAATTTCGCTGTGAATTGTGGTATTTAATGTATTTTAGCCTGCCCGAATACATTATTATATAAACACATAGAAAAATTCTATACTTTCTGTTTCAGCTATTCGTTATTTTTTCATTATTTCACAACAGTGGATTTGGTCGAGTGGTTGCGCTTTGAACTTGCTGCGCAGAGGACCGTGGTTCAATTCTCGGTCGAAGCAAATCTGCTTTTTTTTTAATTTGTTGATTTGGAATTAAATGGGATTAAAAAAGATAGAATTGTTTTAATTTCAATACCAACAAAAAAGGCATTAAAAATTTTGAATACTGGGTAGTAAAAAAGTACTTACTTTTTGCAATTAGATTCATGTATAATAACTGAAATTAAATATATGTAAATAATTACCTCCTTGAGAATTTGTAGTAGAATTCATGGTAGCTTCCAAAGTCCATATATTCTTTACAGGAGGTGGCACTCCAGGCAACAAAAGAGGATTTAAATTTAAGTATACTTTGCCGATAGCATCATTGGCCGAATACGTATCATGATCCATTAATCTAATTTGCAAAGGTTCGTCTTGCAGTTCAGCATCGTCAACTTCGAACCGGTACCATTCAGAATTCCATTGAGGATTTAACGACTTGCGGCATACATCTGTTTTATACGTTGTATTTCCAAATTTTATTTCGACATAAGCATCAGTCGTGTCTCCAGATCTGTCCATTACTGGGAGATTCCGTCCCGCCAGTATTTTTACCTTAATTTTTCCTGGCATTTTGACGATCTGTTCTATTCAGAATTTAATAGAACTAGAAAATATTTTCAGTTGATAAAATACCAAATTTTTTCTTTAAAAAAAACGATACATGTAAAGTAATATGTGAACATATTCAGTTTTAAAATTAGCATTATATCTGATAATATTCACTATTTTGGTTGATGCATAACTACTTTTCACATTATCTCAACTTGGTGATTCTGTATAATGTTGATTAATATAATTAGGTTATGTTTAATTCTGACAGCATCAGCTGGCTGGACAGTGGCACTCTGAGTCTGGCAGTGATCCATGCACTTCTCTTACAGTATTGCAGTGGCTGCAGAAAAAGTTATCATATATTTAGCTCGTGGTTTTAACTGGTTTAAACCTCAACAAAATCAGTAGAATTTCAATACAGAGACACATTTCTGCGACATAACAAATTTGTTTCAGAAATGGAAGATAGAGAGGGTCAGTAATTAATAAATAATGACACATATTAATTAAATGTAATCAATAAATGTTTCACATTTAGCCGAAGAAAGTGTTTCGATGCAAAAAACGTTATCCTCGAGCCAAGATCCAGGATGGAACGATCCTCCAAAGTGGTGTTTTCTTCCAGCGACTCAAAATACCTGCGGTACTCCTACGAAACGCTTGTTAAATAAAAGGGTTGCCTTTCCTTTAAATACAACAACTTCAAATCCAGCAACAAGTCAGACAGCTTGTACCGGTAACTTACCACCGTCGATAGAATCAGTCACCCTTACAACAGCACCTCATCGACATGTTGGTGCGCCTACTAAAACTAATGTGGAATCAGTTTCGGTAGTTGAAATTGATAAAGAAAAGACATTAGATGAGGTTTTAGGCAATTTAGATACAATTATTGAACAGAGTACAGAGGCGAGTTCTAAATCGGAAGAAAGAGTTCGTAAGAGGTTGGAGATCATGAAGGGAATGTGGATGGAAGATAAAATTGATGATGTTGTAATGAGACAAGTTTTAGAGATTTCTGAAGGTATAATTTATATTTCTGTTTATAAATATTGAAATGAGCATATTGTGGTATAAAATTGTCAATTTTTTAAATTTAGCGTTAAAAGATGGAGATGTTGCAAAATCTGAACAAATACACCTTTTTTTGATCATGAATCATGCATCGATATGCTGTTCATGGCTTCCAGGTATATGGCATCTGATTATGGAAATGAAGCGTACGAAAACGAATTCCGACCAAACTAATGAAACTCCAGAAAACTTCCCATACTTTGTACCAACTTCTAGTTCCGATTAAATACAAATATATTACCATTTATTTTTCAATCACTTTTGATTATTTATTTTTAACATTTCCTTGAAGGAATTCAACTCATTACAACAACTTAGTCCAACGATTAAGAGATTTAACTCGAATTATTCTTAATTAATGTACATATGTATATACGCACACAATTAGATCTAATTTTGTAAAATACTGAATATAATGGTTACTTAAATAAGCATAATAATATAAATACACACAAACGAACAAATGTATTGTGTAATATTTTAATTAAGGTTGCAATAAGGACCTCTCTTATTCGAACCGCTCTTATTCTAATTGTCCAGCCTCTCTTATTCTAATCATTCCTCCACTAAGTCTTTTCCCACTATCACATGAAAAGTCAACGAAAAATATTGTCCACGAATCACAAGCTCGCAAGCAAAGTAAGTGGGGGTAAGTGGAAAATTAGAATAAGAGAGGTCGGTGTCATCTTGAAAAACTTTACTAATTAGAATAAGAGAGGTCCCACTGTATTCGGTAAGGTTCAAAATTTAAATAAAAAATTTTCTGAGAAATATGTAGATCATTTTTACTTATTACGTCAAAATATCGTATATATTTATTATAATACCGTTATAAAGTTTGAATTTCGAAAAATTAGTTCCGCATATTTTAAATTTGCACTTTATATTATACTGACTACTTTATCGACTGAGCACTTTATAACCTCTTCAGGGATTCGAACTTGTTACCACCGGTCGGTATATTACCAAATAAGATTCTATAGTGGAATATTTTATGCTGGAAAAATCCGGGAGATGGCAAACTACATCTGTGGTGGTGGTTTATGTTCTTTCCAATAACTTGATGTGCATGTGTAGATGCGATGCATAGACACACTCATACGAAAGGATCTTTTTGATATCTTTCTCTCTCTCTGAATTTTCACTTATCATGAAAATAAAACGGGCACTGAACTCGTAAGTAAACTTTTAGATTTTTCCGCAGGGTGTGGGTTTTTCGACGCACGTAAAGGTAACAAAATCGATGTGGGTTATGATTCTCCTTGCCTTCCTTCCTTGCTATTCGAGAGTATCTAGATTCTTCACCTGTTACTTCCAGTTACGATTCGTTTTCAATCCGGTATTTTTCACTTTTGCTATCGAATTTCGCCTTGAGCTTTTTATCAGATATTGTACTTATTGTATGTGTATATTGTATCATACATCGAAAAATGTACTCTACATATATTTATATAAGGTACAGTTTTGGATGTAGAAAAGATGACCATAGTTTTATTGATCGTTACAGCTTCAATATGATATTTTATGCAACGTATATACCCGATGCTTTTCTAATAGCGGGTTCGGTGTGACCGTAGATTATATATTCCCTGAAAATCGTTCCTTCGAAAATCGATAATGATTTAACCCAGCGTTTTCATGTTTTCATAACGCGTGAGAGTGCAAAGTCCTCGCACACCCTCTTTTTCTACGAACTCAAAACCGCGCAGGTGTGAATTGGAAGAAAAAAAGTTGCACAAAAGAAAAGATCAGTGGCAAATAAAAAATAATTAATCAGCATTTTCTTCACCAAAAGTATTGAGGAATATACGTATATGAATTTATTTTATATTCTTTCCATTGCATGGGTAGAGAATAATAAATTTAAAAAATTGACATTAAATCTGCCGCAATATGGTGAGCGTTAAGGTTTGTTTTACAGACTAATCTAGTCCATTCTGCATGAATCGTTTACTAAATATTTTATTTTTTTTGTCAATGTGTTTTACTCCTGATATCTGAAACTCGTCTACACAAGTTATTTGCAAATTTGTTCGAAAAAATGTTGAATAATTGATGCGGTGGTGAAAGGTCAATTGCAATTTTTTTCGAATTTTCTTCTTTTTTTTTAATATTAACGTGCATATTCCAGCGTATAATTCATGAGAAAGCAATATATATTGACTATTCTTATAATCCACTAAAAATGGCAATTATTTTGAATTGCAGTATTCGATTCTTTAATTTTCACTAATAATGACATTGTTGGTGGGAGAAAGTGTTATTGTTCTTGAAAAAAATTGAGATCTACAAAAATAATTTGTTAAACAACTTTTGTTAATGACTAAAACTTTCTTCATATCGCCAGGTCATAATTGTTTAAAAATGAATGGATTTTAAAGAAGGACGACTGTTGTAGAGAATCTATTTCTCGAAAAAACAAGCCGCAACTTGTTAAAATTTATTACAGTAGACCCGTTCTAAGTTATACGGCCGGTTCTTTTAAAATGGCGGACATTTATCCAGTTATAACCCCTTACTATCCCCACTTCCGTATCTTTGTTTATATCTGTGCAATGGGTGCTTCTGCGTGTGAGTATTGCGAAGCGAATGTGGCTCAGCGAAACAATGTGGCGGAGGAAGGAGAGGAAGAGACTGGTATAATTTTGGACAAGGCAAATATATAAATTTGGATAGACATATAACTTTAACGATATAACTTAGGACATGAACTACTGTAATTTTTAAAAAATCGAATCGTCGAAAAGAAGAAAATTTGGGTGCACCTTAAAAATCCAACAAATCACAAAACAAGCGCTTCGAAAAGCAGACATTTCAAAATACAGACTTTCAAAATATATGTGCATTTTGGTACAGGCGATAACGAAGCGTAGCTCGTGAGTTTGATCCCCGTCCGGTGAACAATTTTTAAATTTCGTTTTCAAGCAACAGCTCGCGTTGATAAGACAAGCGAGCCACGTTGTTTATTTACGTTTCGAAAATATTGTTTATCTGGCAGAAATTTATTCATGACCGCTGATGTACTTGGTGTCGGTTCCTGCATTTTTCCTACATTTCATACTTCACAAATGTGAAGTGTGGTGCCATCTCCTTAAGACGATTTGCTGCTCTCGCAAATATTACAATTGAATATATGCAAAAATTGTGTAAAAGGGCGATTCCGACCGTTAAATAATAAATAAATAAAATAAAAATGGCAACGCTAACAAATAAATAGTAAGTGTTACTAAATCGTTTAGCAGTGACTTCTAAACTTTAGCGGCTGAATCTAATTGGTTTTCTTTGTACAGCTTTTCGTGCCAAAGATATAGTCACTTTTCCTCGTGGACGTGTAACTCGGTGTTTTTAAAATTATTGTTATAATCTTAAAAAGAAGATGAAAAAATGTATGTGCTATATAATAATAGCTGATATCTTCCACGATTTTATCCCCATACCATAATCAAAGACTTTCTAATTTGATTAAAAACTGAACCGAGAGAATTTGTATAATAATAAATTTTACTATTCTGACTACGATTTTGAGAACTGCATACCCTCACTCATGTTAATATACAATACTATTATTATTTAAAAAATGTACTTGAAAAGAATATGAAATATTATAATTCAAACGTGTTTGCCATTTGACGACCTCGAGGGCCTATAGATAGAATAATAGTTTCCTATACAATTTGTCTAATAATATAGTACAAATAATAAACATCTTTACTGATACTTTTATTTTTTTTATTATAGTTGTAAAAATAACAACTAAAGAAAACAACTGGTTTGAGAAGTATCTTTCGAGGGAAACGTTTTACTTTAAATTTACAGGAAATTTTTCGTTTCCTGTCGTAATACTATTTTGAGTGTGGTTTAAATATACTCGAATTTGTAATGATTAAAACTATTTGAATAACTTACAAACACAGTCGAAAACAAAAATATTAAGAGTGGAATTTTGAAAATAAAAAAAAACTCCTAAAATGTTTGTTAGTTTTAACGGGTCGATCCCGACGGGGTATAATATTCCATACATTTACATCCGTATTTCACCCGATTGTTATGTAAACACAATTTCGTACATACAAGGATTTTTTTGCAGTTTTTAATAAGGATTAGAGTAACCAGCTATATATCAAAAGTATTGTACATTGATTTTAAAAATCTACGTTTTATGTATGGAGGTAGTCGTAGGTTATTTATGCATTCGATAACTTTTCGATTTACAGCACACGCATGTACTAGGTAAAAACACATTACAAGCATATTATCATACTTTTTATATTTACTATCAATAAAATCAATTCAAATGTATTCAAATTTTTATTTACAAAAGTCACTAGGTACATTGCAGAGTGGATATAATCCTCAAATGAAATATTATCGGAAATTTTACCATTCTAAATAGCAATTTAAGGACAGAAGTCTTATAACTCCTACTAGAGATAACATACTTAGATTATAATTTGTTTTAAACTTACAAGGAAAACAAGTGCGTCTGTAAAATTTGCGATGCAAACTGTAATAGTACATATTCTAAGCATATTAATTAAATTTCTGAAGAAGAAAAAACAGGAATTAAATTAATTTAATGTATAAATAAAAAATTTAATTTAGACAAGCGAAAGGACGTTAGTGAAGTGTACATGTAATACAGTTACTCTTGTCGCCGCTAGTGCTGCCGATGCTTCTTTTTGCGTCCGTTACAGAAATGGATTCCAGTTTGATACATGAGTAGTTACGTGTAATGGCAATTTTTATATAATTACCGAGTACTTATTAGTACCTGCATGGTCAAGAAATAATGTCGTATATATAGTTTTGTTTTTATATCATTTTTGTTGACATAGAAAAGAGATTACAAAAAGGAAACAAACTTTTCAAGCCTCAGAGCGAGCTACAACAGCTGTTTCTCAGTCAGACCAAATTGCTCTTTTCAATTCGATTGCTCATAGCTTTATTTCTATTTTTCTTTACCTCTGAATTTTCAGTTTTTTCTTTGCCGGATTTTAAAGAATACAAAAAAAATCCGTTACATTTATACCAGCAACATTTATCATCCGTCCATAACAAATTTTAATATTAGAGTGTTAGAAATGTTTACTGTTCGTTCCAGTAAGTTTTAATATTTTAAGAGTCTGTCCTCACTTTAGCGTCCTAATGCAAGTTCTATAATATGTTTCACCGCGTAGTAAACAAATAAATATACAAAAAATTCGTCTATTCATAGTCAGCGTTTCGTCAATACGAATAATTGCCATGGTTAGATCGTTAGAAAACATCCGGGATATATAGATAACTAAAATATTAATATCCGGCAAGTGCATATTTGAAATCTTTGAATCAAAAGCGAGATCACACCATAAGTAATGTGGTGATTTGTTATTGTCAAGATTTTAGTCCTTTTCTTAATTTGTCACGTTACACTTCTGGGAATCTCAGCGGAGGGGAATTAGGACGCAGAGAAATGAGAGCGAGGTAATATTGACATAATCGTTTTGTTGTATTTACATAGAAAAACGTTTTATATTTAAGGTAAATCTCGATGAAAAATTATTTTCTTAATAAATTGTCCAATATAATATCATAATATGGTAATGGCATAATACATTAAAATGGTTTATCAGTAAGTTTTGCGATTTCATGGAAGCCTGCGTTCACTTTAAAAAATATGTCAATTTTTCAAACGCTCGAGATAAAAAAAAAGTTTATGTCGGTATGCTGTAGAAATATAATATTCCTCATGCAATCCAACATATGGTAAAAAATAGAACGCACAACAAAACGTAACCGGTATAAATGCTTCAAGTGTTTATACCAATTAAAGAAAAATAAATAATATATAAAATATAAATGAAATTCAATAGTTCTAACTGGAAATTTTCAGCGTTTATTGTTCCAATATTGTTTTCTATGATTTCTTATAATTAGAATATTAACCCTGTAAATCGTAGTGTGCACATGGCTTTCAACATCGTTTTATTTATAAACTAATTTTGAGCTCGCTCTTTTCAATGGCGCTACTAAAATTTGTGAAAAATGACGTTTGATACATTTCTTGTTAAAAACTAAACAATTTTTATTTCATTGAAAAATAAACAACAATTTTTTAGCCATCATTTTTTTAAAATGCATTTTTAACTAGGGTACCAGTTTTCGATCAACTCCTAACTTATCAGAAACGTTTTTCCGATTGTTTTAATTTAAAAAATGTACATTTGGCGCCTGAACGTTGTCAATTTTAGAAATGTAAGAAATTGTATTATTTTGGAGCCATTAGGATTTCTGTGTAGTAAACTTGTAGAAATAAGTTATTACGGTGACCTATTCCGATTTACAGAAGTAGTAATATCCCATAAAAACCAATTAGAATGTGGCAGCTACCATGTACTCATTAGAATTACGTGTAATTAACAATCTCAGCTTTTAGTCATCGCTAAACTCGAACCTTGGGTTTACAAAAATTCAATATAGCGGATTCGATGGCTGGAATAAATAAAAATACTATCGTAATTTGCTTAGATTTGCAGTCAACTTTATTCTTAAGATTTTTTTGGTGACATAGATTGTTTTGAGAAAAAAAAAACTGAAATAATAATGCTTCCTGAAATTATTCGTTTATGTTTTTATCAACCCGTTATTTATTGCTTACAGTTCATGAAGTTCACATTGACTCACTAGTAATACTATTCAAGCAAAAAAAAAAAACTACCCCTAAAACGAACAATCTTTTACTGAAACGTGACAAACGCCGATTTTTCTGAAATTTGCCCCCTAATTTTAACCCCACCCCCACCCAACGTACCTAGCCTGATTTTCGTTTGTTATCGAACTATACTTTTACACTGAAAATCATTCAATTCGTTTCACTAGTCTTAAAGATATCGCAATTTTTCTATTTTATCCCCTATTTTAAAGGGACTGTTTCACCCCCTAAAAACATTTTACCGCCGATAAAAAAAAATACGTGTCTCATAGTTTTCTGTGCACTACAACATATATCCAAATTTCAGAAAAATAGGCGTTTGTCACCTGGATAGTGTTAATTGTCAGTTACAACGAATTCATCGGTGTCATTGATCTGCGATATCAACGTTGTAATAAAATACAAACCAATAGTTAGACCCAAGAAATGCACATGAACAATACTTACACGGATTATTCAAACTTCCCTAAACAAGGCTGGAATTTTACATGACACTTATAGTTGAAATCACGAGACCAGCAATAAGTATAAAAGATTTTGTTATGAGTGTGGAAAAATATTACTTGATCAGAAGAAATAGTCTTGAGATAGCAACACATAAAATAGAGCAGCTTCACCTTCCTTGCTACTGCTATATCAAAAATTGTAAAATTCGAACCAGAACAACACATGTTTTTTGTATTGATATGATCCGTGCTTAACAAAATATAAAAAATTTAAAAAAGGCGGGGTTTTTAACAATCGGGCAACTTTGATTGTTATGTTCAAAGGCAAAAGACAGATTGATAAAAAGACATGGAACAAATAATTTCGGAGAGCCTCACCATTTCAGAATTTTTTTCTCAAAAACAATTTACGTAATCAAAAAATATTAACAATAATCTGACTTGAAAATCTGAGTAAAACACGATAGTATTTTTATTTCTTTCCAGAAATGTGAATTTTACACAGGTCCGCAATATTAAATCCGCCATTTTGAATTCAAGTAAACTGACCAAGGAATCGAATTTTGCATTGACTAAGACCGCTCGAGTGAATTTCATTACATAATTTCAATATATTGCACTGACAACAAGGGGTGTTTTTTGTGTGTCTTATTTTTTATAATATTTTGACATTTGTATAGAGCATATAATTTAATAATCGTCTTAGCTGGATGTTAATCCATACACAACAAAAAAACTATACGTTTGTAGCTTAGCGAAAGCAATGTCGCCCTTGTT
This sequence comes from Trichopria drosophilae, assembly GCA_030407085.1. NCBI lineage: Eukaryota > Metazoa > Arthropoda > Insecta > Hymenoptera > Diapriidae > Trichopria > Trichopria drosophilae. The sequence goes on along the minus strand of CM059587.1, from coordinate 40,184,857 downwards.
GACAATTATTGATAATTTTCAGTTACATTTTTAATTTTTAACGAAATATTTTAGTCACTTCTACATAAGATTATCATTTTTGTAATCAGTCGATTTAGTTTATTTTGTCGTCGCTAGGTGCTATCTATTTTTGCATCACTTTTCAATTGTCAATATTTACCCACATCTCGTAGATCTTGAGTACGGGCGCAATCTGGGGAGTAAACGTTATATAGTATAGAGAAAAAGTGTATCGAGAAAATGTCTGTATAAGAATACTACACTGAGAGAAATTATAAATAATTACTATAACAATAAATTACTAATAGGCAATGTAAACTAATTTCAAGGTTCGTACATTAACTGTAAATTTATTAATTGTAACGTCAAAAACATCAGGTAACTTTGAGATGAAAATACAAGCACTTTCCTGCATGTCAGCAATGTTATTGTATGTTAACTCGTTTATTTTAACATTCAATGAGCATTCTTTAACTGTTAACAAAGCTTACATTAAATTCTGTCGTTTGAACTGCGCATGTCAACAATGCGTCGAAAAATTCGCAGAAAATCGAAATACTGCACGTGTGCATGTTTGTTTAGTTCTGTTTCGGTGAAATTGTAAATATACTAGATTTCATGTAATGATCCTAACCTAACATTGCTTTTTAAAATTCTTATATTAACTATTAATATAATAAATTTAACCGAATATTAGATTACGGTAACTCCAGGATAAAGTACCTTACCTTAAGATTAAAATCTAAATTCTGTTAGCTTTACTATGAAGCTATTACATTAATTGTAAACAAACATATCTCTCAGTGTATACAGTATAGAGCAAAAGTGTTGCGTAGCTCCCTCGGGTGCGGAATAATTAAGCAATGTTTTATTCTTGCATGTGGATCAGCTAAAACCCAATTTTAAACAATTTAAACAATTGTGACTGAAAATTATTCAACAATTTTTCGTGCTGTTGAGTTTTGTGCCATTATATTATTTTTTTTTAAATCGCGGAACACCTACAGTCGGTTCGAGTGTGTCTCTTTATTCCATATTTTTTGTTTAATTGTTATTGGTTTATTGTGCTATTTATAATTAGGCCGAAATGAAAATAAATCGCACCTATATTACTCCAAAAACATCACCAGTGATTGTTATCTGTCTATATAAACCCGCATCAATGTTAAATATCATACACTGATAAAATAATTTATGTACTGTAAAGACGATTTCTTTAAATATGGCAAACTATAAAGCATTTCTTTACTGTAAACATCATTTAGTGAAAGCATCAGTTTTGATTCATTAAATTTAAGATCGTTAGACCCCCAAAAAATTGAGACCTGCAAAAATAATTTGTTAAACAACTTTTATGAATGACGGCTTATTTTTGTTGAGGAAAAGATTTTCTACAACAAAGAAATTATGAAATGTAATAATTTTTTTAAATTACATTCAGATGTTTGCGGTAAAATTGTAGAAATTTTGGTTCTCGAAAAAATATGCCGTCTCTCGTTAAAATCCAGTTATTTTAAAAAAACTGACGAAAAGTAGAAAACTGAATCAATAAAAGTTGTTTAACAATTTTAATAGTTTCTCCGAACAATGTAATTATTAGTGAAAATTACATTTTTTGAAGCGGTATTAAATATTTTTCCCAAATATACTATATCCCATGGTCTAACTACTTAACTTAATTAACATAATATGTTCGTTATAATTTACATAAGCCATTACCAATAAATCGTCCTAAAATACAAAGGATCTACGTAAATAACTACATCGAATATACTAATTAATTTAATAAATCAAACCATTTTTTACTCGCCTTACATATTTCCAAAGTATACTACAGTATATTACGGTATTTATTCGTCTTAAACATTAGAAATGTCTTAAAATAAGGCTCTCTTTTTTAGAGTGTACGGGTTAATTATCTTCCACAAATATATAGGATGTTTTCAGTAAATTTATTTACAGCGGAGTTAGCTATGGCTAGAATATCAACAAAGTTTCTGCGAAACTGGGAAAAAAGGTATAAAATACGTTTGCATAGCTAATTGAAATTATGGGAAGATCCAGATATCTACATATTTCGTGTTGTACTTGGTTCAACATGATCGAACCTTGTAAATTTACACTTTTATAACCAGGTATAGCGACAAGTTATAAACTTCAAATCCCCTGAAGGATCATTTTGGAATAATACAACGTGAAATATATAGAAATATATTTTAAAAATAGAACTCTTTTTAATAATCCTTGCTAATCACTGCAATACACATGAGAATTCCATGAGGTTATATCGTGTATGAAATATTCTATTTTATAAATCGATATTATTCTGAATTTCAAAAAAATTACACCATATTCTTTATCAGCGACCCAGAAAAGTGGACCTTAAAGTTTGAAATAATTAGTCTATTCTCTGAATTATGGGTCTCGAAGGATTTACTGTATTAAAAATATTACAAGATAGGTAGCCTTCCACGAAATCATGCTTTATTACATTATGATCTTCTTTAGAATTTAATGTTGATTACCCAACGAATATTAAAAAAAATCTGCGTCATATTTAAATATAATAGAATCGAAACAGACATTATCGATTCTAATTGTTCATTTTTGTTTGCGTATTTTAGTTTGTTGCTGGCAAAATTTAGAAGCAGTAAAAATTCATGTCTGATTCAAACTTTTCATCATATTAATTGTGCATTAAACTTCCTTTATTAATATTATTTAGCCCGTAATGTTTTGTGTATGTGATATTCGTATAATTTCATGGGAATGTATTGTGTTTAATGGACAAACAAAAGAGTCGCTAAAAACGACAAACGTGAAAGGGGCCCACAGGAACCTTTTAATTGTTAAGAACTGGTCGCTCGAGTAACCTTAATGCTGCGTTTTTATGCCGCACACAATTTCAGCGTCAAAATGACACATATAAATTAATATGGAAGCTACTGCTGGCGACAGAATTAAATTAACGTGATATTTAGTTTTAAAAAATCGCTTTCTGGCAGGTAATTGTAGTTCTAGATGACTGAAATAAGGAGAAATAAAATAATAAGAAAAAATCCTGAGAAAACATGTGGAATAAGAAAGTACGTTTGCTTTAATTTTTTTAAAGCATAATAAAAAGAATCGTCAATAGATCAAAATTGAGTTTCAATCATCACGAATTTCAATATGGCAGGAAACTTGATAAAAATAACCAAAAAGGTGGAAAATATTTATTCTTCTTAATGATTTTTGAGCTATAATATTGGGATTATATTAACACTATGTGCAAAGGTGGTCAAAATATTTGAATTAAACAAAAATTAAGTTTTTTTACCCCACATAATTGTAACGACTTCAAAAATACGTCCTCGATGCAAATTTTCAAAGAAATTTACTTTGAGGATTAATTTTACCTAAAAAACTATGAGATTTTTTAAAAAACTGCAAAGATTTAAAGGTTCTCAGAATTTAATGAGAAATGTAGTAGATTTTTTTTTCAGATTTTTATTATATTTTGAGAAATTGTTTATCGACATCTGTTTCCAAATTTTAAATTATTTCCGAAACATTTGGGAAATATGTTAGCACATTCATATGTGATGAATTCTAAGAATATTTTGTTTTCTGCAATTTTTTTTCTAATGGTTGGTAGTTTTCGATAAAAATATCCCAGTAACAGTTTTTGAGATACACCGAAAATGTTATGAATTTTGTCAATCTGAGGTCAAATTCGTAATTACCGATCACAACTACGTCCGTTAATATGTTTTCAGCGGGTTTCAAACTCTCCAAAATTGTTTGTTCAAAAAACCAAGATAGAGCACGGTTTTGTACTAGTCACGCAGCTTCGGAAGCATATTTTCTATTTTTATTGATCTGCAGAAATGATTAATTTAGTAGCACTCAACATTAATTTGAGATTCGAGAAATTTGAGAAATTTTTATACTTTTACATATGAAAAACTGATTCAGTTTCGTAAATAGTATCCTTGAACCCCCCCTCCCCTACCAAGTACCAAACGTCGTATTGATCATAAAAGATTTGGCTGGTTTTTCTATTCTTTTGGAACTACCATTTTGAAACTTTAAATTCTGACGTTAGATTTTTAATTAGTCACCTCAGAACCCCCTTGTAACCAATTTCGTTTCGATTACACAACAATTTCTTGTCATAATCCAGTTTCTCTTGAAAAACACTATATTTCATTCATTTTGTATATTATTATCAACAAATAATATTTCATTATTCACATTTCTAAATATTTTACCAAAATAACAAAATAAAAATGTGCAACAAAATCAAATTTTAGGATGGTTTGTATGGTTTAGTATAATTTCAGAATAGTATTTTTGCTTTCATCTTAAGTTATATGGTTTAGTATAATTTCAGAATAGTATTTTTGCTTTCATCTTAAGTTATAATTTGGCTATATCCTATTTTCTATTTTTATTAACGATCTTCCTAATAAACTCTCTTTTTGTTCGCTCCTCCTATATGCCGACGATATCAAAATATTTAAAGTAATTAATTGCCCTATGGATGCATCTTACTTACAAAGGGATCTTAATTCTCTTTGGCTGTGGTCCTTTCAAAATGGTCTTCCAATCAACATATCCAAAACCTCTATTCTTTCCTATTCCCGGACGTGTTCATTTGAGTTCAACTACATGCTTAACGGCTCTCAGATTTCTAGAGTTTCCTCAGTGATAGACCTGGGGGTTCGATTCGACAAAATTCTGTCATTCAAACCACATATTGAGGAGGTTTCAATACGTGCCAACAAAATTTTAGGTTTTATTAAACGTACTTCAATTAATTTCACTGATATTTCGTCCATAATTCATCTTTACAAATCCCTTGTATTACCTGTTCTAACTTACTGCTCCGTTATTTGGTCTCCACACTTCAGCACTGATTGGCACCTCCTTAATGCAGTACATCACAAATTCCTAAGATACCTTGCCTGGAAGTCTGGGTGTCCTATGGACTTTATGGATCATAATTACGACCCATTGGTACGCAAATTTCAACTTCCTCTGCTTTCCTCTGTTCATACTTATTTTGATCTAAATTTTGCTTATAAAATCATGTTTAATTTATTTAATCTTCCTCATATTTCATCGCTATTTTCAACCCGAGATTTGGACTATAACCTGAGGCATGTCAGAGCGGTTGTGGAGCAACCTTCTAGGTCATCCTTTCGTTTTTTTTCAACCCTTCCTCGTCTTCGCCGTCAGTGGAACTCTATTCCTTATACCCTCCAGCGTGCAAGTCTCCGTGAGTTTAAAAATGGCATTAGGCGTATTTATTGCTCAAATTGATTATTTTTAACTTTATGTGTTTTTCTATTTAATTTGTATTTCGTATCATTTATTTATATAATTATTTTCTTTGTCTTTTATCGCGTATTTCTATTTATTGTAAGGGCTTAGCCCGTATATATTGTAAAATAAAAAAAATAAAAATATTGCAAAAATGTCGAATGCCTTTTACCGATTCTTCACAATATAAATAGTATTTATTGCTTTGTCATTTTTTCTTAAACGTATATTATTCTTTGTTTCTTGCATGCAATGGTGAGAGTCTTTGCAATAAAATTGTCATATGTACAATACAAAAAAAGTAGATTAGTAATTTTTTATAAAACTTAGAAAATCGTACATTTCGCAACTAGTGCATAAAGTATGAATCTACGCATAGAGTGAAAAGAATCTAACAAGTGGTGGGCTTAGGTTATCATAAGGTATCATCATATAAACTTGTTGCGAATCCTATTTTTGTCATAAATGAAATAAAATGCGATATTAACGGATGCAGATAATTTTAAGCACTATAGTTACAAATTTACACAGGATTTAAAAAATTTTATAAGTTCTATTTGATAAAAACTATTTTCTTGGTATGTGATATCTGTGTCGGATTTAATTAAAATAAAAGGTACATTTAAACATTTAATCTTAATTTCAATAGACCCGGCATAATTCTCACGCTATCGCTAGAGGGACACTCTAAAACTTGTATAAAAATGCTTTTTCATATTTAATATTTACTTTCCCGTCGTTATAAACTACAGTAAAATTTATAGTGTTGCCGATAGTCAACATTTTTTAAATGTTAATCATCATAATTTGATTATTTGAACCAAATCCCGATTATAAATTTGATTGTTTATGTTTACTAGTATTGTAGCCGTATTAACTGAAAATTAGATTCTATATATATATCTAACAGCTGAGAAATAAATTATGCATCTATTGCATTAAAAATTTATACATATAAACATTGTTTTAAATAATTATTTCGTTTTAATGGACCATTAATTAATCCATATCGGCAAATTAAATTGTGGCTATTCTGATGATTATAGTTACTAATATTAAGTATTCTTAATAATTAAAATAGATAATTACTATGTTACTTATAATTGGCGGATATGTTCAGGTTTCGTAAGTTATCACATTACTTATCGGAAATATAATAATACTGATAGGAAATTGGAACCGTAATCCCCGTTTCGGAGATTAGCAAGAGGCGCGTGGTATCCATCAATTCATCTTAAAGTGATAGCGGTGTCGAGATGAAAAATGCACAAATCATGAGATTTAGAACAGAAAAAATGATATTTTTTTAATATAAATAACGTATTCAAATGTAGGATTCGTTATGATATTAGTTCGAAAAAATGATCACTTTTTCTTGAAAAATGTATTCTAAATTTGTAATGATCCGTGTCAGCTTGGGTACCTTGAGTATTTTTAAATGAAATTGTTAGAATAGTAAAATTCCCGCTATTTCTAATATGACATAAGCTCAGTTACATCTCTTTATGTCGAGTTTGCAACGTAGTACATATTTTTAAATTCTTAACAGAAAGAGAAATGTTTTTAAAGTGCAAATGTAATGTAGTGTTATTTGAAGATAATATGTTAAATTAAAACCCAACAAAATTTTATGCATATTGTATGAAATACTAATGAATATTAACATTTTTACCGATAGTGGTAATGTTTTTATTTTATCGTAAACTTTGTATTGGCATGGATTATATTTTGTAATATGTTATACTAAGTAAAGCAGTATCAGTAAACCGTTAAATTTAATAGGGAATTAAATTCAAAAATAAGAATATGTCAGGGCTTAAGAAAGTTACAGATGTCCCGTTAAAAAAGTACATATATACTTTCTGGAAAAAATAAGTAGAGTTTAAAATTAATTTGGATTGATGGAAGCGTGGGGGATAATTCCGATCTTCATATTCGTTTTTTACTATATTGTAATCACTCAACGTATTACTATTTTACAATCACTAAACGTATCACTATATTGCAATCACTCAACATTTTACTATATTACAATCATTCTACGTATTACTGTATCGCATTCAACGTATGTTTATATTATTCTCATATCTCAAAGGAATTTTTAATATACTGTCAATGTGAGATTAAAAAACATACACACCTGCAGGACATATCTTTGCAAATTTACTGATTACATGTTAATTCACTTAAAGTTATTTAATAATGTCTATATTACAAAAATCCTCTTAAAAGCCTTTACAAAGCTAAATGAAGAGGATAGTTGCGGGGCTTTAGACTTCATTTTACTTAAAAATAATAGGGGAGGTCGGAATTACTCACTGTTTTACAAAATTTAATAGATAGCAATTTGTTTTTAGGGGCTCAACCTTATGAAGGTGTAGATAATATCGATAAACATTTACCCACTTTGAAAAATGCATACCGACCAGATTCATTAAATCACACTTTCTATACCAAAAATTAATTTTGCTTACATTGGTCAAAATTACCCCACTTTCTCCTACTGTATATGTTATAAAAATCCGTCTATAATATGGTTCAACATGTTTATTATTGTTAAACATATTACAGACCAATGTCAACATTCTATATTTTCAAATTTTAAATTGGTAAAAAAACCTTTTAAATTAAATCAAGTTTTATCTTTATTCATTGCTTGCTTACTTATTATACTTTTTATTCGTACTTCCTCTTTAATATGATGTGGAAGGTTGAATGCTGTGAAGTAACGAATTACAGTTTATCTCGCAAATTTTATGTTTGAACTCTGCGTAACTTGCAATTTTCTAGTTCTGCCGTTAAGTAAAGTAGACAGATTCTTGATCATGTATAAATATGACGAGAATTAAGTAATAACCAGTTTTTTCGTGTAAAAAATGTCTTTTCTTGATTACTATTGAATAGAATAAAATTTTTTTAAATAATTTAATAAAAAATGTGATCAAGAAGTGCCAATTTTTTAAAATAATTGGTTTTTTATACCTGACATTATCTGTTGACTGATCGTCATTAGAGGTTATACAATATGTCATATTGATATTAAAAAAGAATATCGAATTGTTGCCGTTCGTTTCGGTTGAACTTGTTAATAGACCAGGAGCTAGTGACCAAAAAGTGTGACTGATTTCTTCGCGTATGCAAATTAAATGGGGAAGTTGTATGGGTATTTGATGAACTTTAAGCGAATAATTAATCCACATTCGACTGCAGCGGTGTTGCAAACGTAATAACCGTTTGTAACAAAAACTTGTGTTTTTGAACGATGTGTTAGCGTGTGCCAAATTTTATTCTTAAACTTTATCAGAAACTACCCTGCAAGAACTAATTTGCATACGATTTCCACGTGCAGGAAATTCTGAATAATTATTTCATCCTGCAAAAAAAATGTGCATTTCGAACAATGGCTTCGTTTATGCCATTTCACAATCTTCTGTCTGCTGCTATGAAAATCACGAAAAGTAACTTTGCATACGATTTCAACGTGCACATGTGCTTGTGGTGATTTTTGAAACTGAAAATTTTTTTGTAATAACATGGAACAATTAATTCGTACTCGGAAGAAAATGCATCATAAAGTTTATAATATTTAAGCTTTAATATAATGATCGGCATACGTTTTCAAATTGCAGAACCATATAAAAAATAATTTAAACTTTGTTAAAAAAAAGTACATTTTTGAATGATTAATTCACGTATGCAATTTCTACTAGTTATAGATTAAATGATAATATAATAGTATATTTATTTGCATACATGTAACATACGTACTGCGCTCGGAATCAGTGACTAAAATCGTCAATTAGATAGTAAAATACTCTTGTCGCGCAATAATATTAAAAAATTAATTTGCAAATGCAACCTAGTTCGAACTTAGTACCAATATAGTATCGGCGTGAAACAGCCACAATACTGACTGCCTGAGTTGCAGTACTGACCATCAGTACTGGGCTTGCACTGACCAACACCGGCATTTAAAGCTGTTTAGTACTGACTGACGGAGTATAGCAATCGTGAACATGTACTGACCGTCAGTACTGATTGAGTACTGACCCAGAACTGACTAGTGGTACCAAAAATAAAAAACATTGCTGGCTACTAATACTGGATCAGTACTCTTCCGCAACGACGGCAGCAATCATTCGATGCCGTATACAGTACCGGCTACTAGTACTGGATCTGTACTGATTCTCTCCGGTGATAAATATTCATTTGATACCGAATACGGTACTGACCATTAGTGCTGGGCCAGTACTATTCAACTCCGGCGGACATTAATAATTTTATACCATACACAGTACTGTCTTTTAGTCGTGGGCCAGTACTGGACCAGTGCTTTACCGGGTTTTTACTCCGTCTATTTCTACCTGGGAATATGTTTTTCCGTAACACTGATGGTAAATAACATTGATTTAATATTTGTTCACTGCTTTCGAGCGCAGTACATATGTTACATGTATGCAAATAAATATATTATTATATTATCATTTAATCTATAAGTAGTAGAAATGGCATACGTGAATTAATCATTCAAAAATGTACTTTTTTTTACAACGTTTAAATTATTTTTTAGATGGTTCTGCAATTTGAAAACATATGCCGATCATTATATTAAGCTTAAATATTATAAATACTTTATGATACATTTTCTTCCGAGTACGAATTAATTGTTCCATATTATTACAAAAAAAATGTTCAGTTTCAAAAATCACCACAAGCACATGTGTACGCTGAAATCGTATGCAAAGTTACTTTTCGTGATTTTCTTGTACAAAAAAAGGCCACGACTGGTGATGTATCATATATAATAACTTCTACAGTTTCAATGAATTTACATGAAATTTGGTATAGGTTTTTAAGTCGCTGAATACGAATCTGATGTCACATTTTCAAAAATCAGTATCGCGGATTCAATATGGCGACTACAAGTTATACGCTTTCGAAGCCAATTTTTTTTGGCTATCAGTGAAGCGGTTAATAGCCTTTAGGAATTTTTTTTTTTTCATTTTTTTACTCTCAACCTTCCACCTCGATTTAGGTGTCCCAAAAGCTCTCATGGAGCTTGTCCGGGTACAGGTGAGCACCATTGCCAGTGCTGCAGGTCGTCTTTAGATGGCGCCATACTCACATTTGTCGAGAATGTAGGAAACTGCAGAAACCCACATTAAGTATAGCATCGGCCATGGCTCGATTTCCGCCTGAAGACAATACCTCGAAAATGCAAAAACAGACAGCGTGGTTCGTCTTACACATAGCGAACTGCTGCCTGAAAACAATTTCGAAAAACTGCCCAGTCGGGGATCGAACTCACGACCTACGACATCGTAGTTTAGTACGCTACCGCCTGAGCTACGAAGCCGATTGCTACACACGATATCATCGACGAGTACCAAGGACCGAAACGCCTAGAAACGTGCAATTATAGATGCATTTCAATTTTTGGCTCGATTTTTATTCGAAGAAAACTGATCGCTTCTTAATTCTCGTCATATTTGTTTGTCAGTCGTTTAAAGCGGGCATAAACAGATCTTTTTTTGACCAGAAAATGATCCAAACAAAATCACTTTTTAATGTTTGTACATCGACAACCACCTTCTCTACGTATTTAAATCTGATCAAAAGTTCACAATTTTTTTAACTTTACACTGAGAGAAGTGTATTTTATCAGTTACTATCCCTTGGCTTTTAAAAAGTGTATTATAGCCCTTAAAAGAAATATTATAACTAGTAAAATTACGCCGTTTTTCAGCATTTGTTTTTGACAGGTTATACGAAACTGTATTAAACTCTCCTGTTTTAAAAGAATTTTTTATTATGACTAAAAGAAGACATTTTTAATATTTTAATTTGCTAGATAAATTTCCATAAGCAAAAATTGCTTTTAGTTAAAGAGAAAAGGCTAAAATAAACTGACATATTGGTTAGAATAATCTAAAATCTTCGTCTTTTAGCAGGTAATAGAAAGATGGCAATCCCTATGCGTAAAATACTATCTTTTACGGGCATAAGAATTCTAATACTGGGTAAAAAACACTTTTCTCTGTGTATAGGCAAAAATTATTGGTTATTTCAATCTGTCGTAATTAGAACTCAGATTGTTTTTTTGTTGTAAACTCGTCTAACTTTGGTCCCGAAATGAAAAAATTAGAAACTCATTTAGATCACATAAGGATCTAACCGACTTTGATCAAAATCTGATCAAATTTTGATTATTATTTTTATTATTTTCTTTCTTTTCTTTTTCTTATTTTCTCTCGTCTTATTCCGCTTTAAAACTTTATACGCGTTTTTCTTAAAACTTTTTTCACAAGCAATTTTGGACAATAAATTGTTGTTATTAAATTAACTTAAATGTTGCACACTGCTTAGATGTATGTTGTTGTGCTTGATCAAAGGATGTTTTTATCTTCAATTCCTGCTCAGAATTTATAAAAAAAAGACACGTTCTAAAAAAATGCCACCAAAAATCATATAAAAAACTAGTGTTGGCGTGATGCCTCGCTCGTTCAGAAACTTCGACCCAGTAAAGAGTCGGCTATTCCTTAATACTCGTTTGTTTACTAAGAGCTTTCAGTTATATTATAAAATTATATTGATATTTGGGGGTCCAATCATATTTAGGTTCAAGTCGCTTCGATAGATATTTTACAACAATATAGTGTTTCTTATATGTATGAAAATTGAAAATGAACATTTTCAAAACTTCCACCCCGACAACAGGCCAGCCGAAGTATTAATAAATAAAAGTTGCAAAACACTTACTTCGTGCACTTGTATTGTAATAGACTATTCGATGTATATTACATGTTTACTGTGTTTTACTAATTACTGTCTGTATCGTTATGATCTTATATATACAGTATATATACATATAATTCGTCAAAGATGTCTTAGTGTAGAAAAGATCTCTGACGGATATCTTTTAGATACTATAAGACATCTTTTAGATATATCGAAATAGTTATTTTCGTATCAAGGGCGTAAAAGAATTTATGCGCCCATAGGTGATCACTGCGTCCGAGGGGCTGGCGAAGACTACCCCTGGGGGTAGGGGGTCGAAACGTCGAAATTTTATGGAAAACTATAGGGTAATTTTTTTGCCAAGGTGACCAAATTCAATACTTTTTCAGACAATAGTCATAAGCATTTTAAACCAGTTTTTATGGCATTATCGTTGACTTTGCAGACAAATGCATATAACCTTTTTTGTAGAGAATTTTATGCTCTATCTTTTTTGTTTTGAAACATTTTTTAATAAAATTTATATTTTTCAAAATAAATGCCAAAAACTACAAAGAAACTTAATTGGGGCTAATTTTTTTTAGTAATGGACGGGTGGATCTGCCCCAAAATCTAATCAGATCTAAGTTATGCCAAGACGCGTATTTTAAAAAAAAATTTATGTCAATACGCTTATCCGTTCGCGAGTTATCGCGAGACAAAAAAACGGGATGTACATACAAGATCACGGACACAAATTTTTTTATTGTTGATTTGGGTTCCTTAGGGTCTGAAACGTCGACATTTGATGAAAAACTATAGGGTAATTTTTATGCCCGAAGTGACCAAATTCAATACTTCGTCCAGACTTAGTCTGCGTCGAAGTAATATCTATGTAAAAGTATATGAGTTAAACTCCGGCAAAACCAGTATTATTTTACGTGGTTAAAATTTTATTAATATTTGCCTCTGAAGTTTTCACAGAATGTTGTTTAAATACAGTACTTTTATTCGTATTAAACACAAATTGTACAATTCTTATAGAAACTTGAATAAATTTCACAAAAATTACCGAGAAGAAATTTTGATACGGTTCTGATCAGGTGCTCTTCAGGCTGCTGAATATATTTTAGGCTTTTGTAAGGCTATACTATCGGGGCCTGATCAAGTCCGTAACGAATTTATTGGTCCGGGCCGGATCAGGCATCCTGATATCCGGCCCTAGGCAGGGCTTGATAACGGCTCGATCATTTTTCTCGTGCTGTGGGAATGAAAAAATTTGAGAATAGGTTGTACTAAAATTGGTAAAAGTGTAAAAACGTTTGTCTTAAACTTTCATTAAATTTTTTATGAACAAATTTTGAGGTTATGTGTCTCGCTAAAAATTGTGTTATTTGGAGTCTACAACCTCACTGTCCTGAGTTTTTATAAAACTTGATATATAAGACTCGCTGGAAGAAAATTAAACCGAAAAACAGGCCTATTTTAACCTTATATTATAGGGTTTAGGGGTTCTAATTTTGACTTTAGGAATATTGTTCGGTTACCTTTCGGATAGTCTAGGTTAAATAGACGATTTAGGAAGGGCCACTTTTCCATTCTTATTCTGCTATAACCTTTGCAAGACTTTCGTTTGCCAATTTTTTCAAATACCAGGAATTATTTTCTTTATAACCGTCGTATGGTTGAACATGATAGGCTTCGAGCAACGATTAGTTAATTGAAGATCGTTTAAGTTTTAAGTTTTTAATTAATATTTTGCACGATTACTTGTCTTAGTAAGTCTGATCGAGTATGTTGGGTTTGAGATCACTCAGGGATCGAAGAAACATTTGAAATACTAAGAATACTTGAAGAATTGTATATTTCGTTACCGATAGATCTATTATAACAATGGAATTGTTCAATTGTTGAAACCGAATCGATTGGTTCCGGCAACAAAGCTGATTTTATATATATATACTAATAACTGACCCTAATAAGCAATCGTTTGACCCATTAAAGCCTGAAATGGTATTTTTTAACTTTATTTTCAATCAATTATTTCGTATCGAAATCAAAGTTTTAAAAATTTCAAAAGTACGTATAAGATTATTTTCGAGGTCACTCTTGACGATTCCGAGGTTAAAATTGAGTTTCAGCCATCAGGAATTCCAATATGGTGTCAAATTTGACAAAAATGTCCAACAAATTTAGAAATATTTAGTCTTTATACGTTACATCTACTCTCGTCCACAGTTTCAATAGAATCCCAATATTCTGAGGGCTCGACTAAATTTTCCCAGATTTTTAAGAAATTTTCTTCAAATGTTGATGCCATGTTAGAATTCATGTTAGCTGAAACTCAATTTTCTCCTTGGAATCTTGAAAACGACCTCGAAAATAGTAGGATAAGTACTTTTCTCGAAATAAAAGCACATAAGAAACCCCAACGTCATTCTGAAAGAGGCCATAAAGATCCTCAAAACATTATATGCACATTACTCAATTCATATTTCATGGTAGATGGCGCATAAATGAGACGACAAAAGTGAGTTTATGTAGAACATATTTCACGGCATTGGTGGATTTATAATAGCAGTGCATCATTCATCACAGTTCTGTATGGAATGTATGAACAAAAATCGTAGTTTCATTGGTTTTTATTGAAAATATAAATCGTAACGAAATAAATTATACGTCAATGCCGAAAAGTGAGGATTTCAAGCAAGGGTGACGTTGTAGTAGATGGAGGCATAGCTAATCGCGAGATGAGTCAAGGGGAAGCCCGAGGCTTGAGCAAAGACGAGATATGCAACATCACCCGATCTGTCAACATACATAGTGTATTTTATATTACAGCACGTTTTTCGACACTCGTATTTTCATTTTGGAGTTTCGAAAATTTAAGAACGACTGGCTAGTTTATTACTTATACATGTAATACTTCAGAATATAATATATTCATGTTGGTTATCGATAATAATATTTTTTTATTTGTAAGGAAATAAAGAAGCAAATAAACATGCATAAATGATTTGTACATTATGAAGACAGACCTATGTTTTTCTTAATATTTACTAAATTATAGCAAACTCTCATATTACTTATATGTATATACAAATCGCAAAGTGGAATAAAAACAAAATCATATGTGGATCAACAAGAAAAGCGAACGTATAATAGATACTTATAACGTCAATTTAATGCTCCAAATTAAAAAAATATATTGAACAAAATCCTGGTTACTTCTTTGACCTTTAAAATTATCTTTGAAGGTCAAACAACGAAAATGCGTATTTGCGCTTGACAATTGTAACCTCTTTGACCTGTGAAGTACCCTTTTCAAGCGCCAATGCCCCATTTCATGCTTTGACCTTCAAAGTTCAAGGGTAAAGAAGCCACTAGAATTTGTTTACTATTTTTATTGTATTCAGTGACTTATAAAACGTAGGTATATCAATTTTCAAGCCAAAGACCCATTTTTCTCCAAATGTAACGATAATGCGTTTATAAATGTCTTGAAAAATAACATTTGCCTCCAGATTTTTTGACAATTTAAAACAATTAAATCTACAAGTTTTCCGAAACCTAGAATTGTAGAATATGTTTAGAAAATAAGAAGTGTTGGAGAAGGTTGAAGGAAAGTCAAAGGACATAGTTCCCCAAGCGAGATACCTCGCTGTTTGTGTTACGCAGCAATCCTAATAGAAACTTTGCCAAGAACAGTGCCAAGAACAGTGGAACATTTCCAAAGGCGTGTCAAATTGTGTCTTGAAGCTAATAGAGGTAACTTTGAACATTTGTTTTAAAGTGGTAATTCATGGTAAAAATATATCACACACGGATAAACATTTTCTTGAAAATGTTATCATATCAAAT
This sequence comes from Trichopria drosophilae, assembly GCA_030407085.1. Taxonomy (NCBI): domain Eukaryota; kingdom Metazoa; phylum Arthropoda; class Insecta; order Hymenoptera; family Diapriidae; genus Trichopria; species Trichopria drosophilae. The sequence continues at coordinate 40,168,972 of CM059587.1, read as the reverse complement.
AATAATATTGGAGGGGTGCGGGTCGAAAAACCGACAAATAAAAAAGGCGACAGGTCGAAAAACCGATAGTTAAAAAATGACTGTTCTCCTGACGATGTGTCTATTTTTTATGTGTCGGCTTTTTGTTTATTAATTTACAATTAATATAAATCAAAAAATAAGAGTAAATACAAAAACATAACATAAAAATATAAACCAATCGAATGAAATATATAAGTGCAATGCCGAGTTATGAAAAACAATATATATGTAACCTTAAGGAGAATAACTAATTAGGAGTTCACTCCTACAAGCGTCGATAAAGAACAATTTATCCGCTAATCTCTTTAAATGCGGAGGAAGCGTATTCCATGCACGTGTTAGATCTGCAGTTGGTCTCCCATAACGAAACAAACGCGAAGAATGCGATGGTATGCGTGTTGATCCAGACAGAATATTTTTTACTAAGATGATGTCATTAAAATAAGAAATTAAGCGGAAATGTTTGTGAAATCATGCGAAAATTTGCGCATAAGATTATTTATTTTATAGGAAAGATACCTCAGGAATCTTCTTGGTACGGATTCGAGAATTAAAATGTCAGGCTTAGTATGCGTGGATCGGTGTGGCGTATAATGAGGAAGAACAAGAGATTTGTATATATTGAAGATTGCTGATGTGTCGTAAAAATTTGTAATCGATCGCATAGGGAATCCAAGCTGTTTAAAGGCCCTGTTTACTACCAACAGCAGATGCCTAGAAAAAACCTGAAACAATTATATGTAACGCCAAGGTCATTGATAGATTCTACGCCCGGTAAGCTGCAGTTACTAATTACATATTGATAATGCATAGAATTGTGCTATTTAGAGATGTACATAACGTTACATTTACTTAAATTCAGCTATTAGAAACACATCAGATACCGATGCTTTCAAGATCACGCCGAATTTTAGTAACGTCTAACGGAGAGTTGATGATGCTAAAGAATTGCAGGTAATCCGCAGAAAGGAGAAATTAGGATTGGGAAATAACACTTACAGAGATCACGTATAAATAATAAAAATAACAAAGGGTCCAGATGGGATCCTTGTGGAACTCCAGAGGGGGTTTAAGAAACGTTGGATATATGTGGCTTAAAAGCGATCTGAATTGGAGGCATGAATTCACAAAATCATCGCGCCTCCTGAGGACTAAAAGCGGACATTTGGACGTCTTTAGGAGCTCCCCAGGACATCCCGAGACGGATTGTGCTGTTCGGCATCGAATGCCTTGGAGTAGCCAAGGTATACATAGTATCGACTTGATAAGCGGCATAAAGAGCCTCGGTTACATAAGGGGATATAATTAATAAATTCTTGATTGTTGATTAATGTAAACTTGATTATGTGGTTTCGATATTTACCGCTGTGTTGCAAGTTTGAGTATAAAAAGGGGTAGGGCGCCACTCGTACATTACAGTAGCGTTCAAAATGAAGAAAATAGTCAACTGAAAATTTCCAAACCGAGAGGGCCCTTGCTCGCAGCTGCTCTTGATATTACGAAAGCATGTTGTTTCATTACAATTGTATTTTTCAAAACAGGATTCGTTGTATGTATTGTTTCTATTTATTGAAACTAAAAACCATAAAAGCGTTGAATGCTGCGAAATAACATTTTACTTTGAATGAATTTATGACCCGAATTATGAACCGTATAAGTATTTTAAAAATATTAAAATTCGTAAAAACGAAATAATATATTCAATAAATCGCCGGGGAACAAAGTTCCGAAAATCAAAACCCCGACAGGCTAAAATTTCGATATTGCGTGACTCCAAGATATTTTAAATCGTTTTCTTTTTGCCAAATTTTCAAAGAAAAAGTGAATAAAATCACGCTGGGGCCATGCTACATCGAAACTTTGGCCTTTTGGTGTGTTGAATTTCGGAACTTTGTTCCCCGGCCCAATAAATTAGTATGTATCGTTTGATGTATACTCGTTTAACAGCTGATGGAACTATACCATACTGTGAATACCATTCTGTATATGTATATATATGTGGAATTCCATCCCGAGTTACGGGATAATCTAGTATTGATTATTGATAAAATTAGTGCGTATTATTTTCAGAGAAAGACTTATTTATATTCATGAATATATTAAATTCTTTCAAAGTAATAAAATTTTTGAATGTTCAACTTTTTGCAAACATTTTTTAAATGCGTAAATTTGATGAAATTTTGAGGATATACTTGAGATATTATTCCATAATCAAAAGGAAAGTTACACCAGAAACCACAGCACAACAAAACTATATGGAAAAAATTGTCTTTGGAATCCACATGAAAAGCGTAAAAGATTTCCATACCGATTATTCTGTGGTTTGTACATGTAATTTCTACATACCTATATTGTAGATTACACATGCATAGTTATGTTCGCATCTATGCAGGTTGTGGATTCCACATAAATGTTATGTTGATTATCTATTATGATGATACGCATATATATATATACACTGAGAGATTTCCTCGGCAATATCTATTAAAATGGAAATGATAATTATACTAAACATTTGCAATTTAGGGATATCGGGAGTTTAATCGTAGTTATTCTATAATCATTAGGTTAATATAGAAATTGTGGAAATAGAAATGACAAAATTTATAACAAATATTAATATCTTACGATATTAATAAAAGTGAACCTTCAGAATAATTGGAATGGTAAATAATAAACTATATAAAAATATATTCAATGATTAATAACTTCTACTGCGATAGGTTAAATTCAACTTAGCCATTTCTGCAAGTATGGTCAGGTTATCTCTAAATTGTATATATTTTTTATAATTATCGTCTCCATTTCAACAAATATTGACAGAAAAAGTCTCTCGGTATAGGATTATGCACAGTATAATTCTGGTATGGAAAAACATACCAACCAATTTGGCCTTTACATCCCGCATAACACTTGGACATCTCATGGACGTCCGAATCTAATAATTGAAACAGGCATCCATTTTATAGGCCCAACATGCCCAATCGATGCTCATTGGGTATCCATTGCATGCCCAAGGACCGCCCGCTTGGCGTCCTTCATCGGGCATACTCTGGACCTTGAAAGTGCATAATTCGAGCATGCTACTAACATAATACTAACATAATATGCTGCCGACCAATGAGCGTCCAATGAACATACATGCTGCCTAGGTGCATGTCCATTTTACGCCCAAAACATTACAGATGGGCTCTCAATGGATAACCATTAAGAGACTGAGAATCTTTTTAGTAGCACAGTTCTCCGGACATATTATGGAATAGTACAAATTTCGTACCTGCATTTCATGTTTTTAAAAGCCGTTATTTTAGTGTTTGCAGGGTTTATTTTAGTTATTTTAGTTTTTAGTTCAGGCACCATTCCAACATGATTTTTGAAATTAAAATGAAGCTTATCACGGACAGACTTTGCATGTGCTTTCGGACTTGTGATCAGTTAATTATACCTTTGAGTACGTAAATTTCACAAACTTTCATTTTGTGGACTTCACAGAATGTGGTATGTGTATTTCACATACCTGATAGTATGTGACCGCTACATACCTCGGTATGTTAGTAGCACAGGAATTCTAGTGGATTCCAAGTACCATTTTTTCAATGTTCAGCGTTGATGATGTGATGATAGTAACTTCGTATGATGTTATTGATTATGTTGGATTGTTAATGACATCTATGGTTTTCAGATCCCTCGTTTACTCAAATACGGAAAAAAGGACAAATATATTAATGACTTTATACGATGTTAGGTGATGATAACGATGATGTCCACAAGGCCGAAAAATTAGAATGTTGTATGCTAACGATGACGTAATAATTCTGATGAAGAGAATGATGTACGACATCAGTGTATCGATTAATTTTGTACGAGGATGCTGAAATCGAACAATTATGATATATAGTATCATGGTGATGCATATCACGATGTTGAGTGATAATATCAACGTTTGACGATTATAATATTGTCAGGCAATGATGATTTCGGATGACTACGTTCTATGATGGCACAAGATGATATCAATGATATCGTAAAATGATGTAGGATAACTATTATGATGATGATGGTGAAATTAAAAACTAGGTAGACATCTTCTAGTGATTAAATGAACATATAGTTTCATTAATTTTTTCGGAATTAGATTCGGAGCGTTCATACCAATATTTTAGAATTATTTAATTACTTATTTCTTCGTCACCTTTAACTTGTTTAATTATTTAACAATAATTACTATAAACGAAATTGATTCCATTTATCCTAAAATTTGCTCTTTTTGAAACTATTTTCTGTCGATTTACATAGAAATTTCCCTGGTAGAAATGAAAACATTTTTCGTACAATTCTTGCATAATATTCTTATTTAACATGTTAAAGGTATAAGGAAAATGGCCAGTCTAAGAAAAAATGGACAAATTTCTACCAGGGTTGATATATCTTTCTGGCACTAATCTATTTGGATATCAGACAAGTTTATTAAAATCGATTTATTTTTGTACAAATGTGAAATAAATATAACCTGTTTATTTACAACCTATTCTTCAAAAATAGCGACATCGATATTGAAAACGCATGCAAAAATAAAATAAAACTTACATGACACCACGAAAATCGATCTGGAAAATAACGAATACGAATACACTGCCCGGTGAAGCTGAACGCAATTTCTAGATCGTCTTGATTCGGTCATTTTGCTTGATGGAAAATTCCTCTGAGGAAATTCAAAATAAATTCCTATGAAAAAAATAACACTAGTGGCTCTTGCTTACGAGCTTTTAAACTCTACTTTCTTTAGTTTTAAAACAGCTCATTTTAAAAACCAACCGCGCCAATCACGTTAGCAACGATCGACTCTGAAATTCGGACTCCGCTTTAAGGTACAGGCTGAATTATAAAGTGAACATATTAATTGAGGGGCTCGGTGCAATAATAGCATTTGTGCTGATTGCCAGCTAAAGTCGTATTTTACGAGTCGGAAAAAGGCAAAAAATTTAACACATGCTAATTAAAAAATGTTTGATACTCGATTTTACGCACTGCCGCTACCTAATTGCATATCAAAATATGATGTTTAAGGATGTGCCCCAGCGGGAAAGAGATAGAGTTAATAAGAGTATGGATTTCTCACTCGCTCTCTTATATGCGCAGAAGTTCGAAATCGAAACTAATTCGTTGGTTTTTAATCAATTTTGTTATTGTAACTTTTGTTTTCGAATGTAATGTCATCGATTTTGACAGTTTTATAAAAAAACAAAATTTTCGAGGAAGACAAAAATAAAAGATTAAAATACCGTTCAGTCGCAAATTTTATACAATGATAATTCTTAAATTAATTCGGTAAGCCTTCTCGAGATTTCAACATAATATTTCTACTACTATTCCGAAACATATGTTAGTTTTTTAAAGGATTCTGTTGATTATTTGTTTCACAATTCCAATAAAATTACCTCGCGAAACCGCGTTTCCCTATACCACCCATATAAAACCTCGCAACTTTAACATCAAATTTCTTAAAATTTAACTCCGATTGCTATACTGAATTTTTAATTAGTGATAAGGCATCTCGAAATAAACGTTTTTGCAAAGTTTCAGGAAAATTTGTAGATTTTCATTTTCCCCGGGAACGTCCTTAAAGTAGATCTTTACACACTCTTATCGAAAACTGCAATTTACGTATATGCTGGACCACCTAGAAAATTGGAAGAATTCCCATACACTCTAAAATACTTAAAGTGAAAACTCACTGCATAACAGTGAAATGTCACATTTAGACAAAGTAGACCGCTCTCCTAAAAGTGAAAATTCACTTTATTGAAGAGTGGATTTTTTCAATGTATGAAAAGTGACATTTCACTGCATGTGCAAACGAATATTTAATATTACATGTCTAATATTATTTACATATTTTTTGATTACATATGTATTTACTCGGACAAACATTCATCGAATAATTTACATAGATTAAAAACTGTACATTTTTAGTACTTGAGAAATCAATGGTTTTTAATAAATATAACACGATTACTCTTACATTAACAAACAAAAAATCTGACAAAATTGCAGCATATTGAGAACACTTACCCGAAAGCAACAAGCCCAAAAAGAAGTCTTAATGTTGTTTTGTCGAAAAGTTGCACATTTTTAAAAACCACTGTTTCACATTTGAGATGTCTTCTTTTCGAATGTTTGGGGAGTCGAGCGAAGTTTTCGTAAATAAAAATGTACCAATACAACATTAAATATGAAGAATCGAAGAAGTTTTTTTCGAAAACAAAACTTCTATAACTTTGTTCAATAAATAATTATTCAGTAAAACGTTGAGCGCGTGAAGAAGTGCATTTTTCGGCTAGACACCGTGTATAGCGTGAGACTGTTCCCATTGTTGTACATGAACAAGGTCACGCGCGCTCGGAATTTATGCCGTTATAGAAAAACACTCGCCATTATTTATTGAATAAAGCTATCGAAGTTTCGTTTTCGTAAAAAGCTTCTTCGATTCTTCATCTTTAATGCTGTATTGTTACATTTTTATTTACGAAAACTTTGCCCGACTCCCCAAGAGTTCGAAGAGAGGACATCCCAAATATAAAACAGTGGTTTTTAAAAATGTGCCACTTTTCGATAAAACAACATTAAGACTTCTTTTTGGGCTTGTTGCTTTCGGGTAAGTGTTCTCAATATGCTGTAATTTTTTTAGATTTTTTTGTTTGTTTATTTACGAGTAATCGTGTTATATTTATTAAAAACCATTGATTTCTTGAGTACAGAAATGTACAGTTTTTATTTTTGTTCTCTTTAACTAATGCTCCTATAAAAAAATGATCTGAAACAAAAACATCCGGCATTGAATTATCTATGAGATAGTATTTTTCAAAACTCGATTTTCGAATTTTCATTTTTCTTGTCTTTATCTAGTGTCCCATCGTGTGGTTCGAGCGCCTAAGACGTTATTGCATGCGGGCACTCAATCGCATTTCACCGCTTGCGAGAATGACAGGGTGAATGTGCTGGATACGATACATACGCGCCATCAGACGGCAAATGTTCGATACATCACACTGTCTAGTCTTTTCATGAGATCGTTTGGCCAAAGCTCAGTTTTAAAGTGGCTGCAGTCACTCTGCCATACAGTGAATTTCGAAACGGGTTCTAACCTCACTTTTTTGCTTACAGTGAACAATGTCACTGTATTCAATACAGTGTAAATGTCACTTTTATAATAATAAAATTTTCACTCTAGTGGAAGAGAAAGTCACTGTATTGCAGCGAAATCTCGAAAAAACGGTATTTCGCTTTAAGTAAAAGTGACTTTTTTTTCTTTCAGAATTTGGATGTTCATATTTCACTTATCATGAATATCCATTAATCACTTTTCCGGTATAGCCATGTAATTAATTGTGCTATCTGGAATGGAAAAACCACGCATCCTAATCCCGACATCGCCAAGGAAACCAAAGCCACTGAAGAACTGAGAAGCTTCGCACGTTGCACTTCCACTCGCGGTCGCGGGTATGTAAATTTTATGAGAAACGAAGATGCACATATGAATCGGGCATAATCTGAAATTGCACGTTCGTCAATCGATCGCGTCGTTTGCAATGCGCTCGAATAACGCCCGGGATCGTGCTCCAATAATTTTCTCCGTCGTAATCGGAATTTGCTCAGGTTCCGCGCGAGATTCCCAGGGATTTTGACATCGCTGCGTGCAGCCTCGATTCTCGAATAATCGAAATGTACATCCGATCCGAATCGGACCAGTTCGCGCCTCGTTACCGTTGCCACCGAGTCAACGATATGAAAGGACGACTCGAAAACGAACGGAAGGACGCCCGATCCCCTCGACTTTAATTAAGCTAATTGAGGAGGATTCACGGACTTTTCTGATTTTGCTTCAGCACGTGTACGCGAATTCCCATTTATTCAGCTTCCTACTTCTTTAACACTCCCTCCATCTCTCTCTATCTTCTCCCTTCGCAAAGTGTCACTTTTTGCCTTTGCCTATATCTTATCTGTGTGTTTTAGAAATGCTTAACGTTCTTTACCGATGAAAAGAAATTAAAAATAATCCTACGAAAAATCCGGCAAAAACTGAGCTGGTAATTTGGATGCCTGCAGAATTTGAGTTCGAGATTCAAAACAGACTTTTCCCACTATTTGTTAGTTACAAAATATTAGTAATTATATTTTATTTCGAAACGCTATCATTTCATGTCACTGTTATATCATTTATCAGTAAAGACAGTTCTAATTCTGTTCAATTTTTCGTTCCTTTTTCGAAAATACATGTTGTTCGAATAGTTATGTAAAATGTATTTATCTAAAATATAAAAAGTGGATCTTATTGTATACGCTAAAATCTCTATAAAATCACTTTAATAACGTCAATAACTTTTTTTTAACCTAAGTGTGCTCTCTCAGGGAAGATTTTTACATTTTGAATATATATGATGTGGTTTCTTCGACCTTTGATTAAAATATATAATATAATTTATGTCTATATGTATATATAGATGAAGGGAAAATATTGTAACTAGTCCTGAAGATGGCCCACAAGAGGCCGAAATGTAGAGAATAAATAAATTTTTTTTCAAGAAAAGTTTTTTTTTTTTATTTTCTAAGAAGACCAAAATAACGACATAAATTACATATATTTGAAATATTTGATAACATTTTGAACGTCATCTACGTGGAGTAGGGAGAGGTTAGTATGATATGATCGGTCGGTATGGCACCGCATTCCCTGTATTTGCATTTAGTTTATTATTTTATTGCTATACCCAATTGTTGACCACGAAATGAGAATTGGCCTATTATTGAATAAAAATGTAGGTTGTCTGGTTAAACAGTGGATTTCCTCTGTTAACAAGTTAAGTCTCATTCCCTATGGAGTGAAAAGTCATTTTACAAGAACCGAAACTCCACTCTTAAAGAATGATACTATAATTCGCTCATTCGCTAGAGCGGATCAATATTTTCGCCACGAACTTTAGGCAGTAATCTTGAAGATGATTTCCATGAAGGTATTGCACATACTGCAATGCCATGAAAGTTCTTATTAATAAAGAATATTTCTAGTTTTGGTACGTACTGGGCTTCGTATAAATACGTATAGAACGTAAAACAGAAAAAATAATTAGCTAAAATAAGCGGTTCCAAAAAGCGAAAGCTCTAATCATCTACAACATACGTAACGTTTCTATAAAATTAATAAACTTTCAGACAATATTCCTTACAATAATTAAAATTTTCTTCTTTTCTAACTCTTTCCTATGTGAAAAATCTCTTCTTGCGTAATGTTTCTTTAGTTGTCAGAGTGACGAGGAGATAGAAAAGAAAAAGACGAATTAACATTTCGGCTATTGGTTTTAGCCCTCTTCAGATAAAATTTAATGTGCGATACTAACAAAAATAAAAAATATAGAAATTATAAAAAAATGTAAATAAAACATATAAAGAACTCAATCATTACAACGTTTTTAAAAATATATATAAAAATAACAAGGATAAACAATTCAGAATCAAATCTTTTAACAATTTTTAGTCAAAGAATGAAAATTTTATAAAGTTTTTTAAATTAAAGTTATTCCATCTAAAATTAACAACATCCTCAAAATTCGTAAAACGTTTTTGTTCCTTCCGTAAACAGATGTATAGTTAATTCTACAATAAAAACAATGTTACGAGTAAAATATTAACCAGCAATGTAATGTCATAATAAAAAATAGTAAAATCAGTAATAATAAAAATCTTTTTTAGACAAAGAAATATAAACTGTTTAATACAAAAATATTCTTGTTAGTAGTTGTTTGGAGACTAAAATGTTTTTACAAGTTTATCATGTGCAACGACGTTATGTTTTCATGTATTGTTGACCTTTCTTAGAAATGAACTATTGTTAAATACACATCTGGTAAATGTGATTTTTCTAAACGTATGTTAACAGATTTATGATCACTCTGATAACTAAACAAACATTAACAAGAAATGTTTCTTAAAGTTACGATCATTTAATATTACATGGAACGCAGGTTGTATACTACTGTCTGGCGCAGTTGGGCTCTTCGTCACCAGGTGCGATTACGACTTTCTCATCTATTCGCTTCGCGACTACAATTATATCTATACATATTCTATAGAGCAGAATGCTTTTCGAATAAAGAGTCAAACAACATAATACAGTAGTTTACGACAATGAAGAAATAAAACTGTCATATAATATCCATATATTCTATATGTTAGATACAAGGTAATAACTTGTAATCTGTTGATTATGGTAGTTGTTCTCTGGAATGTCGTATTTTGCGGATGTATTGAAGAGAAGTATTTTATAACATTTCCAAAAATTTAGTTTTTATTATTAATGGTACACTTGGAAAAAGAAAATAATTTGCTCGAAAAAAACTGAATCGTTTAAAAATCATTTGTTAAACAAATTTTTTTACTGTTCTCATTGCGTCGTAAAAAAGATCCTTTACAACATCACGGAACATTTACAACAAAATTAAAATTCATAAAACGTAAAACTAATATTTTGTTTTAGTAAATAGAAATATTTTGAGTTAGCTTTAGAAACGTGTGAACATTTTTCGGTGAAGTTATAGAAAATCTTTTTCTCGAAAAAATCAGTTATTTATCATTAAAATTCATCGATTTTCAAACATTTTTTAAAACTTTTTGACAAGGTAACTGATGGAAAATTTGAGTCATTAACAAAAGTTGTTTAAAAAATCATTTTTTTGTTCAGGAACAACAATGAAGAAACAAACACAATTCTCCAATATGTGCACAATACATGATATCCACGAGAACAACTACTTTATTAACTTGATCTGAGGCAATAATTTTCCGTAATAAATTAGACTATTGTTGGTTAACCCTGTAGTAGACTATTAAGTCTTAATTGTAATCAATTCGACAAAATACCTACAGTAATTCACCCTCGTAGTCGAAATGACGTACGTGCATGTTGTCATATCGTAAAAATATTAATTCGTAAATTTGTTTGCAGAAGTTGTTTCAAACAAATTCGTGAAAAAAAATGAAAAAGAAATTCAAAAAGAATATTTTATTACATAATAATAAATGCAGCTTGTACTGGTAATAAAGTTTAAATGAAATCTTGCGATTTGACGCACTATCTAACGTATGTAGCATTTCGATTCAGAACTGAAAGGACACAAAGGGTGGCTCAATTTATCACATGATTACAGTAATCATAGCTTCAGTTACGGGAACTTTATTTTTATATTTTATTTTATTACTTTTCAATGGACAGAATTGCTCGTTTACGGACATTTACATTATATTCACAACACACAAAATATAACAAATTATTTTTGTTATAAGGTTTTTTTGAAGCCAGTTGTTTATGGTATTCATAACTCGTTTAAAATGAATCTGAATTTAACTTTAAAAACTTAAAAATTACGAATCAGTCCAAAATAGTTTCCGCAATATTCCATTAATTAATAGGTGGTTTTTATATCTTATTAACCACTTCAGTGGTGTATTTTGACAAAGAGCCTAAACTGGTACACGCGTATACTTATGATAGTGAAAAAAAAAACGTTTTATCATAAAACATAAAATTTAACATAGTTAAAAATCGTCGAGCACCTCTAGGAGAGAGAGAGAGAGAGAGCGAGAGAGAGAGAGGAGGTTGATCACATGTTAAATATATATTATTTATGTATTGGTTAATATATTGTAAGAGAAGTAATAAATATTATCTTATACATAAAAACAGCACGAAAGGAACGTTTTCGACTGAACTGGAAATGTTGACGATGACATGACATTAAATTCTAATGCATAAAGTTTTTTTTTTTCATTATTGTAATACAGTAAAATCCTTACTATTTTAAAATACCGTACTGATTCCCGTTTAAAAAGTGATAAGAACCAATTATTTCTACTGATTTTTCAAAATAAAAAAAAAGTTAGGGTAAGGAAAAGTCATGAAAAATAAAAGTTTCCCATGCATGCCCGCCATATTGAATCAGCCATTTTGAATTACGCAATTTTGACTTCAGATTTTGACTTCAGATCCACAAATCATCTTATAAGATAGATAGTTCAGTTGTAAATTTGTTTAAAATACTATATTTCCATACTGCCAAAATTTTTTAAAAATTTATTGGATTAAGCCGCCATTTTCGATATAACAAAAATGACCCCAAAAAATGTGTTTTTTTCACATACTTTTGCCAAAATCAAAGGAAAATACTCGATTTTTTCCAAATTTTGAAGTCACCATTCGAAAAAGCACCCTCGAAAATAGTAAATAAGGTACATTCCGAACTCCCTGTGCATTATTTTCAGTTTGAAATATGCGGTGGAAGTTGTACATGGGAAACGTGCTTCCTGGACGTTAAAAGGTTAATAACAATACAAACTCAGTTTAATGAATTTCACTATATTTTTTTAGATTTAATAACCAAAGATCAGTTGATCCTAATAATAGATAACGGATAAATTAACATTAATAAAATGACAAAGAACATTTGAAAGTAGACAATATGAGGAAAATTTAGTATCAGTACGATTTCCTCTATTAATGTGAGTTTTTATGTAAAGTTATGAAATGAATAATACAGAAATTCCGTTTTATTTAATTAAATTCTTCTCGTTAATATGATTATATTTATAAATTATTATGGAGCTGCATGTTGAAGAAGGGTAAAAATAGAAGGACATAAGAAAAAACAATTTTTTACTAAATATCGACAATCTAGGCCAAGAACAAACTCATCTAGTTGTTTGCGAAAAAATGTGAGACGGATCAGGGAAGAAAATCAATTTCTTATCTACCTATAAGAATTTTGTAATAATATTTTATTAATAATAAATCTCTATATTGATAAAAAAACTTTATTATAAATAACTATTTATATTTTTAAAAAAGGTTTTTGTTGAATAACTAAGCTAAAATTTGATAATTTTGTATTTTGAAAATTCCGAGAATAGTCACTATTCAAGTGTGCGTATCGTCCTCAATATTCAATTTTAAAAACTAGGGTGCCTCCGACCCGGGTGCCTACAGACTGGGTGCCTACAATACATGTTCGTTTATGAGAATATTCCCTTTGCAGCATAGTTAGGAATTAATGGCGGTTGGCGGGGAGGGGGGGGGGGTAGTTCGAACATTTTTTAATATAATATAGTGCGATTATGTTTTGTTTCTGCACATTGAATAAAATCTGAAAATGAGCATTTTCAAAACTTTTCGCCCCGAACGCAGACCAACCGAGGTTATTAATATGGCAGCCATAAAAACAGAAATAAATAATAAGTTAGGTAATTTCAAATCCAACATATCAGCTGCCGCATTAACAAATAATAATTTTATTTTTTTATTTTTTTATGCCCCCCCCCCCCCCCCACCCCATTAAACATACGGATGCATCCAAACATTGATCAAGTCTAGCGCCTCACTTGGCATCCCTCCTACTCGCCGCCATAAAAATCCTTAACTTTCACGAGCTTTAGCGAATGTTTTTGAATTATTACACACATTATACCAGTTGTTATAGTTCCAGTTCCAATAACAGTTACCTTCTGTAAGTTGGGGGGGGGGGGGGGGGCGGTGGCTACCCGACCAACATCATAACAAAAATGTTTATGGCCCCCCCCCCGGACCCCCTCCCCACCACCACCTCCCCTTGGCTACTCCACACCAACATCACAGCAAAAAAAAATTATTGTCCCCCCCCCCCCTCCCGACCCCCGAAAACCCCCTCCCCACCACGACCTCTCCTTGGCTACCCGACACCATCATCACAGTAAAAAAAATTTTCTCCCCCCCCCACCGGACCCCCTCCCCACCCACCACCTCCCCTTGGCTACACCAACATCATAGCAAAAATTTTTTTTTGCCTCCCCCCCCCCCGCGCGACCCCCCCACTGCGACCCTTCTCTCCACCACTACCTCCCCTTGGCTACGCGACACCATCAATCATCAGTGAAAATTTTTGTGTGCCCCCCCCCCCCCCCCCCTTTCGGGAGTATTATAATGCGACTTAAACTGAAACTGAAGGAAATGCTTATATTATATATGTGATGTTTTTTTCATGTTTATTTCGTTTTTACGACATTACTGTTGGTTTTTCGAAAAAAATGTATACAAACCTTTTTGTAGAGAATTCGATGCTCTATCTTTTTGTTTGAAACATTTTTTGTGTGGTTTGTATTTCAAAACGAAAAATGCAAAAAACTTGTTTTTTTGTTGTTTTTTTAACCGACCATCCAGTAATCTTGTATGGATATACTCCAAAAACTAATCAGATCTGCGTTTTACCATGCCAAACTGAAATATAGCAGCAAATTTTAAATCGGCCTTACCGTGTGCGCGATATCGCGAGACATAAAAACGGGACGTACGTACGGACGTACGGACGTACGGACGTACGTACGTACAAGATCACGGACACAAATTTTTTTTTTCGTTTTTTGGCTTCCTTAGGGTCTGAAACGTGGACATTTGATGAAAAACTATAGGGTAATTTTTTTGCCCGAGGTGACCAAATTCAATACTTCGTCCAGACTTAAGGTCTGGGTCGAAGTAATTTGATTTCAGACTTTGATTATGCCGCTTCAAATGTGATATCTTTAGAAGGTCGAAAACATTTTTTCGGTCCTTCCAGGTAATAACAGCTCGAGAAAAAATGAATTGTACACAAATGCATAAATTATATATGACGTTTTCATGTATAGAATTTTATGAAACTTAATACATTACTGTTCATTAATGTAGAAGTGTATATATTTGTATACTTAAAAAATAAGTCGGAGAAATAAAATCGTGTGGAAAGGTGAATTTGAACCCGCGAGTTTCGGATTATAAGACTCCTTTGTAAGTAGATGAAGTGTTTTTTGTTGAGACTATCTATTTCACCGAAAATATCATTAGCATATAAAAGTAGCATTATGTTTAGTCAATTTAATAAAATGGGTAATTAGTGAAGCTTCAGAGACTGAGTTGTTGTTCAAATATTCAATAAACCTAATAAAATATTAGACATATTTAACCAAATATATGAGTACTTTCAATACCCGTACAAATTGACTATGTTAATAAAATATTTATTAAAAACAAGTAAAATATTTGGGAAAATTAACCACATTATACGTGTTTTTATTGCTCGAACAAAGTATTATGTACGTAGATTTGTAATATTTATTCTACAGATAAACATCCAATCAAACGGAGCAATTTAGATGAAGTTTATTTGTACATTTTTTTTCTTGTGAATTTTTATTACAATTTTATGACATCTTATTATTCAATTTTCAATACTTTCCTCTCCAAGATATCAGGGCAAAATTAAAAAAATATAAAGGAATCTTTTTTGCGTAATATAACCCATATATCATTAAAAATGAAGAATAAAATTTATAATAAGGATAATAATAAAAATATAATTTATATGAATGTTCATACTTTTTGTTTTTTTTTTATCAAAAAAGGTAATGTGGATTTGACAAATACTGTCTTAGTATATGCCTTAAACACTTTTTACTTATATTACGTTACATTGCTATAAAGTGCAATTTTAATCACGATAATACGAAATTCTTGTTAACCATACTTTTTCCTTCATTTCTGTGCCGAATAAAAACAAAGTTTTAGAAAAGTTTACATGACTGCTAAATGCGTTTTTACAACTTACCTAATTGAAAATTGTGTAACTGCAGAGTTTCAGTTGATTACATAACTTTCCCTAGATTTAGTAACGTTTTTATAACTTCTTAATAATCTTGTAATATGTAACACAAGTCGTTGAAACGTTTTAAAGCTCTATTAAACCTTACAACATTCACAAGATTATTGTACAACTCGATGTCTGTATGAGTTTGTGTTTCTACGGTTATAATAGTTTATTAACAATTTTAACCTATACGCGTTCTCCAGTTTGCAGTCATTGGAAAATTAAAAAAAAAAGTAATCCGTTTTAACATGGAAGCAGTTTTTATAAAACATTAACAGCAATTGTAAATCAATGGTCCACAAAGGCGATGGATAAGCGGTTATGTTGACAATTCATCTCTGGAGACTAGAGCAACTAGAGGTATGTGATTCTATGTTATTTCGCACCAATGCCGCGTGGAGGCGAATATTAGATTCTAGTTTTTCGCCAGTGGAAGGACTTTTTCGATGTTCGTATATATCCATGCTGTAATCAGTTTTTTTCATATGTATGTTATAATTGCGACAAGATGTATCCAGATGAATGTGTTCTGATACCAACATTTAGGATGACCTACTTTATCTGTCTATTTAATAATGATATTGAATGTGATATTATTGCTTGAAGTTAATTTTTTTAAATGGAAACTACTATTTTTTATCGCAGATCTGTAAAGATCGGACAATTCAACGTTCGAATATAACCTTGACAATGGTCTATAGTTCAACGTCAGGGTTATATCAAATTAAAAGTTCTAGACGCCCTTGACGACAAAATATCTCTGCGGGATTGCATTGTTTGAAAAAATATCATTACATAGTATTTAGTATTGCGAGTGGGCTATCTGCCAGTGACCTTGGAAGTAATCTTGAAATCAAGATGAGGAGTCATTTGAAGTTAAAAATATTTTGCTTAACGGATCCAACTGTGTTTGAACCCCGGGTGACTGATCTTGGGGTCACATTTGAAGGTCATTTCAAGGTCAAGTATATTTGACCTTGGTAGAAAATTGAAAGATCATTAAAATGGGTCATCCTGTATATTAAAAATCAAACGGATTGAACCCAATAACTTGGAATTGTAACCTTAAACTTTGTCGACCTTGAAATTTCGACCTCAAGGGGTCAGATTTCGGCTATGTCGACGTCGTTGATTGGATAATGCCAATAGCAGCAAGTTACAAAAAATATCTGAAACTCCAACACTTACTTAAAACCTTAAAGCTCGAGTGAAATAAATTATTTTTTCACAATTATGTGTGTGAATGTAGAATTTACTCTTTGCGATCCCGGATACAAAAATAGTTGGTCCTTAAATTAAGAAAAATATTTTGACCTTCAAATGACCCCTAATCTTGGTTCCAAGGTCACTTTTACGGTCATCACCAGGTAGCCTACTGGAAATGCTGAGACTGATGCGTCTAACATTTCCAAACAATGCAATCCCGCGGAACTTTCACCTTGATGTTGAACTTTAGACTATTGTTAAGATCATATACGTAGTACGTAAAATTTTTCGCATCTGAGTCTTTTTCTGATACTTGTAATGATTGGCTAATTGTCTTGATGGGCTACCAATCGACGTCGGGTGAATTGTATGCGTGGAAAGAACTTTATGGTTTACGCATGTGCAAATTGTTCAATAAAACAAGGCTCACACAAATCGCACTCACTTGGAGCGCAAACGTGTGCTTTAATCTCACTTTTGAGTTCCATTATGCACCCTATGTTAAGTCATGTTGCTATCTGGGATAATTAAGGATGTTCATTTTTTTTAATTGTTTGGAGGCCTATTTGCTCATTAACATCGTTTTATTTACCTAGTTAATAAAAAGTATTTTATTTTTGCATAACCAATCTGATACTAGGTTATGTTGAAAGTCAGTCTAAAGTAAGCGGATGCGGAAGCAGAGAACGTAAAATTAAATCACTCAGATGTAAGATATTTCTTTACTTTGTTTTGAATAACCCATACTCAAAGCCATATTTTGTTATAATATTCTCTTATATTTATATTAATAAAACGTGAAACATTAATAGTGATATTTTGATGCGTAGTCTAAAAAACATGTTGTACTACATTTTACAATATTACATTTATTAAATAAATATTTGGAATAATAATGCATGCATAAAATAATATCAAATGTTATTCATTCCATTAAACAAGAATATTATTCCACCTAAGAGGCGTTTGTAATTGTAATAACATGTTTTACATTGAATTGGATGCACAAAAAATAATGGTTTATTATTATTAACACAGCTCATGGCAAATTATATAAATATATATATAATGGGTTATTGTCGTGTTATTGAGCAAATAAAATGAAATAAAATACATAGGTTGCCTATGATTATTAAAAACAAAAATGATAAAAACAAATCTTCGGAAACTGAATAATGTTTTGTAATTCTCCGTTTTGTAACAGTAAAATTACAGAAAAACAAATATTATTTCGAAAAAAAGAGACAGATACAAAAATAAATCAACATGAAAATACACGAAAGTCTCCGGCAAATGTTCGAGGAAATATCCTCTCTAATGCTGGATTTTCCGAAGGGAAAAGAAAAAACGCAAACAAAAGACAATTCCATAGCACATATGTCACGTTATATAATTTTACTTTGTAATTATATCTTGGTTGAACATTTTTATAGAAGTATATGAACTATTTTTCGAATAACTTGTACTACGTGCACAGGTATATGTTGAAGAACAGAATCGTATATTTTAATTAATACAAATATTTTTTGAAATTAAATCGTTTGTAATAACTTTAATGTGTTATGCCTTTCTACTTTTACTGAAAAATAATGGTTTCAAAATATACGCATAATTTGCAACCTAATATGTTGATCCTTATTTTAAAGTATTGAAAATCACTCAACAGGAAAATGCTCCCCTTCAAGCAATATCTAACGAAATGCATGAACATAAATTAAGAAAGTGTTCTACAAGAAGTGAGTGTATGAAGAATTTTCTTTACATTTTCAGGACATTCCGTTAAAAAAGAACAAAAAATAAAC
This sequence comes from Trichopria drosophilae, assembly GCA_030407085.1. Taxonomy (NCBI): domain Eukaryota; kingdom Metazoa; phylum Arthropoda; class Insecta; order Hymenoptera; family Diapriidae; genus Trichopria; species Trichopria drosophilae. The sequence goes on along the minus strand of CM059587.1, from coordinate 40,150,245 downwards.
AATATAAGAACACTCTTGAACAAAAATTGCTATATAGTATACTCGTGCTTACCAAGATGATTACTGAATTATATTTTCATTATTTTTCCCTCTAGAACGACACGTTGAGAATGTGCAAATGCGATGTTTTAAATGCTGTTTTAATCCTAAGATATTTGATGCTCTTTGTATTTCTATGTTGAGTGCTTGCTTTCATAGAAATTTCACAGGGACATATACGTGTATATAATGTAATTACAAATTGCTTCTGCGATGAAACGAAAAGTCAATTTTGAAAATCCGAAATCCGCACTGGAAAATCGATCAGCAATTACAATGTGCGAGGAAAATGGGAAAGTTTCGACGCTCGAGTTTTCAATTAAATGGAATGAAGGCGTTTTACTTCGAAAACGTAGCTTAATTTATGCTTAACGCAGATTGTAATATCCGCGATGAAAAGGAAATTCCAAGGTGATAATATTATTCATTATGAATCGTCTTGAACTTCGCGTTAATCTAACCTAGAAATCCCTATTACGCTTTACTTGGTTGCATAGCTAGTCTGCTTTTAAGTTATTTTTTTTATTTTAAGCAAACCTTCTGAATTTCAAGTAGAAGAAATGTGGGGTTTTCGATTTCCATAATTAGTAATTTTTTTTATCATGGTTACAGGAGTTATCTAAGTTCAAAATTCTGGTGGAAATTGTAGTGGTATCGGCACTTTTGAAAGTGTAGAGTTATTTGTTCTGTAATAAATAATAAATAAAGAGGTTCTGTGTAATGGAGGTCACCATTCAATTGGTAAAAAGGTTAAAATCTGAAATTATCAATGATAATACAGCTAAATATCTGCATAGTTGTAATGGATTAATTTGGAGAGCTTACAGCTTACCAAAAGTGCACAAGGAGAATTAACCTTTAAGTATTATTATTTCGACTCTTAATTCATCTACATATAATCTTTCTCTTTCTACTGTTCTATTTTATGTTATATAGTTAACAATATCTAATCAAATTAAATACATTATAAGTGTTAAAGATAGTTCGTACTTTCATTATAAAATAGAACATGTTAAATTTCATTGAAAACATTTAAATTAATATACTACCATTCAAATTAACTTTTCACTTTGACGATATTTACACTAAAATTTTATATCTCATATTTTCAATATTGTAAGAGTTTAAACAAAATTAAAAGTTTTAAAAATAGAATTAAATTTACTTTAGAAATTTACTATAATACAAAATTTTATTATAAATTAGATATTAATAAAAAGAATAGTTAGTATATAATAGAAACTTATTAGTATCATAAAAAAACATTACCTCGAGGTTGTCTGAATTATTTTCTAATTCTTCCACTTTTTTATAAAATGGGTACAGCCTATGGGATACTAGATAGAGCTATTATGCTATGTACCTACAAAAAAAGGGACAACATTCAAACATGGCTAAAAAATTCTACAAGAAAATGGTTTTCCAAATCCTATTATGTATGAATATATTAAGAAAAGAGTGCTAAAAATTTACAATAACGTAGTTAGCATTACAGAAGAAAATAATTATTTAAAAATTATTAATATTTCTTATGTTCATGAAATTTCTGAAAAATAAAAAATATGTTTAAAGATCAAAATATAAGAATTGTTCATAAAACAAATAATGTTAATATTTCAGAAATAAAACCTTGAAATGAAAAGGTAAAATGGATTGGAGTTGTATATGAAATAAAATGTTATAATTGTGATGGTGAGTTATTAGTGGATGGACTTTAAAAATTAAGCATAATTTTGATTATATTAATATTACAATTTTAGCAACTGAACGAAATAAATATAAAAGAAATCGTATTTAAATTTTTATTATTAAATCTAATATTTTTTACGTTAAGTATAGAATATTAATATATTATGTTAATATAAGATTTGAAAAATCCTAGTTACCAGATTCATATTTTTCATTAACTCAATTTAAAATTTTGGGAAACCTTCGGATGATCTACGTGTTCGAAACGGGAAAAAGTACAACATATTTTCGACGTATTTTGGCCTCCTGAAAACGAATATCATGACAAAATTTGGCGCTCAGCCATATCTTGGCCGTTATTTCAAAATAACAGCCAAAAACCCGTTTTTTTTTTCAGTTTTTTGCATTTATCTCGAGATATACATATATGACGAAAAAATGTTCCTAACAAAAAAGGTAGAGAATTGAATTTTCTACAAAAAGGGTTCTATACATTTTTGTCCTAATGGCAATGGGAAGCTCGTAAAATAGCGATAAAAATAGATAATCCTTAGAATAACGGTCTTGCGCTTCTTACATCCGCCTTGGTAATTACAAAAGACGCATTTCATGCCCGTTTAATTATCACTAATACCTGTTTATTAAGGATTGAGTAGGTTAAAGCAGGTTAGGTTAGACAAGGGTTAGGCTTTTTTTTTTAGCGGGGGGTCTGCGGTACGGGCAGTAGTAATGGTAATTGTCTCATCCTTACCATTACTACTGCCTGCACCACACCGGGTGAGGATGAGACAGTTACCATTACTATACTGCCTGTACACACTGCGCGCCTGGTGGGGGGGGGGGGGGGGGGCTGCGGCCCCTCCAGACCCCCGCTAAAAAAAAACCTAACCCATGTCCAACCTAACCTGACCGCCGGCATTAGCGTTACCCGATGTGCACCGCGGGGAGGTTGCTCGGTCGGGTTTTGCACATCATGTGGCCCTGAAAAAGGGCGTTTTGTGTGAGTGTATATGTGTGTGTGTCTTTATTCATGTGAATGCGCACACTCTCCAGCACTTCACCGTGGGATATTACCTCTTGAAACTCGGTTATCAATTGAAAAAACCAAAACTTACTTCACTATCGAGAAACTCAGCTACTGGGTCACCAACGAATAACAAGTCGATTTCAGAATTAATTTAGGGGATTTCTTTTGCGATTAGGACAAAATTGTATATAACCTTTTTTATAGAGAATTTCAAGCCCTCCATTTTTTGTTTGGAATATTTTTTCGTCAGATATGTATATCTCGAGATAAATGCAAGAAGCTGAAAAAAAACGGGTTTTTGGCTGTTTTTTCGAAATAACGGCCAAGATATGGCCGAGCGCCAAATTTTGTCATGATATTCGTTTTCAGGAGGCCAAAATACGTGGAAAATACGTTGTACTTTTTCCCGTTTCGAACACGTGGATCATCCGAAGATTTACCAAAATTTTTACTATTCAACTGTTTTCTCGTATACATTCACTAATACTTATTTTTGTATGAAGTGGATGTAAAAAGCTCATTTTAGGCCCTCATTTGAGGGCGTAAAATGCTTATTTCACGCCTCCTAGGACATCAAATAAATGTTACGCCCACGGAGACATTTTGGTCATTTTAGGCCCGCAAATCGAGGCGCATAAACATTTTACGCCTACTGCATCAAAATACTTATTTTTGTAAAAAAATTGTTGTTGACAAAGGCGGCTCGAGGTTCATGAGGGTAATTCCACGCCTGAGATTCAAATATTGTTTTTTGATGAAAAGCTTTGCCGTCTCTCGGGTTCTATTATCGAGGCGTAAAACTTCATTTTACGCCCATGGCACAAAAATAACTATTGTTTTGTTTGTGTTATGAGTGATATTTTTATGTTTTTTTTTCAGAAATTCTGCAGGTCCTGAAACTCTTATTTTTACTGATCCGAAGAATTTTATTATTTTATTGCCTTTTGATTTTAATATTGTGTACTTTCTAAAAAATAACACACGAAACAGAGTATTTCGACTGGTAATTATTATTTTTTTTGTAATTATATTTTGAATAAGATTTATTTGCAATTATTTTTTCAGATGCGTTTGCATATTTCAGCCGCCATTTTGAATATTTAAATCGTAATTACGAATTCGTTATTAGTCATTATTTTCTATTAATAAACTTTACAAAAGGAAAACATTGACAGATTCGAAGTTCCAGAAATTTTCACGGATAAAGGCGCCATTGTAAACTTGAATCTCGATATTATACCTTTAGGACTTTAACCCTGTCGCTGTGCAGACCGTAACCTCGAAAGTGACCTCAAAATTTTACGATATTTCCGTCTAATTTGAAATATGTGTAAATATGAATATTTATATTTTCGAAAACGCTGATTGCGAATTTAGAGTCAATTTTCAATCATTAAAAATGACGGACGGCATTTTTATTCTAACGTCAAGCAGCCTTATTGAATTTTCTGTTTGAAGTTTTAAAATTTTGTCCTGAAATTCGGATTCAGAAATTCAACACACCCAATAAAAACTAACTCTGCTGTATATCTGTTTGTTTATTATCTGTTTACTCAGTCTTTTATAACTACGTGTATACACGTAGTCCACAGCGAATGGGTTAGTGTACAAATCATTTAATACTCTATTCATGGTCTGAAACAGATTGAACAGAGTTTTCTTATAAGAATGAAGGTTTTCTTGGAATAAAACTAAAAAAAATGTTGTGCCTACCAGCGACAACATTAATAAATTGATAGTACAAAAATAAACCTTAGAAATGTGAAGAGTACAAAACTATTCGATAAAAATTGGCATTACTTCTGTCCGTCGGTAATTATTTTGTTCAACACGATGAAATAAGGGAACATAGAATTCTGGGCGGTAACGGGTTAAATGAACCAGAATTGTAATTATTTCAATTAGAAAAAAGAGCGACGTCTTATTTAATCAAAACATGTTTTAAATTGTAGGAACTATTTAGCTGTTGATTTTTTTTTGTTTTTAAAAATGAATTCCTTTTTGTTAAACGAGAACAATCTGACATTCTATACCCTGAGACTAGAACACTGTAAAATGCATGTTTGTAATTTCGGAAGTTCATCCAAGTTGATAGAGAGAAACGTAAGGATGTTCCCGCTGTTGCACTTGGTTAACACGTAGAATATACATACTACATGTATAGTGATCAAGATTCCGAAACTGGATACGTAACTCAAGTCTCATACGTATAGAATCCGGAGCTCCACCTTGTACGAGCTTTTCGAGGCACGTATAGGGAAAGGTAGGGTTTGCTCCATTGTTATACAATGGCCGTACATATAACGGAGTTATTCTTTTCAGATTTACATAAAAACGGATGCTCGGACTTTTTTCCAGTAGGTGAATTTAGTTTAGCGGGTTCTTAAAATGGAGGATTTAATTCCATTTTTAATTGTGATATTGCACGCTTTTTATACACGCGTAAAAATTTTTACTGCGGATTGCCGTTTTTAATTTAACGTTCAATGTTTGCTATTTTTAGAACGCAGAGTGCTTTGCTACTGGCCGTGCAGGACCTAAACATGGGCAAAAGTCCATTAATTACTCTCGAGTCTAATGGGATTACCAATACCTTGCCATTGACTACAATGATAATGAATGGGCTTTTTCGAATACAAAGGAGATTTTTTCTCGAGTGTCGCTGAAAAAAAAATGATACTCGGTGGAACGATCGTTATCCCGGCGGAAATTGATGTTCCAATTACTTATAAGACGGTTTTTATATGGGCATAACAGGGAGCTACATAATCTTAATGAGCAAATTAATTTTTTATCGCTGTATTAACGTCCAAAAGTGCGAAACTGGCTGCTTTCGCATTTCGACCGGCACGCTTTCTTTCGCTCATTGCTGCAGCACTCGTAGAATAAATCACTTTCGTAATATCCGGACTTCATAAATATATTTTATTGCGTTATTGATCGTTTCAATAAATACAAAAGCTGCTTTGAAGTCTTCTTTCCCTTAGAGTTTCTCGCGACAAACGGGTATAAAGATCTTTTCCTTCGATAAGCATTTTCACCAAGCGCCTTCTTGATATTCGACCCAAAGCACAGATTGCAGAATCCCTTAAATTCTGAGAATGAAGCAAAAATGGACCCTTAGAAACTGTACTAAATTAGAAGGGAGTTAATTTAATGAAATCGTTCACGGTTGTCTAGAAGCTTATTATTAAACGTTCATCGTCGCATACTAAAGACAATTCTCTCGTGGAAAATCGACTGGAAGCTTCTTCTATCCTGACATCTGCAGATGAGATATTAACCGTACTGACACTCAAGTTTTGCGCGAATCGAATTATGATTAATGGTGCTTCTGTAGCTTACGTAGCATTTCGTATCGGCTTTTAAAAAAATCGAACATCTATCGGAGACGTAAATTAACAAACGGCATTTGGAATTTTCCGAGTGAAGATGCCCAATTCCCGAGATTGAGAACGTAGTACCTCTTAATTTTTTAATCTTTCCTTTATTTTCGACATTTACCAATTCAACACTTGGCGCCACGCCATCTGACATCACATACAGCAATAAAACATAAAAACAGGTCTTTAGGGAATTAGTTATTGCATTAAATGCGCTTTGAATAGTAAACATGCAATCAACCAAGATTTTCCAGGATAATACTAAAAATTTCTAGGTTTTGCATCATGGTTTTGCAATTGCCACCATGCTTTTTGTTCACGATTTTCTAAAAAAGCACAAAACCATGCTGATGGAACATGACTCTATGCTTTTGAAAGATAAGAAAATGGTTAAACAAAAGCATCGACAATTTAAATATGGACGTGGAATAAATAAATTTAGTTATGGACTTTGAATGGACCAATTATAAACAAATCAAAATAAAATATGTAACTGAAAAGGGGGTGGGGGAATTATAAAAGTAAAAATTTTCGTGGAACACCCAATGTTTCGGACCTCTCGAGACCCTCTTCAGAACCCCTGCACGTTACGAAAACGGACGAAGGGGAGGTGATCCCCACTTTCCGTTATCTTAACCTTACTTTCTTAACCTCGATTCGTCAAAATTTTGATTAGTTTCAATCAATTGCTCATTTATCTTTAAAATTAGTAAAAAGTACCTGCAATAAATATTTCTTTTTTTAATCCTTGTATTTTTATAGATAATACATCAATTTATTTCAGAGAAGAGTTGAGGAAAGCGTTTCCCTTTGGCAGCCAATTTCGAGGGATTCCGTCGAGACAATTTGGCAAGTCGGTCAATTTAGAGGGGGTCAATTTCGCAGGTCCTACTGTACGTTACATGATACATTTCCATATAATATCTAGGATAATATCTTAATAAAAAATAATTTAAATGAATGTAATTGTGCATTTATACGGCACCATTCACCCATATAGCTTCAATATTTACATTACAATTTGAAGGTTTGTTCCCTTGCGGATTTGCAAGAATTCTCAATAAGGTAATTTAGAAACAATAGGTTGTTAATGCAAAAGGGACTTGTAATAATTTGATCTCATTATCGAGTTAATTACTACGAATTACTCCCCATCATTTTAAGACAAATTAAAACTTGGTACTCCGTTCAGCTTCGAATGCGCCCTAAGGGAAAACTAAAAACAATTGCCAGTATTTAAATCAGTAATGCGATCGATCTACGGCATTCCGTTTTTTTTCTCCTAATAGTTCTATATTGTTCATCCATTATTTGTATAATCCATAACAAATGTTGAACTATACTCTAAATTTTCTTAAAATTCATCAACGTTATCGAAAACATAATCAGGGGATTATTTGAAGTTATGATTCTGCTAATGAAATGGATGTTTTAATTTGGTACGCTTTTATACTAACTTTTAAGACGTTGTTAGCAAAAGAAAAGAATAGTAACAACGTTTGCGAGATGTAAAGGGTGTCTTTAATCGTATTCTGATGGTATTGCTTGAAACATAACCTACATGTCCAATTTGTGTTTTTCAATGAAAATTTCGGGCAGATTTGAAATAAAACACGTATCTTCTTGCTTAATGTCATTTATTACATGTATAAGTACAACTTTCATTTGTAATACAATTGGTTTTCAGCCTGATTTCATTAGTTTAATAAGCATTTCACGCCCAATACGCATTTTTCATTCTAAATTTAACTTTTTGATATATTTACTCAGCACATTTTTTTCATACATAGTTACTACATGAATGGCTAAGTAAACGATATTGAACAGTAGAACATTTTGAGAGTATGAAGAGAATAGGTTATAATAACGATTTAGACGAGAATACGAATATTCCCGATGACAGACAAACTGATAGTATCTCATCTCAAAATATGTCAGTTGTATCTAAAATTAAAAACTTAAATGCACACATTTTTGCCGCCTCTGTAAGATTTCAATGCGACAGATAAACAGAAACAATGCTTTCAATTTGGATTCATTTCTCAGTATCAAATAATAATTTTCAGAACCAGCTTATGTTTCCACAAATTGTGTTAGAGAATTCTTGACTAAAAAGAAGGCGTCTGCATAGTTAGTATTACGATAAGTATTCATAGTAAAATGCGAGAAAGTTTACTATTTCTCGAAAAACGTGCTTTTTTGTATGGAAATGTGATGATAAAGGGAGGCTAAAGATCGACTCGATGTCAAATTAGCCTACACCGATGGCGAATTTTCGTTAATAAAATATAGGGAGAAATTAAAATCCTTTACTATTTTAAAATGTTGTGTTTGATGTTTATAATTAAATTTGGTTATTTCAATTTGATGATAACATAATTTTTGTAAATATTAAATAATTCTCAGCCATCAAAATAATTGAAATATTGATAACTTTAGGCGAGTCTCACTTGGTGGAGATGGACGTCAATAACTAGAGTCTTATAAATGTTATGTTCTTTAATAATTGATATTTAAAATTCAAAGTGGTTACTTGAACGATTATATCCTTCTCATAAGCAATATACGTTTCTCAAATATCAAAATAATTGAAATATTTTTAATGTTACCCAACTCTCACCTTGTGGAGGTAAACGTGAATTGGAGAGACCTTTTTTTTGTAATTTTTTGTTTTTTATTTTTTTTTTGCAATTTTTTATCAAACTCAAAATTTGTAACCTGTGACTAAACAAAAAAATAAGAACCAAGTTTAAAATGATTTTGATCGATTTCCAGAAATTCGTCCTCCATATTGGATCCGCTATTTTGAATTTTGAAAAACTGATTTCAGATTCGTAAGCAACAACCCAAGAAACCCCTCAGTAACAATGATGGGCAGCCAAAAGTTCAACCACAGGATTCTCTAAAAATTATTTGTTATATTCGTCATAAATAAAGTGCACAAAATTTCAGGCCTTTGTAGTATGCATCGCACTCAGTAGACACTAGAGACACGAAAGTGGACTGGGCGTTATTGTCTTCTTTTTTGTCGTTTTATTATCTTTTTTTTAGATTTTTTAAAATTGTATTATTCTTTTAGATGTTTTTTTTTCTTATTTTATTGCCTATTATAGTTCTTTTTCCATTTAAAAGATTTTTTTATTTATTTTCTAAACAGATGATTTCTAGCTCATTCTAAAAAATTCGGTTTTATTTGCCGATATGCGAAGTGTCACATTACAAGCACTGCGATGAAATTTAGCTCTGGGAGGTTTATCTTTGGTACTGCACAGACCGCAACGTTTGAAACTTGTTGAAACTAGGAGCATGTGAGCTGATTTAGAGCGCCTTTTTTTCAGTAGATACTCGAGGTTTACAGGTTACATTTGGCATTTGCTACCTTTCGATGCCGATAACCAATTACCTACTAGTTGCTCAATAAAACGTACTCTAAAGTTTATTGATTTTCCGTAATTTAAAGTTAATGGAGTTAAAGCATTGTAAAGAAAAATGTATGCTTTAAAGGGTTAAAGGGTGTCAAAAGTGGTCTGCCGATAATACTGTCAACAATGGAAAGTCTCAATGGTTTTCTTTAGCAATATGTAAGAGGCCGTCTACAATAATTACAGTTAACTTTACACAGCCAGAATTTTTACAATTTACCGGAATTTGTGAGTAATTATACAATACACTGAGAAAGTAATTAGTAATAGGGATAAGTATGTGGTTGCCGGTTAGCAGCCAAATATTGAGTAATTTCAACTTCATTTTAGTTAAATTGACTAGAAGAACGTATATGTTGCTGATCGGCAACTGAACATTTTGTCTACGACATTTTTTCAGTGTAGTTGCATTCACGACTTATTGTGCAGTATATATTATGCCAGTATGAATTCACTGATTCTAACAGTCAACTGTTCACTGTTTCAAGTTGTGAGAGTTTTTCGCAATTTAGAGTACGGAACTGATATTTATTAAAAATTGCATGACAACTGTAAAAGAAAAATGCTGTTTGCTCTACTAAAGAACAAAAAATACTATATTTCAGAAAGTTTTAATTGATTCTTTAATACTTTTCTTGCTATTTCTGTGATATACATTATGTAGAATATACATTACGTAGATACATTATCTTATGTCAACGTAATTTCGAAATTATTAAACTTATGCACCGCACCACTGAGTTCAAATATACATTTCATTACTATTATGAAATGTATGACTAATATAAACAAACCATCTGACATTCATTTAACGGTATTCAGTGCAATAGTTATCTTTAAAAAGTGACTAATATTATTAAAGAAATGATTTGCATGTTAATTGATAAGTATTTCATTCAGATTTAAGAAACAATAAATACTTATACTAAACGTAACAATTTTGTCATAATGCTTTCTTCATATTTATTAAATCACACACATATTTTAATCAATTACACTTGTTTATAGCAAGGAATATTTTTTTTAGTACATATCGTAAACATAACAGTTATCGACCACTTTAGGCTCTTATTTCAGTGAATTTGACTTCCAAGTGGCAGAAAGTACAATATTTCTTTATTACCTATTACTACAATCACTGAGACTTACTAAACCTAAATATACAAGCAATCACACATTCCTTAAAATTTTTAAAAGGTATTACTAGATACGTAAAGTGGCCGGCTAAGGTGGTCGATACTGTATTTATCCTACATAAGAATTCTGTCAATAACCATTGATTTATAAAATATGACAAAATCATATCTTAATTCATACTACCGTTACTTCAAATTACCTTATTTATGTTTAGGTGGTGATTTTCTGTTTTTGATAGCAGTCATCAAGGCTATTCAAAAACCAAACTTCATATAAATTACAAATATTTCGGAACACATTTTAACAGTGCCATTAATTTATATAAACGACTATAAACGACTTAATATATAAATAATATACATTGATGATAAGAACTATAAATATACTTGTGAAAGAATTATAGAAATATTCCCAATTAGATAAATCTAATACATCTAATAGTATAGTTAAATAATATCACGATAATAGCAATACATCATTTAGGTCAATTAATTTATGTGTCGGAAGTGTGTCCGACATTATACAATTTCCGACTCAGCGGATTTTTCCGAATTATATGATAAATCTAAAGTCATAAAACGAAGATATCAAGAGATATCGGGTTTTCTATAATAGACATGTATGAAATAAAAATTGTAAAAGAGTACCGTTATTAAAACTTACGTCTTGTAAACGTTCGTTAAAATAATAATTGGATAAACATTACGGTAATATCTTTAAAAGTCTTAAATTGTTAACAAGAAATTCTTGAGAAAAATATGACGTTAAAAGTTTTCTTCTAAATATTCACTGAAGATAATGTAATAAAAAACGTTATCTAATATTTATAAATATTAATTATATTATCAAATTATATGGAATAAATTTAGGTTGCAATAATATTTATAAAAATTGCATAATAGTTTTTATTACGAAGTAAATTTCTTGATACAACACCGGTTGAGTTTCCAACTTTGTCCTATGCAATAAAATTTACGTCGGCTGGAGGCAAAACTAATCACAATGCAATTGACTAGAAAAGTGCAGAAAACCTACCAGAAGTAGGTACAGAGAAACAATCATGGAAATAACAGTAATAAGAAGCGAAACATTTAATAACGGCGGAGAAAATATGAATAGTATACAATTCTATATATCCTATTATATACACTTGCATATGCATTCTTTGGTATAGAATTTTATGAAACTCTGATATTACTATTCAATGATATATAATTGTATATAGTTGTGCACATTTTTACATAAATTAAACTGAAATAAATTAAATTAACATAGAAAAAATGTCGGGATGTATGGCGGAGTCGAACTCGCCATGTTCGGATTACAAAACTGACCCTATCGAAAGCAAGCCCCAATCGTTACGTAATAAGAGAACCACGAACAGTCGACGGTCGTATTAAGTGTTTTTAGGGAGATCGTTCGTTTCACTGAAAATATCCATTTCTTTATTTTAAAAATCTAACATCATATGTTTAGATAATTTAATGAAATCAGAAATAAATTTAACTTCACAGACTAAGTGAATATGTTGCTTAAATATTTACTAACGCTGATAAAATATTTGGTATATTTAACCAAATACACGAATACTTTCAATTATGATAAACTTTTCAACAAAACGCCATCTACTGTGCAAAACAAGGCAGATGGAAACCATTTTATAGTATAGAATTAATTAATCAAACCTGCTAAGATCTTCTTTTGTGCATTTGTGTTTAATAAATTGTTTATCAGTAAATTTCTATTATTTTCATATTTCCATAATTAATTCAACGAAATTTTATTTACCATGAGAAAAAGGAATTCAAAAGTTACATGCGATTCATTTGATTGATGATTTCGTAGCACAATGTATACTTTTACAAGAATTTGAACAGATGTGCAGTATGTTCAATACCATTTTTTCAACGGTGTATTTTTAAAAGATACTTTCAAAAAGTGATTTTATTAAATGCAAGAACTGAAATTGATTAAAATTAAAAAAAGTTTTTCCGAAATGTTCTGCATATTTATTTATGCCAATAAAAGGGTATTAACTGAATAATTTATTAAGATATATTTGTTAACTTTACAAGAATGCAATAATTTGGTTGATTCAAAACACTTTTTTTTTAGTTCAAACAACTTTTTTCTGGCTGTCTTATATTGTTAAAAAAATGTTACAGATGAAACACTGCACTACAATTATTTTTCTATCGAAGATGAGCCGCCAATTTTTGTTCTGTAATTAAAAATTTCTTACTTAAGACCTACAAAGGTGTTAAATTTTCTCTCAATACGAGGAAAAAGTCTCAAAAAGAGAGAAAAAAGGGAAAAATGAATTTTACCTCAAACTTTCGGATTGTCCTGATCCCTCTTCAGGAGGACGATGACGATGAAATCGTTGTTTCCATACGGTTGACTAGGGCATCGTTTATATATACTCAGTTTTTATGTGGTAGCAATACCTAGATTTCATCTTCAATAAAAGCTCCTTAAAAATTATATTTCAATTGAGGGTATTATCGTTTTTATGAAGTGGATTAGATTGTAGTTTAGTATGAAACATTTCAGATAGTCTCCTACGAAAAAAATTAGCTTCTGTATCTAGAATTTTTACATTGGTCCAATTATACACAGGTCAACATGGTTTTGTTGTTGGGAAGCTGTGGGTCATTTCCGACGTAATTTTGTGCGTAGAATCAGAATCCGGCGTCAGAAGTGGCCCATCACGTCAGGATTTTGATATATTTGAGGTTATTTACTCGAAAAACGCGATTTTTGCCATTTTTGATGTCATGTACAGAAGACACAACATTTGCAGGAGTTTTTCCATTCGTTGGATCATGTGGTACTACTATATTTCTTTAATATGGGATGCGCAGAATTCCATTACGACTTTTCTTCACCAAGATACGCCAATTTGAAATTGCGATATCCATGTAAACAAATTTACCTTGAAATGCTCTTGGAGAACAAGCTCTAGGTCAAATTCAATGTCATGAAACCTATATAAATGTAAACAACTAAATAAAATATGGATACTAATAACTAAAATCACGTTTCAGTATTGTGACTGTTTTTTTTTTGTAACGTTAATGGAATACAATATCTCGTAACTTCAAAATGGCCGTAACTTTGTAAGAAAAAATTTTAGGTGATCGAATAAAACCTCATTTTGAGTAGTAAAGGTAGTACTAAAAAATGCAAATAGTACAGAAGGCAAAAAAAAATTATTGCGTCCTGCACGTAACCTCAAACATAGCAAAATAACACGTTTTTCGAGTGCATGACCTCAAATATATCAAAAACCTGACGTGATGGACCAATTCTGACTACGAGTTTGGATTCTACGCATACAATTACGTCGGAAATGACCCACAGCCCAACGGGCACGAAGAACCCAAATGTTTCTAAAACGTTTTTAGAATGTTCCAGAAACGTTCCTAAAACGTTTTATGTCTGCAACATGGATGAAACGTTTATAAAACGTTCCGTAAAAGTTGCAGACATAAAACGTTTTAGGAACGTTTCTGGAACATTCTAAAAACGTTTTAGAAACATTTGGGTTCTTCGTGCCCGTTGGGAGCTTCCCAACAACATCCAAGACCCTCTTTTTTGTAAACCTGTGTTACAATCATCATCAAATCTGTAATCTGTGATCCGTTTTCACAGCATTTGGTGTAGTTCAACGAATATCGATTCACGTTCTGAAATCTTGGTTTTTAATCTTTGCTTGGCCAACATATGTAGCATCGCAAGTATATTACAAGAAATGCAAGAGACGAAATTATTTTTATTATATTTAATGATTTTCATTATTGATGGCCGTTGATCATCAACCTCTTGAAGAGGGGTCAGGAAGATCCGAAATTTTGAGTTCAAATTTCCCCTTTCCTATTTTCCTTTTCTTTTCTCTCTTATTGAGATTTGTTTTCTAATATTGAGAGAAAATTTAATATCTTTGAAGGCTAAAAGCGATTAACATTATTAAATTTGTTACCAACAAATGTGCAGATTCTTTTGCGCCTTTGTGTTGGCCATTCCCATGGAGTTCTTCCGTATAATCGAAATTGAACTGGTCGCATGTTGGATTAAGTTCATAATTAGCGATTGAAAATCTGTGATGATTTTGATCTTACACCTATTTAGCGGTATTTAATAATATTTAAATTTTTTCAGTGAATTTACAGCTGCCACAACGAATTCAACAGTTTGAATTTTACCATTCTGACACATTCCCAGAAAACGTTGGGATACGAAGTTTCAAGGAGTTCATATGAAAATTATGGATGTTATTGTAAAATGTACATACATGTACAATATCTCTTGCAAAGTGGATGTCTATTTATTTTTAAATACTATTGTAGAAATACTATGGGGAACTTCTAAAGTACATCAAAGTTAATGTAATATATGTCGCCAGTTAATGCTCCTGACATTAAAATATAGTAAATAGTTCTTGTCAGAAAGAATAATAGTCGTGGCTGGCCGTCTCAGTGTCGATTAAATTTACTATATGCTGCTCAATGTGACATTAGTTAATCCGTAATGTAGTTTTAAATAATCCCTATTTTAATGCATTAATATTCTCCGGTATACTTAAAAATTCTTTGCCCGTTCTGGTAATAATTTTGAGGACAGCTATTGATTATCGGTATCTACTGTTGGGAGCATTTAGGAAGTATTGAAAATTACAGTTTAGTTTAAGACATTAGGTTCTAGTACAAATATTACGGTTTATAAGTACTTTTTATAATTAGCAATAAAAATCTAAATTTAATCTAAATAAAAAAAATAATCACGAACAACTACCTGTTTTAATTTGTATCAGTGAGATTATATTGAATCATCGCATGTAATTAAGAAATGTTAAGAATTTATTTGGCAGCCTGAAAATAATTGAGGCGTTGGGATGCAAAACCTGCCAAGTCCGTTTTATGCAGTTTTGAGAAAAACGCGGAAAACTGATTGCCGCTAACATTGGAAAGATAGCAGATTCATAAGTGTACAGCTCAATTTTAGTAGGGTAATTTTTTTTTTGCATACACACAATCTCTAAACATTCAAAGAACTATATGTAATGTATGTTTATATGATTATCTCAGTTTTTTATTTTTTTGACTTGGCCGGTTTTGCATCCCAACGCCCCAATTTTGAAGCTACATCTTATGCGCTAACAATTTGCAAATATGACTGCATAAAATTAGCAATACTTCTCAAGAAGATATATTATTTCCATACGGATCGAAGTATGGTCGAGTTTTAGACAGTAAACTTGTACTATTATGTAATGAAGACAAAAGCTGCACAAAAACTAGCCGGTTATTAAAATTATTCAATTTAACGCATCAAACTCAAATCTGGTACACTTACACTTTTATATTTGGCATTCTGTATTTAGGTTCACTGATTTTCTACTTGAAATTCCGGAACTTGGCCCAGTTCCAACGCTAAATTGAATACTTTTCTCACACTCGGAGCCAAAAATGCTATTTTGCTCCCTATCTTGCGGGAAAAAAATAACTGTTTCTCGCTTTAGGAAGCACAATAAATATATCCGGGAGCAAAATAAGTTTTTTGCACTCTGTGGGAGCAAAATAATATGTTATAGTATGACAAAATAATACGTGCATCAAGGAGCAATAGGTTTACAGATTCATGCCAACCAGCGACCTTGCATCGCTCGAGGGTCAAACTCGCCCTTGTCTGCTGTTGCTTTTATTTGCTGCATTGTTTATATCCCTAGACCACCTTGAATTGTTTACCGAGAATTAGAGCAGATTCCAAAATATTTCTAGGATAAATTGGACTAGTATTAACTACTGTTTGAACAATTTCATGTAGGGATACACGCAATTTTTGCAAGAAAACTGGCCAGTATCTCCCACTATTGCAAGACCAGTGCCTTTATTTCGCCAGGATTCAATTTTCAGTATGGTTATTGACAATCATTGCTTCACTTAAACACCAGAAATATACATACCAACTAGCAAATATATTATAGAAATAGTAGATGCAGTTACTGCTACAACGATTAACTATTATTATTGGCAGTTATTTCGGAATATGTTGAAATTTATATTGAAATTTATTTACGACTACAAATTCCATTGACAATCTTAGATCTATTATTCAAAACTATTGGGAATATGATACTTCTCGACATCAATATTGCTTAATTTGGATAATAAATTGTAACATTTCATTATATAAGAAATAGTAACACCGTCACTGCAAACGATAACTTTCAGATTGCATTAAGTCTTAAAAACATCTAAACACGAGCTCCTAAAGAGATCCGCCAGAAGATTTATGTTTTGATCTTAACAACTCTACACCATCTTTGAAACATTAAGTATCACGAAAAAGCTCTTACTTAAAAACTTTCACCCTCGGTATAAAATAAATACAAATTAATTGATTTATTTTTGCCGTTATTGTTTTGCAGGTATTGTTTTTAATAATGATTTAGAAATTGCGATATGGATAGCTCTTCAAAACGAATGTAAAAGTATTCATTATTGCTTCTATCAGATCTTTACAAAAAAAATACCTAACTTCTATCTTGTATATTGAAATAAATTACTTCTTTAAGAGCTCGTATTTCAGGTTATAATAAAAATGACCGCGTCGCGTGGCCTTCTTGGCATGTATTCGGAAAGAACTCTGAAATACTTAAGAGGAATACGTTGTTTCGGTTTGCCGTAATTGAATTTGTGAATCTTTTCTGTTTATCATATCGAATTTACGAGGTAATAATAATATAATTAGTGAAATTACCAAATTCTCACATTTTAGAAATCAGACGGTTGTCAATTTGTGCGCTTGATTGTTTGTAATCAAATTTTATATTATTTTTAAAAAAAGTATCGCTCTAAACCCTAATGGCTTATAATTTTGTGGAGTGTGCTTTACCGATTATTATCACTAAATTAACTTATAATATAACAAAATGCTATTACATTTACCAATGAATAAAGTGTCATAAACATTCCCACGGAACAATTACATTATCATCTAAGATAGATCGAACGCTTATAGCGAAATATTCATCGATAACATTTCTATTACAAATATATTGCAGTAATTCACATAATTTTATCGGCAATAAATTCAGTATACCATAAAGTTTGATCGTTAATATTTCCGAAAGCTTAATTGTACAGCCTCAGAACACTGCTATCCGGTGAAGTCGCACATGTTACAATAATATGTATCAAAAAACACAGAATATATAACAACTAATCAGATGGCAATTAGAAGTATGTATAATATAATTTATCTTTATACTACTTATAATAACATTTCTATATTTTTAAACAATGATATCGCAGGGTACCAGAGAAAAGTCTCCGTCGATTATGTTCTTCTAGTGGTAGTGAGAACCGATGGACAAAATTGAGTTAAAAATTTAGATGATGATACTTTTCTGGAAGTTATTAAAATATAAACGTTAAGCCTCCCTTGACAATATGTTGGGTATATGGATACTAGCAACCTGTTAAAAGAGTCGTTAAGGGGATTCTAAACTGGACCTTGCGTTATGATTTTTTCGTCAAATTTATTTTCGGTTTTTCTCCATCTCTGAATTGACTACTAAAAATTTGGTCGCTATCAAATGAAATTTTTACTATTGCAGTTACAAATTAGAATTTAGAAAATCGGTTGTATGGTGCTCTTATGCAGTAATCGCAGCGTATCATTTTGAAATGCATTTGTAGTATCTCTAGCTATACTGTTTCGATCCCGTTGATATTTTAACATCATGCTAGCTCAAGCTTTCCGAAAAAGAACACAGCTTGATAAAAGAATATAATGATTTCAATAATTTTTAAATGCAATTTGGGTTATATTGAAAACTAGACGCCATTAAAGACGTACCATTACTGATTCTAGTGATTGTTAAGTAAGATGTTCGACGGCAGCGATTATTGTGACGAATCATCATGTTTCATACATGAGGAACAGATATTTGCTGAAAATTATTCTCCGCGATGACTACGGGTTCAATACAAGAAAAAGCTGTATTTTATAAATTATTGACCTGCTGCTTGTTTGATAATGAACGAATCTAGGAAAATCTGAGTGGGATTGTTAGTGGATTTTAAGCCCCTCTTTGTAAATTTAGTTGGGACATGCGAAGTTCGATTAATTGATATAGAATAACAGAAAGCCCATCTTAGTTTTGTAGTTCAGTGTCGTTATATAAGCTAAATATTTTTTTCGATTCAAGGGTCGCAAAATGACCATTATACGCCCACTTTTGGGGGCGTGAAATATTTACGCCCTAGGGCGTATTAAAAAAAACAGTATGAAAGGGACGATTTTTCGAAAAAAGCCGATAAATACGATTTCTTATACTTTTCTACATTACAATACATTATGATAATGTTGGGAAACAATAGAAAATGGCAATTGTAAATACAATAAACACGCAGTAGCGAAATATTACATGAATTTTCCATTATAAACATAAACATTACTGCTTGAAAAGTAAACTCGCTAGTCAGTGTTGCTCATCCCAGTGATTCGTAAACATCTTTAATTTGTGTGTTAGAATGAATGGTCATTTTACTCTCCCTAAATCGAAAAATATTGTTTGCACCACGGGCGTAAAACCACCATTTCACGCCCTTGGTGCAAAAAATACTATTTGATATTCAGTGCGCGAAGTTCTCATTTTGCGAATCTTTAACAGCAATTCGCGCACTCGGTGTCAAAACATATTGAAAAAAGTTTTTTCCATACTATTTGAATACTATTTTAAAATAAAGTGTTTCCTCCTTGTGCAAAAATATACAGAACATTTTACGCTAAAACTATAAATTATTGATTTGCTAATAAAGTTCGCAAAGCTGTCCTATAATAAGAACCTTCTATAGGTCCTTTATTACCCTCTCATGAAAGTATTTATTTGATTTTTGAAATACTTGTCGTCACAATTAGTTATCTTGGCAATACTTGAAGGCAGCAACAGATTTGTGTTTCAATTTCAAAATAGATGTGTAGATGAATTCAGCCACTTCCTTTGATGATGGCGAGGGCTTCAATTATAGATCAGTAAATTTCAAATCCTGTTTGACGTAGAAAGTTCTCGATTCATTCTGATTTAACGACATCTCTAAAGTTTAATATACTTACATTTTTCATTAATGTTCGCATGCTACTTAGATTTGTTCTAGAAGTCGACTCGAATATATTTGGGAATACAATTTTCAATCCTTTTTATTAGTAATTTCATATCTGATAGACAGCTTTCTGTAATCCACTCTAGGATGATCTCATAATTTTAATTACATATTCACAGTACAAGAAAGGTTTTTGGGAATTATTAATAATATTAATAAGTCACCTTTCTAAAGGTCGATGGATCTTGCAACGACCATTATTATCTATTTCATCCATGACGTTCTAACTTGCTCCACTTTTAAATGATACTTGCATCACTTGACTCACATTGCTGTTTTCTTTGTTTATTAATACAAGTTCTGAGAGATTTCAAAATGGCAACAGTTTTTGCCTGGTTTTCTAAAATCTTATCCAATTGATTTTTAAGCAGTATCAAATCATTTGGTTGAATTTCAGTCATATTAAAATCGGTACCTAGACGACTTTCCGGTAACAGAGGAAAATCCATTTCCGATAGATTTCGAGATACATCAACACAAACTGGAGATTTCGTCGAATCAAAAGAAAGAAGATCATTTAGGTTCTTCACTATACCTTTGGTGGACAACACTTCCTGTATGGTATCACCAATAATATTCTCCGGAATAACACAGTTTTTGCAAAAATAAAAACGCTTGATGGTACACAAATAGGAATGTCTCGGTTTATATTGCCAATTTAGGTGTAGATAAACGTAGCAAATTGTACAATAAACTGGTCTTGTAATACTTTTATTAAATCCCTCAGGATGAGTAAATCTCTTAATTGAGGATTTAGTATTGGATAAAAACATATTTTTTGGTAGTGGAGTTTTTGCAGGATTTTTAATTTTCAGGCTTAAATAAAATATATGTATAAATGGAATGAAAAATATGGCGATAGTTATACAATGGAACAATATCAACAAATTACCCATCCTATACACTCTTGAGATATGTTAGCATATGACGTAAACAAGTTGATTAACTGCGTTTATATATTTGTCTGTCAAGTTAGTAAAAATAGTAACCAATGCGTATATTCACTGTTTAAATTCCACACGTGGTTAACAATTCGATTCCGGCTTGCATTATTACCACCGAAATTCCTCTTCATATTTCATTGTTATACTTTCACACAGTTATGTCTGGATTTTACGTACGTTTGAGAATTTTAGACGATGCACTCAATATCCTATCGGTGTTAATTCGTTTCACCCCCCCAAAAAATTATTGTAACTAAGAAAATGAAATTCACTAGTTGATAAGATTATGCGCTATGACAAATTTAGTGCCGAATCATTTGACAATGACTAAAGAACCAGTAAATAATCATGAACATGTCTAGCATGAATGACTGCTGAATGCACACTGAATAACATATTACAACTTACGTAGTATGTTCACGAAATGTGACATCACAGGTCAAATTATTCAAATATTTTGAATATAATTACGTTTAGTATTTCAATTAAATATCATGCAATGAATATGGGAAATACGAAAACTCATATTCACTTAATCAGCTGACCCCGTTGTTGAACATTTGTCACATATATTGTGCCGCGGTAATTTAATACATCTGTTACAAAGGAAATTAATTAATTTTTTTATCTCTGCTCACAGATAATTGTGAAAATATTACTCAAAATGCAAGATACCAATACAGAAAAAAGTATCGCGTAGAAAACGTAAGAAAACCTATAACTCTTTGAATCAAATTTATTTAAAGTATATGACATTGGATGGCCTTAAATCAAGAAGTAAGGACTTTTCAATAAATTTCACTCCATAAAATCTTGTAGTTTCGCAGAATAATTTGATAACCCAGAAATAAACAACGAAATAATACAAGAAAGTCAGAGAATAATTCAAAAGATATGTTGTGAATAAAGATAAATGTTTAGCAATCGGTCTGATGTAGAAATAGTGAGAGAGGTTTCCTCGTAGTGCTCCTACTGTGTTGTATCATTGATTGATGTATACATTAGACTTCGTAAAAAAATAGTACATTTTGTTACTACACTGCGGGAAATACGATTTGAAAATTCAAAAAATTAGAAAATAACTGTTTCGCAGCTGCTAATTTAATGACAGATTTAAAAAAGTAAAAGATTCTAAAAGTAGTATGGCGGATGAATTTGTTTAAATTACTGAATTTTCTTGAAACTTTCCGAGTAAAAAAAAATATGTCTCTGAAAGATCTTTGGGAGATTTAATATTCGTCAATCTCGCAGACATCTCGCTTATGAGTAGGAATGAGACATATGAGAGATGAATCGGGCCTCCAGCATTGAGATATTTGAAAGGTTAAAGAAACACGTCGAAGAGACGAACGAAAGATTTCGCAGGACGTTTCAGAGATAAAAGAGAGAGGTTTACAAGATTTTTAAATTGATTGATAGATAATTAAGTGATCTTGGAGAGATGAACACGGGATGTCACAGTAATTTCTGCGAGATGATTAGGAAATGACCCGGTGACGTCAGAATGAAAGATAGGAAAACATCTCAAATATTTACATGTATACTTTATAAAAAACGCTGCATAGAAATTGTTGCATTATGATTGACCAAATCAATGTGGAAGATCACAAATTTGAAAAGTGTAACCTGCCGTAATTTCTGGCTCGTCGATCCATCCACTATTCTCGGAATTCTAAAAAGCAAAATGAATATTCCCAAGAAATAAACGAAAACTCGCTTAAAGAACTCATAGAGGATATGTTTTATTTATTTCAAAAGTAGTTTTCAATTCAACATTCTGTTTACGGAGGTTGGACCGAAATTGCCAAAAAAATAATCTGTCGGTTCGATAGTTGAAATCGCGGTTTCTCACGTTTCTTATTTTTAAATGAAGAAGCGGAATTATTGATAGTTTATATCGAATCTCTGCAAAGAGTTGAGTGAAGTGAAATGTTCTTTTAAAATAAATAAAATGTGCTGCTTAAGCTAGTTTTCGTGAATTTATTATTAACTTATTTCTCGTGAGTATTCATTTGGTTATTTCAGAATTTTCAGATAAAAAAATGAATATATCGACGAACCAGGGGATGAGGCAGGTTAGAATATACAAATTGGCGATCTACTGCATTCATTTCGTCGGTTATTGTTTATGTTTTCTCCAGTGACTGTCGATATAATGCAGAAATTTCGATGCTGCGAGTTTTTCGACTATTTTGTTTTGCTCCACCTTTTATAAATTATATAATGTTTCCTCTTTTAGGCGCTGACGTCACTTTTTCGCGGCAATTTTCGCAGTTTTCAAAATAGTGAAAGTAATATGGATGACGATTTTTTTGAATTATTGAATTTGCTTGACACACGATACTACTGATATCGATAATATGTCGGATGCATTATTTTTAATCATTGAATTCTCTTAAAAATTGTGTCCAAAAATTCCGTATGTCGCTAATTGTGAAATTGAGTCAAATCATGCCAAGTGAGCACACCTTTGCACCATTTGTCTTCGAGCAAGCTGCAACTTGGTAGAATTGTTGTACCAATAGAGTACATGAAATCTACCAAATATGGTTAAGTTATAATAACGGGCTGCCTAGATACAGGGTGTCAAAGTTCAAGTTATTTTTTGAAATGTCATTTTTCAAAAATTTCTAGCTCCTACAATATTGCTCATAGACCAAAAATGGATACAATGTTTCTTTCTCCATTTTAGGTGTATTTTTCGAAAAAAATATTTTCGGTTGAAAAAAAAAAAGTTTTTCACTAAAAATTACTCATTTTTTTAAAACAATTATCAATTTTTTTACTTTCTCCATGCCGAAATTAACTTTCTTTTGCATAAATAAATACCTTAGATACTTAAGATTATGAATCAAAAAAAAAATTTCACTGCCCGACATTGCACATAAGCACAAGAATAATTTTTTTACTTCGTGGCACGCTGTTCTGACGATTTTCACGCGTTAGCTTGCGAGTTTGTCATGTCGCTGTTCGAAACATATACAAGGATACGCTTCTAGAAATAAGGGTTCTGACTGATCAACATGTAATGTTCATTTGGTCCTAACTTAAGGATAGTAGACAACATTTCTATAGAATAATGCGATTTGCAAATTTTTCAAAACCCTGACGCACCAAACATTAAACCTGTCTAGCATTAAGCGCAGTTTCCTGTCTAGCGCCTTATCAGCTTACCATTTGATATATTTATTTATTTACTGTATATAATTAATCGTGACGAGCTCCTGACCAATTCTAGTCACATGTTAGCCAACGCCATGACTATTTTGGTAGTTATGTCTAGTGTGGGCTAGACGAACATCAGGAAGCGATCGGGAAACTTTTTACCGGGAAAAACATTTTTATTCTATTTCTCAGAATGCAAAGAGATATTTCGGAGTTGCTAAATGCCTTGTATTAAAACATTCTACAATGAGTGGAGGAGCCAGTGCAGGTGTTTAATTATTTATGTTGGTACAATAAATGTCTGGTGGATTCAATTGCTGCCCCAAAAAGTGTACTTATAGGCTAAAACAATGTTTGTAACACATTGTATTCATTTTTATCTACATAACTCCATATTGCGCGGACAATAACAACTCATACAACATAATCCATGCATAATAAAGATAGAAATATTTTTTATTGTATATGAAAAAAAAATATATATATAAGTTATCTACAATACTAGTAGGAAAAAGCAAATGAATTTTTTAGTCTTTTTTTAATGTTGACCTCGAAAATGATATTTTCATCATTTTCATATTCAAATTTTTAATCAACGCGTTACGTAAAAATACAGAAATACAATTAGATCGGGGGTATGATCTATTAGGAAGTTATCCCGTTCATTTTAACAAAGAGTGGCGCTGTATAAATGTAGCTACTAATGACACCACTTAAAGAACTTTGAATCTGTGTTCCTGTTAAAAAATCGTTTTCTTAAGTCAATTATTAAAACAGTTTTGCAGAATTACTGTTATAGGTACTAGCTATGGCTATAACGACCGATATGATCTATAATTATATAAATTATTTAGTAATTAGATAAACATGGTTAAAGTTTTCATTCTTTCTCTAAAATTTTCTTTTGTCTTTCCGTGACAATGAATAAAAACTGGAATGAAATTTAGCCCCAATACAATAATTTTGTATACTACAATAAAAAATCGTTTTAAAAAATATTAAATACAGCCAAACTATCTTCCATTGATTTTATGATTTGCCATAGTAAATTTGAAAAATATTAATGTCCCGTCTAATAGTGATGAACGAGTGCACCAAATTCCAGTAGATAACAATTATCCGTGCACTTTTATGATTTTAAATTTAAGTTCGATTAAATTTCATATATTCGGCATTATTAGGTCAATTTTGTAGTTTGTTTAATTCGAGAACATTTAATAGAACATATTTACGTATTTTGTTTTAATTATTCGAATTGAAAAATAACTCCAAATTACGCTGCGGACTAGATGAATCTAGGTTTCCGCACGGCAGTCCACTACTTTACGAATCATTCAAATGTCCAGACAGGAAATATAATTAAAATAATGCTGATCAGTCATTCCTAATAAACTATAATAATGTACAAATTTGACAGTAAGCTAAAAGATTAATAATATGATATTTTACGACTAACGCAGCAGACATAAAATGATTGTCCTGGTTTTCCTAATTGTAGAATCTATATAAAATGTAACGACATGACACAATTTAAATATTATTGCCCCCATTATCGAAAAGTGTATTGTATAATGCATAAAATATTATGAAGTTTCGTGTATACCCGCTCTTTAATGCCGAGTGGCAAAATCCAAAATTTCAACATGGCTGAGAAAAAATAGCGGGTAAGTGTATCATGAAATATAGCATAAAAATGCTTAGATTCTTATGTAAAATAATACATAAAGGTAATTTCGGGATGCTGGACCAGATTCTGAAGTTATACTTCCAAAATTCATAATGGCGCATCCAAAATGATGATCAATTTCTTGAAAAAATGGTCGATTTGGCTTGATGATTAGGATTTTTCAGGTCACTGGTTATGAATCTAAAATTAGATCTTCAAAATTCAAAATAGTGGATCCAATAGGTCGGTTAAATTTTGGAAAAACTGTTGAATATTGTTAAGTCTTTAAGACACAAATTGTTTCTTTTCATTCAATTTACTCAAAACGTGTTACTTGGGGGTTTTCGAGGTCGTTAATATTATGTAGCTGTTGTCAGTTTTCCGAAATTCAACAGCGGATTCAATATGGCAGACCGAAATAAAAATTCTTGGCTGAAATACACTTAATTCGGCAGAGGTTTTGGGGTCGCTTCACGAATACGTTATTTAATTTTTTTTTAATATCAAAATGGTGGATCCAATATAGTGCACCAGAGTTAGTTGTCTGGGCAGATATACATCAAAATATTCTAAAAAAGTATTGTTTATAATAAAGAAATGAATCATTATCTGGGTTCTGGGTGTGTTTTGTGTATTTTACTTATATAAACTTAAATTATGTATGTCTACGATTAAATATCCGAAATAAAAATGTTAATGATCGAAATAGTTTATTGACTACGACTGGTTTCTTTTTGGACGCGGCGCGCGTCTCTATGGCAAATTTTTCAGAAAATTCTTGACTCTTCCAGAAACGTAAAATAGACAACAGTACCGAGTTCCTTGACAATAATGTTTACCTATTCCCTCTCTCAATTCTCAACACTTCGAAATATATACATTGATCATCGAATGATCCTTCCGGAAGTTTTTAGAAGCGAAATACAGAAAAGACGTCCAGAATATAGTCAGTTTTTAATTTGCTACATTTATAAATAATTATTTCTTACAATAATGTTTTTCAACAAAGAAAAAAGCATTCTTGTCAAGGTCAAAACCTTCATTAACTATGTGTAAGAAATTCATCAAGATCCGACAATCCATTGCTGAGAAATAAAATTTTGAAATATACTAACAACCTACCATTAATGCTACGATCTGAAGCCAAGGTACAGTTTACTACAGAGTTTTATTTTATCGACATTTTCTATAAAATTTAGATACCAAACCTTCAATTCAAATTAAAAATTGTGCATAACAAAGGGTGAATTTAAATCCTGCTCTTACATTATTTTTATAACCTAAGCTCTCATGTGATTATGCAGTTGAGCAATGAGTCAATGTTCCCAACTAAACCGGTGTACTTTACAGAAATTACTGTATTAAAACTTCAAATACGACACCGTGAGTTATTAAACAAATCTAGGCATTTCACTATACCTCCAAAATATGGGGCAATTCGTAATTTAGGTTAGACACATCAGACCGTGGAATGGGGAATGTAGTATATCAAATTTTCCCACTCTCATAACCGCAATTCTTAAATACTTAACGGCAACGATCAGATTTGGGTCGGAATTCCCAGTCTATCATTAGAAATTGAGCAAACCGAATATGAACGGATTCTGTTAAGATTTACCTAACCAATGCGTTTTAAGCGTAAACAAACAATGATAGCAAATAATTATTGATCTGATTGGAATGTCATAAATTTTTTGTTGAGAAAACACCAGCGTTAAAAATACTTTTTTATTATCATTATTTCCTTCTTATGTAGAAACTGAGTCATTCCAAAGTATTTAGGTTTCATCGGCTATTTTTTATAATCTTCATATTGGTGTGTGTGCTGCGAGTCACGTTTGATAAGTATAAAACAATATTAAAACTATAATTAATGTACAATTTAAATTGAAACTTTTAAATGACAATCGTATAATGTAGATTTCCGCCGATATATTGCTATTGTATATTATACATGAAATTTTATGGTATTTTTAATAAGGTAGACAAATCTTGACAGAGAGGAAAATCTTGAGAAAGTAAGAAATTAACAATAATAAAAAAAAAGATCGAAATTATTGAATAATATACCAGGATATATAGTTTATTTGTCCAATAAACCAACAACGTAAGGAATTGCACACACTGAAAAAAAAAATCCATAGTTAAATTGACTATATCACATATTTGGAAAAATATAGTTAAGACTACTATGAAAAATAGTTAAATTGGCCACTTTCATAGTCGATTTTACTATTATTTTGTTACACTAACTATCTCCTCATAGTTAAAAAATCTTCTATGTAGAATTATTTAAATAAATATGACAAATATAGTTAAAATAACTATAATCTAGTGTAATCCTCATTTCACACTATGTCTCGTAGTAAATCTTTACATAAATGTCTATAATAGCATTGCATAATACATTTTTTAACTGGCTGGAGTCTGACATTCACAAATTTAGCATAGTATTGATTTTTTTGTTTTTCTCTTTGTTTCTTTGTTTATTTTAAACAAAGAACGAAGGGAGAAAAGTGGACTTTTCATATGCTATGATACATATATTTTACAAATATTTTTAAAAAGTAAATATTGACTCCTTTCCATATTTTTTATGATAATTTCTTATACAATATCTCTCAGTGAAGGTAGTCATTTTCTGAAATGACTATTTCAAAATAGTAGAGTCTATTTGTCTATTTTGATATAATGTAGCATTTTGAATCATGAAACAATAGTTAAACATTACTATTTCAGACAAAGTTATTTTAACTATTACCATGCCTAGTCCTCATTTGACACTATGATTCATAGTAAAAAATGGTAATTTCAACTGCTTTTTTCTGAGTGCATAATAATAAAAATGAAATATATAAACAAATTATATTCAAACGTATACAGAACTATATGGATTTTTCCCCTATAGAATTGTAATGATTTATACAATACAAAGAATTGTGAATTGTGATGATTTATACAATTGCATACAAATGATTACACTTATATATATATATAATTGTATGCAGCTGGAACCTCCGAAACTACTTAATTCGGATGGAGTAGAATGATAGATAATACCTCATACCAAATTCGTTCATCATCAAGAGGAGAAGTTAAAAAAATCACTGTTGAAGTTTGCTGTCTCGGCGGTACCTTCTGTTACTACTTATGTTTCAAATGATCTATTTGAAAATATTCATTATTATAAAAATATGTTTAAAATATTAACAGAAAGTGTACATTAGAGCGTGTACACATATTGACTTGCCCAAAATACTTACTTATCGACATGCACACATGGACAGGGACACGACACGCTCACGCACACCGGCCATCTTTGGTCAAAAAACAAAATCTACAAGAACAAGATAATACACATCCACGCTTATAATTTATCTTTTTCGATCTTTATCCATCATTCTTGATCTTTCTAGACTTTTCCTGACGTTTTTTTCATATTGTTTAACCACTTCAGTGTTAGCTGTTTAAAAAAAAAACGTGCCAGAAGTGGTACAGCCCTGTATTTAAGATATCGAAAAACGGCGAAACACGGGTTCCATTTTTTCCTAAAATATATCATTTAACATTTAATTAATCATTTAAAAAATCAAGTAATATTTCACATTTATGTGGGCCATCTTGGATCCACCATTTTGAATTTACAAAATCTGACTTTAAATTCGTAATCAGCGACCCAACAAATTCCCGAGTACCAACTTTCATCAAAATCAAGTAATTTTTTTACATTTATGTCGGCCATCTTGGAACCGACATTTTGAATTTTCGAAATCTGATTTCAGATTTATAATCAGCGGCCCCGAAAACCCCCGAGAACCCAGGTTTCATAAAGTTTGGGTAATTTTTCGCATTTCGGTCGTCCATCTTGGATCCGCCATTTTGAATTTTCCCATTTTGACGACAGATTCGCATTCAGCGACCCAAAATATCTTGGTATATGAAGTTTCATACAAATTCATTAAGAATTGTAAAAGTTATTGCAAAATGTACACATACGGTCCATTACCACGTTTGTCAATAATTTTTTTTGTACATATATGATCCATTACCATTGAAGTGGTTAATCTGTTTGCATCTTTTATGATTTTTTCGATCTCTGCATCTTTTTTTATCTCCTTGATCATTATTGATCTTTCGCAGTCTTTTTAATCTTTTTCGATATTTTTTTATCTTTCTCGATCTTTTTCCGTCTTTTTCGATCTTTCTCGATATTTCTCAATTTTTTCGATCTTTATCGATGTTTTTATCTTTGGTGATCTTTTTTAACGTTGTTCGATGTTTGACGATCATTTTCGAGTATTTATCTTAATTTTCTATCTTTTTTTAATCTCATTGACCTTTTTCGAACTTGAAAGAGTTTTGTAAAAATCAATATTTGCGTTTTTTTTGTGTTCGAAAATTCAAATTTTTTAAATGACGGATCCAATATAATAAACTTTCCGGACAAAAATGAGTTATCTAAAATTCTATACAATTGCATACAAAATTTATATACAATTATACAGAGTGACCTATTTTAATATACCACCCCTGATATCTCTTCGGATATACAAATAAACGAAAAATGTTTCACACAAAACTTATAGGACTTGCAGGGGGCCATCTAAACGTAATCCTGTTGTTGAAAATCCTTTTCCTTTCATTAGTTTAACGAGACATATTGCTAAAACAATTATTTTTCTAATTAAATTAATTTTTTTGAGTGTATGCACACAATATCCATACCTATATATGACGATGTAAATAAAAACGACTTAAATAGTGCCGAGCGCCCCGAAGAATGAGGGAATTGGAATTTGTTGTACATTTTTAAATTTATAGAATAATCTAAGCAATAAAATTATTTCAAACCTATATAACAATTATTTAAAAATTGTCGGATAAACAGCCAACATCTTGCATTTCTAACTAAACATGTCAGAAAAAATGACCAGAAAATATATATTTCTTATACAATATCTACTCAAGAATTCCTCAAGAATTCTATCCTGAAATTTCTACAATGGACATTTCTTAATTTTTTAATTGCTTAAGTACATTTAAAATTATATACTTGATTGTTCAATCGCAATCTTTTGGACATTTTTTATGTTTAACAATTTCGTGAGCCTGTTTTAATTATTAACATACTTTTTGCTGAACGTATATTCGGGTATTTTATAATCGTTATTATTGTATAATTTGTCGACTGACATAGTTGTTTAGTAATTAGTATCGATCTAATAAAGATGATAATAAATTTTACATTAGTTCATATGTTTAACAAAGGCTTTTATGGTCAGATAATGGAATATCGACATATCACTAATTAAATAAAAAGTACCATGACACAAAAATTGCAAATTATCATAAACAATTTCGCAACAAGTTTTATTACTCATTGTTCACTGAACGGATAGAATATTAGTTAAAATAACATAGGAATCGTTTGCATTTGCTATACCTCAAACCGTTGAAATTGCCAGTTGTCGAAAAGTTTGTTTTAGATGTGGTTTATCTAACGATCTAAGCCCCTCGTTCACATACACAATTTCTCTATGAATTATTCTGTATTCTATTTAAATTCAAATAACGCTGTATTTATTTGAACCGTCATGAACAATTTTCTGGAAAATTCTCTATTTCGATTCACGCAGCTAGGATTATACGGTCGATTAAAAAAAAGTGGCGTATTTCAGTTCCGAAACATCGTTTAAAATTCGATCAATGGGTGCTTTTTATTTTTCGTTATTGCATTCGACGTAGATCAACGTCGATACGGAAAGAAGATATTTGGAATATTTTTTGTAATTTGCGTATAAAAATTTCATCAGTTAATATATCAAGATGTGAAACTCAAGATTATTTAGATGGTAATTTCAGATGGTAAAAGTTTGGAATTTGAATGGTTATACTCTTCATAGTAACCCATACAGCACAGACTTTGCAAATATATAACATGTATATTGCAGGAATGTAAAAATGTCCGACTTCGTAACCGTTATATATCTGTAACGTATTTGGTATGTAACAAAACATTTTGTGCTGTCTGGGAAAGAAATAATTGCTATCATACATTTTATAACATTGTCAGAAGTAGTAAGTTTTCTGAATTATTTAGCAACGGTTATAGTTAATCCATATGAAAAAAAAGTTTACATACAGAAAAATCTAACAAATTGGCTTTTCTTCCGTTTTACGTGGCTGTAACTGGAGAAATATTCACCGTAGGTAAAAATGTCACCAAGAAGGATTGTAAGGCTTGAAAGAAGCCTTACATTTTCCCAACATTTTCACTGGAAATATCACATGTAAGTTTTAATTCAGGTCCAATAGTTCAAAAATAGATATTGCAAATAATCCGAGAAAATATGCGGAGTGTCAAACAATCTTTGTTCATAAATAGATTTTGGAATGTTGAACTATCATCCTTCGAAATTTTTAGGATTTATTTATTTCACATTCCAAATTCCGTTGTGGGCCACTCAAATACTGAAAAATTCGTGAGTTATATTCGTTTTTATATTCGTTTATGTTAAATTGTCATCATTTTCAAAATAGTATCTAATGTCACAGTATCAGTTTCGGAAATCTATTATATCATTTTATAACAATCCTTTTTGAAAATGAGTCGTAATTAATGTCGTGAACCAAAACACATTGAAGGGGTTTCAAATAGTTCAGTTTGAACTTGTTTATTTATTCATGAATTGGCACAACAATCATTAGCTAGAAACCTCTAGATTCATGTTTGCCGCTTATGGAATTTGGCGTTAATTATATAGAGTACTTCAAATATTTGCTGAGCGAGGCAGATATGTTCGATATTTCACATGATTAAATCGTTAATTGTGGATACCATAGTTAGTAGCCTGTTCGGGTTTATTATTATTCACTTACAATATGCTATTGTTAAGAATTGAAAATTATTGAACAAGTTTATATTTCAGTAACGAGTGTCGTGAACGCAACACAAAAGTAAGTTTTGATGGGGATGAATATTTGACTTCTGATTTATATTTTGTAATGTTTTTTCGCTGTACTGTAATAAATTTTTTTAGAAGATTGAATGATTAAATAAATTTTATTTATATTAAAAAAAAAAAAAAAGGAAACGTATAATTACATATCAAATCGAAACATAATTTTACTCATAATAGAATTCATGTATTCCAGAAACAAACAGATCAATTATTATTTATGATATTAATCATTAATTTATCTTTTGCAGAATTTCAAATAAATGCATATAAATTTGTTATTATCGTCGAACATTTTGAGATTACGCAATATAATTTTAATTCAAGGAAATTCGTATAAGAAAGCATGTTAATTACCATCCCTCTTTAATTATGATTTACGAAGAATAATTTACGTTTTAGTTCATCGACAGATATATTCAAATAGTCGTTCAACATGAGTGAAACAGATCATTGATTTCTTTGATACGATAATCCTTAAATCATAATCGTCAAATACTTAATATTTAAATTAATCCGTCGATTCACAAATAAGTATCATACAGCATACTAACGCATACTACGTTGACATAAATTATCCATTAAATTATAATCGTTAAATGTTATCGCAAAAAAGTTAAATATCAGAAATGATCTTAAAGACAACAAATTATTCATTTCGATATCAATCTGAACATAAAGAAAATACGATTGTCTTTCACAGTCAATTAGCTTTTAAGTCATATTTTCCAGATAAAATTTTCACTGTTCACTACTCACAAAATCGTCGTCGATATATTAAACTTTAGTCCACCGGATAACTTCATGATCACCATCGTTATTTATTTTAAGGATGTGATGCAAAATACCACAACTTGATTCGAGCGAAAACAGGTGCACAGCCCCAAAAATGGAAGTAACATCAAAATGATCACGTGATAGGTTAACCATGTCGTTACAAGACCTAAGGCAGAAATCATTCGCCAGACGAGGTTTCTTCACACTCGAAATAAGCAATAAAAAAAAAACATCCATAGATACCTTGCACTTCGGCAAGATTGCCGAAGTATAGTTTAACAGCACGTTGTCCAACTTAGCCAGTGGACCGGGCGTAGGTTGAGCTGCTTACGGTTTATTCTCTCCAAAATGACGAATAGGCTTCTTTCTGGTCACTCGTGATGTCTTACGGGATCACAATCATGAAGAAAGATGATCAATGGACGAACTTTCCATGCCATGACGAATGTGGACCCAAAATCACGATGCCAACGTCCCAAAAAATGTCGAACACGATGGAGACTCCGAAAATATCGTGTTGCCTCTTCGAATTACTGGAGAGAAGTGGGGCGAGCTTCTTCTTCATTCCCACTCTCGGGTTAGGCCACCTAATTCCCCACTCGTATCGCAAACTCCGGCATTTCTATTAACTTATTTGTACTACCACAATTTGATGCATAAATTACATTTCTTCATAGAATTAAAAAAACCTACCATATCCAAAAGATTGTCTATCGCAAGTGGAAATTTACTGCCAGAGAAATACCGCACCAGTACCAAGTTCACCGCAAACTGTACTAATACCGTTTTGGGCCAACACTGGTTTTCGATATCCCAAAAGCGCACAAAAGCGCAAAAGTAAAATTTGATGAATTACTACAGATCTATTTCTAAACTCATTTAATTTCTATATTATTTCTACGTTAAGTATATTTACATACATATCTTACAATATGTGGGTTTTAATACTCGCAAATAACTAAGAAAATATTTCGCACCGGGTGGAATCGAACTACGCTCGCCACTTAATCACTATGATATAATCTCGTAATTGCAGTATCGAACGAAAAATGGTTTTATGTTAACTTGACAGTTGATTTTATAGATTAAATTCAAGAAATAATTTTGGTAAAGGCAATGCATTTTTATAAATTCAAGAAAATACTTTTTAAGTGTAAATTTTTTTCCATTCTGTAGTAATGTAATAACCTGTTTGCTTTAATTAACTTGTTGTTATTTAAAACTATATTTTGATGCAGTAGGTGTAAAATTTTCATTTTACGTCCTCTTTTGCGGGCGCAAAATACATATTTCATGCCTCCTGGGGCATTAAATAAATTTTACGCCTACTGCGTCGAAAAACAATGTTTGAATCTCTGGCGTAGGATTTTCGCCCTGATGAACCTCGATCCGGCTTCGCCGTCCCTCGAGTTCTATCGTCGAGGCGAAAACTCTATTTTACGCCCTAGATACAACAATAACTATTTTCTAATTGCTGTGCCGGTACACTGCCAATACTGAGTGACTAAGTGGTTAAAGCGCCAGTACAATGCTGGTGCTAAGCATATGCTGCGCCAACATTGGCGGTCTACAACCAACACGGTACTGCACCAATATTCAACACGGGCATTGAACCGAGACGTTTCCATTTGAATACTATCATGGAACTTAGAGATTTGTCGATTACGATATTATTAGTACACTATCAACCGAAATGTTCTGTATTTACCTCTTGATTCTTCGTCGTTTTGACAGCTACTGTTCGAACCGAGTGTCAAATATTTTGTTCCCTTCAAGGAGACGAATTGAAATTACATCCAATATCGGTTATAACACTGCAAAAATGAACGTCTAAATTGATGACAATAAGACATTTAGAACCGTCCAGTTTTCAAAGGTGTCTTATTCTCCCGTCAATATATTATCGATCAACCCCAAAAAATAATCACATAAAAATCGACTATACCGACCCAAAAATTCGGAGCAACTTTTTAATCTTCTTTCCGATTTCGAGTTATAGCGTTTACAAAAATGTACCACATACCAATATGCCAATTTTTTGTTACCGATTCGGAAAATTACTAACTATATTATTTTCTGCAACGACAACTGCAAAAAACCTTAGATTAATTCCAAAAATGCCTTACCATATAGTACTTTCCATCATACATGAGAAAAAATTGTCGCCACAGCAACGACAACGAAGCTGGCGCTGTAGAACCAACAACAATATAATTAGAATTAATCTACGGAATTCTTGTTAAGATCTACAAATTAGATGTACATTATTCTTTCAGATAAATTCTAGATTATAGGAGTTACCCGACCCAGTAAGATTCTCCGAAAACTTGCAAAAAAGGCAGCTAGGTTTTCGACTAGCCAGTAAAGGAATACGTTTATATTTTCAATTTTATAGAATCGACTTTTAAAGTTAATTAATTAATTCAGTTAATATTTTGAATAAACGAGTACTGACTACTGGAGCAAATTAGTATTGACATAACACTGACTTCCAGTACTGACGTTAGTAGGAAATAACGTGCGATCACCGAAGTATGCCAGCATTAACCCACTACCGGTACTCATTACTATATTCGGTATTAAATCAGTACTGACTGACGGAACATCGGTACTATCCAAATACTAACTCACAGTAGTATCATCTGTAAGAAATAGCGTCTGACTATAGGAGTACGTCGGTACTATCGTAATACTGATAACCAGTACTATTTTCAGTGTTACATTATTACTGATTCCCGAGTTAAGTAAATACTGATACGTTAGTGGTTTGTAGTGATATATTATGGTATTAAATAATTGCTAGCGTTAGTGAAAATATCGGAGGTGCCAGAATTCACCACCAGTTATACTGATTTAGTACTAGTTGTCAGTACTCATTTGCAACATTGAACTTGTAGTGACAGACCGGTCGTATTTCGCATCTCTATTTAGTACTGATGTGAGCACTAATTTTCGGAGTAGGGACAATACTAAAACAGGACGAATCAGTAAATTTTAAAGAGTACAGATAGATTGGAGCTGTAATGGATTTGCACTGTTTGTCTGAGTTGAGTCAATCCTAATCCAGTATTAAATTTCTTTATTATCAGTTCTGTAGCAAAACCGAACACCTCATTTTTGCATTTATTTTTGCAATAAATTCCTACATATATATAAACCTATGAAACGCTTTTAAGTTATTTCAGGGAGTGAGGGCTCATTTTTAAACAATGTTTAATCTCTATAATTTATGCATTTTAACATTTCACCTGTGATGAATATTTGTGAAATTATGACTTTGGAAATGGAAAGAAGGCCAATTTTTGCCGTAACAAGCATGTTCGGTATTGACGGTGCGCGGTTTTCGCCAATTTTACGACATTAAGAGTCTTCCCGCGGACTCAGCTTTTATCGAAACTGAGCCTATAAGGAGACAAATTCCTTTTCTTTTACTACAACTTCTTATGCAACATTTCGTTAGTGAAATGAGTTACAAGCGAAAAACTGAAAAACTCGACGTTTATTCATTTCTGAGGCCATAACTTCAGAAATATTCATCGCAGATCAAATGTTCTTATATACGAAATGTTATGCTAAAAATGGGTCCACACTGATTGAAATAACTTAAAAGTGAGCCGAGTTATTGCCGAAAAAGAAATTTTTTTCTGAATTTCCATGTCTCGTCACTCAAGTTCTAAGCCTCAGATCCAATTTTGGTATAGGACTTTTCTCGTCCGTTTTTTGTCCTCTATCTTGTGGCTTGCGGGGTTTCATTGGTAATTACATACACGGCGTTGATATTTATTTCTTCTTTCTTTACTTATTTCCTTATTTAGTTATTTAACTATTTGAACATATGACACAGAAATGCCCAAAATTAATTAATATCGAAATATTAACGTATATTTAGAATTGCTCCGATTTTGCGTGCGAGCATTGAAATAGTATAACATATCAAATTTCATATAATATATCTAAAGATACATATATCATATAAAAATCAAATGAAATACACGGCCATGTTAAGCCATTTCGAGAAGTTACACGAGATAAGTCAGCTTATTTCCGTTTGCCATGGCCTTTTCGAAAGATTATATAATTACGTAACTTCGTGTACTATGCTTTTTGCGGCAGGTACTGTCATTTGACAAAAACCAAACACCTACAAAAATTTGCCAGTGGCCGAATTGTCCCACCCTATGGGGTAAATTGACAATGCCGAGGGGTAATTTGGGCATGTACTTTTGTCTGATTTATGCACAGTAAAGTATAGTCAGATCGCTTTAAAAAACATATATTTAACAATTACAAATAAGGACGTTCAATTCTACATTCTACATATAGGTTTTATTTGAAGATTTTTATTTACTTTTGCATAATATTTATTCATTTATTTTTATTACTAAATCGATGAAAATCAAACAAGATAATAAGACTACATATAACGCAACATAGTTCTTTCCACAAATGTCGAAAAATTAAAAAAATACAAAACAAATTCTTCTCCATTTATATTCTGTACATATCAAAGTGAACCCAGTACAACAATTCAACTTGAAAATCATTTCGTTCTTGCCTATGCTCGTTAGATGAAAGCACAAGTACAAATTAAACTTCTACTTAGCACTCGATTTGCATTTGTGTCGATAAGTTTTTGGGTGCTCGGGGTTAAGTTACCGTTTAAGCAAATTTCCGTCGATGAGTTACCGATCGATTTTGTGGCAGCAGAACTTTCTCGCAAGCACACGCATCCAAGATGTTATGTTATAAGCTAACTCCGATGAACTACTCAGCGAACGTTCCTCTATGACTCATACAATATTAATATTGCTTGTGCGTTTCTGTATGCATACCATATCTACATCTGTGATGATGTAAATACAAGTCAGTTATATGGCGTCCGAGATCCCGAAACGTAGAGAATTTGAAATTTGTTATGTAATTTTATAATCGCAGAACAATCTAATCTATTAAATTACTTTATAGCCGTATGAAAACTATGTAATAAAACTGTCCAATAAATCTGTTCAATAATTAGACAACAAAATATCCCATTTCTAACAACTTCAAATTTCTACCAGGGATATTCCAGTGAAATTTTGGTAAGAAATATTTATTACATTTAATGTTTTTGAACCCCATTTGACCCTAGTGGTGTTGAAACACTTTCTGGGTTCAATTTCTTAATGTCTTTCCTTATTCCTTAGTGTAGTACAAATGGAATCTCTATAGGAAATGTCTAAGTTCAGGACGTTACTAAGTTAACTGGTCACTTTTTGTACATACGGTGTGCTTAAATGCTATTTGAATCAAAGGTGAAAAGCACATAGAATTTTTTTTAAATTTAATTCTAGATTACTTACAGACCATCTCTATGTAAACATTTAAGGAATTTAGGGAAGTTAGAGCCGTCATCGTTTATTGGTTTCTGTTTTGAAAAATTAATATATCGGAATACGGATGAACTTACGAAAACATCCCTTTTAGGATGCGCTGAAATTAAATATCATAATGAAAATTAGCGCAAATGCGATTATTTCGAATGCCTGACAGAAATTGAGAAAAATGACACTGAATTTATGACTTGTTATAGATGTAATACATAATAATTACACAGGACCGTAAAACAATTTTTTGAGAGATAACTGTAATCAGAGGTTGTAAATCTCATAGATTTTTGATCGCTGAAAACAAATTCATTTTCGAATTTGATTCATCACGTCAGATTTAGCCTAACCTCAAATTATCAAAAGGAATATTTTTGAATATATTTCCAATCATATATCGTAAAATACTGACGTGATGGGTCAACTTGAACAATGGATTCATTTTCAGGCCCCAAAAATCTATTCTGTGATATATGTTATTCTCCTAAAAAAAATTTGATGCGGACCTATTTATAAAAAAATCAGGGTTCTCTCTCAGTTTTATTACATTCATGATATCTCTCATGTTTTAGTATGCTGAAAACGTCTATCGTCTCGAAAATTTGTGAAAATAGAATCTACCTTGTATAAACCATGAAAAAACGATAAAAATTATGATTTTTGGCATTTTTCTTATTAACTTACAAAAAAATTGGAAATGACAAAAAATGTTTCCAATAACACTTGTAGATCTGCTCACAAATCATATTTTATATTCAGTACATTTTTCGGAGTTTTCAATATTTAAAGAAGTAAACGAGGAGAGTAATGAAAAATCATAATTTTGATGAATTTTTTCCGTTTCATAATAGGCAGAGAAAGAAATTACTTTACATTGTTCGGTGTAATCCCAACGATATCAATTAGATATCACCTAAAAATATCTTCAGTTCATACGAACATTTAGATCTATAATATTAGATCACTAATATATTAGAGTAATATATTCATATAATCCGAGCACTTGTAAACTAAAGTTTTCGCATTTGAGTTTATTTACAATCAGTGAATCACGAGCATGCAGCTGCCAATTTATGTGTTTGTTGCTAAAACGCTGGTGAAATCAAGCGTAAGTGCTCAAACGAGATCAACAATTGGTTCTTAACTTCCGAACTGCATATTGGCACAAATCTCGCAATGGTTGCCAAATGCACGAAAGAGGCGATTGGATTCACCTCTTTCCTTCCACCACGTAAAAATAAATGTACCGTGCTCTACTCTATTCGTAACGATGTGCTAATTTGGAGCATCAGTTGTG
The DNA here is from genome assembly GCA_030407085.1 of Trichopria drosophilae. NCBI lineage: Eukaryota > Metazoa > Arthropoda > Insecta > Hymenoptera > Diapriidae > Trichopria > Trichopria drosophilae. Next base: position 40,110,204 of record CM059587.1, on the reverse strand, counting down.
GCATGAATTCATTGAAAAGGAGATTAAGGACAGATTAAGTAGCATTAAGGCAGTTGTTGGCGGTATTTTGGTCAGATAATGTAAGCCCTAAACATTTATTGATTAACTGACCCAAGACATTATGATCTACATGAATGTTCATGAGCTAATGAGCATTGATTATGAATCTGAATCCGATCGAATCGAATTGGAAATTGTCCGAAAACCAGTATGTTTTCTGGTGAATGTTGGAATAGGTCCGAATAGGTAGTGACTTTCGAGAGATTCGTCCGGAACTGGGATCCCGGTCCGGTGTACACCTGGAGTCTCCCGTTCATGGCGGCCCGTAGCACCGTCCGGAGAACAAGAGGAGAGAGAATGGTACGAAGGCCTCGGTGCACGAGGTCGGAGGTAGACTCCCGTTTACGCTGGGCACAATATTGATCTGTGGGGTGGGCTTTGGATGCCAGCTTCGCTGGTGGGGATTGCGTGGTGGTCCAGTCCGCAGCTTTACGCGAAATCGTGGTGGGATTGGTAGGAGGTTCCCCGTGCGAGATACGCGAAAGAGCGAGGCTGAATATATATCTGTTTAGAACTAGGGGAACCGGAGGGAGACAGACCTACAGTAGGGTTGGGAGGGAAGCGGAGAGAGAACCTGGAGCGAGGGTGGCGAGGGTGATGACGAGACGAGCCGCTGGCGGGAGATGAGAGAGAGAGAGAGAGAGAGAGGTCTGGATGGAATTCCAGGGAGAGGACGAGGGATGGTACGTCAGCCGTGGGATAAGGGAAAATGGGGTGGTGGAGGGATGGAACAAGATGGGGTGGTAGTCGTGGGTACAAGAGAGATGGAGTGAGAGCTCAGCCGGCGGAAGAGGGAGAGAAACTGGTGGGTCTGTATCGCAGGTGCTGCTGCGAATCGCCGAGAACTTACCATCTCCGTTGCTTTTGGATTCAGTTCCGTGACACACCGCCGCACGGCGAGCTGCTGCTGTTGTTTGTTCGGCCACTTCTGCTCTTACGTTTTCTGTCTCTCTTCCTACCTTCCTATCTGTCCAAGTTCTCCATTCGAATCTGACGGTAGTTTTCTTCGGTTCGCGAGTCGGGTATCTTTCCGTATTTCGGGGTTGTTTTTCCGGATCGCGATCTACGTGCCTGGCGGTATGGGAAGAAGGAGCGACTTGTGGAAGAATAGCTGAAGGTAAATCGCACCGCTGAGGATGACGGAGTTCGATCAGATCGTCGGCGTCTCGCTCGATCGATGATCGATGGATCGGTGCGAACAGGATGATGTCCGGCAGTTCTTCGGCAAAAGTGTGTTGTTGTTTTTGTGCGCGTGAGAGTAGTTGGCGGTGCACGGTTCGTCGATCATACCTATATCGTGGATTAAAAACATAGGGAAAGTCCGTGGCTCGCGGCTGGCTGGTTTCGCGGGAAATCGGAGGCACGGACTGAAAGGTGCCCGCTATGTGCGCATTGTAGTTTTCAATTCGCCTAGGCTGCAGTTTTCATCAGCATCTGGCGAAAGGTACGTGCATTCTGAAAAGAATCCTATCGTCAGTCGTCCGTTTCAGTTTCCTCAAGTTTCCCATGATTTGTTCTGTACCCCAGCCAAACCTATCGGACGGTTCATTTCAAGTCTGCGCGGGTGTCGGCTTGTGGGGAACGACAGGGGGGATGTAGCTGAGGGTAAAAATGCTCGAGATGGACAGCACGAAGGTTGAAAGTAGAGTTTGAGCGTCGGTCGATTAACTCGGCCGTTGCTCCGGGATAAGTGAATATAGGGAGAAGCGTGACCGACACACACGATTAGGTGCTTCCACGGGAACAGCGGTGGAGTTGTATTGATTCAATCGTATCGGCTTATTGGTATAGTTTTATATTTAAAATTACCGATCGATTATATTTTCATTTGGTATACTCCAGTATACGGACTGTTCTTCCAGCACCGTTTAGCTATTCCACAGCTGCGAGAGCTACCCAAAATACCAATATTTTCTTGCATGACAAGCAGGAATTTAATCGCGAGATCTCATGATTGCTATTTTTTTAATTGCAATTATGTTTTTTAAAAAAGTCATGTCTAAATTTCCAGAATTCCATGATGGGATCTAATTTCCATTTTTTTCTAATTCAAATAAACTATTGTATTCCCCGAATGAGAATTCGAGCGGTGTTTTAATTCGCGGGAGTGCGCACACACGGCCTTATGGACATTCCTATATTGGTAGACCACGCGCTAACAATTTACTTGTTGTACTTGGCTGCTGCTCAAATAGCCCTTCACCGCGATGACAACAACTTCTCATGTTCCTCCATCAAATCGAGAGATTGTAAACAACTGCGAAGATTTGTTAGGAAATTAAAGCATTACGTTCAATCGTCGCGACACGTATTACGGATAATTATGTGCCTGATTTTGAAACTATTTTGGTTATGGCAAATGCGAGATTATTTTAAAATCAAACGAGAATTAGGATATAGGCAGGCGAAATGCAATACATTTGGAACTCGAATTATGGACTAATAAAACACCAATATGATATTGCTATCAGCTAGTAGAACTAATTACTTTAATTATCCTTTTTGAGGGATGAATTTAATTTCTGCCTATTTCAAAATCTATTGTTAATTTGGGAAATAGATACTGAAGAAATGATCCAATGTATTAATCATCAGACCACGCATCAATCATTAGTAGGGTTTAGACGCAAAAACGCGTTATCTCGTATGGAACTGCAGGATAATTTGAACAAAAGGAGCATAAATTCTTAACTCGATTTAATCCCCTTCCTTTGATCAGAATTCGTTCAAGTTTTGGAAATCAGGAAAAATTAATATTTCAGGAAAACAGTTCAGTGTTCAGATAAAGATATTCGGAAAGCACAACTAACTTTGAAAAGTTTGCGTAAAGCATAATGTGATTAGACTACCGAATTTCAGTCCCCTGAGAATCGGAAATGTTGGGTGTGATACGAATTATTTCACGGCTAATCTCCAGTTTGCTGAGTGGAAGGATTGTAGAATGATCCAAATGTGATAATTTACAAGAGTTTAATTGACAACAATTTTAGTATAATTTTGGTAAACTAGTATTATTATTTTAATGTTCTTTTAGAGGGCGCAAAATTTATGTGTGTTTTATTTAACATATCAACTGTCGTTGACCGATGACAAGTTGAAAATTATAATTCGAAAATGCGTTTCCAAACTTCTATCCTCATGCAGCAGCTCGTAGAACGTTAGTATCGATTATGGATAATAGTTTTAGGATCATTCAGCAAGATGTATGACATTTTTTCGAGCATCTTTCATAGTCATCGAATGTTAAAGGTGCTACATTTAGTTCCATAGTTATATCATTCGATATTTGAAACATAATATCCTAAATCCATTCAAATGAAAACTCGACGGCCTTTGCTTTAAATTCTCGTAAAAGTAGATTTTTGACACATTGTTTGAGAATTGTAAAGCGTATACTGAAATTTACATCAAAGAAATATAACAAAACGCATCGTTGTATGAATTATTTTATCCGAATACGCACAAAAATGGGTAGTCTTTTATGTATTATTAAGTTTTTTATTAAATTTATTATTAAATTTTCGCACGGTTAGTTTATTACATCTCATTAATAAGGAAGATACTTAACATGCATTGCGCTTCAACTTTGCAGATTTTCTATTTTGTAAAATAATTTCCCAAACCAAATTTCAAGTCCTTATCATACATAGAAACCTCATAATCGCTATTTTAATAGAATGTGTTATTTTTGGAAATTATAATCTAAAAATACATTTTTTCTCTGAAACTCGTACAGTTGTGTACTTTTTAATTGATCTTTACCAGTATTTGTCAGGAAAAATAAATAAATGTACAGTTATAATGAAGATTGTTAATGGTTCCTGTGGAAATTTGCTGTGAACTGTAATAAACATTTTTAAAATTTGGAGTTAACGCAATTTTGGGTCTGTTTTGCATTTGGACATGCAAAATCGTCTTGTGATGGTGTGAGTGCATTATAAAAGTACATAAAGATTCCATATTTGCGTTAAAAAAAGGCATATATCACTTATACAATGTTTCATATCACTTGTACAAATATTTGTAAAAATATCCAAAATATCGCAAACATTCAATAAATCTAATTTAAACATATAACTATTTTTAAAGAAAAATGAAAAAAAATGAAAAAATAAACTCAAAATTTAAGCTAAAAACGCGATCGGTGTTTTTGATTTATAAATTGATCAAGAAGTATTTTTTTTTTTAAATCTATTGTACCAACATTAAAAAACACATAAAAAATTTTGACTAGAATAAATTCCGGGAGAATTTCCAACCAGTTAACACTATTTAAATATTGTTTTGATTAAAAATGATGGTTTTCAGAGAAAAAAAGGATTTTTAGATTTTGATATAAAAAAATATCACATTTTACTAAATTGGCGATTATCAGATTTTTATACAAGATAAGGACTTGTGAAAAATCGATGGCCTTCGACCAACAAGTGTTTTTACAATTCGCATAGAAACCTATAGGTCGTTATGAAATTTGGCCATATTTTCAACATATTTTTTTTCGTGTCAAGCAATTTCTTTCTTATTAATGGTGTCTTATATAAACTAAACATGCCAACATTTAATAATGCATGAAAGACTACCCATTTCAGCTAAAACAATGAGTAACACGATTCGTTTTGTTATGTAACTTTGATGTAAATTTCACAATACGTTTTACAATTCTCAAACAATGTTTCGAAAATGTACTTTTACGAGAATTTGAAACAAAGTCAGTCAAGTATTTGTTTGCATAGATTTGGAATATTGTGTTTCAAACATCGAAAACACTGTGGATGTAAATGTAGCACCTTCAATATTCGAAGACTATAATAGATATGTGAAAAAATGTCATACATCTTGTTGGATGATACTAAAACTATTATCCATAATCGATACTACCATTCTACGAGCTGTTACAAGCGGATAAAACTTTGGAAACGTGTTTTTGAATTATAATTTTCAATTCGTTGTCATCGATCAACGACAGTTGACATATTAAATAAGACACATATCAATTTCGCTGAGAAATGTCAGTTAAAAAAACGTTTCTGGTAATTCGAGCTTCAACAGTTTCAGGCAGTATTGTCGTTTAGCACTTGATTGAGTTCATTTTGTGTGAAACTTTTCACCTCGTGTTAATAAATTCACATCGGAAATTAATAAAAGATATTTCATCTACGTGAGCGCTCAAATACTTTACATGTCTGAGCTTATAATTTTGAAATCGGAGATTCATAATTCGGAGTTTAATAGAAGGCAAGTCGATTAAAAAAAATTGTAATTTGAAATATTACAAAAATAATGATAAAGAGACGTAATTAATTTGATTTTTTATATTGAGACCAGGAATTAACTTTCTATATATAAATAACCCAGATTAAAAATATTTAAAAGCTTCTCTATAAAGTCCTTGGAGTGAGAATTCACTCTTAATAGAGTTAGCCATTTCGACCGCGGTACATGATGTGTCATACATCCGAATTATATCGAAAAAAATAGGTCATGTTAACTTTTTTTTTAATTTGCATATTTTGAAAAGCTTTGGTTATATAATTTATTGTGCAAATAACTGTTTTGAAGGCTTTTAAAATTGTTTTTTAAAATAGTCACCGTCGAGCTCTCATTTTTTGGCATTTCCAATTTTATTCATGCAGACAGAATTCTTTGAAAAATGGCCAAAAATGTCCGAATATGGAGTTTAATCGTGTTTGATGAATTGTAATGAAACGTTATTCTTTAAAATGTAGCACGATACTGAAATTTGTAAGCACACACATTCGTTCAACGTGAGCTACTATTTTAAATGCAAAATGTTAGTTTGAAGTTATTTAAATAACTGAAATAAGCTGTGTAACGATTTGTTAATGAATGAAAACCTGTTATTTTGTTCGAATTTTCTTTGACATATTTCTAAAGATCTTGGGTATTCATTTTTTAATGGATGTTTTGATTTTTATCCACTGAATTCGAATTCAACGAGTAACACTTTTATTAAAAAACATTTTCAAATTTCTTGAAGTGTATTTGAAGCATACAAGTAGATGTATTAATATTAAGTAAATCTTCGCAACATTAAAGATTTTCATTCTAAGGGTAATTCAAAAGTCGTAAGATTCAGGAACTTGTGGATTCTTCGAGAATATTCGTTAAAATTTATTAATTTGATGAATTTGATAAATGTATAACTTTAAATTTAAAAACTTACTAAAGAAATGTTTTAAAAACTTGATATACTTTAAACTTACATAATTCCAATATATTTTATATATAATATTCGTAGTTGCTACAATACAATTTTCTCATACTTTCATTTATTTTTAGTAAGATTAGGGTAACTAATTTAATCGCATTGTGAGGATTTGCTTCATTCATTGTCACGTACATCTGTTTACAAATGCCATGCCAGATTAAATATACGATCGAAGTGTCCTTGTATAGGGAGCATTGGAAATCTACTTAATAAAGCACATTAAGTTCATGTTAGACTTGAACAAGATTTAGCACGAAGTTGTACGTAGTTAATATACATTAGATGCTTTACTAACACAACAGATTTTGTTTTGAATATTCGACTAACAGAACGGTTAAACAATGAAGTTACGTGACTTGTCTTCCAAAATGTGATCGAGATGCCGGAGCTTATTGATTTGTTGAGTAAAACGTGAAGAAGCTTTATTAAATTTAGGACTTTCTTCTTGAGAAAAATACGGGGAACACTACTGGACTCTTGAAAAGACTTCAATATCAAAGATCATATTTTAATAAAAAGTAAGGTCAAGAGTAAACTTATTGGAACTCTTTTCAATATTACAATTTTTTATCAGAAAACTCAATTTTATTTGATTAACTGCGTGTTTTTTTCTGATTTGTTAAATATAAATTCAACTTGTTTGGTTATCTGCTCTACTGAAAAATAAAATGTTTTGCTTATTTGTTCGTTTTTCGAAAGCATAGAAAGTGAACATTTTTACCTCGAATGATATTATAAGTTCAGTTCATCCACTTACACTTAATGTACAGACAATTGGCATTAACATTTTAACACGAAGTGGACCAGTAGTGTCATTTTAAGACATTCATTTTGAAAACATGAGACAACGTACCAAAAATGCACTTAACAATTTTAGTAATTTTTAATGTTTGAGCGTAGCTAGAACATAATTACTCAGGACTGTTTCTTACAGAAAGTAATAAAATAAATTGTTAAAATCATATACTAATTCTAAACTGAAACATGCAACATATTTCCTTAATTTGGCGGTTTAATAAGAATGACCTAATTTCAACAGTTGCCACTTTTGTGCATCCGAAAAGAATAAATGTCAATTTCTGGTTACAAATAAATGGTTTACGTATAAAATTTGTATGTTCGCAATTTCCCAATTTATGAGTGGAATGTGGTCATATCTTTCGGGTGCAAACCCGACTTTTATTTATTGCGAGAGTTCGAGTGGATGAAGTTTACAAACCGCCAACTTCAGTTTTCTTAACGTACCATTGCATTGGTTATTTGCTACACTTTCCAGCTTTCTTTCGAGAACCTCCAGCATTTAGGTTTCGTAAATTTCGTAAAAGTAGCAGTTTGGTACAGGAAGTCACAGACGGCACAATAGAAAATCACGAGTTTACAGATTATGTTTTTTAGGATTGAATTCCTACCATTCGAGTGTCAAACCTTTCACTCTTTCGAAACAGAATCCTTTGCCTTTGATAAATAATATATTGACCAGTATACAGGATCTGATATGAAAAAAATTATCGTCCTACCAATAGGATGATTCAAATGTTGAATGGTTTTTCTTTTTTAAGAAATAGTAGATGCATGGTTAGTTTTTTCCAATATTATCAAATATCTACTAATTTGTCAGTAGTCGTAAACATGTACTATTTCCTCATTCCTTAAATCCTCGGACCTTTTTCAGAAATTAAAATAATTTTGTTTTGATAAGGAAGTTATCTATCAGACAGTGGTTTTCATTTCAACAAATCATAATGAATTTGTAATTTTCGTAGTCTCAAAGTAGAGTATAGATACATTCTATTTATTTATGTGTTTGTTAGTGTTAGCAGAATTCCATCTTTCAAAAATAAATCAATTTATTATTTAATAAGTTTCGTTATTTTACTTTTTTTTTGTACACTTATTGCCTGTGCGAAAATATTTATTGTCTTATCGATTGGTTAATTAATTTGGAAAAAATTCTTTTAGGTCATATTATCACAGTCCAAAATTAAAAAAGTTTATTCAAATTTGATCAAAATCAAACGTGATTTAAATTACATCTCTATTTTAAGACTACATGGAACCAAAGGTGAACGAATTAATAACTGAAAGAAAATCTTAATTTAACCTAAACCTTAAGAAAATATTAAGTGGATTTAGTAAAGTGCACAAATTGTATACAAGATTTTAAATAAGATATATAGGATATTTTTTATATCATTTAAATGTATAAAAAATAATAAATATTGCATAAAATTAAAATATTCTATCGATTGTAAACTTGTCTAACTTTAGTAGGAAATAGAATTAAAACTCGTATCTAATTCAGATCGATCTGCGATTTGATCTCATTTCATCCAATATTAATCAAATTTTCTTTTTTTGTAGATATGTGTCGTGAACATTTTTATTTATAAGAGCAATAGTAATTAATGTTCCTCAATTTATTTCGAATGTGTCTTTAATTACTTAAAGTATACATTAAATTGTTAAGGTTGTATGTCTTTAATAAATTCATAATTTGTCGTTCATCTCTTCCGACTATATTCAATATTCAGGTTCTTTAATGTCAGATAATAATTTTAATTTTTCTCAATTAATGTATCTCCTGATCCTGAATTTAACAGAAATTACTTATTTTTAAATTTCCTTTTCTATCTTAAGTTTAATAAATATAAAAACTTTTTGAGTTCATAACAGAACTCCGACTATTCACAAACATATTTTCAACCCTATTCAAAATATCGACTATTTTATGATTTGATGTAGAGCAGACTGCAATTATATAATTGTTTTGAAGTTGGGCTAGATCTGCGGTTGAAGCCGAATTGGTATAGTTTAAAGTGCTGTTAATTTCACTTGAGGTCTGCTTCGACGCGATAAGTTTAGATCTATTTTTGATTGCAGGTTTGTTACACATTTTAGAAGTGCTTTATTCATTCATTTAAACGCGTGTAGTATGCTATTTATAAGTTCAAATTGTTTTGGGAACTTCAATTTAACAGCAACTGCTTGGATGTAAATTACGCAGTTTATAAAGTTCATGAATCAATTTGTTTTTATATTTTCCTAATATATCCGTATTTTTTAAGATAGTTTTTTACTGCTTATATTAGAAATCTTAGTAATGTAGAGATTCTTGCTTCATATTTTATGCAACATTCTTGTTAATCAGGAATTCCTAGTGTGGGGTTTTACTCGTGTGTTGACATATTATTACTAGAACCGATAATTTTCTTATTACCTATTAACTGAACATAAGTAAGGAAACTCTGAACATCCACAAATGTTAACTTAGTGATAATCCTGAGGCATGAACGGTACTATATTCCGTGACATCAACATATCGATCAGCTTTCCGTAATATTATCTTGCTATCCTATTTTAGTATATTAAAGGTTGTGTTATTGATCGAATTCGTTTAGTATCGTAGTGGTTATGCACACATTTATCGTAATGCATTCTAAACCGAACGGAGTTGCTGATTTGTAATTTTAATGTCTGAGCCTTTACTGTCCGAAATTATTTATTTTCCATCCGTGTGGAAATAAATGTCCACTTCACTTATTTATGTAGCGTTCATTTGTTTTAATTCAATACTGTTCATTGGAACGATGGTTCATAAATGTTTCAACAGTTAGTATTGTTTATTTCCTTCGTCTAATAAATACTTTAGGACTACTAAGTGACGAGAAAGATATATTTTCACTATAAACTGATGAAGAAGACAATATGTTCATATAATTAAAAAAACTGCTTTTGCCCCACAAAAAAATCAATATTTGATGATAACTTCCACGTTTTGGTCCTTTTGTGGTCATCAACAGGAAGAATGTCCTTTAAGAACTCGTTTTTAGATTGTTTCATCTGGATATTTTTTACGTTTTTTACTAATACCGACCATATAATATTTTCTACTAAAGTCCATGTTATATCTCTATAGCTGTCATAAATCTGACATATTATACTTACAATTAGAAGTGTAAAGGATATAATGAGATTACCTTAGATTCCTGATTGACTGGGACTCCGTCACTTTAGAAAGATATGTGAAAAACGATTTCTTTAAGAGGTCTTAAATTTATTTCGTACGCCGACCTATGGACATTGTTTATAATGGAAAAACGATTTTTTTGACGATATTTATATCATAAAGTGATTTCGAAATTTTGATAACTCTCTCTTTTTCACAATAATTGTCATCTACATTATTACAAATAACGATATGTACGCCAAAAAAGAAATCAATGGCAAAGTATTGATTGATAGTAATAATCGAATTGAAAACAGACAGAGCTCTTGAAACCGATTGTTTGACATTTGTACAGTTAAGATATATAAACTAATTATTTACTATTGTGAAGTTTAAATATTACCCAACAGCAAAAAGATATATTTTAGAATTCTTTAAGCAGTCTTAATTATATTAAGCTGTCTTAAATACTTAGAAGAAAATACTCTGAAAGTGATCTTTAAGGAAACTTATGCGTCGAATTTAAGAGCTCTACAAGACCTCTGAATTTGAGGTCTTAGAAAGATGCTATTATTTGAACGCTTTGACACGATAAAATAAATAATATAATTGTAAATTAAATTTATGAAAATTAAATATTTAATTTCTGAGGTTTAAATATTAATGAATACATTTTATTTCTTTTTACGATTTGTAGAGTTGTATATTAGGCGATGACTACATTTAATAGAATGGGAATTATACAATAACAATACAAAATTGTGATATCACTTGATAAATATTGCAATAGCTTCTGTTCTATCATTATAGTTATATCATCCATCAGTCTGTATATGACGCAAAAATCATGCGATATTTTATTTTTGGAATCGATTGCCACCTAGTGTCTCAGTTAGAAACACAGATAATAATTCTGGGTATCTCTTTGCTAAAAAAAAGTGGTCAAAACAGAGATAGATTTAAGACCTCAAACATAAGACATCGTCAAGATTACTATTTTAAAATATTCTAAATAAGACTTCTTAAATTGGTCATTTTTTAAAAATTATTATAATTAGACGTCTTTGCTAAGTCTCTTTGGAGGTATTATTTCGAATGGACCCTGGATGATCTCTTTAAGAGATATACGTGATATCTATTTAATACCAGTGTCATAATAGAAACAGATTTATTCATACACTGTGAACCTTTCTTTTATAATAATATAAGACTTGGATATTATATTATTTTTCATAATAATTATCGTAATATTGTAATATTACATGTCTTGTTAATAGTTGTCATTTTGGGTAATTTTACATTACGCTTGCGGGACAAAATATCACAAAGATTTTCTAGCTTTTGGAAATTTGTTGAGTATACTTATAATCTCATGGAGTACTACATTGTAATCTAATTAGGAGTAGATTAGTTATTTCAAACGACTGTAATTTTTCTCATATAATCAATATTTACATCGTTAAATTGGAAATTAACTACGGGTCCAAACGTTCGATTTTTACCCCTTTAGAATTACATTTTGTTCAAACATATTATTAGGGTGATTAATAAAAATTCGTTATTTATACTTTCCATCCATTCTTGTGGAATATTACACAAAAATGTACTAGTTTTTGTGTTTTTTAAACAACAATAACCCGGCCCACAAGTCGCTTAAATTTTTAATGAAAAATTGAACATTTTTCGTTTTTTTTTTGTGATAGTTCACTCATCGAGATTATTGCTTAAAATTCGTCCGACGTTTTGTTTTATTAACCTTATGCGACAAAAACCTTGTTTCATATGCCAAGAACAAAAATTACGTATGATGTTCTAATAGCAACCAATAAAATATCAAAAACTCGTTAACTGTCGTCCTTTGTGTATTCGGATAATTCGTTGAATGAATAAAACATTACATATTATACTTACTTATCAATTCCTTCAGATTCTGTAATTAAAATAATATATGTTGAATCTAATTATTTAACGTTGAATTAAATTTTTTAAATTAGATAAAATTAACGTGAATCAAACAAAGAAAATAAAAAAATTATTTATATGTATTATTTGTATTGTACTTAATAAACCTGCCTCGGGGTTTCACAAGTTAATAAATAAAAAAAAAATAAAGAAAATAATCCTTTTTGTGTGCTATATTTTGACAGGCAAAATGGTATAAGTTTGTCTCAATGCCGGCCATATTTTTTTACGTTTTCTACATAAATTGCCCTTGTAGTAAATTACAGAAAATGAAAAATTACTGCTGAACGATTTATTTATTGTTATTACTTATGTTAGTCTATAATTTATGTAAAATGAATAAAAATATTGAATTTTGAATTCCGATTTCTTCTTGCAACTATAAAATTGAAAAAATCAATTGACAGTTGTTAGTGGGAAGAGACTATTTCTAAAATCATGGTTACAATAGAGAAATATAGCGATAAACTAATATTAACAAAACAATTATTGTTATTATTAAAAAAGAAAAAGAAAAAGAAATGATTTTAATCGTGTAATCTGAAAGAATTCAAAATTCATTCTGCAGTAAAGATATTTTTAATGCATTTCGAAAATTGAAGGTACGAATAAATTATCAATTAAATCTTATGGTCTAGTTGTCATTTTGTTTAAATTTCAATATTTCAATGTTTCAATGTTCAAAATTATTTTCAAACCTTTTTTTGATTGGGCGGAATTTAAAGCAAGAATGTCGATTGAAAAAATATCACGAATAACGTAAAGAAAAATTTAGTTTATCATTTTGAATGTAAACTTCAAGTGTCTGGTGTGTCTATTTAATATCAATTAAAATAAAAAAAATACGTGTTCACTAATTTTTTATACTTTTCAAGAATTGCCTCAAAAGTAAAATAAAAACAAGATTTTTTTAACACCCTAGAAGAAGTTTTCTATAATTCTAAATTTCACATAAGTCATAAAGATAAGTAATTAGTACTCAATACATTCATGGTTTTTTTATATGGAAATCGATAAAATATATGGCGGACATTCAAAAAATTATTTTTCTTGACAAAATATAGTAAATAAATAAAAAATTACTTTCCTTTGTTTGGTTCATGTTAATCTAATTTATAACAAAAATTGTGAGTGTGTCAATAATTTCGTTTTAAATCCAAGTATTGAATAAGTTCCTGTTTAAATGAACGTGCATTCACAGGAATTCATAAAAATACTTGCAATTTCAAATTCGTCTGTATATTTTTCGAAAGATTCAAGCCATTCTTAACTATTCAATCTGCGTTTGATCAATACTCGTCAATTCTTTTGTATGTTTTGAGGTTATGAAATAGCATTCCAAAGTATTATATTTCTATCATATCCTAATAACTTCTTATTTCATGGGGACTGGTAATGATCAGTGTAAGCTGCACTAATTTAAGTAAAGTGAAACGGCCATTCCCTCGCCGTTATTCCATTGTCAAATAAGTACACAAAAGGAACGAATTATATGCGTACGATGGGCAGATGTCGCTTCGCGTCGGACGAAATTTTTCTCGCCGTTTCGTCAATATGCTTTAGGGCATTTTAGTTATCTTCACCATACTTAGGGCAACGGATTATCTAAATTCGAAAACCATTCGAAACAGCTTTCCGTGAATTTAAATCGATATGCGTGTTCTTGTAAACGGAGCGCACCCTACATTTTAGGTCCATAATACAATTTGACTGACGCAAATAGTAATCGATATATTAAATCTTTATAATTCGAATAAAGATTTGCTAATATGAAACTAATGAAGGTTCCTCTAACGGGGATAACTAGGCGATTCTTGGAAAATAGAACTATTATACGGAATATCTTCAAATGTTTACAATATTTAGATATGTTATAAAATGTGACATTTTTCTATAAAACATTTAAATTAGATTTAATGTATTATTTTTAATTCTTCAATAATTAAAAAATATTTTATATTTTTTTTTGTATGAAAAATGGAAAATCGTTTGTTTTAATATTGTTAAAAAATGTTTAGTTAATACTTTCAAAACTTCTGATTATAATCAAAGAATTTTTGAAAACTCATAATTTGAAAAATTATTCGACCACAATAAAATGAAAAAACGCGCATAAAATATATTTAGTTTTAGAATAAGAAAATATTAAACCCGATTTAAATTTATAATAGTTTCTATAAAATGGTGAGAAAATGTTGCACTAATATCTACAATTTTAGTTGCCCGGCCTCTGCAATACAACATTTATTGTTGCTTTATAGTTCATATTAATTTCGCAATATTTGTTAGAAGTGTTCAAAAGTTATTTCTCACAGTGTATTTTTAATCGTCAAATAATAGAACATTATGTGCCAAGGGTGGAATTATCGATCTTCGACGATTGTGAAGTTTGTCGCCCGAACGAAGTGAGAGTAACAATCAGACTCGTTGGAGATCAATATTTCGCTCGTGACCAATAATGTATTTTTTGATCCGATTGTCGTAGAACTCGATAATTCGCGGTCGAACATTTCGCCCTAGGCCGAGAAATCGAATTTCTTTTGAGACATCTTTGACCGATTTTCAAGTTTGTCATTCAATTTTTTTTCGGTCCATCACAGGCTATACGCATGTATATTTTACATTGCCGAAATTTGCCGAATCGAGTCGAAAGAAGCCGATCATACAGAATGGACAGATCAGCTTTCGGTCTTTCTCGATCTCTCTCGCTATTTCTCGGCTCTCTTGACGAAATCAATATCCAAGTTATAAAATTAAGAAAGGGCAAAGGGCCATTGCAAAAATTCGAAATCTTTTACATGTACTATAATAGCGTAAAATATATTTCAGAACTTGCATTATTTTTAAAAATGTGCTCAAAAGAGTTAACAAAAATATCCAGTGTGTTTTTGTATTGATCGAACAAAAATAAAAATATTTGGGCAGTATATATGAGCAACTATATCTTCTAATATATTTGCATACACATTTATATATAATCAATGTTTTCCGGGGGCGAATTCCTATTGACCATATTTTATACGTCGGTTCAATCGCCGCTGAACGGTTAAAGTTCAGCTAACTAAAGCTAAAAATGTCTTTATAGTTTTAAAATCTGTTAGGAACCAGAAAACCGAGTGAACGGCGGAAGGCCGCGAATGCAAGGCATATGCAGACTACTGAGAGTCAAAGGGCTGAAGATATAACCTCACTTTTCTTAAAAATATTATGGGTTAGGGAGTACGAGTGCCATTGTTTTCAGAACCCAAAAATTCTATTTAAATTTTTTTTTTATTGGATTAGTAATTTGATACTGTAAAAATAATTTTTTTATCTACAACAAACAATGCAAATACATACAAAAATGCAATTGTCGATATGTATGACCGAAGTAATAGGGAAATTCTTGATGGGCCATTATTTCTAAAATAGAAAATAATTTTTTCAAAATGTTATACCGCTTTGTTCCGTTTAATTTTGATATTAATATGGACTATATTACATAGCATCTACAAGCGAAAAGTTGGTTCTGATAAGAGAATTCATTTGTCTTGAGAACTAGGTCCTACTAAAGCGATTTGATCAGAAAAGGAAATATACTGCAGTCTAATTCTAGTTATACGTAATTTCTTTTTAAAGAATGAGTTAAAATACGTTAACCGTTTCCGACAAACTTGTGAGTTATACGCATGTTGGAGCCGACCCAAGACTATCTGTATATATTTAAACACTAAAAAAAAATCAAGTTTAATTTAAAAAAAAAATATATTAGCAGAGTATTCGAGATTCACAACTCAGACACTGGACTTATTTCCGATTGTATTTTGGATATAGATTGGTAAATACGAATCCGGTATGAGATTTTCGGAATTCAAAATGACTGATTCCAAATGGCGGCAATATTTTCAAAAACTAAAAGAAGTTTGTAAAAATCAGTATTTATGTTTTTCTTTTTGTTCGATTGCACCTAATTTGGAAATGACGGATATAATAAGCATAATACCAATTCCAAATAACGAACCAGTATGGTAAATACAATTGTTGAAATAATTGAATATATTGTAGGTACCTAGTATCTTACAAAAATTATTATACTGACGTTTTGGCGTGGTCGATTATGAATTTGAAGTCGGTTTTAAAAAATTCATTATGGTGGTGGAATTTGTCAAAATTCATCGGATTCGTTTTGTTTACTTGGGGGTTTCCGAGGTCTCTGATTATGAATCAGACATTAGTTTTACTAAATCGGTGGTTCAAATACACGGGACAAACATTTAACAATTAATTATATTTTATAAAGATTTGTTATTCGAGGGTTTTAAGGAACAATGATTATGAATTTGGGGTTAATGTTCGCAAGTGTGATATGAATTTGGCAAAATTAAAATCGTATTAGCAGCAACCACCATTTTTTCAAATTCAGGTATTTATACAATTTTTGTAAGGTAAATTGATTTCGCCATCTTGAGTTTTACAAAATTAATGTCGTATTTGTAATCAGCAACTCCGAAAACCCTCAACTAATACACTCTGTTCATCTGGAAGTATGTTTAACACTATTTTTTTATTTGGTTTGAATATTGTAAATCTAACGTCGAATTCATAGCGACTCCAAAAACTCTTGTAAATAAATCTATAGTAAAAAAAAAGTTTTAAAGTTTGCATAAAAATTAGTTTATTGGAAAAAAAGAGTTTTTTCAGTTTTATTTGATAATAAACATTCTATTAATAACATGAAAGGAAAAAATTAATTTTTGTATAATTTTTTAAGTTCTATATCAGACATGGAAAAATATTTCGTCCTTGCATCTTTTATATTCTGCAGAAAAAGTAAGTCTCGAGAAAAAAAAACTGTAGCATCAAGTCTTGCGTCTATAATATCGCGGAAGAATATCTAAACGGCAAATGCAATACTTTGAGATCTCACTTCAGTGCTTATGCGAATGCATATGAAAGTTCAGGAATGAGTAAAATATACGGGATTGTACTGTGCATACGCAAGAAATCTTCGCTTCTACGAACATATGACGCTTTTGTGATACCTGTAATGATTGGCTAATAGTCTTTATGGGCAACCATCGGCGTTGGGTGGAATGACTGTTAGGCAAGAAGTTAGTGGATTGCGCATGCGCAATTTGCTTAATAAGGCAAGACTCATAAACGAGTGACCATCATTATCTGATTGGAGGACCCAAATAGCACTCACATGAAGCGCAGACGTGCGCTTTAATCTCATTTGTGAATTCCACTATGAACCTTGTGTGAACTCACGTTGCTATCTACGTGTTGCTAGTATCGCGCAAGTATCGCAAACGTAGGGTAAATGTACATAATTGTGGTGTACTGCATTTTTCGGTCGAAATGCAAAACTAAATGAAATAGAATTATTACTAAAAATGTCTATAAATAGTTCAATAGCTGCGATAAAAACATCTTTATCTATTTGAGAGCACTGTTTATTTTTGTTTTCTAACGAAAATTGAAAAAGGAGTTCCGTAAATTTGATAATTTGGTGTATTTTCTATCAGCTTACAGTACCGCAACACAATCTTTTAAGTAGTTTCAAATTAATCCCATTGAATTGAAAGCGGTCAAAAACGTAGTTTTATTATATAATACTCTATATTTGTTTAAGTAAGGTTAATAATAAGTCAAACGAATTTAACTAAATCACTCATAAAAGCAAGCCCACTGAATTAGCTACACATTGTTCGTACTGCCGATATTGCATGCCTCCTAATCTCGATTCATATAGGCTCTTCAATGTTGACGACTTTCATCTTTATTTTCTCTATTTATTTCTATCCTCTGGCATCTAAAATGTGTAATGTATATATTTGTAATTTATTGTTATAATTTGGTTTTTACAAAATTCTCGGAGTAACAGAGGTTAAGGGACAACAGGTTTGGAAATGCTACTATAATCGGCAAATATTATATTGCGGAATCGAAATTAAGAGCTGATTCCAAGAAAAAATTATTTATTGTTCATTATTGAAAGCAATATTAATAATAATTTTACATTTCCTCTTGGAATTAAAACAAACCAATAATTAAAAAATCCCATCAAAGCTCTATCACCTCCACATTAGAGAATCCGTTTTTCACAGATATCTTATTTAAATATTTTTATTTTCTTGTCAATGTTGCAATTGGACGGAAAACTGTGCATTGAAAAATCATTAATTCTCTCACATTTTAACGATATGATATAAAATTCGGGATTACAAACAATCCACAGAAACGGGTACTAATAAATAATAGGTGCATTTCGACTTTACTATATTTGAATTGATTATTTTGATATATAACTGATATGACAGTTCCTTATAGTTTTTTGTACGCGGAATTATGTTTTGCTAAACAGGAAATTCTAAAAAGATCATTCTTCCTATGCGAAAGTGACAAAAATGCCTTTTCATTGCGATATAACGTTTAATGCAGCAGTAATTTATTGGTACATTTACCCTGCTGCAGTTGTAATATTGAAATAAAAAATGAAATCAACTAAGAAATTTAAGTTCTTTGAATTTCAAACAATTTTATTTATTTATAAATAAGTTTAATAAAAGTTGGTCGTTATTAAAAAAATTTCCAACCGGTCACGCTTGGCATAATATACTAGGTAAAAAATGTGTAATCTGTATTGATTTTCTGCTTTAAGTGTTCATCAGTTTTTACGTAATATGTATAGTCAAGTATGACCGTGTGTTTACGTACACAACTGACAAGATACGGATCCGGGTTCGAATCCAATCCAAGACAATTCATTTTTTTTCATTTGTTTGAGATTATATAGAATTTAGAAATGAATAGAATTGTTTGATATTGAAGTAGCTTATTTTTCTTAATTTATTTAATTTTTGGCTTTAATTTTATACCTGTAATACTTGTTCGATACTTTCGCGATACTAGCAATATTTTCTGATTTATGGCACATCAAATATTGCGTCAAGTATTGAATTTACCATTTATCATTTATTGTCGAAAATTTCTTTCCGAGTATGAAGATAGAGATCTTCCAACGGTGTGGTACATATTAGCGACAAATTATTCGCGTTACCGCCTGAGCCACAAAGCCAATATTGTGTTAAAAATAAGATAATGGATTAAAGTATTTGGGAAACTTGAGCTAAATTCTTGCAGAATTAAACATTTAAAAAAGAAGTACCTATTAATGACCATGTACCAATAAATGGACTACCATTTGTGGATTCATGTTGCATTAATTTTCAGATGCATACAATGCCAGGTATAAAAGCAACTCCTACCCTTAATAACAGTTTGCATCCAAAACTAAATTGTTACCTATTACTGGCCGTTCTTAATAGTGTCTTGCATCTGTAAATAAATACACGAAAGAATTCACAAATGATGCTCCATTAATTAGTGCTCGGTCAGTAATAGGTGCACGGCCAGTAATAGGGACCAATTTAGGTTTGAATGCAAATTATAATTAAGCGTAGAGGTCGCACATTTTATTTCTGTCAGTGCGATGCATCTGCAAATGATGGCAACAAGGAATCCACAAATGGTAGTCCATTAATTGGTACACGGTTAGTAATAGGTACTTCATTCTCAAATTTCTATTGCACATTTATTGTTTGTAAGGCCGTGAAAGCGCGCATTGTTGTACCTACTTTGGTTCATGATTTTGGGATAACCAATTTTTGTTTTGTTTTTTATTTTACCCAATATGCGCCATCTTTATAGCTGAAATGTAAAACTGGAGGAGAGTACTACTGTAACTCCACTTTACCTAACCTCTGAGGTTCGGAGGAAAACTTAATACATATACATGGTTATGAGAATCATAAAGTGTGATTGTGGCAACAAATTTTTTTATTACGATCTGAATAAATGTTGAATGCGATCTGAAAAACAACGTATGTCCCACTATGCCGCAACGGGTTAATTAACCCTTTGAAGCATGTTGTAGCATATATGCTACACCTTTTTGTAATTCATTATTTACATATTTTAGGTAATTATTAATTAATTTTGCTGCAATTTTTTGCTGCCTTACCTCAAGAACATGTTAAGAAACGTAAATAAATCAATATTTTTAATTAATTATCATATTATAATGTTTTAAAAAATTAAACAAACTGTAAAAATGGTGGATTTTTTACGGAAAACATATGTGGAGAAGAAAACGTCGCTCAAATATGACGAGACTGGGTTCTCGGGAGTTTTCGGGGTCGCTGATTACGAATCTGACCTCAGATTTTCAAAATTCAAAATTGCGGATCTAATATGATCGACTGAAATATAGGATGAATCTGACTTGTTTTTACATTTCGGTCGGCCATTTTGAATCCGCCATTTTGAATTTTGAAAATCTGAGGTCAGATTCGTAATCAGTAATCTCGAAAACCCCCCAAGTAGCTACTTTTATCCTCGATCAAGTAAATTTTGAAAATTTCAGCTATTTTCAGCGTAAAGGGAAATGTATGCTTCAAAGGGTTAAATGATATAGAACTGTTTTAAAGCGATGTTTTTGTAACTTTTGAAATTAATGTAGATGTATGATTGTTTCAGGATCAAGTGGAAAATGCGTGAATGCCGGGTGGATCGTGGCTAGATCCACGTGATTTCTTAGCAGTCAGATCTGGAGTCGTGGGATCAGCCGTTAGAGCGTCATCGTCGCGCGGACGGTTGGTTATGACGGCGAAGTCGGGAGGTTCGGCGTTGGGCGGGCATTGACTGATCGCGAGATTGCGGGTCCGAGAACGAGCGTGTGCTGTACGCGATGTTGGCTGGCCCGTAGACGGGAGTGTTGTGCACGGGTGAGAAGGACAAGGGTACGAGAAGATCCCCGACGACCCGCCCTCTAGATCGGGGTAAAATGTCGGTGATCGGACAGCGGTTCCCGGCCGCCTCTGTACGTCGACATACAGGATTGTCCGCACGGATTAAGCCTTGGTTTGTCACCTGGGGCATCCAGATTGTCCTGTTGCTCACCGTCCGAGGTAAGTGCGATCGATTACGCTTCCTGGCTTAGACTCGCGGCCAAATTAACCCCGATGTCACTGGTTAGGTTTAAGAATCATCCGATTACCGCCAGATTTGCGCCTGATGCGTGCGTGACAGCGATGCCAAGTACCACTTGCACTTCCTGATACCAGAGATTATGGTAATTCGACTTTGGGAAACTGCTCGCGTCCCACCAAATTTAACTACCGATTTACCCTGGAATTTGTGATGCAAACTTTTTTTCCTAAAATCACGTTGGAAACTTTCGACGTGCGCCAGGTGATCAAAATGCTGCTAACGATGGAAGACATGTTAAAAATACTTTTTTTTAACCTTGTTACCCGTGGATTTCCGGAGTCTATGATTAAAAATGTTCAGATTCAGTTTGAGGTTTAAAAAAAATGTGCTATCCAAAGGACTATCCAAAGCGGAAAATTATTCAGGCTGGATTCAAGTCCTGATCATGAAGCCTGTGAACAAAATCAGGTCTTGACATGCCCCTTTATCAGGCCCTGCATTATCTTGCAACGCTTTTCTGTTATGGCCCTGTTCAGACAAATGTACAGGACCTGATCGCGACCTTACAATGCCCAATATTTCGCATGCTTTCCAAATTTCATGGTGAAAATATTTACAATAGTATTACGAAACAACAAATTAATTTTTAATCATTTATTACTATCTGACAAGTAAAACGACTGCAAAATAAAAGAATATTATTTACACATATATACGAATCGTATACATATCCATCAAATACAATGTGTAATATATGCTGTCCCGAAATGTTCCTACAAGTAGGTTAATATACAAAATAGAAATACATTTTCTTAACAGGAATTAAGTAGATGCGCAATCACGCCTAGTAGCGACTGAACGAATTATATAAAATTTAGAATTTAAAAAATTCAGGCGTTCTTATCAGGCTCCGAGCAGGCCCCCTGATCTGCCTCTGATTTGATATTTCTAAAGCAGTTAGCGATTCCCGGTAATTGAAAATAAGGCAAGCCTTATCAATTCATGATTTGGTCTTGATATGGAAATTCACAGGCTTCCCTATATCAGTTATACTTTATTTTAACATAATCAGGGTTTAATCAGGTCATATTCAGGCGAACCTGATCAGGATAACTTACTGGAATCTGATCATGTCCTGATCCGGATACATTCAGGAGTACCTGATCAGGAACACCTTACTGCAGCTTGGTCAGGCCCTGGTACATATTTAGGCTGCCTGAATAAATTTCCGCTCGGGATGTACCCGGATGTGAAAATGTAAACTCGATACGTATTGGTATTTAGATATCTAAAAAAGTACAACAATTTTTTAAAATCCGTCATTTTATTTTCGAACATTGCGTATACTATTTATAATTTTAAGCCTAGAAATTCCTTTGGTAATCAGTTTCTAACGAAAAAATGTCAGATTCGTAATCTGGAGTCTCGAAAACATTGGAGTAATAAGTTTTAAAAAATCCGATTAATTTTAAAATGCTACTTTGCATTGAGGATTCAACAGGAAGTTCAATTTGGTTGCTAGAACTAGAATTCTGGTTACTCACACTAAACAGTTCCATTTGTTAGAAACTCAATATGACTCATGTTGGTGTAGTGAAACAGCTTTTGGTTTGAAAAGTTAAGCCAAACTGACTCACAAACTAATAACACTTGATGATTCCCTCCATCATTATAAGACACTGCGATAGCCTAGTCTGAAGTATTTTCTCCCGTGGAATCCAAATCAAAAGTTTCAATAGTCAAAATACCGCAGATTTTTTTAGATAAACTAAAATAACTTCTCAAACCCGAAAAACACAAAAAAAAACGTTTTAATTCTTTTCTTGAACAGTTCAAACTATTATTGCCATTTTTTTATGTATATTCTATTTTTGTTAAACGTGTGACAGGATTGCGAGGAAGTAAGATATTTCCATTTCATAGTAATGAAAAAAAAATGATAGATTTCTATATGATATATCGGTATTCGGTGGATTGCAACGATGCGACGATTACCTGGCGGACGAAAACGTTCATTATTTGCAGGAATGGATGTTTATATCATCCAAACTTCACAGCGTTCGAAATATAGTCAATACAGTTTGCTTCAATGGGCAAAGGGCTGAAAACAGTTCAATATCAAATAATTGTCGTTCGTTCTACCAACGTAAAACTTGTGCTAATACGTAGAGGCAACCGTTTCCATTATTTTATAGCTGTTGAAACTAATACAAAAATACTGACCATTTATCTTTCCGCTTTGCGATTATTACAACGCGACCTCTACCTGCATATTTGATATTTAATTTAATGGCACAATATTTGTCGATAATGTAATCCCCGTTTGATGCATGTTTCATATCCGTTTATAGATTGTTTACGGTATAAACTATTCTACTAACAGAACCGAAAGTTATCTAAATTCCTATGTAACATACTATTATAATTAATGTTGAAGATGATTACTGAACCCCGTCAAATTACATGATGAAACTATGCTTAATGAGTAAGATTTAACACCATAACACGTTTCGAATTTTCGAATATTTTGCAAAACTTGGTAATTTTTGCATTAAAATGTCAAATTCGTGTACAGGAATGTAGCTTCTGTGCGGAACGCTAGATGGCGTTTTCCAATCCAAAAGTGAAATTACTGAACTTCGAAGTTTGTCAGTGTAAAATTTGTAAAAAGACAATCGCAATTATGAACTTTTGTCCTTTGTTATTAGTTAATGACCACATCGCTTCTTAAACGAAGTATTGCACGACTTTATTTGTTGATTTGGGCACCATCTATCGTTCCGAATGTTTTCGACTTATTTAGCAGGCTTATTTCGTCTTATTCTGTACCCTAAAACTTCCATAAATTGTATTCAAATTCGAGAAAGTTAAGCACCGTCATATTATAAAAGTCCTTCCATTATTCTAATTTGTCATCTTTTCATTTCTTCTCTTATTATAATTTTGTTCCTTCCCCTATTCTAATATTTTCCCGAGTACATACCCATTGGACACAAATTAGAAAATGACATCAAAATACCGACATTGTGACGCTCTGTTGTCATTGTGATATCATTTTGACGTCTTTTTACAATTTGTGTTTATTGGGATAAAAAGAGAACAAGTAAAAGAGCAAAGGAGAAAATTAGAAAAACAGAAGAAGGCCGCCATCTTGCTGGACTGGTGTAATTAGAATAAGAGAATAACTACTGTATAACAGTGGTCACTTTATTGACGCTCTTCTGCATCCAGATTAAGGAGATTCACTTGAATTATATAGTGAAATCTGGTATTAGTATAGTTTATTTTTTGTTTTCTTATTATTCACCCATATAGATCAAGGTTAAACTATATAACAGTTCGAAAGATTTAAAATACATCAAGAAGGTTACTAAATATGTAGTTGTTTGATGACTCGATTTTTCGTTAACTTTCCGAATTTGGAGTTTACTGTTAGTTATCACATGTACCTAAAAGCTGTCTCAACGATGCTTTAATTCCCGTAAACACACTTGGATATTTGTACTATCTTAAGAAACTGTGTAAAGTTGGCTATAATTAGTATAACATATCGATTTGTTCCATATAAACAACTTTTGAAAGTCAGTAAAATAATTACTGACACCTTGTTTCATATATTATCGCCTGTACACTGTTTGTACTTACGAGAAAGTTGTATACCGCGCCCTCTAACTTTTAGTGATGAAGCTTAATAAACTGAAATGATTTATGTTGAATATCTTATAACATTAATTTAAGGAATAATATAATAACCATTTCAATATTATATTAGTTTCTTTTAAAAATAAACTCGAATAGTTCTTGCGCTTAATATTTTAATGAAATGAATAATGAATTCAACACCGGCAAGCTAAAATCGTAATGAAGTATATAAAAGTCCAATTGCGAATACATTTGAATATTTCGGAAAAGATAATGTATGCCGGAATCGCAATTACGGATGTAAACGAATCATATAACTTCCGCGTATCGTACGCGTACCGCAAAAATTAATGTAAACAGAAATATTATGTAATATATTTGAGAAATCCTCGGTACATATTAATGTTATGTTTCAGAGAATAATGTTAATTACTTGTTTTCACCGATCATATAACAGATTTGCATGTAGACTTTTTGGAATTTATCTCTCTGTAAATATTTTTTTTACTTTAACGCATACAGCACACGACTTTCAAGAATACGTATTTTAGGTAGCTTGGTTTTATTTTCTAGTGCTTTTTTCGGCATGACTACAAATTGTGACCAAGATAGCAGTAGGATATTAGGATGACAATCAACTATGCTTTATTTTGAACAATTCATGAAACTATTTTAAAAAAGTAAACATACATTGCTCAGAATGTTTATGTTTATTTTACTATATCCACACGCGGTACAAAAATAATGTATATTTTGCAGACGGTGTGCAAATAGTTAAATGATTTTGTGAATAGACGAAGGTATAAACGAATCACTCAAGGTTGCAGTCGCTTGCGCAAAACATGGTACGGTTCAGAGACATCTACTGAAGGTCATGGAAATCATAATAGTATAGATGGTAATGTAGAAAGGTTCCGTCGGTAACATTGCTTATATTCTTATGCCTTTTGTCTATTCAAAGTATTCATGTAATAAAAATTACGATATAAGTATTATTTACTTATCAAAATATGAATGAGACCAAATTTTGTTAAATTTCAGAAATAATACGATTAAACTAAATATTTTAGAAAAGTATACAAATTAGAGCCTAAATATTTTGGTCACCTGATGGATGTTTACGAAAAACTAAATCAGATTATTACAACCAGAGTTTACCATTATTCGTAGATACATCAGTTTATACCCTTTACAAATATGAACGTATCGGCTATCGATAATTTCGATGTGCACCTCAGATTTCGAGCATACGAATTCGGAAATCCGATAATGAACATTGTCACTGTCGTGATTAAATGCGAATGATGGTCAGGTGTGTCCATTCCTAACGCACATTTTATTTCCAATAATATAAAATACAATTTAATTAAACGTCGTTCCGCGTCCTGATATCCGAGTTAATAGATGTTATTCGAGTCTATTGTTTCATCGAAATTCAATAAAATTGCGCCGCATTTTTGACCGGTTCACCGAGCAGCATTTTTTTCCCTGCTGTGCCGTTTTTTTTAAGCGCCGCACTTTGCTAATGAAATGACGACATGAATTTTCAAGATGTATTGGCACATCGATAATTAACTATGAAACGAACGATGCAGTCATAAAAGAAATTTATTAAAGTGCCTATTGTTTTTCGACAGAAATACGTTTGCACCGGGAAAACAAATAAATTGTATAGAGATGCATATGTCGAGTCAACAATAACAGTTTTACTGAATGAGCGTTTTTTTTAAACAATATGATTGTAAGGAATGTGTCATATGCATTAAGAAATATTTAAAGACTACGGAAAAAATTTGGGATTTATTTAATTGATAAAATTGTCAATAGACAACACCTGCTAATAATGAAAGAATTATTGATGTCCAAATATTGGGTGAGCCGATATTTACGTTGTAAATATACACTAACGTCAATTGCGACATAAAATGATACGGGTATTGACAGTTAATTAATTTTGTATAGCTGTTGATGTCGTATTTCGATGTATTTGGTTTACGCCGTATTCGATTTTGAGTAATTGTCTAAAATTGCAAAAATGTAATATTTTCTGTAGTTACTAAATTATTGAGAAAGTATGATTTTAATAGCTTTCAATTATTATAATGACGTTTTTTTAACTTTTTTCTATTAGCAATTAAATTAGTTGCTTTTATAGAGTCACTAAAAATATTTGTTAGAATCAAACCATTCAATAGGTTATCATATAAATAATAAATCCACGAATTTGTAAATATTATTATGTTTATATTTTTTAATGTAGTCCCTCGTTATTATTATTTCTATTAAATGTTAAAATTAATTAATGAACCAATGTTGGTATTTCCTCATTATTTTAAAAGTAATTTATCAGCCGTACACTGAAGCGTATAATAAACCTTCCAATTTGACATGCCTTAATAAATACATATTCCAGAGTGAAATGCCGATTTATACTTTTAAACTTTTGCTAAAATGTTAGTTCAAGTTGACTCTCATTATTCTTTTCTTTGCCGACAATGAGGTGGGTAAGTATAATCCAATTGTAACGTCTAGAACCATAGGTTCCACGTGGAGTAAATATAGAAAGGAGCCTATTAATCACTAGCCAATCATCTTAACAATTTAAGCTGATCCATAAATCATAGTTTCGAATCCCGACACGTCACGATGAAGGCAGACGTTAATCCTTTATCGCATATGCTTGGCCTGTCACGAATTTAGTAACGGGGGTGGGACGAATTTTTGTAAGTTTCTCACTTAGTGTTGATTTTCAGAAAATTTTGGTGCTGATTTGTTTCAAATGATCATAGACTGGTGGAGATTCTGTACTACTTTTAGGAAAATTATTTTTTATTTTCTGTTTGAAGTCCATATATGGGCTGGCAACTAATATCCAGCAGTTCG
This sequence comes from Trichopria drosophilae, assembly GCA_030407085.1. Classification (NCBI taxonomy): domain Eukaryota; kingdom Metazoa; phylum Arthropoda; class Insecta; order Hymenoptera; family Diapriidae; genus Trichopria; species Trichopria drosophilae. Next base: position 40,082,509 of record CM059587.1, on the reverse strand, counting down.
GCAACAGCAAAACTGGTCCACTCCTTAAGTTATACGTTCCTCCAGCCCCCACTACCGAATTTTCTCTGCGCGTGCGCAAGGTGCGCTGAAATTAAACAGAGCGCGTGGTAGGGGAATATGCCAGTAAAATAATACTTAAACTTACAAAGAGGGAAATATGTCATTTAAGGGGCGTAAAATCGACGTGTGTAAATTCTTGTTCGAAAATGTCTCTATTTTTTACCATTTCCAAAGTATTTTTTTTCGAATTCATTTAAATAAAGTACCGTAAATATGTATCGGGTTTTTGAATAGAGAGAAAAATAATTTTAGAGATTTACTATCGTAGTATAGTAATGGTAAACACAAAATCCTGGTGTGTTTCTGACTATTGACCTGCTAATCAAATTATTATGTGCAAGTCAAATTCTATTGATTGAAGTCTACATTTCTGCCGTTGAAGTATAATCCCGTTATTATTTAGGGAATACTAACTTCAAATGATTTGCCAACGGATAAGAAGTTTATGAATATTTTATAATATAATCTATAAATCGGAATATTATATCGGAAGGATAATAATACTACCTATAAAATACTTATTGAATATAAAATAAAGAGACACATAATTTATTTTTGAGTAAATAAGAACAATTTTTTGTGAACTAAATTACAGAAGTAAACATTTTACCAAATAATTTCGATTATTATCAAAATAAGGTTTGGTGAAGACATCATTTTCGTCTGGATTTAATTAATTTTTTTAGGAAAAATATTTGAATTGAGGGGTATGATGACCTTTCATAATTACAATTCCCCTACAAGTTTCAAAAAATTCATTTATACATTTCATTCCCCAAAATTCCTCGACAAAGCACTAATAAAGCATGCCACGGACTAAGCTTCCTTTTATTCTCAATGAAGTAATTTCTCCTTTTTTTTTCGATAGTTGAAAACGAGGTCGGAATGAAATAACGAAAGTAAGTGTTCGATTAATTTGAAAGTATTAGAAGAGTAGCAAGTATAGGAAAACGAATGATCAATAATCAATGGAATCCGTTAAACTGTTGGATGCAAATTTGCAATTAACGGATTCCTTTAGTAAAATGTACTGAGGACACTGTTGCAAGAGGCAGTTCATGTAAACACTCACTTATTTTATTTTATTTAAGCATGAGTTTAACATATCAAAACAGTAAAATTTCACATACTGATAAGAATTTAATTAATATTGAATTGCTGTCGAATAAAACATTTTTCTCTACTTTCAGTTTAAAACGTTTTTTACACGTAAAGTAAAATTTTCTGTACGTCAAAAAGTTGGAGCATACTATGATATTAATTAATTTATTGGCTTTCACTCGAGTCTTCTATGTCACGAACTTCGAAAACGTCGAGGAAACGGTAATTTCGTTAAAAAAACATATTATCCAATCATGTCGAAGCACCAGAATCTGAAAATTAATCTTAATATAAGTAAACCAGGGAAGGACAAAGAAGTTTTAATAGACCACGATAACACATAAAAAAATCAAGCAATCGAAACTGTTCTAATGAATTTTGAACGTGTAATTTCAACTTGAAAATCGATCATTTGCAAAAGTGTTTGTTGAAATTTCGACCGTTACCAAATTCGAACAAACTCTATAATTAAGTTTACTTTCAACAAAATGAAAACTTAAAAAGCATGAGTTTTAGCGAACCATACTTTCTCAACTTAAATTGATGGAAAATTTGTCAAATTCTCCCTCTAACTTAAATTAATCATAACTTTCCTATTTGTGAAATGGCTATATTGTTATATAATTTTAATTTTCACGTCAAACAGGCAAATTTGTTTCAGAGAAGAGTTGAATTAATGTGTAATAATTTTCTTTTTCGAAAATTTTCATTAATCATAGAGAGTGATATTTAATTATAACATTGCATTTCAATATTAGTAATAAATTATTATTCAGAGAATATTCCTTGCGGAAAAATACATTGAATTACATCGTATTAGCATAATTCCAATATAATAATTACAAATTCACTGTAAAAGCAGTTGGATTTATCTCTATGTTATTTTAAGGTATTTTTGCACATTTCGTGGTTAATAGTAATATTAATAAAAATTGTGAATTTTAATATTTCTTTAAAAATAATAGATAAAACTCTTTCAATTCGATATATAGTACTTAATTTGAGAAGTAACGAAGTTCAAAGACCGACGTAATTGCCGTGTCGAATTGCAATCCCCTTAATATTATTACTTCGATATCTCGTATGCGTACGGATGTTACCTGTCATATTTCTCATTGTGGATTTCAAATTATTCAATAAATTTTACATTTTGTGATGGTATGTAATTTTACAAAATATTGAAACATATAATTATATTACAATGATAACAAGTCATACAGTTACGCTTCCGTAATTTAGTTCAATTAATTTATACGAAGGGAAGTTATTAAACGAAAATGCCAGAATTCAGGACGGTTGGGTCATATTTTGTTTGAAATTTTGCCGTAAGAAATTATTTTCAGTCCAGGGGTGTTATATTGTTGGAGTTGACGAAATAAAAAAAGTAGTCGAAAATAATTTTTGTTTGTAAAAACTATATTTCGCACTAATTGGTATGAACTCTTTAACATTCAAACAGAAGCGAGTAACAGATACATCTGTTGGCTTTGCCCCAACCAATAATGCAGATAGTATTGTTGGTCATTCCTCAAAACTCCATTTAATAGATTTGTTTTCTCCAAGTATCGAATTACTTAGACGTATTTCCTATGTGATGCAAATAATGAGAATTTATCGCTCTGAAACCAGAAAATAGTTTTTTGATCAGATGAAAGTTTTTTGCAAAGAAGATTATCGATATAAAGTTCATAGCAGCATTTGTCCGATTAAGCGTAACATTAGATATTAAAATCCTCATCGAAGGATTTAGATTCATCCCACGTAATTATCTACGTAAATGTAGGTTTTACAACGTTCATATTATATTTATGTCCTCTACTAGCAGTATTTTACAAATTTCATTAGAATCGATTTGTAATTATTTATTAAAGCGTAATACTCTCGCATAAAGAAAGTTTAACTTTCGTCAGCTTTCCATATTGAATAAAGTGCCATAAGTATTTCAAACTTTTCGAATTACGTCCGCGTCTCGTATTTACAAGACTTCTTATGCGCGTTAAAGGCTACCTGAAAAGGAAATTTCTTAAAAGATGAATGAAGTCTGCTTTCAAGGTGATTATTAGCGAAAGTTTGTTCAAACCATACCTCAAAAATATTCGCATACAATCGGGAACGCTATTGAACTATTTTGTTACATCAGAAATAATTATTCAAAAATTTTTGTTAGTTGAAGGATACTTTTGTATGAAGCCAATATTATTACAAAATAACTTTCCGATACTTATTCAGTGCAAATGTTCAGTATTGTGACATCGTTGTCTGAGTAAGAGATTTTTTTACAGCATTGGGGACTCAGCTTTTAGTTCATTCAGAAATCAAGAGAAAAAATATTCAAATTGTTTATAAAGAAACTAAAATGTTGCTTTAGTGACCTTAGTCATTTTCAAGACTGTTATTTACTATACACCAAATTAGAAAATTTTATTGCAGATAAAGATTTTTTTTTGGAAATAATAAAAATTAGTCATTAGTGTAAATAAAATGTAAAAATTATGAAACATTTTCTATATAGCATTGGGTATAGAGCGTTGAAACTGGCTCTGTATTTTTAAATTTTCAAATTATTCACCTTTAATAAGAATTTTTATATAATTTTCTTACTTAGGAATCATTTGGAGAATATAACGGAAGCTGGTAGACTGAAAGGTTATTTTTTGTGAAAGAAAGGCGTTTGCAATTATCTAATTGAAATTTTTGTGAAAAACTTTTTTAAAACTTCAACAGATCACATGCTTTAACGTCATTTTTCATGGATTTTAGGGTAAAACAAGATGTTTTATAGACAACAAGAAATAGTTTACGTTTTCCAATTTGCGATTTTAGCATTTATTTGTTCATTGGAAGTTATCAGAGAGTTTAAAATTACCGTTTAAAAAATATGATAATAATATTAACAGCATTTAAAAAATGATGACCATTGTTCTATATATTTTTTTGCAAGTTTGTAAAATGGTAACTTTTCAATCCAATTCAGATATAAAAAATCGTACATCTTCACATTTTCTGCAAGATTTTGACAGAGTAGACAATAGAAAATATTAAATAACATAGTATTACATACAAATTATTTTAGATTAATATATTGTGCATTATATAATACAATGTTAACTTAGGAATTTGGATTAAAATAATGGACTTGGCATTTTTTGGTCAGAATAATATCATAGACCGATTCACTGAAAAGAATATTTAGTAAATTTAACCAAATTGAAATTTATCTAGTAGAAATTAAATCTTGTGTCATTTTCACAATTGTAAATTTAGTTAAACTAATTTTAGTTTAATTATCTCAACTCTATAGAGCTAGAAAAAGTGCAAAATAATTCGTCCCCACTGGATAACTCATCGTCTAGTTAATTTTACTAAATATTTTTCTTAGTGCATGTTTTGGGAAGAAAACACATTTTTTACCTTAATATTTCAGAAGATTAAGTAACTTGAAGATTAATCCGATGCAAAAAAATTATTTTTGTCAAATTTTGTATTTGCCAAGTTTTGGAAATATGTTCTGCATTTGAAAAAGTCAACGTGAAGTTGATACGAAGGTCGTGATTGAGGCAAATCTTGAAATTTCGGAAACCTTAAAATTACTGCACCGTTTTCATACTTTTGGCTAACTGGTATATTTCACACGTTTATTAAATTGATCCTTAAAATAGCTCAGCTTGTTTACTAATTTAATCGCACCCACGGGACGAAATCTATATACCTATATTTGAGACCAAGGCATAGTATTCGCTAGATAACGAACGTTATGTAGATGTATATTCACGGTATGCTTCGAACTGCTGTACAGGACCTCGTTCTGCATAATTATATTTATTCACTCTTTTCATCTCCAGACATCTTCTGAAATAACGTAAGATATGCATTTCTAGATGCACGACCCATGATGGACGCTGTACATTTAATTATACGTTTTTACATGTTTCAGAATGTGACTCAAAATTCGTAGATATGAATTTTGAATAAAACTGGAAATCGTGATAAATAATTAAAATCATTTTTTGAAAGTAAATCAGTTTTAATCGCCTTTAAGAGTTGGATGGTAATTAGGTATTTATGTGTCCAGAATATTAGAAGAATCTTAAGCTTCAAGTAGTTTTTTAGAATTGGAAAAGTTGAGAATTTCTATGTGTAATTGAGGGTAAAATATGTACATATTTTATGATGGCATTTGCATCTTTGATATAGATCGATTATTCGAGGAAACCTGGCAAAGGAAACTCAAGGGTTCTTTATTAAAAAACTCGAGTGGCTAATAAATCGACTATGGCTCGTTCCCGTTTCAAAATCGTACAAAATAAGGCAATGGACGATGGCGTGCAAAGAAATGCGTTTTCCTCGTAGTTTTTCGACGTTGCTGGAAGAAAGTTTTCGATGGTCAAAATTAAATCTCACGCTCACTCGGACACCGCTGAAGAAAGATGTCGCGGGAGTTTAAAAGTTCCAATTTCATCGTGGAAGAAGTCGTACGGATTCCACCCCGGCAACTCGAGATATTATTTTCCAGTATAGACGCAAAAGCAAAACGGAATCCTCGTTTTCCATCGAAATTTAATGATGCAAAGTTCCGTGCTACTTTCAAGAATATTTTTTGTTCTAAAATGGAATGAAAAAGAGTAAAAATGATTTAATCTGATTAATTGATTTTTTAACCTATTTTATCTGAGAACGATGGTGGCGATGTTGATGGTAGTAATGGCGGTTGAAATTGGGTTGTTTGCATTGAACACGCCGAAAATAGTTTCAACAATAAGTGGGATATCACAAATTACAAAAAAAATTATTAGATTTGTCAACCCTCCCGAGGGGAGTTTGAACTACCAGACAACCTACTCTATACCAAAACAATGACCTACTAAAAGCTACATGGTCGGCAACACAACAAAATTCGCACTCTTCTAGTTAAGACAAAGAAATTAATTAGTTCGGAAAAACACTATTATTGAAAACGTAACTACAATCCTCTGTTATTTTCTGTTGGATGGAGTCAAGTGATTGATGATTGAGAGAAGACGAAACGGATGTATTGATTATAGTACTCGAACAAGGAGTGAAGTTGCAAACCAAAACGAAATTGATTTATTAGGAACTACTAGCAGGAAGGGACAATTTCGAAGTATTTGCGGTTCTGATAATGTCACCAAACTCGTTTCGAATTTAATATCCTTACACAGTAACATTAAGATGGAGCGATGTTATTGACCCTAATTATCAACGTAATTATACGACACTTGCAGCATTTAAAAATGTGAAAATTATTTTTGTAGACCAATGGAGTTACAGAAAATACTCTTAACAACAATAACGCAAACAGCATAGACATGAAAATGTCTGATTTGTAACATTGCCAGAAAAATGATCTTTGAAGATCATAAATTTATTTTATTTTTGATTATTTTTGTTCCTCTACAGTAAACCATAGTTTTGCGATCTAAGTATCTTCTAGAGACACTCGAAAGCCGTTCAAATTAAAAAATGAACTTTCACGACTTTTTCTACCTATACCACCGATGGGCGATATCAAAAAGAAAGAATGTTCAAGTTTACTTGATTTATTTTCGTGTAATTGTTGGTATATTTAGTTTTAAAGTACTTGGAGTTTTGAGGATATAATCCAACCGCTAAACAGAATTGTTAGAAATTCATCATTAATGATCCGGTTAATCTATTTGCAGATTTCAATTCAGCATTGTTACGAATTTTCTTGCCGTAAACTCGTTATAACTTCTTACGACTTTCTGCGATGTTCTGTTTTCTGTGCAGTTTTGATGCTCTTTGAATTGTCGCGATGCATTTGATGAATGCGAGATTTCGAAAGCCAGATGGAAACTAGACTTTCTACGGCCGTTGTAAATAGTTTAAATTCATGAATCGGGTTAAAAGATAGGAAGTATTTCCTCTTTAATCTTGAATGCTAACATGTTGATGGTAATGGGTATTTTGAAATGGTTTCATATACGTCTTGTTGAAATACTTTTGAAACTCGTTAAAATTTAATTTCAATCTGTAGAGAATACATTATAGGATATTGTCGTTGATATTCTTCAATAGCTTGAATTCTATTTATTCACAAAGCTTATTATATGAATCTTCCAACTTCTCACGGCCTTGCAATAGTTTCAGACTCCTTATAAATATCTCGGAAGAACTTGAGAGCATTTGTTGAACCTGAGCAATATTTTCACGATTTTATAAGATTACTCGTTTCCAACCAGCTCCTCGTTACACAAATGACAATGAATAAAAACCCAAACCCAAAAACATTCGACATTTTTTATGATACTGGTGCATAAAAGCGCGCTGCTTTACTTCAACCGTTTAATGATGTAAACATTTCATTTAAAAGCATTTCTTTCAAGAGATATTTATATATACAGTACGAAATTTAGGTATTAATAATCCATTTACGTAAGTTGTATTTTTATGTTTGAAGTTCTCAAATCATTAAATTCTCGGATGTAAACTTGGCCGAAGCTGAACTAATAAAATTTGTCGACATCTCTGATGTTGTTATTAGCAACTGATTAAAATATAGCTAACCCGTAGACACCATTGCAAAAAAATAACTCATTCGTTTTTTGTCCTACATAACACAATTATACACATGCTATAAAATAATTAGTATTTGTGCAATATTGTTTCTCTTTAGAAAAACTACATCTCATTTGAAAATATTCATGCATTATTCTATATTTATTCGATTCAGTTTATTCATTATATTATTTTTGTTTTAGTCGATGAAAATGTTTTTTTTATCCTTATGAAATATATCTCTAGTAATAGATATTGCATTCAATTTGTATAGATTTTTGAACAACATGTTGAATGAAAATCATATTAATAAACGATAATGGAGAGAATTTTTTTCATATTTTGCTTTTATACGTCGCATGTCAAAATCCGAAGTTAGTTTAACTAAAATATTTCTAATTAAAATTTAATTCTGCGTGGGTAACATTCAGTTGTCAAATACTATCGAAAACCCAAGTTTACAAAATCATTGTTTAAAATACAACATTTGAAATATTTAAAATAAAATTAGTATGACTTTCTCAAAATCTTCATTATCTGCAGTAATCATTACTTATCGATAAACAATGTCGATTTCATCTCAAGAATCTGCATTGACGCTACATAACTACAGAATATTTCTAAAGTACAAATAAATTGTATCTTGTATATAGAAACTCAAGAGTAACGAGTTTCAAGTTAATCCAATAAATTGTAAAAAATTCATCCCCTATATCGAATGAACATTTTGAAAATCTGATCCTAGCTGGACATTTATGCTATTCGTTTATTTACAGAATTTTGCAATAAATGAAATCGGAGTATTAGTGGATTGATATTGTAGGCAAACTTCTTAACTACTCTTTGTTACCTTCGTGGGAGATATGTTTCCGTCAGCCTTCGGGCGCAGCCCCCATCCGCAGGTAGCGAACTATCATTTTGCGCCCTTAGTAAGAAAAGTACTACATTACATTTAGGAGCCCTATACACTTGCAACTAAGATTGATTAAAAAGAACTTATTCAATTAACCTTTCTAAATTAAATAACAAAAGTTTCTTAATTCGCGTAAATCATTTACTTGTGTCAGTTCCAATAAGTACTAACATGAATGGTGATCTTTTTATTGCAGTACTTAATTTAATTCCAAACCCATAAAGCACATCATATTTTAATTTGAGTTTCGTTATGATGCACGGATATTGAAACGCGTGTCAAACGATGTCTAAAATATGGTTACAAAGTCTAAAAAAAGATAGAAAACACTTTCCCGTGTTTCGGAGTGAAAATTATGCCGTAAAACCGCAATTTTAATCCGAAACATTTTTATGAGTGACTTACATACCGCTCGCGTGTGTAGAATTATTGGAGAGCTTTTCAGAAAACATATCACGTCATGCATAACTTTCCTCGATTTCATTCGTGCAAATATTACATAAAAATTTATATTTCGCGTTTTTCACCTGAAAATATTGAAGATTCAACCAAATTCATTTCGAAGTACCATTAGGTTGTCAAATATTACCAAAAGCTTCTTTTTATTGCCTGTGCCAGGATGTATTTCGTTTTTTCTTATGACCTGATTGAATGACATCAAATTCGGATATTTCAGTAATTGAATATTTCACAAATTGTTTGTGAAGTAACAGTAGAAGAAAAGTTTGATTGAAAACCTTGATTTCCCATACAAGACTCTTGATTTCTTGAACGCTTTCATGCCAAATCGAGGGATACTTTTACTACAAAAACGGGCAATTTGTATACAATGCATACCATGCATACTTTACGGAATTTTATTTTTTTCCTCTATCATAAATTCTCTGACCTATTTTTAAACGTATTAATTGAATCTGTCCGATTATTACAAAATTGTAAAATATTAATTTGGAATTCAATTTATTTTACATTCGCAAAGTTAGCTTTAATAAAAATATTAATTTCCATTTCAGAAAATACTCAAAGTATAATATATGTGTTGACAATAATATCAACAATATTTAATTATAGCTTACCATTTGAAATGTAAAATTATTCAATGAATATATGGCGCAGAGTCAAGTAATTAGTACCATTGTCAAAGTAAATTACAATCTATTACCAAAATTAGTCTCTGTAAATGTATTCGTGCAGAAGACTGGAATTTATGATGATTTTATATTATACGTAATTCGGAATATATTGCAACTATAAAAGTAATATTAATTAGAACTCTTTAAATATAAAATAGTTGAAAATTACAGAAAGCGGGATAGGCTTTCACCTAGTATTATTACAGTTTATTAGTAGTAGAATTGTAGGGGTTAAAATATAACTATAGATTTTCAGGTATTTTCTAAAAAGAAAACATTTCATTAAATATAAATCTGATGAAAAAATATTTTTGATAAAATATATATCATAAAATTCTTTAGAAATTTCGTAATTTCGTATGCTCGACCATTTCCCGTGGATTTCTCCATACGAAAAATTTTGCACCGAGCACAAATCTATCTAGGCTGCCCGAAAACTGATCAAGGTATAACCAGGCAGCAATCAGGCGCGACTTATATAGTGTGCCTTATCATTTCCGTATCAGGCCTTTTTCAGGCGGCAATCAGGCGCGCCTGGTATGAAATGCCTTATTACTGCGAGATCAGGCCCTGAACAGGCAGAAATCAGCAGCCTGATAGTGTGCTGTACTACTTCCGGATCAGGACTTACCAGGCTGTAATCAGGAGGGCCTGACAAAGTTTGACTGAGTATTGACTTATTGGAACCTGATCAGGTAGCAGTCATGCGCGTCTCATAAGATGGGCCTTAATACTTCCGGGTCAGGCCCTCATTCAGGAACTACAACCTAGAAGTTCATGACTGATGTAGGCCAAGTGTAGTTGTAGTCGTTAATTGCATGTCAGTACATACCTTAAATAAATTTAATAGAAACACACAAAAAAGTGCATTTAAAAAAGTGACGGTGGATGTCATCTAGATACATTAAAGCAAGCCATGACAACTAACGAAAAAAGAGGTATGGACACTGTAAATGGATGTAAATGAATTTATATTTCATGTTATTTACACGGATTTTTGAAAACTTCTACGCGTCATTTTTCTGTGTTAATGTGATGAATTTAAGAATGACACGGGTGAATCAGAGTTCTCTAGAAATGAAGAATGACAACTTTTTTATCCATAAGTTCTCAGTGGTGTGACAAGAACTAATTTTTTTCTTTACGATCGGTGAACGTCCGTTTCTTTTCATTCAAAAGAATCCTTCGTATTTTAACGGGAGAAGTAATACGATTGAATTAAGGTGCTTATATCAGCTACATTCCAACAATCGAATTTTCCGAATCGAGAATAGCAAAACACCGTGAATGCTTTAAAACTGTTAGCGTAGGGAGTTGGAGAATCAAATTCCGTCGACGTCGCCGTCGGGGGACTAGTTGTTTTTACCAGGTACACTCGTTTCGTGCGGTCTGCAAGTATAGGATGGTTCAGAATAAACGCTGCAGGCTGATAACTCTCGTTTCGTGCTGCACACAAAGCAATGAGTATACTTCACGATTTTTCTGTATAATTTAGTGTGGAGTAGAAAGTTTAATTCATTGTGCATATTACCAAGGTAACTCCCAATGAAGCAAACTCACTGTTGCAAGTTTATGGTGGTTTTAGGCCACGGGGGTGGAATTTTATAGAAAGATAAGTTTCTCCTGCGATGGTCCAAACTGGTAGCACCGAGCAAACCAGACACGATTGAGGATTATTCTGGAAAAAACTAGAGGAAATCTACAGAAAATAATGCACCGTCTTGTAAACATAACTCGGACACGGAGGAAAGTTGGAGGTCGTTCATTTAGAGCTTTGCGCAAATCCATGGTACGTACGACCACAAGATTCTCGTTAGTTCCCAAGCCGGCCTTCGCCGCAAAAGCATCTGCTGGGAAACCACCTAGCAGCACCGCCGCCCGTATATTTCTCGGTGTACTTCACGGCGACCGATTGCTCAATTACCGCAGTAAGTTGAATTTTCTCGGAGGAAGGTGTCGTTTCTAGATTATACTTTTTTGTGGTCCGCCTTGATAAAGCTCAAAGGAATTCATCTGAAATGGTGTAAGGAAGCTTTTTTGAAAATAGTAAGCTCGGTGTGGATACTTTCCGTGTTTCTGCAATATCTAGAAATGTAACTCCTCTATATTTCCTCTGCTGAAAAGGTCAGGATGATTTCATATTTAAATTGCTGGATAATCATTCTTTACAAGATGTAATTTACATGTAATGTTCAGTTTCACACATTTATTTCGAAATGTGAAACGAGAGAATAAAACAGCATGGAAAGAAAAATTTAGCTACGACTCCTAAGGACTGACAGCAGGTAAATATCTTAGCAGTCTTTGAAATCCATCCAAAGCGAGGGCTACTGATAACCTTAATTGTGTTTAGCAATTTTCATGAGACAATAATAGGTTATCATTTTACTACACTTTCTGGACAATCACTCATTCGAAACTTTGTAATGAAGTAGATAACCGTATGATATGAAGAAGTACCTGAAGCAATTAGAATTAACACGATGAAAGTGGATCAGTTAAAAAAAAACGAGATATTTCTCTTATTTCACTACTCAAGCCATTTTAGAGAGGTATTACTTCTGAGAACTTCATTTCCGCGATAAGCCAGCCATTAAGAAGTCCTTGAAGACAAAAAAAAATACTTATTTCATTTCTGAAGTAAGAAATAAAAGTATCGAACCTTTTACCTACAAATACTTTTAATACGAAAAAAGTGAGATTAGATGAACCTACCTGATAAATAATATATCGAATTAATTAACAGTATTGTGTTGGTTTCATTACCGAGTTATATTTACAGCAAGTATGGGAAACCTTTCAATTTTAAACCATAAAAGTGCAGAAGTTTTCCTCGTTTAGCAGATTCTTGAAATTTATGTAAGTTATTGTGTAGGTTAATGCTACTAGATGACGGTTTGCACTTCATGTTTCAATCATTGCTGATGAGCGATAAGTTTTTCATAAACCGATTCACTAGTCTATTTTTTTATTAAACGTTTAATGCTTAGAGATTAGACATTCAAAATAACCATCGAATAGCAGTTCTGAAGCGAAATTCTGCATTTATTTAGCACTTTTCGTTCGTAATCATTAACAATCAGCAAAGTGCATGCTGCTTAAGGACTCTTGTACCGATGGATGCTTCTTTCGATCTATGGAAAGTCTGCAAAATAGTTGGTCTATTTCAAGTCTGACTTCTTTTGAAATGTGAGGTTAGAATACAATACTATTCAAGTTACACTGTCTCCAAAGGCTACTCAAAACATCGAAGTTAGCGAAAATATAATTTTAATTTTAAACTAAAGAACTCCCCTTTTAGCACTCATACGTTAAGCACTTTAGAGAGATAATTGGTGGCAGGTAAATTCCTCAAGTTCTGGTGCGGAAGTGACGTTGGTTCTGTTTAGTGTCAACACGTTGTTTGGTGGGCAAATCCATGACGCCAAACCTGTTTCTCGGGTCTCATTCGCCGATCGATATCCCAGGAAACGCATTAATACGACTCGCATACGTAAGTGAAGTGGAACTTCCGGTCGCGGCGCGTGAACCGCTTAGTCAAGTTCCTCCGGAACGAGGGAAAATATTTTTCCGTTACGTGCTAGTGAGTTTCTTGCCTTTCCATGCTTGCGCTTTTCTTTTCCTTTTCCTCATAGTAAGCTACCATCGTGTTGTCCTTCTTACTCTCCTTCACTTTTTTTTCTATAGCAGTTTCCTTCTTTTTCCAGTTTCACTTCCCACTGTCTATCTCATTCGCCATCTTTCTCGTTCGTTCTTTCCGGGACGTGGTTACCCTTGACGACGGCGCAAGCGCTAAGCTACGGAGCTCAAATTCAATCTACATTCTATAGAGACGAATGTCAAAATCTCGTGGAATGGATAATAACCTCCTAATAAGCGCGCCACTTTTTTCTCTTTAAATCTTTAAACGACACATTGGCCGAAATCGACCAAAGTGGGCTCTCGCGGGGGAAAGAATGAAGATATTTCTGGGCTGCGTGGCGCCAATGCTTCATCGAATTGTTAATAATACACTAAGTGAGCAAATTACGTTTCAGTCTGACGTCGCGGGAATGAAATTGATACGAATCGATATTTAACAGCTTATCGCCAAATGAGAAACAGTGCCAGATCTTTTTAATAACTGCCAGTCTGAATGAATCTTGGAGATTCCGGTCAAAAATAAATTGAATTGACGCCAGCGAGATAAAATAAGAAGCGAATCGTCCGTTCATCATTTTTGCCGATATTCTACCGTGGAAAGAGAAAGAATTTTTTCTCGGGTCTCCGACGAGTCCATCAGCATCGATCATTCAGCTTCCTCATAATAGGCGATATCCGTCTTATTAACTAAAGACGTATCTCGCGGAAGGAGCAAGTCTTGATGTCAATGTCTGCTAAATAAATTATCGCCAAAACTCTGTCAGATATTGAAATTGGGGAAAATTGTGATCGAGGCTTTAAAAAATGCACCTTAAGACATGAGCCAGTTTCATAAACAGATTTCACTAGCTAATCGCAATAAATTTTATTTTATGCAGTTATGTTTGTATTTTTGGCGACCAAATATTGAAGATGAGATACCAGTGAGTTCGTGACCCATATAAATCAAAATGAATGAACGAATTTCTCTGTAGTGTTTCATTTAATTTTGCGAATATCTAGTGCATCGTGCAATGGAAATGATTGACCATTTCCGGCACAGTTTCATCTCACTTCTATGCCATGGGTAATTTTGAAGGGTTTTTGGTGATAATTAAGACTTTATTTCCAACATGTCCAATGTTGGAAATAAAATCAGAGCAAATTCTAGTTGGACGATGATGTACCAATGATTTGAGAAAAAGTCAGATTCCTATGCATAGGTATGATTGCGTGCGACGTCCGTGACTGGCATATACATGACCGCTTGTTAGCGCGTTTACATGCGTATGTGCAGCTATATATAACGAAAACGCATTAGCGTATCTTCGTCATCATCGTCATCCTCATTACCCTTATCCTCGTAATTCTATGCTAGCGTTGAAAGATAGAGAGAATGCCGTCGCGCCATTCTACTCTTCGTCGCACTGCTCTCTATCCGATGAAGCCGTTAGATATCGGCTGCTCCGCGCTCTGGAAATTTCCGATATGGCGTTATTGGCACAACCCTGACCTTATTAACCACTCCGCACCTACTTCATTAGGCGAGTGATGAGAGAAAATGCGAGACTCCCTGCTCTCGCATGTATACTTCCATCCCCACGTGTCTCTTGAGATAAAGATGGAGACAAACTGGGAGGGTATATACATATCGGTATATCTAGATTGCCCCGTTAGGCTATTTTCTGCATTAGAACGCTATTCAGGTGTTTTCATTTTTATGTACTTTCACAAAATTTCACCGCAATAATAATAGTTTTGAAGTCCGTAAAAGTTGTTTCTAGGTATGTAGGGGTTGCGGGCCGCGCTGAAATATCACAAATGCACACTGCTTCAGAAAGTACTTTAACAGGTTGGAAACCAATTGGTGCTCACTGCATCGTAGTAAGAGCGGTCATGTTTAAATGTACTATTGGCAGACAGTCAGAGTCAGACTGGGTCCTGAAGAGTTGGGTGCGTGCTCATATTGAATCCTCTTAATTCCTCACCATAGCGGATAAACTATTCATCAGAAAGGTGTCACTCACGAAAATAGCCAATCCTCCGGAATGTTGTCTACTAAACTTTTTAACAACTGATGGAAGTAAAAAGTAACTCAGTATAATCAGAATGATTATATTCTGATTATTTTATGAGTAGGCGATTATAAATTTCTATTGTAGTTTTCACTTTTAAAGGGCTTTAATCATTGGCTGTTATTTTCACATTTTCTTTCTTCTGTACGGGTATGGCTAAATGTAATTATCGTTACAAGACCTGCTCGAGACGGGCACATGGGTATATTGCAAAATAAACCAACCTCCGCCTCGTAAAGTAGATCATCTATTCAACTTCTAGCCAATAGTACTCTACCTCAGAAATCAATAGGTTGTGTGCTTATGCTCCATCCCACTAGCGCCGATGGTGTATTGACTTTTATCGTTACGATTCATAGAGGAACGTCGAATATTGATTCTCAAGTTATTAAATTAACAATTACGCATCTCCTTCAATTAATAATCGCAATTTACTTTTTAGCCTGATTTTCTTCTCACTTTATGAAAAGCCCAAAGCTACGAGCTTATTCCATCTGTTTCTTTTTCAGCTTACGAGCTCAAGCTTATACGATTTTGCGCTTGAACTACTTTTCTTGCTTATTGCTAATCATTCAAAAGTGCTAGCTAGCAAACGTTAATTATAAAATACATAAACGAACGAGTAGATTATTAGAAACCCTGTTAAATTTCATGACGAAGTATGAGGAAGAAAATGTGTCACTTAATTTTGGTGAATTTCGCTGTGAAATACAGGAGATATTCACAAATTTTCATAACTTATTGTAGAACAAGAATGTTTTGTAAGCATTTTGCTAAAGCAATATGTTTATTTAAACTGCAAACTCATTTATACCGACACCGGTACATTTTCATGACACAATACTTCTCTATCCTCAATAGATTCGTTTTCGTCGTGGTCGTAACAGCAATCTACTTGGCACGTGCGCTTTCCCAGGGCTTTGCGCCAAAATTGTTACTTCGATGAGTGCAACCATATCCTGCCTTTTGGTCTTCCATTCTGAAGTTTTTCAATGCTCGGATTTCCCGGCAGCTCTCTTCTAGACTTATAAAGTCCGAAGCGGGCCGTACATATTCCGACAATAGAAGAAAATACGATGTGTTCAAAGTACCTAAAACTTGACATTTGAAATGTAGCTCCGAGTCCGTCAATTGAGCGATTTGCATCAAATATCACAGAACTGTAGAAGATAGAAAACAGCAACCGACACAAATTGTTGCGAAACTTGTTTTCGAAAAGTTTAAGATTGATTTCTTGGAATTTGTAGTTTTCCACTGAGTTGGTGCCTACACCAAAGACATCTCTTAAATATACGAAGAAAGTTTATGATTGAAATAGTTATTTTCTTCAGTTAGGAAGACTTATTTATTATTGATCAGGCTATCCGTTTCTGAATGATATCATTTATTTTCATTAATTAGAAGGAACGAGGAAAATTAGTTTGAAGGAAATCGAGTGAGTGAACTGGGAAGTTGGGAAAGAAAATGGATGCGGCAAGTTCATCCTAAGTGTTTTCTTTTTAACAAAGTTTAAGTCAATCCATTAGTAGGAACACTTTCTAGAATTGACCATTTCACGGCTGACGTAAAATCATGGATTGCCCTAAGGCTTCCTGAAAAAGTGCGGAATGACATCGCAAAATATTGAAAGTAATCAACTCCGCATCCCTCAACTGTTTTCCTTTTAAATTTACTGGTATGATATTCTTCAAGATATTCGAGTTTGTTTCATTTAATCAAATAGACCTTCGTTACCCTCATTTCTGCAGCTAATAACCTTATACAACATTGGATGCGTCTATTTTTACTGCATAGGAATGGCATCTATATAGAGGAAACTGAATAAGAATGTGAGCGAGTAAGAAATAGAGCAAGCAAAGGAGTTTGAGCACAAGGCTTTATAATTAGGCCCAGAGGCGACGCGTTGCTCCTCTAATTACCTGTCCAACAATTCCGAGCGAATGAGTAAGTGGCTGCACTTCGTCTCTAGTCGCTCGTTTTTCTGCAGCTTATTCAGTTATACGAACAGGCGACCCTTTTCGGCATCAGCCAGAGAAAAGCCCAGGTGAGGCCTCGGGTCGAGGCCGATTCTTCTTCAGTGTAGAGCCTCTCTGGCACGTAGCTCGAACACGTCCATTTTTTAAAACCACGCCTGAATAAACGATTTCGTAAGTTTCTAATTACTTTCCATGACACTCTGAAGGTGACGTTTATTTCATACTGGGATTTTCAAAACATATTTTCTTGGTGGTGTTCGCGGAACGGCTTTTCCTGAAACTTTTTGTAATATTTTGCGGGATCATTTTGACACGCTTATAAATGGTCGTCAAGTGGTGGCAACGCTTGAGTTTAATGAAGCCTTCCTTTTCAGTAATTTTACATTGTAAAGTGCTCTCTCTGCTTGCACCACAAAAGACATAAAAAAGAATCTTCCATCTGCGTCATCCTTTCATCAATTCTCTCCTTCTTTCTATGTCGGTCATTTCAACCTCGGGTGCAACTGGTTTACAGATTTTTCATCGTTATTTAGTTTTAACGAGGGGACCACAAAATGAACAGTGGCGTAGTAAGTGTTGGAATAATGAAAATTTTCAAGTAGGATCGACTTTTATTAACGTTTGATATACTTGACATAAGTATTAGTGGGCTCAATTAAGGATAGTATCAACACATCCAATTCAAAATTGGCTTGCTTTTAACCTCCTAAAGCTAATGGAGGAAATTTGACCACTCTTATTTGCTGGTTATGAAAATTATAATAAAATTTGTCTGTCAGATATATTGAAGCCCTCTTGAAACAAACAGTAAGAAAATTGTAGTTTTTTTACGTTTTTTGCATTTATTGGGAAAAGTACGCATCGGGTAAAAAATATTTCAAATAGAAAGTAAAGTATATTAAAACGTTACAAAACTTGTTATATAATTTTTTTTTAAATTATCACAGAATGGTAGTAAATGAGAGATCATAGGGAATCTAGCTATTTTGGCGCGTCATGTTTCATCTTTAACACGTTTTCATGGCCTGAATATTTTTATACTTCCGAATGAACTATACCAAAAAATAAACGACTATTTTTTGTATGTCTGTTTGGACCCTAATTACGAATATGAGCGCGGGGCTTGGCGTTTCGACATATTTTTGCGGCCATCTTAGGAAAATCAACAAACAAAATTTGTGCGTTTTCAATGCATTTATTTTTAAAACTACAAATCTGATAAAAAAATGTTTTGAACAAAAAATGTGGAGTGGGGATTTCTCCATAAAAAAGGCTGTATGCCTTTTCGTGATAATATCAATAGTATACTCGTAAACGAGCAACAACACAGTTTAAATGTGTTTCTGCAAGGCATGTATAAAGTTACAAGGACACGAAATGTCACGTGGCTTTAGTGCCATGGTTGGCGATTAGGCTAGTATAGAAAAGGGAGTCCGGTGGGCAGGACCGCCAAGCACGCAGGCACCCCCCACTTCACGGATTGCCTTTGACCATCAGACCCACGTGACATTTCCTTTATGAGAATGTCCTTACATGTCAAGTTGTTTAATTGAGCCGCCGCACGGACTGTCCGATTTTAAGTAGTAACAGTCAGTTTCGCAGTTTTTTGCGTTTATCTCGTTTTGCTTAATAGATAGCCATTTGCGGCCGTTGACTAAGTTGTAGATATTAAAAATACCATCAATTTGAGCTATCACTCGTTTCGATTCGATGAAAATTGCTTCCAGGGGAGCCTTTGGAAGTTCCAAAATCTTCGAAACTGACTGTTACTACTTAGAATCGGGCAGCCCGTGCGTAAGTCCAGTTCTTTCACGCGGCGGCTCAGTTTAACTTACGATTACGCCATTTCTTAAGAACATACGAGAAATTTACATCTAACCTTTTTTGTAAAGAATTTACCTGCCTATATTTTTAGTTACAAAAGTTTTTTTGTTATATGTTTAGTTTTTAAATTAAGTGGACAAAAATTGCAAAATGTTATTTTTTCAAATCATTGAAATGTCATCCCTCATTTATTAGCTCTCTAATAAGGTTACAAAAAAAACCGCATATAACATTTTTTGTAGAAAACTTTATGTTCTATATTTTTTGTTTCTAATATTTGTTGATCTGATGCGTATTTTTGGAAATAACCGCAAAAAGCGAAAAACATTTGACAGTTTTTTCCACATATGGTCTTCAATATATCCGACCACCATATTTTCGAAATCAAGAAAAACATGTCTGAAATATATTTTGTTTAGGTGACATAGTTATTGTGGAGTTTTCCCGAAAGGGCTCACCATGGGAAACGCATTATGGTAATTGTTTGCCTCATTAGTTTATCAACCAGATCCCCCTCCGACATAAAATATCTTTGGTAAGTTGGTCCGGTTATCTCGCGGGCGGCGAAGCTGATGATTATTACTGCCGCGATCGTCAACATCAGACTCGTTACATCGATTTAGTGTCATGTTGAACACGAACGGGAAAATTCCCAAGAGGGGAAAACGAACACACGAGCGAGAAGCGTTACGGTCCTTCCATCGTCGCTCAGCGCCGATGTCGTGGTTGACAAGGCGAATCGATACTAGCACATCGAAAACCGTCGGCTGAGTGTTTATCTACCAGCCGTAAGCTCTCGTGATTCGAGTAGCCTCGCTATACCTCGGTCTCTTACCGGCAGCGGCCGATGTGCATATACCGGGTGACCCAGTAAGAAGAGGAACGATGGGAGAGATCGGGAGACGAGGGAACAATAGTTACGGAGATGAGGAGTGACGGAGATACAAAGCATCGAGAGCAAGAGAGCAGACAACGGACAGGAGCGTGGGAGAGGGAATGAGATAAGAGGAAAACACCCCTGTCCCTTATCAGGTAGTTTCCTGGCCTGCGAGTAGTAAAGGAAAGGGGGATAGGACGAGAGATCGAATCCCGGATGGGACCTCGGCGCCTTTGCTGATAGCACTCAAACCAGAGACCGTCCTAATGCTTCTCCACAAAAGGTGGCCCGAAAAGCCGGTGTTCTTTTTCTTCGACCATCATCGTATCGTGTCTGAGATTTTTTCTCCGGTGTGTTCGGATTATGTACACTGATTTCTATAATATCTTAGAAGCGACAGGCAAATCGATACCTCCTCTCATGTACGGACTCGTTTATTCACTTTTATCGACCTGCCTACTTTTTGCTTTCATGAATTTTATCCCGCAATATTTCATTTTCATCATAAATTTAATAATAGCGATGTATAAGTACAAGTAACGATGACATCGTTCAGTAAATATGATGTGTGATTGAAATTGAAGTCAGTAGTTCGCGTTCTAAGGGTAAATAGACGTTATCCTTCACGCATGACTGCTCTTACTACATCGACCACGTCGTTCCAGGATGAGTTGGCAAAAAAATGAAAATCACATAAGCGTGAAAAATCGAAAAAGACACGTAGAAATAGATTTTACAACGACCTCAAAAATATTATCAAACCTTTTTCCGTGACAAAAGTGAAAAGTTATTTCCGTAAAGATTCAACGATCAACCAATTAGAGTTATAAACGACAGATTTTATATCAGCAGCTCTAATTCCAGGAAAATTCAATGTACACTTAAATAATAAAACAAATTATCAAGCGGTCAATAAAGTATGGGCAACCTGAAAATATAACATCCCGCTTTGTCATCGTCCAACCAAGATACGAGATGCATCGACACCATTAGTGCTATTAACGGAGCTTAATGATCGACGTTTGGAAACTCGAAAACTGAACGATCACCTTTTTGAAAGCTTAGAACTCAGAGTATCACATATCCGAGGAGAAGACTAAATCAATGAACATTATATTAGTAGATCAATCGCATCATAATGGATTATATCAAGCCGCACTTACGTGAAGAGGATGAGACACGTCCCAACTTTCATTATCCATAATATACCTTACACTAAGAGACTTTTTCTAACTATTTTTGTTAAAATGGAAACGATAATTACAAAAAATATTTGCAATTTGGGAATAACCAGTCCATACTTTCACAAATTGATATGTCCACTTACATAAAGTAAAAATATTGAAGAGAAGAAGTGAATATTTATTATCTCGAAACGCCCTAAAATGTATAACAATATGCAAGCACGTATGAAGAATTTAATTCCATAAAAGCTGGTGTTTGAGGGATTTTTCGTCGCTAATTTCGACACTCAAGTCATATTTACAAAATTCAAAATGACGGACCTAAAATGGCAGATCAAATTTCACAAAGCTTCAACCCAAAAACCTCTACATACTGCTTTTTATGAAAAAAACTGTTATAAAATTTTGTCCGCCTTTTTCTATGCTCCATTTGGAATATTACAAATTTTACTTCCAAATCGAAATCAGTGACCCAAAAGGCCACTAGATACCAAGTATTATGAAAAGCCAAAATGTTTTCTTTAATTTGGTTCGCCATTTTTAATTTTGTAAATATTACATAAGATTCAAAATCAGTGAACCAAACAAATCCCTCAGACACCAACTTTTATGGATATGAGTTTTACATCGCACATGTCCGTGCATGCTGTTATACATTTTAGGGTGTTTCGAGCAATTCAGGGATCAGTTTCAACCCTTAAACGTTCTTCTTTTCCGATAAAAGAAATTACGTATCGGTTATTTTTCGGAGTTCTGAAAATATGCCAACCTGCAATCCATTCGATGTGTCATACTTGAGTAATGTTACTTGTCAGTATATGATAGTAAACTTCTTAAAGGCAAAAATAAATTGAAAGAAATATGTCAATAAGAAACAATAGAGAATTAAATTTGAAGAATTGGCCACCGATCCTCTCTGAAGAAACAGACATTGAACATTTGTGCCTGGATAGATTTCATCGTTCCTGGATAGATTTGTTACTCGGCAAGATTTACTAACCAGTTGCTGCGAGACGCCTGAAAAAGCTGGGAACCACTGGCAGGGTTCAAGGAACGTTTGCATTAATTATTGCGCATATTTTATGCAAGACCGAAATGGAGCGAGGGATACGTCTAATTGAAATCAACGATCTTTTAGTGACATGCGGCTGAATTTCAATCGAATGTAATTTAACGTCATAACTGTTATAACTCGTTCCCGACATTACATTCTGATGGAAATTTTGACATCTTGTAATATTACCTTTTATCCGTGTCTCTTGTATATTATTGATAAACGTTAATTGACTGTGTAATTTTGCTATAGTGTAAATTGATCATTGAAGATTGCGAATAACTTACAACTATTACTCTTTTTCATGTATATAGAAAATAGTTTTCTATCATTCATTTTTTTTTCCTGAAAAACTACAATTACAACTAGATGCCTTCGACCCAGGTGCCTACAATTTTGGCTAAATTCGTATTGCAGTTCCCTGACGAGAGGCTGATGCTTCCGGGAATATTCCCATTTTAACACTGCCAGGAAAGAAGGCGGCAGAGGGTAGTTCTAGCATCGTTAGGTTCGAGTAGTTTCTATACATATATTGTAACAATATCTTGTTCCTTAAATAGGGTGAATATGCCAATGAATTGACGGTTAAGCATTTTTCACACTTTGATCGATTGTAACTTTTGAATTCTTTTATGAAAATTGAATTATGATACCACCATTAGAATCGTTAGACTCTGCTCTTTATGAGCGTGTAATTCAACCTTAGATTTTATTTAATTATTAACCTCGTCTTCATACGTTTGTAAAAAAATCCGCTAAACCTCAATGAATAGACGGGTTAAATCAAATGGGACGTTTTCAGTACCAGTTTTGGATGGCTTTAAAACTTTGCCTTGATTTTACAAAATAATAAACACTGGAAGATCAATAGTACTGTAAATATTGTTTTGAATGTTCAAAGAACATAAAAATATGTATTTTGTTGCATGTTGTGCATCATACATTGATAAGAAATAGAAATATGTAGAAAATCGTCCATTCATTGGTAGTCGTCATAATCATTGGCATAATCACCCTATAGTAAAATTGAAAATGAGCATTTTCAAAACTTCGACCCCGACCGCAGACCAGCTGAAGCACTGATAAATGAGCACGTCTTGTTCACACTGAAGCTTAAAAAAACGCGGTTTAGTTGACTTTTTGACAAGTCGGGGGGGGGGGCATACCCGTCACGCCCCCCCGCTTCCTGCGAAGCCCCGAACCCCCGTCCCCGCTACCACTTCCCCATGGCTACCCGACACCACATTACAGTGAATATTTTGTTATGCCCCCCCCCCGCCCTGTTACCCGCCTCACTCCCCTGCTTCCTCTGCGTCTCTGTTTTTCATGTAATCTATATGATATACATACATATGCATTGTATATGTGTATGTACAATTTATGTTAATTTCATGTTAATTCGCTTTTTACGGCATTATCGTTGATTTTACGAATAAATGAATACAATCTTTTTTGTAGAGAATTCGATGTTCTATATTTTTTGTTTGAAACATTTTTTTGTACGATTTGTATTTTTTGTTAAAAAATGGAAAAACGTGTATTTTGAGCGTTTTTTTGTTAAACCTCCCCATAATCTAGTATGCATTGTCTCCAAAAACTAATCAGATCTAAGTTTGGCCAAGAGAAACCCAAATCCGTTTGTACTTTTTAAATTCGTCATTCCATTCGCGAGATATCGCGTATACAAAATTTTGCCCATGGACGGACGGACGTACAACCTAACGGACACCAATTTTTTTATTGTTGCTTTGGGTTCGTTAGGACCTGAAACGTCGACATTTGATGAAAAACTATAGGGTAATTTTTTGGCGAGAACTGACCAAAGTCAATACTTCGCCAGACCTATGGTCTGGGTCGAAGTAATTATTGCATCTAATCCCCGGCAATTGTATGTGAACTTAAAACAATTTTTTTAGTAATTGGATTTATTAAATATTATAAATAGCTGTACTTAATATTTGATAGACATATTAGGCTACATGTACTAAATTCGGTGTAGTTTAATTGGTTGATTTTACTGAATATTTACTTCAACTTAAACTACATACATGAATGACGTGTTACATTTAAAAAATTGACATTTTTGGGTTTTCTTTATCACGTCTCCATTTAAAGCGACAAAAATATTGTATTTTTCGTACCTAGGACGCAAAATTATTTGGCTGGTTAACGCTCGTGATACGAAGAATTTTTTTCACATAAGGACGAAATGTGTTGAAAAGATTATGCAAAATGCAAAATCGTTGTGCGTGCAATAATATGTTTACAACGTTAATTTCTACTCTATTTATTCTAAAAAAGAACATTTAACTGCTTAGACGAGATGTTTAGACTATACAAAAGAATAAATCAACATCGTAGATTATAATTTCCGTTCCATCCGACTTTTATCTCTGATAATTTAATTTATTTCTTAACCTGACAACTCCGGGAGTAGCAAAAAATATCACAGTTTTTTATACATTCAGAAAAATATTTAGAAAATTTAGACAAATCACAATTTTCCCAACGGGTACTAATTATTTTGTAGTATTTGTCGCTGCATATACTTTAGATAATTGAACTAAATTTGGATTAAATACATTTTAATCAACTTAACGAAATATTGGTTTAAAACTACCAGACTTAGTTCCCACTAGGTAATCCACTATTTAGGGATTAAAATACAAATCCAGCAGAGATTTTTTAAATTTAAAATATCGGATCCAATATGTCCGACTGTATTTTGAAAATTGAGGAAATTTAAAGAAATTTTGTATTTTGTATTTTGTTAGATTCCACACTAACGAAAAAAATTCGTATTTTGGTAAAAGTTTTAAGTACACGTTTCACATCAATCATTAAAATCTAAACGGTAAATACTTAATAAATAAAGGTTTACTACAAAATTTGATAAAATAGATACAGTTTTAAAATGTATTTGCTTACTATAACTAAGAAACAAAGCTTGCGTTTTAACTACTTTAATCCCCGTTCATTACAAGGACTCTTTAAATTAAAATAATATATTTAAAATTTTTTACTTTTTTTTTAATATAGGTAATGTTGTTTCTTTAAATTTCGGACTCACAAAACTTCACTTTACGATATGCCAGTAACCAAACAAAAGTTTGGTAATTATGTCCGAGTTTTGAGTTATAGGAAGATTAAATTATCAAGTAACTGACATTAAAATATTGAAATACTAAATGTGCATGAGGACGATGTTAATTAAAAATAATAATTATCATAAAATTTTACAAAAACGATAGGAAAACTAATGTTATTCGTAGATAAACAGATAACGAACGAAACCATTTAACAACAATTATTATAAGAAAGTCAAGTTAAACTATTTACTTGCATATTATATTATAGTCTGCCATTTGGAATACATTTTTCGCATTTTTTTTACCATATTAATGTCAAATGGAGGCCAGCTTCGAATGTGTTCGTGGCTGACAATTTCAGAAGGAAAAGTTTTAACTTGAATTACGCTTTTTTGAGAGGTTAATGTAATTATAACTAAGAAACAAAGCTTGCGTTTTAACTACTCTAATCCCTGTTCATTACAAGGACTCTTTAAATTAAAAGAATATATTTAAAATTTTTTACTTTTTTTTTTTTAATATGGGTAATGTTGTTTCTTTAAATTGCGGACTCACAAAACTTCACTTTACGATATGCCATTAACCAAACAAAAGTTTGGTAATTATGTCCGAGTTTTGAGTTATAGGAAGATCAAATTATCAAGTAACTGACATTAAAATATTGAAATACTAAATGTGCATGAGGACGATGTTAATTAAAAATAATAATTATCATAAGATTTTACAAAAATGATAGGAAAACTATTGTTATTCGTAAATAAACAGATAACGAACGAAACCATTTAACAACAATTATTAGAAGAAAGTTAAGTTAAACTATTTACTTGCGTACTATATTATGCCGAATTCTACTTTTATACTTGAAACTTAATACCTTGATTCTTAAGGGTGGTTTTTGATGGATCAATATTGAATTTAATATTACCATCTACATTAAAAGCACTTTCTATGAATAGGTAACATTACTTCGCCGTTTCCTTTTAAAAAAAATTATATGAGAATAAATATCTTTCAATAGGTGATTGTACGCCTCATGTACATTGAATATTTTTATACTTTTTTATCGTCTGTTGGTTAGCTTTAGCCTTCACCTCAGAAAATAGACGTATTTTCAATTTCAAACTTTCTTATGATGTCTTTTATGCAAATGTCGATAGGAAAATCTAGGGATGAAAACAGGCTAAAACTCCCTTGTATTACAATTCCTTTTTACGCTAAGGATTATATTTTTAAATGTTTATTTAATCGTCTAGAAGGATATAAAAGAACTAGAAGTTACATTGATCGAATAGAAGATATTAAACCTTCACTAACGAGGAAGATATTAAAATAGACAATATGTCATGTTGAAAAAAAAGAGACGAATCATTTCAGCAGCCGCTTGGTCGTATTCAGACTAAAAAGAAAAATGTATGGAGTGGCTATTTTTACCTACATTTCCGATATTGTGCGTGAGCGAGATTGAGCGAAGCTCAACGAAAGCTGATGTGTTCCATAGGTTCAGATAGTTTTATCAGGAAGTAGTGCGATAGCCGGAGCCATCTTAGTATGGTGTTGAATTTAATATTTCTGATTTTTAAAACGAATTAAAGGATTAACAAGGAGCATAAATTTTTGAAGGTTAAATTGTTATAAAGGAAAATTTTTTGTTTGCAATTACGTTGCTACAGGTCAACTTTCACTCAATGCTCCCTAAGACGACCTAAAATGTATGGTCGTACGTTGGATATCCAAAGACAGCCTTTGTTATTTAATAAATGTTTTATTTTTTGCACCGTATTTGCAGTTTAATTCTTTTCAAAATTCATAACTCCCGAGCTTCTACCATTCAGGAATTCAGAAATGTCTAATTTGACTTATATTAATACTTTTGAAAATAATCATGTGGAGTATACTATTAACAATCATAGAGAGGAAAGAGAATTGTTACCGTTTCTAAACATTCTCCTAAAAATTCGGATTGTTAATACAGAACCAACAATTCGGTCTAGTTTTTGAACAAATATTGTTGATATAATGGAAGCTAGATTTATATCCAGGTTAATAACAAACATAATTGAATTTAACAAACAAACTCAAATTGTAATTTTACAATTACTCTAGGACATCCATATGGAATTAATGGTCCAGTTTTGTCAACGAAAGAAACTTCGTTAAAGTATGTACGTTTTTTAAAATAACAGAGTTTCAGTCAAGTTTATCTCACAATTTTCGATATGTAATTCAGATTTCTTTTACGGCATGAAAAGTTGACCAAAAAGAACAGGTTTGATAATGAGACATTTAATTAACGAACCGTGTGTGTTTGTAAAACATAAAGTTGTAAACTAAAATTAAATAGACAAAAAGACATTGTTCGGAACGACCACCGAATAGTCTGATCGAAGTTTTTCCCAACATAGGCGAGCAAACGACCGGAGGTTCCGTAACGTAAAACGGAATGAAAGAAGATAACGATATTCTATCGCTAAAGGATATTTCATTGTTAAGCGGAAAACGAGTGAATGTGGACGGAGAAAAATTGATGTTAACCACTATTATCCAGATCACTATCTACATTTTTAAAGTAGAGGCAGAATTATCTCGAGGTAGTTCTCTTTAATATTCTACATATTATGCGTTCCGAACAGTACCACTGTCACTAACATATCAGATAGTAAACATAAATATATGGAGGGTTATTATCTGGATGCCTTGAAGTCTTTTTAACATCTAATTTACTCAGTGTATATGTTGTAGTAGTCACACAGTATACGTAGATACTATTCACTCTTAGCTATATAACTAAATATATCTTCGAAATAGGGGCAAATATCCTGAGATAGTTCTCTTTGATATTTTAGATGTTATTTTAGATGTTTAGAAAAGGTTTGTAATATAGAAGTACCACTAAGATATTAATTAGTAACAATAAATATAATTTATATTAGAGGTTAGTTCTTTTTAATAGCTAGTTCAATCAGGGCGTATGTTTCTGTGACAAAGCGAGGTATAAATAGATGCTAACCAGTACTATCTACATAGTTAAGATAGAGACAGGAGTGCCCCTATACTTGCCCGCACTATCCTACATACTACAGGGTACTATCTACGCATTGTTGGGTGTAGCGTAGGTTCTTACTATCTACATGTTTGCGTATCAGATTCATAACATCTAATTGGATCGCTGTGTTCATTCCAGTGGCCATGCAATATAATTGGATGCTAACCACTACTATCTACGGGAGTATCTACATCTTCAAAATCGGGATAGGTACCTCTAGACAAATCTCTTTAATATATTAGATACTATATTCATTACTGCCATGCTTAAAGGAGGTTTAGGTACCCATATGTATCGCCGTCACTAGTATATCAGATATTAACAATAAACATAATGATATTAATGAATATCAGGATGCTTAATATTCGACTTTTAATATCTAGTTGTCTTCCAAGTAATATAAATGGATGCTGACCGCTATTATCTAGATGACTATGTATTTGTTTAAAAATGGATAATATCTCAGATATTTTTCGTTACTATCTAGATCTTTAAAATAAATTTATTGACAGGGAAGTATCGCTGTTAGTAGCATTTGTGGTACTAATGATAAACAAAATTATATTATGTTTTAATATCAGAATAGCGGGTCATGTATACGTTCTCATGACCAAACAATATAAATAGATGCTAATCGCTATTATCTGCAGGGCTAGCTCCATTTTGAAAATAGATAATCTGAGGTAGTTCCCTTTAATATCCAATTTTATTTAGATTTCTAAAATGTAGTTTGATACATAGAAGAATTTCTACGTTTTAAATTGCGACAGATATTTCTAGATAGTTCTCGTTAATATATCAGATATTATACGTTACTATCTAGAAAACGTTTAGACTCGATTTATTATTATACTCGATACTATAGAAATACCGCTAATATATCATACAGCACCGATGCACACACTTATATAAGGTGTTAACATTATGATGTCTATTTTCCTCCTTTTAATATCTAGCTTTCTCTGTGTGTATTTTGCAACGAACAAACAATAGCATATTACCGATTTTGAGGCCAAAGAAAAGTAACCTCAAAGATAAAATAGAAGGAAAAAACAAGTAAAGAACAGGTAAAAGGGCGAAAATAAAGTGGAGAAAATAACATAAAATGAAATAAATGAAGGGGAGAGGAAGGAGTCGTGTGGTGTTGGGAGATGTATATATATATATATATATATATATATATATGGAGGGGGCAGGAGGTGGCTGAGACTTGGAGGGTCGTGCAGAACGAGGGAGGACGCGTGCGAAGCGAAAGCGGGGGAGTGCCGGGCTTTTCTCGAAGTGGGGGAATAGACGGAGAAAGGGGAAGGGATGCTGGTAGGGAAGGGCAGTAGGAAGATCGAATGCGTGAGAGAGGGGAACAGTAATGGGGTGGCTTGAGGGTTTCAAAGGGTGCCATTCTGACACACTGCTCCACATTCTGCGACCACGCGCACGGGATTTTCCCGATATGGAAAGCCCCCTACACCTTGCCAATAAAACAAGTAAACCGAGTTAAGCAGTGGCTTCTGACGGCACCCAACCTAATACTCATTTCACTTTCATGGCATTAAAACGTGTTTGTCAGCTGCTTCACACTCCAAACGGTTCCTTATATCAGCTTCAAGCTTTGGTAGAATATTTACGGAACCAGAATGGAACAGCTCCTCCAAAGCTTCTCGGTGCCGTTCGGCGAACCGAGAAAACGGTTTAGAGATGCGGTTGTTAAATGAGTCAAAGATTTTCTTTCCTAATGTAGCATGACTTTCCAAATTTACGAAAATTTCCCA
Organism: Trichopria drosophilae; assembly: GCA_030407085.1. Lineage (NCBI taxonomy): Eukaryota > Metazoa > Arthropoda > Insecta > Hymenoptera > Diapriidae > Trichopria > Trichopria drosophilae. The sequence goes on along the minus strand of CM059587.1, from coordinate 40,052,253 downwards.
ACGTATGTTCCATTTGCCCTAATTGCTCTGTTTCAGACAAGAGAAGATAATTATAGTCGTCGCTGCGTCATGATTTGTGGCGGTGGCTATTGTTCACTAAATTGTCATTGAGTACGGAGAAAGAAAAATGATAATTCAATGGAGAGGCCAGTATGTCATCAACTGCTCGAAGTTACTCATGATCACTGAGCGTTAAATAATATAATCAAGAATGGCAAATATTACTTAACAAAAGATTTATCAAAATGAACACGTATACCTACAGTTTTTGTGTAAATTGAATCCAGTAAGAATGTAACAATTGAGATAATACTTCAAAAAATATCTGACGAAAATCTCCAATGCCTTGCGGTACATTTATGATACTCAAAAGTCCACTTAGTTGTTCTGCTCTTTGATAAAGCTTCCTGATCAATTTCAATGTTTGAATATATGCAAGAGAAAGAAAGATACCTGAGAGAGAGGAAGAGGGAAAGGCCGAGGGAGAGAGAGGGAGAGAGGAAGTTCGATAACGTTTAATTATCATCCTATTTCCTATTCATCAAGTCTAATTTTAATCTTAATCTTTAATATTAAAAAAGGTATAGACGGGTTGTGTCTAACAATTGCCTGGTACATGCTAAACATAGCCCGTAGTTAGCTAATGAGGACCCTATTGTAGATATTTTTGCATTGTTTTATCTGAACGTTAATAAATGCTTATAATATTATTTGAACTACTCATTTTTTTTAATTGCTGTATATTTTGCAAGTACGTTTGTACAAATATAAATCATGTAATATTATAATTTGTTTTACAAATTTAAATAATTAATGGTGAAAGAGGTATTCATATGCCAATAATTAAATTTCTCTCTCTCCCCGCCCCCTTCACACTCTCTCACTCTTCCTTTTCCTCTCTCTTTCTCCCTCCTTCTCCCTTTTCTTTCTCACTCTCTCCATCTGTCTCTCTCTCTCTCTCTCTCTCTCTCTCTCTCTCTCTCTCTCTCTCTCTCTCTCTCTCTCCCTCTCTCTTTCTCACTCTCTCCCTCTCTCTCTCTCTCTCTCTCTCTCTCTCTCTCTCTCTCTCTCTCTCTCTCTCTCTCTACCTTTCTACCTCTATTTCTTGTGTGAAACGTGGCATTTAATCAGGGGACCTTATCAGAGAGTGAAAGAACCAAGTGAACCAAACGCCATAAGGGATTTTCTTCGAAGTCTAATAAAACTATATCTCAGACAAGTATAGTAGTAGTATAGTAGTATAAGTTTATTGACCAATAAGTGAATTACATAAAATTCTTGAGGGTAGAGTGCACCAAAAAATAATATAACTAGAACAAAAATGGTACACAACGCTTACAATATACTGAACTTATGTAACAAAATCGCACGCAATTACAATTAAAGACGAGTAAGACTATACAGTTAAAAAACAATATACTGAACTTATAAAAACAAAATCGCACGCTATTTCAAGTGCAGACGAATAAGACTATACAATTGAAAAATAATATACTGTTCTTGCAAAAACAAAATCGCACGCAATTACAATTACAGACGAGTGAGACTATACAATCAAAAAGCAAGGATAAAAACTAGGCCTAATGTTATAAAACGACTGGACTGTGATTGCCATAATGTACAATAGAGAGAGAAACTATAAACCCAGGAGAAATTGTCTCCTAGCGAAGCATGAGCTGACAAATCTAAATAGGATTTTCAGCACACGAGGGTCGGCGGAGTGTAGCAGAAAGGCCACTATATTCTCTTCCGAAAAGTTCGCCAAAATGCTACTACGACGGAGTCTGGATCTTGAAGGGGTAGAAAAGGGATAGTTGCACAGGATGTGAATTAAAGTCTCTCTTTCACCCGTGTTACAAATAGAGCATGGCTCGCATTCGAGTTATACGCGTAGAAGGTACTACCGACATAAAACGAACGCGAGAATATAGTGGCTGTTCTCAACTGTATTTTTAGGCGCAAGTGGGATATCTGGCAACGTTCTGGAGCAAGAGAGGCCAGTCCGTCGGAGAATTGCCTATATAGAGGCATCTGGATCGAGTCCGATTCGAAATAGCGTTTAAGGTCACGATTACGCTGAAGGGAGGCAAAACTTTCGCAAGTGGAGGCCACCTTGGACTCCCAATTTGCTGCCGAAAAATCATCCCAAAGATTTTCGTATAGAGGCGAGCCTAGGACCAACCTTAACTGAGTAAGCCAGTTTATTGCCGAAACACCATTGTCTCTGGTACTAAGTTCATAAAGCCTTATTAATCCGAGTCGCCTCAAACTATCCGGTGGTTGCTGCAAATATTTAAGTACTAAATTTAACGCTCTACGCACTATCTCGACCGATATTGGATAAAGCCCCAAATTCGAGACGCAAAAGGTAGGACGGTGTCGACTTAGGGAGCTTAAGCCATTTTTTAAAAAACTCGACCTGCACCGATTCAAGAGAATTTAGATGGCCTAGGGCCCAGCAGGGAGCCGCATACAACAAGGTAGATATAATAGAAGCACCGTAGAGTTTTAGGGCAGCACTGCTCGAATCACATCTAGCTGAAGCCATTATAGCCAAGACCGCCGCAGTGGCTTGGCGAGTCCTTGCTATAGCGTTTTCAGCCGCCTTCAGCCCACTCGCCGAAGAGGAGACGATTGATCCTAGGTAAGGATACGTGGCCGCAACTTCCACCTGCTGGTTTGCGTAGCAAAAATTTCTAGAAAAGGCGTCTAGAGGGCCGCCTCTTCTAAATACTATAATTTTAGTCTTAGATAGGTTGACTACAAGGTTGTTCAGATTGCAAAATGACTCTAGCGTCCTCAGTTTCATTCTAAGGTCAGCAGGGGAATACGCGAAAATCGCCAGATCGTCAGCGAAGAGAAGCATCATGAGGCCGTATGTTGATGTGTAGTCGATTCCTCTTAAGCCTTGTTCACGAAAATATGACACGATGTCGGAGATATACGTAATAAAGAGCAGAGGACTCAAAATTTCTCCCTGCAGGACCCCCTCGGTCACCCTGACTCGGTCGGTAGAGCCACCCGCACATAGAATAGACGATTTAGCTGAATCGTAAAAGGCTTTAAGCACCCTAACAATTTTGGCGCTAATCCCTATATTGTATAACTTGTGCCAGAGTTTTGTGTGGGGGATCGAATCGAACGCTCTGCGGAAGTCAACAAAAAGGACATAGCACTTTGAGGCTTTTTTCCTAAGCTGAATCTGAATTGCTGCATTTAATGTAAAAATGTTGTCTTCCGCAGAGCGCCCTCTCCTAAATCCTGCTTGCTCTTCCGGGAGTATATTGCGCTGGGAGAGCCAGTACTCCAGTCGCGCCGCAAGGACCTGCATAAATAATTTCGTTAAAGCATTAGTTATGGCTATGGCACGGTAATTTTCAGGGTCTGAACGGTCACCCTTTTTGAAGAGCATGAAGAGGTCAGCCACCATGCACCCCTCGGGTGGCAGCTCATTTACTAGAATGACATTAAAAAGATCCAAAACATAGGAAAACCACTCTCCCGTGAGTAGTTTCCACGATTCTGCTGGGATGCCGTCCGGACCTACAGCTTTACCCGATTTTAATCTCCTCATGCTCTCCCGCAGCTCCTGGGGAAGAATAGGGCCGTTAAGATCTTCATCGAGTGCCCCATAGAATGTTAAAGACGCCGTTGGCCTCGAAGGATAGAGGAGACTCAAGTGACCGGCCCAAGCCTCCAGGGACACCGGTGAGGCACAAGGTGGCGCCCGCCTGTGCCTCCGAACCTCCGACCAGAAACTCTTGGCATCTCTCACCCCAACGAAGGCATCTGCTATACTCGTAGTATGGCGTTTTTTAGCTACTACCGTTGATTGTTTAAATTTTTTCTAGGCAGCAAGGTAGGCAAGTTGATAAGAGTTTTCATAATTATTCGACCGAAGGAGATGAAGGGCGCTGTTCATAACATTTTTTGCAGACTTACAAGACGCATCGTACCACCGAGGTGTAAAACGCCTTAAGGTGTTTGTGCCCCGGAAAGAACCTGTGGATTTCACTAATCCCTCCTGGATGAGAAGGCTGAGAAGACCCGAACAGAAAGAGTCGAAAGACGGGCTTTGCGCGGCATGATCGTAGAACAATGTATAGGGGTCAACTTCGCGGAAGTATTTAACTAGTTTTGCCTCCCCCTCGGGTGACCACGACGTTACATACCTTGATGCTACGCTGGATGAAAAATGGGACACGGACGGAGAATTAACTAACGAGAGAGACAACAAAACAACTGTCGGAAAATGATCCGAGCCTCCACCATCGGGGCCTATAAAAAAGTAATTCACTAAATATAAATGATTAGCCGAGACCCAGACCAAGTCGACAATGCTTCGGCCCTTTTCATCTAAAAACGTAAATTGCGCGGGGGAATCGCTGAGCGAGCGACCATTTAAAAGTATAAAATTATTATTAAACATGAAATCATAGAGACATTTTCCACGGACATTATATCGACTATCGCGAGTTTGTCTGGCAGCAACGAATTGAGTCTCCTCAAACAAGTTCGGAAATTCACGTTCAAAGTCAAGGTCACCGGTCCACGAATTGAAATCTCCTCCTAAAATAAATACACTATCCGGAAATTTGTCTGATAAGGAGTCGAGGACAAGGTGAAGAGAAGATAGCAACAAAGTAAGGTCAGAATTTGGCGGAAAATAAAACGAGCCTTGAATTAACGGAAGCGGATGAGTTCTAATTAGTATAAAAAGCCAGTGGGCGGAGATTTCAATCAGCACCGGTGATCCTGACGACGGAGTAAAAGTTGACAAGCCGCCGCTGAATCGTCCTCTGGAGCCTTCACGCGTTGCCGGGACACAAAAGTTCACTAAATCTTGGGACGATGAAGGTGCAGATGGCTCAGCACACCATGTCTCACTAAAGTTTATTACCCCATGTTGATGATCTTTCATAGCCATGGAGTAGTTGTGAGGAAGGTCTCGCCGATGAGGTGGCTCCACTGGCAGATGAGTTTGGCGAGCTGGTAGTGCTGATGTAGAGGTTTGAGAAGTCAGTCGGTGGATGATGGCATGTTGAGATGTTCGGCAGCCCCTGAAGCTGGTACACGGGGCTGCAACTATGCGTTTTTTAGATGGGATCGATTGGCGCGCGATCGAGATGCGCTTGGAGTTGACGTGATCGGCTGAGAGGATGAGAAGTCGACCTCCATTCCAGTAGATGATGTTGAGACCTCCGGTATAAAGGTTTCCGCTACATCCGACCAGCTGTACCAAACACCATCCACACGAATCTTCTGGTATTTACGTTCAGTCTTTTTGTGGTCTGCTCTTGCCTTCTTTGTTAGCTGCCGGGCGTGGTAGTCAATACGTCGTTCCCTGGCCGTTTGGTCGGCGTCAATATAGATGTTCTTGCCCGCTAGGAGGCGTTGTTTCTGGGCCATGATGTGGAGCTTGGAACGGTACGAAGTAAGTTCCACTATTATAACAAGTGACAAGTATAAGTATTCATATTGAGTCAATTTTAAGCCAACTGTTGCTAATGTTGCATATTTTCTGGCTAGTGAAGAACTAGAAGTGAACTAGCAGTGACCTTCTAGTCATTAATGACTTCTGTGTTTACTGGGATACATTTTATAGTTTACACTTCTCAGTTGACTATCCCATATACTTCACGCATATAACCGAGTTCTTATGTACAAAAATAATCATGCCTTCACCGATTGCGAGAAAAGTTATACGCCCATCGCGGAGGGCAGCTGAAACACTCGAGTACCATGTGATACTTCATGATTATTGGTATCGAGTTATATATGATAAGACAGATCGTAATATACAATCTTACATATTGATTTGAGGATAATTTAGCTTCTAGAAAATTGCAGTGGGCGACTAGCCAACACTAATATAGTTTTAGCAGTTACGGACGTCAAGTGGTAATTTAATGTGGAAGTACCTCAAAAAGTGATCGGGTAACTCTTTACCAGGGTGTTGTTCCATTCAGAAGAGATTTTCCATCACTGAACCCGAACACGAATCCGAAAGAAAATTTCGTAGTAAATGGCATATAAAATAAAACTCTAACATCATCCATACTTTGTCTTTAATTGATTCGAGTACATAAAAGTATTTATACTTTTATGCACGTACCATATGGTTTCGAAAGAAAAATACAGTAGCGTCCCAGTATATTTGCCCGCGCGGCTCCTCGCCTTCACCTGCTGCTATATTTACGAACAGAAGGGGAGCACCGTTTCTCCCACTCTCCTGAATCGAGTTATGTTCATGCCGTCACAGCAGGTCCTTTCTGAAGCCGCTGCCCACAAGGTGGGGGGAAAAGAGAGCGGCTACAGGTAAATATAACGAAACGGAACCAGGCAAATATGCTGAGACGTAAATATAGCGAGATGCCATTATACCGGGGCTCTACTGCAAATACTAACTATAGAAGAATTAATTGATAGGCCCGCGTAATTAAAACTACAAACTTTTCTTTGTTCGAAATGTGTTTAATAAAAATGAATATGCTTGGACTTATAATTAAGTGATATTAATGTTTTTTTATTCGGTATAAATTACTATTTAAAAGTACGATAAGGAATAATCTTGTTGAAAATTAATGAAGGGAGATTCACATTCCATCGTAATTTTATCTCTTAGTGATATGCGCACTCGGCATCTTCTTATTTGGAAACTGCTTCTTTTCCTTCCATTATACTACTATGTCTGTTACTTATTAGTGACTTAACTTGGGTAGAAAATACAGTCAGCTTTAATTGCGGTGATACAGTTCCCAGTTAGCTTCGTAGCTTAAAAACTTATCTCTTAAATTTGAGGTTACGCTTTTTACACAAATCGTGGAATTAATGTTCGGTATAAGCGGTTCGCGGGTTCATTTAGCAGTTGGTTAGTTTCCAGTCAGCATTCCGAATCGGAACAATTTCATTAAAGATTTAAGAAATTTTGCACGGCCAGCATTATTTATTAAAGTTTTATTAGTTTCGTCGCTTTCAAAGTTCATTGTGATAAGTGTAATTGATTCAATTAAATCGCCTTTCTCGTATATAATGTGTACTCGTTCATATTAATAACGTGCTCGTGTCCAAACGAAATGAATACAAACAAACAAATCTGTGGAATTGATATGTGATGTTATATCGACGACCGAAAATAAAGTTCATTTCGTCCATTGCTTTTAATTACATATAAAATCGGTTTTAAATTCGCTACGAAATAAAATTGAAGAGTGTATGCAGTGCACTTTTATATGATCGAAATAGGCAATATCATATTTCGCTCATAAAAATTCCAACATATGGCTGAAATGCTGGGCATCAGATGCCATTTTAAGATGGTGATATCAGATTCCCTCCAGCATTAATTTTAGACTGATCATTCAAATATTATTATAACTCATTTTGGATGAATTACTCAACACTGTCACGAAATAAAACAGCCAAAGTAGAATATAATATTGTAAAATTATTAATCGACTTTTTAGTACACAATTTTTGGCAAGAGTAATAAAATCCTTTAAACTACTAGTTGCTAGCATATCTGCAATATTGCTTGCCATATTTCAGAGATCTTTCTTGGAGATACATCGAGCCAATATTGTTTTCCAAGTTATTTAGGAATACCATTTCATGTAATAAAATACTAAAATTTAGGTAAGACCAAGTCTTTATTAGAAATGCAAGTGCTGAGAAAAGGAAACTCGCGTAAGATGCTCGTACTCTCTTGGAGTCGTAAAAGTATTCCATACGCGTTAAAATCCAACTATAGCGGAGGCTCGTTTATCCGCACCCATCTCATATACCATGTAAGATCGTAATTTCTCATGAAATGGAGCTTATAAAATGGTACGACGATACTTGTGTTACTAATTATTTATGTTGTCGATAAACAGACTCCGTTCATAGTTCCAGCAACAGGTTATTAATTATCTTTTTATGCCATGCCTTATGAGGTGCTGAAAACAGATTAAATTTGTACGGATTATCATGATCGATAATCGCGCTGATGGAGCTGCCATATTGAATGTTTCATTCGTTTTGAATATTCAACTTCACTACGAGTAATCAACAAATTTTTTTACATCAAGGGAATGAAATGGAACTCTGCGTCCAAATGCATAACCATAACCATTTTTAAAATCTGGAGAACTCATGTTATCCATGTAATTTTATATAACTTATATGTTCCCCAAAGTGGAGAGTACAAGATTTAAACTGAATGAAGAATGACGTATTTTTCTTAACGTCGAGTTATTTTATCGGGTTCAAGTACCTTTCCCCTTTTGCTTATCGGCGTGATTCCTGAACCGTTTTGTCCTCACTTCCATCATTCTTTGAAGGGATGACCATGCTATATCGGGAAGATCATGTCACACTGGTTACAACATAATGTCTTTATAATCTCTTTAACTGATATTCCGTTACGTACAAAAACGCTAATCGAAATTTTTCATAAAATAAGATAATTAGAACACGCGATCCTGGTTGACATTGCTATTTATATATGATGAGATAGGCAAGTCCTTCGTCATGTCTGCTCTCATTAAAAACCCAAATGGAATTTGACCAGTGATTCCCCCAAAGTAGATTTTGTCCAGTTCTAAGAAAGACTTGCCTATTAGGGAACCCCTCTTATAATGTGTTTTATTCGCATTATTAGCATAATATATAAAGTACCTTAGAAGATACTGGACTCGGTGCTTCAAACATAAATTAAAACATAACCTCAAAACGAATGAATGTCTTTATGGCTAGATTACACGAACAGCTGGAATATCAAGAACATATTTTCCACGATGTTTTCGAAAACACTCTTATCTCCACGCTGAAACGAAATGAGGGGAAGAGGTCTCGGGCATCTTGAAAACTCGCTGAGACGAGCGTGATTATCGACTCCGATATTTTTATCCCCGCGAGGAAAAAGTTAACGAACGTAGGTTGAAGTTTTCTCCAAGACACAAAGACCACGAAGTTTGCAATTACAATTAGATCAATATTTATGCATCGCATGGCCATTTTCCGATCTTCGACGAGAAAACCTAGGTAGCAAACAGGTTTTTATTTGAATCTACGCGAGCCTCATTCACGGTCATTGCAATGAAACTTAGCACATTTCCTCCCTTCGTTTTCCCACCCAATCGTCCTCTGCCTATCGAAGTTTGATGCACCCGTTGCAAGTTCTCGGGTACGGTTGACTGTTCAAAAATTTATCCACTTCTGGGTTATGCCTCAGAAGTTTTCCCTGTTCGAAAGTCGAAAATTGCGTTTCGAAAAGCTCCAAGCGATATGTTTTTAGGTTAGGTCGACGTTTACCAGAAATCTTCGTCGCGAAGCTTTTTCGGGGTATATTTTTTCTCTCAATGGTACCCTATAGACTTACTAACCTCTAAATTTCCGTTTCTGGGAAAATCCGATTTATTTTTTTAAGAGACGTGCAAGATTGAAAGGAACGTTGTATAATCGAGCGAGTTAAACGCCTTGGGAGTTGTTTATTTTAGCTAACGTGTTGTGGTACTGAGGAGACTTCGCTGAAGTTGATTGGACTGTTAAGTAGGGCATGTTTAATAAATTACCTTGTAGTACTTACGTAAGATACATTGGAAGAATTTCAATTTTTTAAAATTCGATTTCGCAAAGCATTTTGTTCAAATTTATATTAAGCAATTTAATCAAAATTAAGAGCGATAAAGGGAACATAAATCAATATTCGAATCTGCTAGACATCCAAGCAAGAGATATTGGTCGAAACCGTTGTCAAAGGATGATTTTCGTATAAGCCATGCGCTATTATTTGACAAAGAAACCTCGTCAGTTCCAGATGCTCTTCGTTTATATTAGTTCTAGAAAAACGGTGTTACGCATCACAAAAAATGTTTTTTTTTCTTATTAATTAAAATAAAAATGTCATGAATTTAAGGTCTTTTCTAATTTTTTTCGCGATTTCGTTCACAGAATCGAGTTATAATCAATAACAGGCATGCATAAACGAACAAACAAATTTCTAGCAGCCTGTTTTTTTAGAAACAATGGCAGATCAAAATGACCACGTAACGAAACATATTTAACACGCACCCACGCACACGCACAATAAATATTTACAATTTCCGTACAAGTTCACATAGATAAATTACATGTGATGAAGCGAGTGGTGACTGATGACCATATTGTATCCGCCCTGTGGACCTTGTTATGTCTGAATATTATAATATTCGTAATTATGTTGCAGATATGTTGAACTTTGAAAAAGTTTCCTGCAAAAACTTCGAATATAAGAGAAATTATTCTTCTTACATAACCCGCTAATATTTATATCATCATTATGAAACTCAAAAACACTTTCTATGAATTTGAAACTGCCATTCCTTCTAAATAATATTTTACGAGCATATTATTTATTTAACAATCGGAATCACTTTTTATATTCCTTTCATTGATTATGATCCGTTTCAGTGGAAAAGTTCCTCGAAAATTATTTTGCTTTTTGTGAAAATAATTGTTTTTTTTTTGTAATTTTCTCGACGCAAATGGAATATACATGAAAATAGTAGAAAAAAAGTTATTTTTTGGAGAAAATGAGCTGTCCTTTGCGTACCTGCTTTTCTCGTATCGAGAGGAGAAAGGTTAAGTCCTTTTCATTCACAACGTATGATTCTTCCTTAAATACAATTACCGAAAAGAAATTTTATTCCTATTTATTATCTTCCGTTACAAATTATTAAATTTTTTTAATAACATTTGAGATAAAAAAATAATTGCTGAACCAAAATATATGAACAAATTATAAATTTTATTATAATTACAATATGAGAAATCTGGAAAATAATCATATTTCGTCTGTAACATTTTTTTATTCGTAGTGGACGTTTTTTTGAAACAAAATATTCTATTTCAATTTCACTTCATTCGTTTTTAAAGATAAGCGAAATGTCAACTTTTACCAACATTTTTCTTTGTAGATTCAATGTCTACCTCAACGATAATGTTTTTTCGCGCCCGTCGTGTTTTTCGGTGATAACTTTCTGAACACCACTGTTCAAAAGTAAACAAAAAGCGGAGTAAAAGCCCTGCCCTTTCGACGTTAAAGTCAACTGTTAATCGTTTGTTTGGTGTATTACCCGCTGTTCGTATAACGTTTTTGCTTAACGCGTAAAAAATCGCTAAAGGCCACTAGCTTTTATTCTTTATCACAGTTTAACGTTTCCCGTATAAATCTACCTAGGATTAAAAAATCGATTATTACATGAAAGAACTTGGAGTGATGTAAATCTGTTTTATAGGACTATGGAGTTTGGAAAACGTATTTCCATTTGACAATTTCCAACCTATAATTTATAAAATGCGCAGACAATAAAATAATAGATTCTTGGTATATTTTGAGCAATCGTTAGTGGCCGTAAGTTAGTTTACTAAGAATATTTAAATGGAATTTGATACAAAATAATGGATTTAAAATAATTTTTGGTGTCCAGAAAACAGTGGTAGATCTGGCTAGAAAATATGACAACATATAATATCCGATCCAATTCTGAATTAATTAACTGAATGCCTTTTTTTATGTACTTGCAGATCTGCCCTTTTATGTTTTCTTTTCAACATTGTCGAAGAATTAGGAAATATGTGATATATCTATTCATTTTTCGGTGGAAGATTTGGAACAATTTATTAATTCCTTCCTATGTAAAATTCTTTTGAACGAAACTCAAAATGAAGATGATTTGTTGTTCAGGGACTCACCCCTCCAAAAAAAGAAAGTATAAAAATAAGTTGGTCTTACGACGAGAAAATATATGTTACTTTTGCAATATTATTTTAATTTTCTAGCTAACTTTCCTCTAACAGGAAACAGATGTCTGCTCGAATTGCAAATGTTTTTTTTAGAAAAATTCGTTTCGAGATTAAAAACAATGTGTATTATCCCCTGGTAGAAATTTCTGCATTTTTCTTATACTGGACCATTGCCTTTATACCTTTAACATGGTAAATAAGAATGTTATACAAGAATTGTACGTAAAATGTTTTCATTTCTACAAGGGCCAATATGGATAGGTTCTATGTGTCCGTATTTTGATTATTTGCAAGTGTAAAAATTATACCATCTGTATGGTGAATGTTTATTTACTTTTAACTCCACAACACTTTCGAATTATGTAAAATACTACAAACCCCCTTTTCACTGTAAAACGATTGAATATGTGATTCGTTTACTTTTATTATATAATAATTTTACTATTAATTAATGTCTCTAAGTGTATCTCTCTGTAGAGTTTTGAGACAACAACAAAAATAACCATTTGAAAAGAATATATTGAGAGAAAGAAAGTTGGATGTTTTAATTAAACGTGTTTTTGTTTTATTATTAGATTCTTAATCTTTTCGATAGGATACTTAAACGTAAATTTTGTGAGCAATCGTGAAAAACTCATAAAGATTCAGTTAATAAACTTTAAAGAGTTGAAACTTTGAAAAATAATACTGTCAAAAGAATAAGCCAAACTTTTTAAACTCGGAAAGAAAATGAAAGATGTAATTCATCAAATGGAAGAAAAATGCGGGGGAGTTGACGGAATCTCAAATAAGTAATTATAGTTTACGAAAGAAAGCCATTACTGCTCGTAATTAATCTTTATAATGTACCATTCAATTTGTCATAAATATTTGAAATTTATTACACTTTTTACGATAGACGTGCGAAGTATGATGCTAATAAATTATCCATCAATATTGCAAACTTTTAATGTTTTTGCAAAGGAAAAAAATGTTGTTGACAAAGTCGAATATTCATGAAAATATCCAAATTCGTCTATATTCGAAAAGTTTCTGGATATTTTGCATTTTATGGAATTAAAAAATGATTCGAGATGATGAAAAGGAGTTAGGATGAAAAACGAAAAATGATTCAATAATTGGAGCATGATAATCAGTGCAAAGCAAAAGCATATGAAAAAATCGGAACAAATCGAAATAAATCTAAACTGGATAGAAGAAACATTGGGGTGGTTGTGAAGAAAATCAATACGCAGCATCGTTATTATGCGCCGTTATAGAAAAACTCGTTTGCGTTTCATTTTGAGAACCTAATAGGATTATTTTTGGATGGCATTTATTATATTACTTTTTAAACAAAGTTTCTAAAGTATGATAATTTTCAGAAATTGTAGATCTATATAGTGATCATTCGGGATATTCCATCCTAAAAGTTAAGAATGGGAAAATATAAATTTTGTTAATTCAAGGATATTATGCATCTTCAAATTTTCCTGTAGACTTGAAAAATACACTTTCCGAGTTTAAAATAAAAATTCAATCCTGAGTATAATTTTATTAAGCATTTAAAAAATAATTTTTTAAAGTACACTTAATAATAAAAGGATTTTGTCATTATAAGTTCTGTTATAAAATATGATGAGACATTTTGAAAATGTTTGTACAAAAAACTGCAATATTCTCCCATCACTTTATTAAAAAGAAATATTAAAGAATATTTTTGAAAATGTGAAAAATATGATTTCTTTTATAAAACATAACAATGTGGTTAGTTCCAATCAGAAAATTCAAAGGGTTTGGAAACATGAATAGCGAACATTGAATGAAATTGTTGACTAAATCTGTATTTCACGTAGCATTGCACTTATACTCGTTAAGGAAAATATCGAACTTCGTCTACGGATCAATGCAGTTTGATTTTAAATATTAATGCTTGAAACGAGAAAATAATATTGCAGTGATTTCTGAACTATTTTGAAATGAATGATCTTCCACATGTGAATATTCTGTAAAACTTCTCAATTATCAAAAATAGTGGAATTTAAAGACAAATGCTGTTTGAATTATTGAGTTCGATACAGAATAAATGCTTATAAAGTATGAAAAAATGTTTAGTGAATATAATTTGCAAGCATCATTCAGATCTTAAATATTTAAAATGTGAATTGAGATGTTGTGAAGCTACGAAATCTAATTTATGACAGTGTAGTATACAGTATGAAAACTTATAATCAGTAAAAGAGACAATTTGTTAGAATTAATAATATCCTAAATTATAAAAAGAAATAAAATCCTAAAGATTTCATTTAACCTTCTGCCGTTTATAATATTTTTAACATCTTTTAAGCATTTTTTCGATTAAGTTGATTTCAGATGCATAATTTTATTAATTAAAATTCGATTTCTCTGTTTGTCTCTTAAATTGAATTAATTATTAAACATATATTAATAAATATTGATTTCAAATTAAATATTTTGAAAAATCTTTCATGTATTTTTATTATTTCACATATTCGATTACTTCTTGTTCAATTATCATGAAAGATTGAGTCTAGTTTTAATTAAAAAATAAAAATATTAATTATAAATTTCCATATCGATAGAAATAAGGTTTTTATTTAATCCTTGAAGAACGTTTCAAATAATGTAACTAATTTGTATTGATATTCTTTTTGAAAAACTTCACATTTTTAGGTTCACCGATTCTACATTTTTTAAATTTAAAATTCTTGTTCTTATTGAATGGTCAGGTGTCAATAAACAAGAAAATATATAAAAAGGAATTTTGTCTATCATATTGGATATGCCATTTTGAATTTTTAAAACCGTACTTTTGTAATCAACGGTCTAAAACTCCGAACTAACAAATTTCAAACGGTTTCTACCCAATACATTCCTGATTATTTTGACAAAAGTATCAAATACAAGATGATTTTTAAGTTTAAATGCTTAAAGTTGACGGTTTAAGATTACATTTAAGCAATATGAGAGCTTTTTATGTCATTATATTTTCTTTCTACAAGATTTCAGAAATCACCAAAAAAGTTACTTTTTCAAACTTTAGCCACCCCCTTTCCAAGCGACTGAACAATTAAAATTCACTTTATATTCTCTTGTTTATTGACATATAATCATTAAATAAACTTAGACATTTTGAAATAAATCCAACGTCAATAATTTTTTGTAATACAGTGTTATTAATGTCAATAAAGTGTTAAATTCCAAACAGGCTGATTAAAAAAGTGCTTTCATTTATTTCATTATTTATGGTTGGAATTTTATTCTGATTCATAATGTTATTTGAAATAGTCCTTTAGTTACGTCGTTAAAATTTGTATTGGATTCATTGTTAATTCTGTAGTTTTAAGTGATAAGAAGGGTACATATAGTTTTTTAAATTATAACATATCAAATTATTTCATATAACCAATTTATTTTAAAAAATATTATATATTTTGGCAAATATATTAAAAATTAATTAACTTTAGTAACTTCATAAATACAACACAATTGAGGGTTAAGAAATCTGTACGCTCTTTATATTTTAATCTATAAAACTCAATATTTTTAAATAAACTAACAAAAGTTCCATTTTTGAAAATTTATTCGCCCTATAAAATTGGATTTTTGTACTTTTTCTTTAAGCTTCAGTACTCATGAGCTGGAATCTTGACATGGAGTATTTGAATATATTCAATAATATTCTAATGTTTAAATATTCCAATGCTATATTAATTGCTTATTTCAAAAAGCTACCCCACATGTATATCGCTTCCCACATTCATACGATGACGGGAACATTTGGTCAAAGAACCATTCGTGTGTTTAGAACACGAACATTGCTTTGGGGTATTATGGCGAGATTACAGAACCTTCACAGAATATTGAATGAAATCGATAAATTTCATTCAGATTAAGTCAAATATGACTAATTCGTGTTTCTTCCAATATAAAATGAAATCGTCAATGTGGTGATCTTGGGTATAGGAAAATTCTTAATAATTTCGACTCGGATTACTACAAGCGAACAAAATCCTGAAACTTTATCTTTAATATAAATTTAGGACATTTTTTGTCGAACTAAAATTAGTTTCTATCCATTTGGAATTTAATGCCGTTTATCTTGGAAAAGTTGCTAAAAGTTTTTGCAGTTGGAATACGCTGCTATGTTTTTTGAGCAGCGATTGAATTGACAACGTTAAAGCTCGGTTCTTATCCCGGAAAAGATATTTTCTAAAGATGCATTCAAGCGGTGCTAATAGATAGTTCAAACAGTCCTCTATCATCTTTACTGTCGTGAGGGATGGTTTTGTTCGTAACGGAATGCTGTCGTGAGTTTTTTTGCTGTCAATTCTTGTAAAAGTACTTTTTTAGAACTTTCGCCCCGTAACCCATTTTTCATATTTAATTTTAGAGTCAATATTGTTATTGTGTTATTAAGAAAATATATGCACGTAATGTCTTCAACTTGTTATTATATTTTCTAAAACAAAACAACTTTTTTGCTTCTTATATTTGTCAGTTTCCTATCATGCATAAATCCTGCAAGTTTGAAATGCCGTAATGACATGCAAAACCAATTGTTTCTAAAACTTCGTCGTATTGCAGCGACCAGAATTTGTACTAAATTCCAACTTCGTTTTACTTATTTGGATGCTGAATTCCCATTGTGACGATTTCAGTACTCTGGAATAAACAGTGATGAGTACGGTAGTGGCCAACACTACCGAAAGTTAAATTATGTTTTTTACCGCTTTAGATTACATTCGCATTGTAAACAGATTGTATAGAATTGGTACTTACTAAACTTTTTTGCACCTGCATCACATAAAGGGGTTGGATTTCTCTTCTATAAAGAGCAATATATTTATGAAAAAGATTAATAATGTTATAGATGATTATCTACGGAACAAAAAATGGAAAAATATATGAGTTTAACTATTTGAAAAAAACTATCTAATCATTTATGCCTCAGCTTATAATACGGTAGGATTAACCCACCTTTTGATACGGTTGAAGTTAACTAGCTTACAATACGAAAATTTGTTTTTAAAAAGTGTGGAATTTCGCAAAACAACATAATTTGATACAAATTCTGGTCCACGGTTTGCTTGGTGCTTGGTTATAACCTTGTGCCCTTCAATGATACGACATTTTACGATCTATAGCCGTCGTTTCTCTTCAGTTTCTCCATGCGAAAATGGACCTTTAACAGGGAACTGTCAGACCGAAAACGATGATTTGATTGCGGCTGACAATGCACTCGCGTAGTAAAGTCGCTGTGCGACGCGGCGTAAATGCGGCCATTTGTTCAGTCCAGCTATTCGTCATCGTTGCTTTAAACTCGAGTGGTTTCGAATACTCTCCTGTTCATCTAGACCTACTCTCTTTGGTTTCCCAATCTTTGGGGAATTTTCGATGAATCCGCAATTTTGGAAGTTTGGCAATGCAAATTTGGCAATTCCTGACATGGCATACGGTAAATTATCGGAAAATGCAGCTCGTAACGCTGCAAATGATCTTTCTTGTTATCTTGTTAAGAGAAATGTATATATAAAATTTGCATAAAGTTTTACAGTAATACTCTTTCAATGAAAATGCGATATATTTCAAAGTCAATAAAACTTATAATTAATAACTAAACAGCCAAATGTAACAAGATTTCTTTCCCTTTTATTTATTTTCTAAACACTTTCAGTATTAAAATATATAAAAATTTGTAATTCAAAATGGCGGACTCAATTAAAAACTCTTAAACTATAATATAGATGAAAATCGAAAATGAGAGACCTCAGAAAGGTATAAATTGATTCTCTACATTTGACCTTCAACTGCTCTTGACCTAGACCTTATGAGATCAAGCGGATAATATATTCGATTTCAGTGTTTCCAAAAACGTTTAAATATACTGGTGAACTTTTATATTAAATTGATTTTCTACGTTTGACCTTCAATTGTCATTGACATAGACTAGACGAGGACAAACAGATGCCGGATTCAGATTGAGCGTCTCCAGAAACGTATACATATACTGGTGCATTTGATATTAAATTGATTTTCTACATTTGACCTTCAATTGTCCTTGACATAGACTGGATAAGGGCAAACGGACACCGGATTCCGATTCAGCGTCTTTAGAAGCGTGTAAATATACTGATGCATTTAATATTAAATTGATTGTCTACATTTTACCTTCAATTATTCTTGACATAGACAGGATGAGCAAACAGACATCGGACAAAATGACAAATCCAATATGGCGGAGAAATTTACCATATGTGACTTCAATTATAATTGAGTTTCACATTGAGACGGTTATGAATATTAAGTAGTGTACATCGATTACTACGCCAACATTTTCAGTAGTACTTCTACCTGAGAAAAAAAATCCGGAAAGAACGCCAAGTTAAAGGACCGTACAATAATTACATATAAGAAAATAAAAATGTTAATTAGGTTCCAAACCATGTATTTTACACAGTTAAAATAATCATAAATTCATTAATTTATGTACTTATTACAACTGATTTGTAATTGACGACTTCAATAATCCCTGAGAACCATGTTTCATTCAAATCAAGCAATGTTTTGTATTTTGGTCCATTATTTTCAATTTCGAAACTGCGACAATTGTATAATTATTGAGTTTCATTCAAAGTATGCGACATATATTATATTTTGGTCAGTCATAATCGTCCCTCCGTTGATTGAATTTTCGACATTTAACCAGGAATTTTAACAACCCTAAGAATCAACTTTTATTCCAATAAAGCAATTTTTTATGTTTTGGTCCGTCATATTAAATCCACCATTTTGAATTTCAAAGATCTTATAACAGATCCGCATTAAGTGATCTTTAAAGTCTACAAGATCCGAGTTTTGAACACATTGAGCAATTATTCGCATTTTCGCTAGATGCAGTGTGGGAAACACTGTTTTCCCGCATACTATTAGAAAAATACATTTTTTATTTGCAAAAATATTTATCATACAAACTACTAACCTAACATTCAAATATTGGAAAATAACACTGAAAAATATTTTAAGTTTGAACAAAGAAGCCAATTTTTAATAGGATCAATATTTAGACGTGTATTAAATTACGGATGAAGTAAACTTTCCAAAGAAACAGCAATATCGGTTGTCTTTGTTTTATTTCTGACAGAAAGTTACTTCTCAGGTTTGTAAAAGTAGATAAACATGAAAGGGCTTCCTTGGCGTCTTTTCGCTTGTTTTTTTATTTCCCACCTCTATGGGAATCTCAACTTTCTTGGTGAAAAGTACATGTAAGTAATTTTTTGTAGTAAATGGGGCTTTCGGAATATAAAGAAGTTAGCTTTCGTATCTTTACTAATCGAAATATTAAAAAGTTAAGATAGTCTCCACTAATGATCAAAGTAAAGCAATTCTAGAAACTCATAATTGAACTCTGATATTGAGTTAAACAATAGAATACGAAGACACCATTTGGTCATTTGATCCTATATCTAAGACTTCAAAGTAACAAAATACTAAATTTTATTGTTCATTATGTGTTCGGTTTATTCTAAATGGTTCTTAAAGAAATAAAAATTGCAATAATCGACACATTTAGTACTTGCAGAGTTCGATCATGCCAATACTAGGAAATTAGTTTGATTCTAAAGAATAACTTTTTGAGTGGGTTTCTGTGCAATATGGACAGCTAAGAGATGGAATTTTTTACAAAACTCTTCCACTTAAAAATGAAAAACAGTTCTACCTAGTTCATTTACATTCCGTCATTATCATGTTTTCTGATTAAAGAAGTTCGCTCGAGAGATCCCTAGTGCTAAAGTACCTGGTTACTGGTTTTAACCGAACCGGTTTGGTTAAATTGTTAGCATAGTCGTACCGCATCGTTTCAACAAGCAAATAACAGGGTAAATATTGAGATGATAGAGAAACAAGAGAGGTAAGAATAGAAGGAGAGAGAACTGAGTGATTGTAGAGTTGCTAAAGTTTTACAGTTGAATATTTAATTACTAAGCCGTGAAGCAGAAAAGTTTTAGCAGGCGGGCAAGTAACAGGATATCTGTGTAAGCACACTTAGAGTACAATGCCAATAAATAATATACAATACTTAATTGTATATATCATCTCTATTCTCTAACTATATACTACCTTTTAATTTGAAGACCATTCTCCGTTAATTTATTAGATTGTTGAAATCACTTCACTCTTCAAATCTTAAATAGCATAAGTTAATAATTATTTAAGGTAAATTACTCGCAAATCAGTTTCTACGAGAAAAGAGAGCTGCTTACAATCGGTAGAAGTATATTAATCGTTTCTGATAATTTACAACACTAAATGAATTTAACAAAAAACGTGTAGATTACTCTCGAATACTTACATGTGCCGTAATCAAAACTATTTCAGACAAAGTGAAAATTCACTTCTCTCAATTATAGATTAGGAATTACGGGAGCCACTATAGGCGGAAACAGTAACTAAATGTGTAATCTGAACAGAGTTGACAATTTGCGCTGACCAAATTTTATAGTAAACTTTTCCACAATTTAAACAAGGAAAAGACTAGGAGAGTACGAATTCGTTAGCCAAAATAAAAAATGTAACTAATTTTGTATTTTATTAGGTTCATTACTGTGTTACCATTTGAAATAGTGAAAATTGTATGCATTTAAATTTAGAGACTCCGTAAGTGTTTTCACTTTCAGTTCAATAATCTCTCACTTTCCGCTCTATAAAATACTGTCAATTTTTCAACTACAGTTTAAACAATTTTTATGGCATTCTTTGGAATTGGGGCTGCATAAATGTAAATTCTATTATCGAGGGGGTAGTAGAAAAGACTATAGTAACTGTGCCATATGGTACAACCGGTTCCACTATTATCAAACTATTGCTTATCGGTAAAAGTTTCCTGGTACTCGATAGCTCAATGTGAACTTCAATAATACATTATTGTTCTCAAATTCACGGATTGCTCATAAACGTTATTCGGCAGGTTTAGTTAGTCACAGAATTTGAGATATTCAAAATTAATGATGGCGGACTTATTATTTACAATATTTCCATAATTTTTAGATTTTTTTTTATTTTTTCCAGATAGCGAGTTTGTGATCAGACTTTTAAAATTCAAAATAGCGGCTTGAAAATTACGGACACCACCTCTAAAATTTAAAATTGCGCAATGATATAAATCTACTATTGGTTGAAAATATTATTTAAAATAATTGAACGAATTGTACTTCGCTTGGCAAGTATCAGGTTTCTGATTGCTGCAAATAGTAAATTATTAATTATTGCCTTTAGCAGACATCAGTTTTAATTTTCAAATGAAATGTAAGGTTAATGATATAAATAACTAAACTCGTTTTACTGTTAATAAGCAGAATTATTCACACGGTTAAAATACGAGTAAATTTGTATAGTTTAGCATAAATAAATATTTCGACATTAACGATATACTGCCAATGTTTGTGTATTGAAAGTCAATATTTACTTATTCCAACGAAATTAGAGATAAATACTTGCACTGTTGTAGGGAATAATATTTCACTGACCGAAATATGGGGAAATTTTATGATTTTTATGACGTTATTTTATGATGCCATTTGTTATGAACATGTATAAAATTGCAACAAAATTTAAATTGTTAATAACATGGTAAGCAAATGTAGATTCGCTGAAATGGATTACTCATTAATAATTTACAACTGAAGTAAACACTTACGGTTTGTTATTCTGAGAACTTCCAAAGTTCTTATGAATACAAAAACAAAAACAATTTGGAGGTCGGAATTTAAATGTTCTGTGAGTTAATAAAACTATAATTTTTACTCAGTGAAAATATGACTGATTAGAACGTAAATATGTGCAATTTGCTTACTAAAATTGAAAATATTTTGCATAGAAGTGAAGCTTAATTTGCCAGAAGTAAACAATTATTTCAATAGTCAGAATCATTTAGTCAAATATTCACAAAGTAAACATTTGTCAATTTTTTAAAGAAAACATTATGACATAATGGAACAGATATTTATTCAACAAACTGTTTGAAATTAGCCTGTAATGTCTATCTATTAAAGCATCCATTGTCGAGGTTTTCTGTAACATTATAGAATGTTTTAATACAAGAGTACAGAACAATAACTGATTAAATAGCTGTCTGTACTGTAGATATCAGTAACTAACTAGAAATAATATTCTCTAATTTAATCATATACTATAGTAAAGTGACATAACACGAACTTGTTTCACACTTGGATTTTTAATTTCTACGTTGTTATATGTTGATGAAAATAATGGCTCGTGGATAATCTCCTTTATTGTCTCAGATTTCATGTTAATGAAATGGTTTAGTTTCAATCCGAAGCCACTTCCCGGGAGCAAATTTCCACGTGCAATATTTATAATGCATAATTCTTTAACTACACAATATACGCTGTTCGCAAAAAGTTTAATACTTTGTTACCAGTATTCTAGTAATTTGTACAGTATATTTAAATATTGATATTTTTATATCTTTTTTCGTTGCGTCTTCAAAATAGTCGTAATAGTATTTTATCTTTCCTATTATTATTGAATTGGTTATAAAAATTCTGATTATTGTATAATCTATCTGATTATTGCGAATATTTCAATATCAACAATTAAAAAAAGTAACATTTAAAACGACAAAAATTATTCGTAATACTTGGATTTTTTTGTACATAAAAATTGCAAGATACTTTCATATGAACAGTTTGATTTTACAATCAACCTAAGTGATCTTCTTAGCGCCAGTTATTTATTTCGATGATTATTTTTATGTCTGAATATCTCAATTCGATGGATAATTATTAGCTGGAACACTAGTAGCTGTAAATAAATTTTGTTGGTTGCTATTGGATCAAGCGAACGTGTTGGTTCTGGAGCTTGAACGAATTTCATTAGAGAGGCTACTAGGCTCGAATTGATTTGGATCATGAAATTCAGTTGTAAATTTATATTTAATATTTGGCGTTATAATACGAATTAGTAACTTTGAGGCTTTAATTAGTATAAACAAAATATAACGAGATTGGTTCTTGTATTATATTGCTAATAGTCACATAGTTGTAGGTATAGTAGACACTTTAGTTGAAAAATATTATTTATTAATTAAGGAAACAGATTATGTCAAGACTAATTAACTTTGTTCATAGTTGTTTTTGATTTTTCCGAACTTGGTAATCAGGATACCTAAATAAGTAGTCAGGATACCTAAATAAGAACATATGCAGTTTTTAGGTTTTTAGTTTACTTTGAAACCCAGTCTACAATCGAAAATCTAGTGTTGCTAATAAACAGCGTATATCTATATTATTCCATCTAAACTGATTTGGTTGTTGAAGCCCAACCATTTCCACGCGAAAACCAAACTGTTTTGTTCAGACAATGAAATGGTGTTTTGTTCTTATAACCAAACCCTTTTGGAGCTCATATAAATGATTTCGTTGCCTGAACTAATGTATATTCAATTAAAATTGACTCTCTTATAAAATAAAATTCATATCTTTCCTTGTTAAAAAAGTGTATATTTTATTACTAAGATCTCATAATGTCGATTAAAACTTTGTAAAATCCACCAAAAATTCATCCAGCAAGTCATATTATATAGATGACCTCTTTTTTGCGTTGAATTTTATAAAAGTCAGTATCATACTATAATGCCGTTATATGAATTACAAAAATAGGGTTACTGCATTTGACGGGATTAAAATTTTGATCGAATTTCGTCAGTGGAGAGAGATGGGATTAATTCGTTGCTTGAGTTATTAATATAATCAAAGCTGCATGCTGGTGTATTTGAAATTCAGTCGTCATTTACATACCATACGAGACCTGCATATACACCGTGGCAAATACACTTAACACGGCCTGGGGATGCATATGTAAGTTTATGTATAAGTGGAGGCTCGTATATAAGTATGGATAGATTAGTATGGTCCGATTTCCTAGACGGAAAGATGCGCAACGACGCGGAAACCCGTGAATATGGGTTTACCGCTGTAAATTAGCTGATCCGGCGAATCGAATTTCTGTTTAATCCTACGTTAAGACTCGAAGACTTTAGCAAGCCTGCTCGCAACCATGACGACGGCCTAGGAAATCGTGATTGCGGGAGCCACCAAGAGAAATTGAGTGGGAGGATATCTTATCTAAAGATGATATCTTATTTCCTTCTAATCACATTGGAGGAAAAATGTTCAGCCGTGATCCAGAGACCGACGGTACTTAAACTTTCGAGTCATTTAATGGTGAAGGTTTTCTCTTACTTACAGACATTAAACTTTCCACCGACTTTGTAAAGCCGTTTCCACTCAAACGTTCCATTCAATTATGTAATTAAATCCATCCATCATTCTGGATTCTATCGATTCCATTTTCTTAAATTTGACAACAAATTCGTAATGGGAAACTAAATTAAATACAAAATAGTAGAAATACAACATTTCAGCAGTTTTTTTAAAATGTCGTTGCGTTATAACCGCCATTTTAAATTAGTGAAATTCGTTGCTCTTTCATCCATGTTGGAAATTGTTAGCAATTCACCAAGGCATTGATCCAGTACAGGCGGTCAGTAATGATTCTCGAATGTGAGTCAGTGTTGACAATAATGGCGCAATGTCTGATTGGTAGCCAGTACTGTTTCCCGACAATTAATTAGTACTTCTAATAATACCGCCAAAGTACTGATCTAGTTTTTTGCTAAGACAATTATTATTAGAAAATATTCCGTACCATCTCGTCTCAGAAGGATATACTCGTAGAATGAAGTTTAATGAAATAATTTCAATATGTGTACGAAATACTACTTGTCAGCATGGTAGTTTCACCTAAATAATCAATATTTAAAAAAAAATATCTTCATTTTACTAGTTCAACCCTCTCTGGTATAGGAATGTTTCTAATAATTTTCTTAGTATGGTAGCTATCACTATATTCGGTACTAAATAAGTACTGATGCGTTGGCTGCCAGTAATGACACCGGTAAGGAATAACGCCTGACCGCAGAGGTACGTTACTACTGATACAATACAGTAAAGTCCCGATATAATTGCGTCACGCTATATTTACGTCCCAGTATATTTGCCAGGTTCAGTCTCATTATATTTATCTGTCGCCGCACTCTTTTTACGCTACGTTGCGGGCTGGGGCCTTACGAAGGGCCTGCTGTTACATCACGAACATCCCGCAACTGAGAGGAGTGGGAGGAGTGGCGCTCCCCTTCTTTAGGCAAATATAACGAGAAGGGAGTGGAAAGCAAGGAACTGAGTGAGTAATTATACGGGGACTCTATTGTACTTATTTCCAGTACATACTATTTTTGGTATTAAAGGATTATTGATTGCTGAAGTAAGTCAGTACTGGGTCAATACTGAGTATTATATTTTGATATTAAATGTTTACTTCGACGTATATTATATAACCCAAAGGTAATAGTGTACAAAAACAGTACAACACGAATTTCTTTACAAAAGTATAATAGGTTGCGTTTATTGAATGTTTATTAAAGTAATCAATTATTCCAGAGTACCTGAATCAGGAATGTAAAATCGGATATAGTTGTAATAAAATATAGAAAATAATATATCAGATAAAAAATATCCAATTCGTTTTCTATTGATGGCTTGTCCAAAGATCCGGATATCTCAAACGTGAGACGAAGAACTAGATGTTTCAGAATTTGCGACGAAGAACCGGATTTTCGACAATCTTGCCGCAGGACAACTCGGCTTTGGGACGAAGAACCGGAAATTTTAGCAGGTGCGTCGAAAACCGGTCATTTCAAAAATTGCTACGATATAATAAATTGTGATATAAAATCTGGAAACGTCCGGTTCTTCACGGCAATATTGTTAAAAGTCCGGTTCTTCGTCACAAATTCATAAATGTCCGGTTCTTCATACTAGCCGACGATATGTAGGTATATATATATATATAAATAATATAAAAATGCTATAAAAATGATATAAAAATGGTATAAAAATGATATAAAAATGGTATAAAAGTGGTATAAAAAAGGTATAAAATGGTAGAAAAATGGTAAAAAACGTGTTATATCATTTTTTATGCAAATTCTGATTATAACTACTTGATAAACAGAACAATTTTTAGATTACAGTAAAAATATGAAAGATTAGACAAACGTATTTACACTACTTTAATGTATAAGTCAATATATAAGATAGACCTAAAAAATCATAGCAACCCATATTAAAAGAACGCGAACTGGTGATTGGTTAGTACAAGGCAAATGGCTCGTAGCGATATAAAACCACCATAGAAGACCTACTGGTATGTAACCTTTTAAGTTTAGTCGCAATAAGTCGAAATTTAAAAATCGACCAATAAAAATAAACATTAAAGGTTGCATGCAACATTTAAAAAATCATAAGATTCACGTGACTTTCTCCTATTAATGACAAACCAGTATTCCTTTAACATATGTTGCCATATGTTTGAGTCTGTCGTCTCCACCTTATATATAATAGGCATTGTTAAATATTAAACTATCTATTTATCTCGAGACATAAAAAAACTTCCTCTCGCCCTAAAGTAGTATTATAAATGTATTTAGCACAAAAGAATCGTTAACTGCAATAATCTATAGGGGAAAATATGTGGAATTTTAAAATTTAATGGATTTACTATGTAGCACAACGTTGCTGACAAAAAACGTATCTTTTCATTTTTATACTTCAATGTCATATTAGTAATAATGTTTATACACAGTAAAAATATTTTTTTCTTTGGTGCGAGGTTGAAATTTTTCAAAGTAGACATTATTAGAAATGCATTTGTCATTATTACCATTTTATTGATTTATAAGAATAATATTTCATTGTAAACTTTTATGCGATTATAATTATCTGAATAACTATCTTCAGTCTCGACAATAACGTAAAAACAAAAGAATATTTCTAAACTTGAACGATCACCACTCACTTAATCATTATCTAGTAAATAAAGAAAAATTGCCCTCTTGAAAAGTTCGCAGATACGGGATTGCGCAAGATCTCGTTTTCCTGAATGCCATAAGTCCACTAATTGATGGACTGCGGATTTATTCTTTCCAGAAAGTAGGGCGCGTAAATTACAGAGCTTTCGAAATATTTTACACCATCCTCGGCCATATCTCTTCTCTCCGGGGATGTTTTCGATATTTTCGTTAAAAACATTCAATTTTACGGTACTCTCGCGTAAAAATTTTCCTGGCAGTTCGCAATATTCCAGGGCACCGGGCGAACGGATTTACGAGATTTCATTTTGTTTTTACATTCATCGCATTTTGATAGACCTATGAAAATCGATGTCGCGCGGCCAATCATTATTCTTTATGGACAATGTTCAGGCGCATCGAGGTAGAAACGGCACTAATGTAACGTGAATGACATAACCTCGTTTGCATTTTCCGAGAAAATACCCATGTAATTGATTTTTACTTGTACGCGCTCGTTTTTCCCATTGTATCAGAGAATGAACTAGTTTGTACTGATAGTTTTTCGTATAGCAACAGTAATTCGTGAATGTGAACTTAATGCTCATATTCTTTGAGATACTTTGGAGCATTTTTGTAGAAACGTTGTCTAATTAACAACCCTATGGGGAAAACTTAGGGGGGAATGAGAGGGAATTGTTTGTCTTTCCCAGTCACTTTGATACGACAGTGTAATTATGGTGCTCTTTTCATTACCCGCTGGATTTTGCATCAAAATGGGTAATCGAGAAATCGTTGCTGCCTGGAAAATCTTGTTACACTGAACGAAAATGATTCGTCCCCTCGTTTACGCTTCTCGATGATCGAAGGTGATGAGAGTGAGGAAGATAGAGGCAGGGCTGTGGTAGGGGCATGGAAAAATATGCAGCGATCGAATATGCGATAGCGTAACCCATCTGTCCCATCAAGCGAAAAATATCCCCGAGGGATATATATGAAAACGCGAGGTAATACGCGGCGCTATTGCGGTTACTTCTTTTTATTTATTCATGGTCGTGAGAAAGATCAACGAATGAAAGTTTGAGGATCGCTACCTACCTTATCGAAGGAATATTTGAATTCAACAATGGAATTGTTGAACCCCTAATCGATTGTCGTCAACGAACCAACACATTAATTCCTACATAGACGCGAGAGGTTGTTAGAAGTATTTAATATGTAATAAGTTGATAGATCAATATTGGCCAGTACGCATTTCTACACGTTTAATTATACCCAAGTGAAATAGTCGAGTTCTATTGTTCGTCGAAAAAACACTATAGTTACAACCGAACAAATAGTTGTGGTAACTATAGGATATATTAAAATACGTCCCTACTTTACTCATAGTTGTCACAATTATTAGTATGGTTGTGTCAACTATTTATATGGTTGTATTAGCTTATTATTATACTTCTTTCATAATAGTCGCATCTGTTTATATGGTTGTTCCAACTATTTTTATGATTATCTCAAACATTTATATGGTTAGCTTACCTGTTTACCTATGGTTGTGGCAACTAGACTTTTTTCCGTGTACTGTATGTATAAAATATGACTGCAATTGTAATTGCATCCGTAATAAGCTTTGATCTGTGTCGTAAATTTGTATTACAAATTCATCAAGAAAATGCACGTGTAATTTCTAGTTAGATTGTCTAATGATAGTTTTTAAAAAATAGCTACACATACAATCACAGAATAATAATTGTCTATTCATAAATAATGTTCACCTAATATTAACCGAGCAGCAGTTCTTGAAATGTGTAAAATAGATATATGACTGGTTTAAAACTCGAACAATTTCATACGGAACATATATCTGCAGTTCTATTTTAATTGGATCAAATGCGACGTGATTAATATATTTTAAAGAATATTATGAAAAATATATGTCGGATGTATTTTTTATTTTAAAAAAAGGTATATTTAATTTCCTGTCCACGAGTTTCCACCAAAAAGTGGTTTTCAAAAGTTTGCGTTTTTACTATTTGGATTGTTATATAAATTGGTATTTATGGGTTTTCGGGGGCAGATTCCTAAAATTGAAAATGGTGGATCTAATACTGTACATATATTTTGACTTTTTTGGATTTTCGCATAAGTTGGTATTTAGGGGGTTTTCGAAGTCGCTGATCATAAAGAGTACATAATCTTACGATAATGTTGAATTATATTGGCCTAAGTCAACCTTGAAGTAACCTTACTGAAGCTTGATGTAAAGCTTCGGAGCTATTATAGTGCGAATAAGAATACAAAATCGGACATAAATTTTTAAAAATTTGAAGGATTTTTTTCTGTTGTTACTTTTTGTAAAACCAATACATTTTCCTGTAAAAAATTTTGGATTTTTGTTTATAACTAATTATATAATAGTATTTCGGGTCGCAAACTTTCCCTTAAAATTTTTTTCTTGCACTATTTTCACAAACATTCTTATGTGTAATTCATAATGCAGAATGTGAGGGTTTTTGCAGATCGCCGATTAGGAATCGCCCTTTATTTTTTCAAAAATACCATTACAAGTAAGTTTGTAAAGATCATAATATTGTGAAGATCATTTGTAGTGTCATGTGGTGTTACCAAAGCGACTTTTTTTGTTAATGGTAGATGCAAACTGTTCCTAAAACCGTTGTCATCGATAGTGTTCCAAATTCTTTTATATATAATTTTCTATTAAACATATAAATTACAGCAAACTTTTTTGGACGGTTGGCAATGGTCAAATTTAAAATCAGATACCCGAGAATCACACAGATGCACTATTGCGCATTAATGTACAAAATATTTCACAAATTAATGTAACTTATATCCACGGATATAACAGGGTAGTTTTCATCCTAAAAGAAGCTTTTATGCGAAATAAAATAAATGTAGGTATCACATCTTTTCACCGAATTGTGGTTAGTTTGCGCTTTCAACTACCATTAGGTTAATAATAATTAAATAAATTCCTGTCGGACATATTGGATCCGTCATTTTGAATGTTTTCTGACAATGTAATAAACAAAAGTTAGATTTATTTAATAGAACAGTTCACGTCTGATAAATGTTCAATCTTTCGAAATTTATGTTTGTAGGTAATCCGTATGAAAAAGTGGAAAGTTGATGTTTTCAACATTGTGAACATCGTAGGTTATGTTCGCTATTGAGACGAAAATAGCCGAATATTCACGATGACAATCGAAATAATAATTTCTTAAATTAGCAAATTTTTTTATGATAAATAAAATACGTTTTTACTCTCTGAATTTGAATTAGTGAAAAGGCGGTTACTGCTTGAAATTAATAACAAAATTTACAAATTATTAGTTTATTTTAACTAATTGAATGAGTTAATCAAATTATGTTACTCATTCAATTAGTTTATTTAATTTGCCATGTTTAACTTTAATCTAATCTTTTGATAATTATCTAACGGAAAAATACATTGTATTACCAACTTTCGACCATCGAATTACCACCACTTTTGTCCCCGCTTTTCGTAATTCAACTTCTATTTTATTTTTTATTTTTTACCAATTAAGTTAGTATTCTATTGTATGCATTAAACATTAAAATAGAACAGTGGTTACGAACCATTTATAAAGAATTAAAGTTAACTTCCGAAATCGGTCATTAGAAATATATTTTTTCAAATCGATTGGATGAAACATATAAAGCTATTAGCGTTACTAAGCAAAAGTCCTCTTTTAAAAATAATATGTAGCTACAGCTAGAAATTATCTCCGTTTTTTTAGATGAACCTTTTTTTTTCCTGTGAAAATGTGAAATTTCACTTTAGCTAAGCGAAATCACGATAACTATTTTTGTCAGTTCTCGTAGATCATCTAAGTTCGGTTGAGTTCGAACTATTTCAGTGTCCCCACTCGTGTCTTTTTGTGTTAATAGTGTTTTTTCGTCGTCAAACTTTTCAATAGTACTTTGGCTAGTTTCAAATTCCTCATTTTTATAAAAACACATGGAATTATCTTGCGAAATATACTAAATGCGAGAGTGTATGGTGATACAGTTTTTTTGTCTTTCGCTAATTAACTTTTGATCAGGCTTTGCTCCAATTACATAAATGCTGCATTAAGTGCTATCATCTGGTAAATCTAATCAGGCTGGTAAAAATTTGCAACCTATGTAAATAATCTGATCAGAGATTGAGCAGAGCTGTAGTAATATTTCTTCAGGGACATGTTTATGTAATTAGTAAATTAAATTCTTGGTAAATAGTTTTTAGCACTGACATTGACAGTTATTTCGAACTATTTCAATGTTGTCAATCGGGTCTTTTTGTATCCAAGTATTTTTTCATCATTAAACACTTTTACCGTACTTCGGTTACTTTGATTCTTACTTAAACTTTTTCTTTGCCAAATATCAGAAGAAATAAATCTTTTTCAGTTTATATGAACCTCAAAATATTGCAATACATTCCAACCATAATAAAAGGATTAAATTTTCCTTTTTAAGTATTGTAATCTATGGTACACTGAAATAACTCTGATAAAGAGATTTTTGTCGTAATTATTAACGGAATTTGACCACAATATTGCATAACAATTACAGAATTATTAATTATGCATGCCAATGTTCAAAATTTTACCTCCGGATTCTTGCAACAGTTTGTAACTTTCTATGATTGAGTAAGGACAATTTCCTAACAAAAAAATTACCATTTTACCATTATTGCCGTTCCGACTCATAGAAGAAAGGATGATAATTTTAATAAATCTTCTCAGTGTACTTTTTAGAATTAATGTAATGAACTTATGTTATCAAGGTCGTCCTACTTGGGACATTTCCTTCAAAAAGTAATTATTGCCATACGCATTATATCGTAATCTTCCGCTCCAGCGCAATGTAAAAAATGCTCAAAATAAATTTGTCGGTCCATGAATCAATTCTTATAGACGGCAATAAGGAGAGAAGGAAAATACAAGCAAACATGAGAAATATAGTCCCTTCTTAGTATCCGTCATCCAATTATACACACACAAAGAAGATTCCGACGTCGCGTTATGACAGAATGGATATTTCGCGCCGTGATTTATGAAGAAACATCACATTTATAACCTCCGTAGGAGACGTAATAAAAACAGACACGAATTTAGCTATCTGATCATAAGACGTTAAAAAGTAATGGGGACGAAGATGATTTTCGTGAAGATACCAGCTTGGAGGATTATGTACAAGACGAATAATAAGGGAGGAGGTTCGGAGAAAACATCAACCATAACGGCCGAAAGTGATGAGATCTGCTGAAATCCGACCCCAATTTCGAAATGAGATAAACTGACGTGGAAACAGAGCATACATACCGTGACGACACCCATGACAGCCCTTTGCGTTGTCATGGAAACCTAAAGGAACTGAAAGTGCTACGAAACCTCCTTTCAAGTAGATGAGACATGCATTCGTCCGCGTTCGGTGCAATGAGGAGTTCAAAAATTTGCTAACGAAGAAATCGAAGTTAAAAAATCGCATCATCCTTTAAGTGATACATCACATCGTTCCAAAACCTCCGATAGACATCAATTTTATAAGTTCAAGAGGAGGCTTCGGAAAGTTATATGCGGGTTAAGAACGTGAACTGCAGACGTCGTCTTATTTTTCCTCCCTCACCATTCATTCGCGTTGAAATAGAATAGGAGAAAATATAGGGAATTGAGCCCTTCGATGTGTAATTCAAAACTTTATCCGCGACGGCTTGTAAATCTTCCGCCACGAATGGGTGTAAGCGAAACGGGAAGAAAAAGGGACGTCTCCCGCGTTGGAAATGGGAAGGAAAATAATATACGTCGCATTGTTACACCGGGTGCTTTTTAGTAGGGGAAGCTTTTCGCCAAAACGTCAAGCTCTTCCTTCCGTGGGAAAAGTCAAAAGTAGTAAACTCCAGGACTGAAGATAATAGAGAGCGCATCCTGAGCGGATAAGGATCGATCTAAAATTCGCTCAATAGAGGGTGTGGAAAGGTAAAAAGTCTGAGCTTTTTCGAGCTTTTTCCCTCTTCATCTTTTTACGCCCGTTTCTTGTCGAATTTCGCTTTCGGTCAGTATCACGCAAAACCCCTACCAACAACCAGAGAAAGAGACTGGATGGGAGTGAGAGAGGAGAGAGAAATTTTGGGGGTGCGTGTTGCTATGGCGACCATCCGGGGCTAAACGCCGGACGATGGGACGCTCGGTCACGCGGACATGGGATGACGTGCTATAAAGGGAATGTGTGTCACATCTACCCAATCACATGTCCCAATTGTACCTTTTTTGTTTTCGTTACAAAATCGTTAGTCGTAGCTGGTTGTCTAGCAAACTTCGGCTTACCACGCGACGCTCTTCATTTATGCGATGGCGCCTTTCCAAATGTAACAGTCGGATATTTCAACGCCTTTTAGGGTGCGGACGTACGTGAAGCACTTGCTACTTCCATGTGTATGTGTGTCGCCGCGATTCGCTCGAGTCCTATTATCGGCGTGTTGACACTTGTGGAGCAATTTGGCATTCGCGCTGTTTTCGACAAAACATTTCGGTAGCTTTAATACCTCCCGCTAATTGCTGTAACGAGATAGTGAATATTTTTACATCTATTCCCGAGATTATGAGATTTAATTTTGTATCAATATTTTATCAGTAATCGCCCGGGATATTGAAATGGAATGTTAATAAATACGCCTGCTTTTTCGATCAATACAGATTGAACCCGATGAAAATATTATCAGTACGAGATGTAATCGCTAATATTTATAATAATATTGTAAACGCTAGCGCTTCATTAAATGATGACATCCATGCGGGCGTCGTAATCACACTTGATTTCAAAATTAATCGCGCTTGTTGTAACGTCAATAAAATGGAGTAAATTCGGTATACGAACTCGCAAGAGCTTTTCGTCCCTAAAAAGAATACCGAGCGAATTTTCTCGCGCTCGACTCCAGCCGATTCCCTTACATCTGCTTTGGAGTCGTAGGTAGTAGGAATACTTCTATACTCGGTTTCGCCGAATTTGTTTGGGTAAGAGGGAACCGGGGTAAATGTGGTAATTCGGCTTGGAATATTGGACACTCGGTTTTTCCCGTGTCGGATAATAATATTAAGTCCCTTTCCCTAAGTTTTCTACCCTACCTATGGAGGAGGGGGTGGCTCTGCGACTAATTCAAGCAAATGCGTCCCTTATGTACCCGTCCCGCGTCGGCTGAAATCGTCCCTATTTCATCCCCCGCCTTTCATGACGATGCTGGCTTCCTGCTTACGGATAAAAGACCGCAAACCAAGCATTTTCCTCGGGGGAGTTATCGCTTCTCGACAGTTAACGCGATTGCATTGACCGAAAAAATTGCTCTAGTTCGTTATAGCGCTTCCATAAAAAGGCAGAACACGTACCGATGACTACACCGAAAAGAAAGTCAAAATTTGACTACTTTTAAATATTCTATGTAGTACAGTAGATCCTCAACCGCATTTCATTAGGTGCAAAAATTAACCCTTTTTTGTCCAAAATGAGAAAAGGAGTTACGTCAATATCTACCCATTTTCTCTACTAAAAAGACTATATTTTAATTTTTGAAAAATGCCTTTCCTACTATTTTCTGGTGTGTTCTATTGATTTCTGATGAGAAAATGGCATAAAATGATTGTTTATATACAAATTTTGCAAAATATTGTATGTTTTTCTCCGTTGAAACGGACTGTAATAAATGAAATGCATACATAACAAGTGATGCTGATTGTTAAACGTAAATAATAAGCTATTACAATGTTTTTTAGAAGCAATGGCCGACTCCAAATGTCCACAGAACGAAACAAAATTATTCTGAATGAATAATTCATTGAAATAGAGCGGATAGAAAGTTTTTTTGTTTCATACTGATGATGTGTATTGGCGGCCATATTTTATTCACCATTTTAATCTGTTAAGGTCTGAATATGTATAATATTCGAAATTATCGGACTTGTATGTATTTTCATCGTTGAAACAGATCATGCAATATGCCAACATGTATTGGCATATTATTTACGTTCAACAATTGAGATTGCTTTTTATGTATACATTTCATTAACTACAACCCGTTTCAGCGGGGAACATCTGGAGAATTACAAATCATGGCATTTTTATTTTATTTTGCGAATTTTTTATCTAAATAATCTTTTTTGCAAATTTCCCATCAGACATCGATAGAGCGCACTTAAAAATAATAGAAAGGCATCTTTAAAAAAATGAAAAAAAAAATTGTTTACTCGAGAAACTCAGCTGAAGTTGACGTACCTTCTTTTCTCATTTTGTGCAATAAAGACTTAAGGGAAGATATTCATGAGAGTTTAGTTTCATTAAATTGCAATAATAGTAATTTTTCTTTACAAATTAAATGTTGTAGCCGAAAAATACAACAATTTTTTGGCCGAGTTCGATTTTACTATTTTTTATCTAAGCCATATATTCTTAAATCTTCAAGTAGTTTTCTTTGAAATCGTGAAAAAGGCATACACAATAATTTTGTTTATGATTAATGCAAAATTAGAAGAGGAAATCCGCCTTTCATTCTCCTAAAATGAACGAGTAAAATCTACTAATTAATAGTCAAATTCTACTAATTGAATAGAGAAAACTTGGTTACCAATTAGTAGAAAACTACTAATTTAATTAATCTTTAACTAATGTAAACTGTGAAAACAAATGACTTATTGAAATAGGAAAACAGAATTACTATTTATATGGAGAACGATTTTACTAATTGCAATTAGTAAGACCTCACCTGAACGGATTACTAATTAATATAGTAAAAGGCTATCAAATAACTAATTAATTGGTAAAAACGTTGTCCCACAACTTGAATTAGGAAAAATTTGACTAATTCAAATTTAGAGAACAGATAATTTGTGATCGATATTTCATAAAATCACCTATTTAATCTTTAATGTTCCCTGAAACCCGGAAAAGAAAAATACAGTATATATCAATATTTATACATTAACAAAAAATTGATGTACTTTTTTCTTTTTTTCACACTTCTTAGATTTAATTACTGTTTGTTCTTTTTTTAAGTTTGTTACACTAACTAGAAATTGCGATTCTCATAGAATAGAAAATCTTATTGAATAACCATATGAAAAGTACAAAAACACACGCTGCGCCACGTCTTTCGCACAAATCATTGTAGAAAAATTATAAGAAAGTAATATTGCGGAACAAAAATGTTTTAAATAACTAGCCTAACAATAAGTTAAAAAGAAAATTACATACCTCAAATGTACAAAACAATATAAATAAATATCAATCACACTCTCTAAGTTTGAATGAGTGAAAAATTAAATTAAGGTTACTATTTGAAATTATTAACAAAATTTATTAACCAATTTTAATTAATTCAATGAGTTAATCAAGTCATGTTACTCATTCAATTAGTAGAAATTTGTTATCAATTTTAAATAGTAACCCACTTTTCACTAATTCAGATATAGAGTTCAAATACCCTAAAAACCAGATCACCTCCTCCAATTTTTATTCAATCGTGACCAACATTTCTTTGCATGTTTTTTTTTCATGATTTCAAAGAAAATTACATACGAAAGTGTCCATTAAATAAAAAATAAAAAAGTCTAACTTACTCAAAATGTTATATTTACGGCTACAACCCTTAGCTCGTGAGGCCCAAAACAATTTTGGTCGATCTTTTGTTATTATATGTAATGTAGCTGAAATCTCACCGTTGTCTTCCTTTAAGTAGTTAAAATAACTATATGAATGTATATTATGGAACGAATGGTAAAAAGTTGTTTAACCAAATGAAAATAGAAGAGAAGAAGTATATGATTCATGTACATATCTGGATAAATTTCGGTCCACTATCCAACGTCAGTTAAGTTAGTCAGATAAATTTATTGCAGAATATTGGAGACTATATACTATTGACAAACTACAGAGCTATTATGTTTTTTTATTAGTAATGTTTTTTAAAGATGTTGCGGTTCATATAAACTGAAACTGACTTATTTCTTCTGACATTTGACGAAGTAGTTTAAGTAAAAGCCGAAGTAGCTAAAGTGCTGCTCAAGTATTTGACGACGAAAAACATCCTTGACACAAAAAGGCACGATTGACGACAATGAAATAGTTCGGAGCTAGTGGAACTAAAGTTTATCTATAAGAACTGGAAAAGATATAGTTAGCCTAATCATTAAAGTATTGACACTGCAAAAAACGCTTCCTCTAAACATCTCATTAGAAGACATTTTAAATATCTTAAAGTGGATTTTAGGAATCCGTCATTCACTTAGCTAAAGTGAAATTTTACATTTTTGCACGAAAACAAAATTTTTACCTCAAAAAACACGTCATTTCTAGCTATACATTATTTATAAAAGCTGACTTTTGTTTAACGAATTCACTCGTAATTTATCGTAACAAAATTTAATAATTCGGGAGATTATTAATTCGTTCGTCATCGAGAATAGTCGGCTATTTTCGCATCGAAAGCCAACATAACCTATGAGGTTCAGACTTTTAAAAATGCCAACTTCAATAGTTTAATATCGATTACCTACAAAAATAAATTGAAGAACTTTTATTGAACGTGAACTATCTTATTAAATAAATCTAACTACTGTCTAAATTTGAATGAATTAAAAACTATTAATTCTTAAACCAAAAGTGGGTTACTCATTCGATTTTATTTTCAGGTTTTATTTTTTACAATTAGATTACTAGAATCAACGCTTCAATTAGTATTATTTTACTGATATATTAGTACTAATTTTTAGTGCCGTTAAACGATTTGTTAGTAAAAAATTTGACTCATTCATGGTAACTCAGTTTTCATTAGGTATTAGTATTTTTGTACAGATTCAGATTTAGAGAGCAAGTTATTAAAATAGATGAATTACATACAATCCCATATAACTCTGAAAGAGAGTTGGGTAAGACAATAAAAGAATAAAAAATGTCAATAAAACAATGAAAGATTGATACATTAAAACACATACCGAAATACCAGACAAATGAGAAGTGAAAACTACTTATAGATGTAATAAACGACTTTAAACGAGATGTAACCTGTCACTGCCACTCGACGTACTTTTAGTTTAAATACTCATTTTCAAATTCTTGAAACGTGTTTTTTAAATGATCCTCACTTTCTAAAAGTAGCAACGAAGTAACAAAACTTACACTGAATTTTAAATCTTGTATTTTAAGACATCTGATATTTAATCTTTCGTTTCAGTCATATCTGAAATTTCACTGAAAATTACAACCTTCTACACCGAGTCTCAAAAGTGAAGACAACAGTGTCTGAAATTAAAACAGCTGTTTTTGTAGAGCACCCGAACGGAAATAATTCCAGACTTGAATATTTGGACGTGATTTGATATAAGACACCTCAGCAAGCGCCTGGCTGCTCGGGCTTTGATCAATATTTATTCTGTAAATATCAAACGTGACCAACATTTTGCGTTACTTTCGGTTTTATCATTTCTCTTAGTCTCTTTGATAAAAAAGAATATAATTTTGAATCATATTATACTTTTAGGATTGTATTAAAGACATTTTTAGACGACAAAAGTTTATAATCCATGTTATTTCGGTTTTACACCAAAATTATATTACCTGATATTTCATGAAAATTTTGTTGTTTTAAGTTTTTCTTACATATAACATAGGCCATAAAATTTATAACCGGAAACAGTACTATACCTTGCAAGGTTTTCGCAGAAATGTTCTATCACGTCAAAATTTCGAGATACCTTAAACTTAAAGTGCAAAAACACCGTTTTTCCATTTTAAGTAAGTATTTCAAGTAGAACCAAAGTTTTGTTCGCAATTTTGCAAAACGTAGATTACAGTGCTATTCGTCAGCTTTAAAGTGATTTTTAATCATTCCTCCACTAGTGGTTAGTATCTCAAACGATTAAGAAATTTCACTTGATCTAAGTGTGTCGTAAAAAAAAAGAATGTTTGTCATTTTTTATATTGGTACATGTATTTTGTGATACAAATTATGATATTACCTTGTGCATAAAAAATGAATATCCACGTTCTTTTCAAATGTCACAGAGTTATCCCAAATATTCTGATTATTTCAATATATTAAAGTTTAATTTTAACAACATACTTTTTGAAAACATAAATATATAAGGAATACCGCATTTTCGCATAATATATTTAAATACAAAACACGAAACAAAACACGAGAAAATATAATGAATCAGGCTGCAAGCAGCTTTTGTCACAGCTGCGACTCGCCTTTTGCCGTTGTATGAAATGATTGTAAATTCAGCACCCAATAAAGTCATTTATTATTATTATTATTGCAAAATTAAAACATGCGGTTAATTAATACATGAGCTGAAATGCATTTAAATCGCATACAAGAGAGTTGAACTTAAAAATTAAATGAAAGGGCGTTCGCAGGATTATTTTCAAGGGGAGGGGGAAAACTTAAATATGAAACTATAATTGCAGTTAGATAAAGTAATAAATGTAGACGGGAAGGCCAGGGGCGGTGATGCGTCCATGGTTACTGAGTATGGATTTAAAATTTAATATCGTGTAACGACAATATCAGTCATTCTACTTGTTAATATAAGGCCATATTCAAATTTCGCATATCCAGTCCATATTAACAAAAAATGCACTAGGAGGGGGTTGGAGAGGTTTATTACGGGGAAATAACCAAAGAAAGACCTATAAGTTTCAGCAGGAATTATCAAAAGGATGCAACTTTAGGCTTCAATCATTTTTCAGAAAATTATGATATATTTAATCCTATTTGAATTATCTGCAAATAAACAATTATTTTTCACAAACATATCGGCTTTCCATATATTTTGTAAAGGATATCTGTGTATATTTACCAGATAATATTCGTTTACTGACAATTAATGCTTTAAAATATTCATGAATGTATATTTGAATATAATTTAGCGACAGAATATTGACAAAAAGATTATAAACATTTTCACAGTTTTTAATAAATTTATAATTTTTATTAATAATGATATTGATGTGTGTGCTTTAATTTTATCACTGAATTGTTGAAATTACCAAACTGTATTACGCAGGACAAATACTTAATGCATTGAAAGTGTCAATGGTGGTTGATAATTATGTACATAGGATTATGTAACTGAACATACAAAATAAGACAGACATAAAAATGCTACAATTTCAATAAATGTTGACGGAAGAAAATATTATTTTCAATTGAGTCGGATTTACTACATAAGAAGAAGAACTTTTGAAATAAATAAAAAAATATTTTCTTAGAGCAAGTAAATCTTTTTTTCCGGATATTCATATATATATGTACTTGATTGAGGAATGTGTTTGTATAATATTAAAAATAATTTTGGGAAATTATTACATAAACCAAATATAGTTTAGATTATTCATATCACATTCCTTAATAGTACAGAAATCCATATTTGACATTTAAATGCAGCCATCTTATTGTGAAATGATGAAGACAAACAATTTATTTTAAATATAACATAACGTTTTTGTGTTATTCAATTATTTGATTTTTGTAATGTCGGTTTGTTTGTCGGTTTTTTGACCCGCACTAGCCAAACATTTTCCATAAATTAAATATGTATTTTATGTGTAATAAATTATCGCAGCAATGTATGATGGACGTCTTAGCCGAGAAAATCACGATGTTTGATCAGAAATGATGCAAATTTTTACAGCAAATTATAATCGCAATTAGTAATTGACTAAACTCTTTGTTCTTATGTTTCCAATAATTTTATATAAATTAATTGTTTCATGTATATGAAAATTCGGTATCATATTTAATGAAATTTTTAAAAGTGAACATTTATTATGTGAAGAAAATGTTAGTTACAATTACTCTCTAAACTCACTGCAAAAACTGGTGTCTTATTTTGAGGCACTTTCTTCCTCACTTTTAAGACTTTTTTGGCTGTCTTATAGAAAGACGCTATAAATGACTTCTTTTGAGATTCTAGAAGTGTCTTCAATCACAATCTGAATATACCGCTCGATAATAGATACATAACCTACAATTTTTATGATATTTATGCGAATATATATGGCAGTTGCCGAATTTTCATGAAGATACTCGAATCGGCAATGTGTCTTCGATTGACAAGTGTCTCAATGTGAAAAGTGGATTAACATGTATAATTAATCAATTTTTCACCAACAACTACAAAAAGACCAGTATTGAATTATTAAAATTTTTCTAATCGAAAAAAGAAATTGTACTACAGTTGTCTTGCATTTTTTATGTGGAAAATGTATTACTAATCGAATTAGTAACGACACTTTTCGTTTACGAGTTAGAATTTTTTAACTAATTCTAATTTATAGAGTACGGAAGTAACTTTGTAAGTTATCCGTTGAAGTTGTAAGCAATTCTTGTCCATAACATAACAAAATTCCCAAATTTTTACGTACTAAACTTTTTAATGCCAATTTTTTACCTAACAATTTCGAAATATCTATATGTTTTGGCGTACATTTATACTCAATTCGTATGCAAATCCATACAACAGTTTGTAATTGTACACTACGTTTTTTCAGGAATATTAGCACCGTTGATTCGACGACCTTCATTATCTCAATGTTTGATCATTTCACGACCCTAATACAAAAAGTAAAGAATAAAGCTGACAAACAGAACAGATGAAAACGAACGAAAGTAAACTGTATAAATTAAGAGGCGTAAAATATAATAAATCAGCTAACGAAAATGACGATAAAACCGAACCTTCGATCTTGGTCGGAAGTATAAATTATTAAGGGTGGTATCAAGGGGAAATGTGCCCTGACAAATAAGTATACAGGCGAATAACCTCGGGTAGTGGAACACGTGGCATGAAAACATTGGGATGTAATTTAGATATTCGAAGAAGAGGGTGGAAAATCATTGATACAATCAGAATTAGCTCCTAGTGTTTTTGAGTAATCTCGGCTGAAATATTGTTCACATTTTTTATGAAGTTTTTAATACCGTTTAAGTAGGTTTGCCGTATATGGCTTTGTTTATTTTACACTATAATATGTATGAGAAATTTTATATATTAATATAGACTTTGTTATACGTCCGCGGACAAAATTTTAGGAATGGGAAGTACACATTGTCGTGTACTGCAGTTGTGAATTACGATCTAGTGACGCCAGGGCGCGCTGAAATTCAAAACTAAATTCGAGCTGATCGATCTCGAAGCTTCGGCTGCTTTGCACAAAAAATTGACATTCCTTGTGTTGTTTAACTTTCGACCAATTCCACAAATAATAACTGCTCTCATATTTAGGTATTGAGATTTTCGACTTTGGAAAAATTACATTTCACCAATTGGATTTCTTTATTTGTGCGTTCATTTTGTGAAAAAATGTTCCTTACTGTAAAATTTTAAGAAAGGTTTGATATAATTATGATATAAAATTTGTTAAAATTACTATATCTTGTACTTCATTGGACTTATGAATATTGTCGTAATAATAAAATTGTCTTCCATATTGAAACAACCCAATGATAATTTAATTATTTAGTATATTTTTGAGAGAAATATATATTATATAATGTTCAGTATTTGGAAAAAAGGTGAGAAAATAATCTGAAATAAATAAATAATTCGTGAACCAAAATGCAAACATAAAGTGGGCTAAAAATTACAAATATCTGTAACGCGTCATAAAAGATCAATAATCCGATAAAAGAAGACCTTTGTAATAAACTAAATAAAATAGATAGAAACAGTCGTTGTTAGATGGACAATGAAAGCATTTTATTTATCAATTAAGTAAATCGAAATATAGCTCAATATATATATAAATTTTACGACGCAAGACAGTCGATTCGATAAATAAACATTATTGTTTTAATTTTTTTAAATTGTCAAAGCAACTATTGTTTTAGTAACGTTATTATTATTACATATTGTAGCAATATGTTACTTATTTCTGTTAATTATCTACCAGAAAGTGGTATTAATTATAGCAATTGAAAATATTTTATCCGATCAATTTCATAGAAAATGGGATACACATATTCTGTTTGGTTGTGGATGATAAAAACGATTTCTATTAGATACAACAAATTTTAAAAATTCGTATGTTTTTTAAGAGATATGTTAGTAACAGTTTATTAATTTACTTCTTAGTTTATCATGCTTTTGAAGAGTGTCTGAAACGTTGAACCAATTTTTTTGAACATCATTTTTAAGAACATGAATTCAAATTCATGAATTCAAACTTTTTCAATTATTTAAAAGAATTAAGTTCCATGCCCAGATCTTATATTAATTTACAATCTTTGATCAGGTTCAGATCAATATCCTGAAAGCCTGAATTTATTCCTACTAGGGACCGAGTAGACATTTTGTATACCGTCCTGATCAGGACCAGAT
Organism: Trichopria drosophilae; assembly: GCA_030407085.1. Classification (NCBI taxonomy): domain Eukaryota; kingdom Metazoa; phylum Arthropoda; class Insecta; order Hymenoptera; family Diapriidae; genus Trichopria; species Trichopria drosophilae. The sequence continues at coordinate 40,009,164 of CM059587.1, read as the reverse complement.
CAAGACTGTAATATTGACAGAAAACTAAAAATGTCATTACTAGTTTATTAATCAATCACTACTCTGCTATGGAATCTTAATCAGACATGTGACTTCACTCGCGAAGTTCTTATATAGCCTAAATGAATCTTGTTCCGTGAAAGCAGCCCTATTACTCTTTGATCTGAACCTGATCAATTAGTAATCAGGTATGCTTAATAAAGTCTATACCTTAGCACTACCGGTGCAGCTCCATATCAGGTTTTGATCAATTTTCAGGCATTCTTGAAAGATATCTGTAATAATTTAGTATTGAATCTTGATTAGATGGTGAACGGACATCACATGCAATCTTCTTATATGATACGCCGTATTGAATTTTGATCCGGACGTGAATAGGAATCGCCCGCATATGCCAAATACGGTGTGATCTATTACCGGTTAATCTAGACCTGATCAGGTAATCATCAGGCGTTCTTAAAAAATTGTACCTTAGCATTTCGGGATCAGGTGTGAGTCAGACCAATATTTAGGCAGTCTGAAAGGTTTCTGCATTACCCTGGTCTTGGTCAGGCGGTGATCGGACATCACTCTTGAACTTCTGCTATGACACGCCTTATTGACTCTTGGTCAGGCGGTGATCGGACATCACCTACGAACTTTTGACATAGGACATCCATAGGAATCACTCATCAACATCAAATAATGTGTCCTCTATTACCTTTTACTCCAGACCTGAATAGGTAACAATCAGGCGTGCTTGACAAAGTATATGTTAGCAATACGGGATCAGGTACATTCCAGGCCTTGATTTAAGAAGCGTAAAAAGATTTCTGCATTACCCTAGTACTGAATTTTGATCAGACGGTGTGATCAAACTCTTGAACTTCTGCTATGAAACGTCTTATTAGATCGTGATCATCAGGCCATGATTAGGTGTCACTCACAAACATCAGATAAATTATACCTCGTTTCATTTTGACTTGGACCTCATCAGACATGTATTTCGATTTTCTTATATAAATGAAAACCCATTGCAGCGCAATCTGAAATATCTAGAATCTGACATCGTAAGTTGTGTTCTTGTATCATTAAAAAATTGTTGTATTATGCAACACTATTAGAGAAAATATTCAAATAAGAAAAAACACATGACCTTGTTCATACATTTTTAATCAACAACGCGAAGTTTGATTGCGTGAGTAGTCTATACAATGTGTATTGTCACGTTGCCTGCGATACGTTAGCAAGCGAGTCAACTTTTTAAGTTGAAAATGAAAAATCGACGTCATAGCATATTGATTCGCAAACGGAACTCTGCGGATTCGACGTGAAAAGAAAGTATTTTCTTGTAATTCGACAGTATGAACGATAGTCCTTCTCGCTTCTAGGCTGGAGTTTGCGGCTTGCCTGATGTACTCTCAAACTTTGCTGAAAGCTCGGCTCTCGCAGTTGAGAAGAATAGAGGTGGAGCGGGAGTAGAGTTTCTGTTATGTTGTTATTGTTCAGAATGAGTTTCTCCGAGCATGCGCTTACTATTTTAGAGCAAACTGCAGCTTCGCGGTATTTACTATGCCGCACTCCTTCCTTTCAATTACGTCGACGCAAAGGGCCAAATTAGAAGCCGAACGTACGTTCGAGGATCGTCAAGCGACAACGACGGCCCATTCGGTGCAATTTCTCTGATATTTTTCCCTCCTTTCCACTCCTAATAAGAGTTACGTGTGCTTGGGATGTTGCAAAGCATCACGTTCCTTTCTGCGGGTGAGATATCGATGCAAATCAAATTTGTTTTCACGCCCGCTGCACGCCTCGCTTAACGTATGCAGATCCTATCGCGTTGAAGTCTTTGCATTCTCGAAGCTGTATCGAAATTGAAAATCGAACCAACCTCGCTTGTAGAATATAGGATACCGAGAGGGGAATCGGGACACTCGAAAGCGGATATGCATGTTAGCTGAGGACTGAAGAGTTAGGTCTGTACCATTGTGTAAAAGACCGTTCTTCATCGTCTTTGTCTTCCTCCCAGAATTAACGAAGAACGAGGGATGTTGGGCTTTACCCATATAAGATTACGTTCAGGAACCGATCAGCCATGCAACGAAGGCAAACTTAATGCATTGCATATGCTTCAATTGTGTAGGCACATCAGACTGAGCTTGCAAGTGTTTGAAGTCACTGTGAGGTTCAGTGATAAGATTAGTCTCGCCTTGCCTTAGTATACAGATGTGACGAAAACACTCCATATTACTATGTTTGTTTGAAAAACTATAGTAAATGCATTGTACTTCAGTTTTATGATGATGACTTTATTTATTTTAACGTAAGATTAATGATGCTTTCTTTATTATTACGTACTCTAAGATAATTGTTTAGTAATTGGTATAAGAATAGAATTAGTAATACCAAATCGAAAAACTAGAGAAGGTCAGTTATTTTTTGTTTGTGCTAAATTTATTTGTGTCGAAAAGGCCTTAAGTGACCTTGGAGATGTCATCTTTCAATCACACACATAGGAAAATGTTGTCTCCATTTTGAACAGTGAAAATTCACTGCTTGAGTTAATGCGACACTTAGCTAACCGAGAGAATAAGTGAAATTGGTTTCCTTTATAAAATACTTAGTATTCTAATCTGCTCCACTGGTAAGGTAGCATTAAATGATGAAATTTCATCATTTAGACGCTGGTATGATAATCCTAACCATTATATGTGAACTTCTGAAAGATATCTGACTGCATTACCATACATATAAATTTTAAGACTCAGTTACTTAAAATTCCATTAAGTTTCAAGGAAGGACAATTGTTCTTCAAACAATCAATAAAGTTGTTTCGTACATAAATCACTAACTTTCTTCTGTAGTGGCATTTCAAGAGATTTTAGAGCTACTTTTTGTCTACTGCGGTTGAGATTCAGACTTTTAGGTTAGGTTGGGCTTGTCTTTTGTAGATCAGTAAATATTTTCCAATGAAATATGCTAGCTTACTGAAATCTGAACAACATCTTTCCAGCTCAAGGTTACAAATTAAAATGAATCATAATTATCGATCCTAATAAAACTAATCGCAATCCAAATTTCGATCCTCGAAATCTATAGGATATGAACGTGGTTGTATAATTGCGATATTTATTGTACTTATCTTCGGTAGTGAGTATAAAAAATAGTTTAAACTATTGTTAATCTAACGGAAAAAATTTTGTCAGTCACATTTAGTGGAAAAAATATTTCGTTGTTCTTTTTCACTTTGTATGCAATGAGGATGGTTAAACCATTGATTCAATGAGTATTAATTTGCAGATTCAAGCAGCGAACTTTTTATGTTTCTAAGATAGTGGGAAATATATCTTGCAAAAGAAACGTTTTGAAAAGTAATTTTTTTACAATCTTGCATATAAGCCATTGAAATAATTGTTTAAGAATTTTACTATACTTTAATGATTATGGCAGTAACTTTGTTGTACTGAAATGATGTAATTATAGAATATTTTATTTCTTTATTATTACTAATACTTAATGAAGAAAAATCGCCTGGGAACGAATGGTTTGCAAAAGCTGTTAAAAAATGAAAATTTTAAACACAAAATAATCATATGTACATAAACGTGTTTGCTGTCTTAACATAGGTATATGTGATTGTTGCTAACATTTAGCATAAGCTGTTAGCTTACTTTTCTGGGTGGAAATACTAAATAGTATTAAAATATATAGCAACATTTCGCGTCTTTGGATATGTACTTCTGACACTTCACCAAAACAGTTTGCCAATATCACTCTCTGATATTTCTTTCCAATACTATCTTGCATTACTTATCGTACATTAAGCGACTTGTTATTTTGGAATGTCGTCATGATATTGCTTCAATAATTCCGCGGGTTAATATTTTCATTCCACGGTTTCGATGTAGATATAATGTAACATTATTTTACCGTTATTTCATATTACATTGTGATGCGTATATTTCTGTAATACAGACACGGAACGATGGCAATATCAATCAACGACATGATTTGTTTCCACATTTAGGTCATGGCTCTACTACGGTATTTCAAACCTTTAGTAATCTGAGATAAACTTATCGGCACTGATATAACTCGATGCAGTATTGTTGCAATATTTACGCTGTATTATTTCTGCATTTCGATACGATGTTCCGTGAACCATTTCTTTTTGTGTATTTCTAATAAAATATAAATTATTACGATATTATCGCAATGGCGTATGCCACTGAAACTCTACACTGCTTCTAAGACATTATGAATATTATAGTTACGAAATTGTGGAACCAATTTATAAACACAAGTTCCATTTATAAATCCGTATCCAAGTGACTTCAATCAATGATTGGTTTTATAACTCCCAGGCTATAACGTACTGGGCTACGGAGTCGTAAGTTCGATCCCCTGTTGGAGCAATTTTTCCAAATTATTTTTAAACTTCAATATCCTATATGTAAGATGAGCTCTCTGTAAAAAAATATCACGTTTTTTAAAAGTCTATAACGATATTTATCGTTTGAATTTGGAAGTGTAATCGTTTTTTGACCCTCCGGCCGTAAAATTTAATTTCTCGGACTAGGGCGAAACCTTCGGCCGCCAATTATAGAGTCCTACGACAATCGGATCAAAAAATACATTGTTGGTCACGGCGAAATATCGATCTCCGACTAGTGTGATAGTTACCCTGACTTCGCTCGGGCGACAAACTTCACAATCGTCGAAGATCGATAATTGCGCCCTTGGCACATAATGGTACTATTAATTGCATCGGCTATAGGAATTCGTATCAATCGATTTAATATCATATATGTCTGGCATTATATTCATGGCAAATTTCTATTAAACGTCGTGAAGTTTGTAATTACATCAAACATCTCCATGATTTGCGTTTTTTTTGTATGCAACAAAATTATGTTCTGAAACTAAACTCAGGAAATGTACCAAATTTCATTACATGTAAATATGTACATTAGTATAAATTTCATTAAAGAGAAAACATTTGTTTTTATATATGAATACTACCGGTCAAAAGTTCGTGAATGTTCTGAGTTTTCGAGTTCATAAAAAATGTGTCACATCTCCCGATTGAGAAAAATAAAGAGATACCTTCAAAAGTATAGGAATAAAGGGTTCAATTGTTACATTAAGTTCTATGTCAGATGCTATTTTCTCTTACTTGTTATACTTTTAAAACATTCAATTTGGAAACTGCTTCAGAATTTTATCTCTGACAGACTTTGAAATTTAAAGTTTCCGCTATTACCAGCATTTTTTATAAATAGTGCAAATCAACACCTTTTCATTCATGTCTAAAAAAGCAAGATTTTTTGTTCAAAATTAATTTGTGATAATATTTTGAAAATGTTCAATTCTACTCCTTCAATCAGGAATACTTTAAGAAAATGCTGGAATGGAGTGTATTTTCAAAATATCGGACTAGAAAAATGTTATGAGTTGAATAATATCGTGAAATCATCGTCAAATTTAAAAAAAAATAAAAAGAAGTAAACGATTTCCAATGGATCCTTGACAGTTTTTATTTTAACAAAATGAGCAAAATTTTGTCAAAAAGGTCTACTTCACCATTCAAAATGAATAAAAAGAGTTCCAAATTTAATAAAAATTAATGCAGATATGATTATTCACCAAAACTTACCAAAAACGGGGTTTTAGCAGTAAATAAGATTTTGGGGATGTATAATCCCATCTTACCGTTTTTCATAGGTTTACTAGACCTATAAATTGTACTAAATCTGCATAAAAGTGCCGGATCGCTGTCGCACCGTGTTGTTTGACAAACTCGTAAATTTGTTTACGATCTTTTGGTTGTTAGTGTATACATAACGAGGTCCACTCATAATAGAGAATAAGCCCCACTTTTGGGTGAATTAAGATAAGCCCGGTCTATCATTTAGTACACATTAAAAATGTTAACATTATTTTGTATTGTCTAACTTGTACAAATAGTATCTAAGTCCAGAACTTACTAGTAAACAGTGATTAACTTATTCAATTACCCAGACAGCATTTATCGTTCCACCTATATTCCAGGAATATAACAATGTTATATTTGATATCATTTCGAATGGTATATAACAGGAACATACCAGATGTTATCATTTTGAGCGTTACATACCAGGAATATGCTAGGAATATTACAAATATATAATATCGCATTGCATGTTCCAGGTATGTTCCCAGTGTTATATTCCTGCAATTACCCACCTGTCACATTCCCAGTATATAACATTTGCAATGATCTCGTAATGTTATTCAAATCGACACACGCACAAAACAGTGGCATAAGCCATCGTGAGCTTGTTATTTTTATTTTAAATGAATAAATTATATACCAATTGTGTGTGAATAGGTGTTATTTATGCCTTTTTCCAGGTTAGTACATCTCAAATTAAGGTTTGAGGTTAACTGACCTGTCAAATAAAAAACCCATATTTTCTAAATCCTTCTTCCCATTCTCATTATTACAATCTACAGTCATGGTGTAATTTTACACCATATGTGTACACTGTGAGAGCCCAATATTAATTAGATTAATTAGATTTAGGACAGCAATATTGTGGTACCTCTACGGCTATGACACCAGTCACTTAAAAAACATAGAAGCAAAGGTAACGTTTGAAAGAGTTTTGTCGACGAATGGGCCTATTTACTTAATGTTGTTATATACTTGCATGGTGTATATCTTATCTTTGTCAATACCACATACATTTCCTTCATATTTTGTGCAAATATATAATGTAAAAGAAATAGAATTGATACTTCAAAATAGGTGCATAAAAAACTTAGAAGCGTAGGAAACGTATCACTGAATTTTGTCGACGGATTGGAGAATTTGCTTGTTTATTTATATAAAACTGCATGGTAGATATATTATACGTATAAATACATATTAAAATCTTTTATATTTAATGTAAATAAATAAAGTAATAGAATTTGAATCGAATTTACAGGATATGCATTTAAAAAAGTCAGAAACAAGGAAAATGTTTCAAAGAGGTTGGTCGTCGGATTTGAGAATTTAGTTTTTTTTTAACATAAACCTGCATGATAGATATATCATACATACAAATACATATTAAAATCTTTCATATTTAATGTAAATAAATATAGTAAATGAAATTGAATTGAATGTACAGGACAGGCATTTAAAAATCTTAGAAGCATAGAAACCGTATCAATGAATTTTGTCGACGGATTGGAGAATTTACTTATTTATTTATATAAACCAGCATGGTAGATATATCATACATATAAATACATATTAAAACCTTTTATGTTTATTGTAAATAAACAAAGTAATATAGAATTGGAATTGAATTTACAGGGTATGGATTTAAAAAACTTAAAAACAAAGAAAATGTTTCAAAGAGGTTTGTCGACAGATTGACTAATTTACTTAATTTTGTTAATGTATAGGAATGGTGGTGCTAAATGAAATACGTATTTTCTGATACTTTCTGATATTCTTGTTTCAATAAAAAGATTCCTATTTGTAACGCTACTTTTTTATGCTTATAGAAACGTGTTCAAATTTCTTGCAATAAAAGAGATATCGATATTTCTTGTAGATATGCAAGTGAAATGTATGTATTGAAATTAATTTAGGATATTGCATATTTAAATTTCAATTATATCTATTCGTATCGGTAAAACTTCTTGTAAAGTAAAATAACTTGCACATTCAATATTTGCTATTTAATTTTATATGTATATGTATGTATTTATATGTTTGATATATATACCACGCTGGTTTATATAAATAAATACGCAAATTCTCCAATCCGTCGACAAAATTCATTGATACGGTTTCTATGGTTCTAAGATTTTTAAATGCCTGTCCTGTATACTCAATTCAATTTCATTTACTATTTTTAATATGTATTTGTATGCAGGTTTATGTTAAAAAAAAACTAAATTCTCAAATCCGACGACCAACCTCTTTGAAACATTTCCCTTGTTTCTGAATTTTTTAAATGCATATCCTGTAAATTCAATTCAAATTCTATTACTTTATTTATTTACATTAAACATAAAAGATTTTAATATGTATTTATACGTATAATATATCTACCATGCAGTTTTATATAAATAAATAAGCAAATTCTCCCATCCGTCGACAAAATTCAGTGATACGTTTCCTACGCTTCTAAGTTTTTTATGCACCTATTTTGAAGTATCAATTCTATTTCTTTTACATTATATATTTGCACAAGGTATGAAGGAAATGTATGTGTATTGACAAGGATAAGATATACACCATGCAAGTATATAACAACATTAAGTAAATAGGCCCATTCGTCGACAAAACTCTTTCAAACGTTACCTTTGCTTCTATGTTTTTTAAGTGACTGGTGTCATAGCCGTAGAGGTACCACAATATTGCTGTCCTAATCTAATTAATCTAATTAATATTGGGCTCTCACAGTGTACACATATGGTGTAAAATTACACCATGACTGTAGATTGCAATAATGAGAATGGGAAGAAGGATTTAGAAAATATGGGTTTTTTATTTGACAGGTCAGTTAACCTCAAACCTTAATTTGAGATGTACTAACCTGGAAAAAGGCATAAATAACACCTATTCACACACAATTGGTATATAATTCATTCATTTCAAATATAAATAACAAGCTCACGATGGCTTATGCCACTGTTTTGTCCGTGTGTCGATTTGTATATCATTGCAAATGTTATACACTGGAAATGTGACAGGTGGGTAATTGCATCATGGAGGCTTTACGGATAGTAACTATCCTTCGTCATACGAAATTATAGATAAGAGCGAGCGTAGCGTAGTGGTTAAGGCGTTAGCGTAGTAAGCGAAGGACCCGGGTTCGATTCCCCACCGGGGCTAGCGTTTTTCTAATTTGTTTTCGAGCGTTACTAACTTATTTGCGATCGTTGTTATTTAAGCAACAAAGCAAAAGATAACTAAACTTCATTTTCACATGAAATTACATATAATCGTATAATACATATAACAGCCAATTTACATAATTTAAAAAAAATATGACGATAATCCTCAAAATTTGTTTCGTTTTTTTTAATTGGCCGGAAAATTTCCTATTAGGAATATTTTAAATGTTTTTGCCAAAATATTCCTTCAGCGAATGTAATATTCTGGATTCAAATTCAATGTTGTGCGAACAAAACGCGTTCAATTTCAGGGTAAATCTGCCACGATTTTAGATTTGTCTAAAAAATGCGTCCGCGGAGAAAATGGAGGGAACATTTCAATAGACATGTTCCAGTTATATTACTGGAATGATATCCGGTTATGTTCCTGGTACATTCCTGGCTATGTAACATATATATACAAACGCCTCGGGGCATTTTACATTCCAGTAACGTTCCAGGGATATAACAACCTTCATAACAACATTGGAGTTGTTATGTTCCTGGAATATAGGTGGAACGATAAATGCTGCCTGGGTAGTAACCATTTTTAATAATGAATAATTAAAAACTACTGATTTATTATTAATTCTAAAAACTACCATAAAATATTCCATTTTTGTTTTTGGAAAAAGGACTAATTATAATAATTGTTAAAGTAACCCATTTTTAATTTTAGTAGCTTTTAGTTAATTCAGATTTAGAGAGTGCAAGGTTTGAGATGAGGTTGCAGTATTTTTTATTTTTTCATTAACATTTAATAATATATGACTATGCATTGGCTTTACACATTAACAAAATAAATACTTGTGCAATGAAATGTTTTTACACTCGACTAAATGAGGAGGCCAATCCTCAGTATATTTCGGTAATGATTGCAAAAACTCTAACAAGCATTAAACACATAATGACATTACTTTACAAGACCTCTAAATATTGTCTGAATTACTTTCAGCCATTTATATTTACTGAGATAAATGAAATATCCTGTACTGTTATTTTCATAATCAAGCCATCGAAATAAGTAAGAGTAGGTATTTTTAAAATAGATTGAAGTGAAAGTTTAATGAATTTACTACAGCATGAAATCCAATATTAAGTGAACAAAATTGATTGTAATTAACATCCGGAATTAGCACACATGTATGTTAATATATTTAATAAAGCATTACGATCACATGAACAGGTTTGAAGTAAACCTGCACATATGTTTGAACAAACTAAGTCCTGAATGGATAACTAACATTTTCAAAAGTGGTATTATTTAGTAGTTAAGATGAATCATAACTTTAGATTCTTTATTTAGACATACTTTCATATGTACTCCACGCATTTTATATATTTTTTATAAATATCAATAAAATTGTTGTTTTGAAATCAACAAAACCATTTAGCATAATGGACCACCGAGAATTATATTTCGTAGATTTAAAATCGTTTCTTTATTTTTATCAATTGCTGTAATAAACATGAAGGCACACATTTCTGCATATACCGTCTTGCTAGTTATTTTTCTTTTCACTCATCAAAATATGCACGGAAAAAACAACCATCGATTGTTAATTTGCGTGCACATAGAGATTCTAAATTAAGAATATCGTTGCCACTAAAATCTTAGGTAGTAATCGAAACCTCTCGAATAGAAACGCTAAATACAATTGTTGTAAGTAAGGTATGATATCGGAATTTCTATTATCCACTTCTAAAAATCTAGTTTTCCCATTTTGATAACATTTTTTATATTTATCATCAACATATATTTTCCCCTTGCAGATACTCTGTTTAAATATAAGTGGTCGACCGGCCTACTGTTGAATAACAAGATACAATTTATTAAAACATCGCAGAATGTAATTAAAACTTATGTTACAAAATGTTTACTTTTCATTTCGAGTTTCTCATGATTTATACAAAGAGGAATCTAAACGAACATTTCTACGCAATGCTATTTTAGTTATTCATTCTACCCTAAAAATAAGTTGCGTGTTGTTCCAATGATCTACCTGATGGACTTAGTGACTTTTCGGGCTGCAGTCAATCATGCATTGAATTCTTTCTTGTTAAATAGATTAATGATAACATTATTCATGAAATGTATTAATGAATTTTGTGCCAAGAAATTTAATTACATTGTTTCATTGTTATTAACAATGACGTGATCGATCCTAATGTAATAGAGAATTTTGAAATTGCTGTAAATTAGTTAGGGAATGAGAGAACCATTTGTGTATTTAGGAAATGGAGTGACGTGCTTCGGGTAGTAGAGGTCAAAGGATGCATGTATGCTTTATGGTATGCTGTATGGAAACGGGTTTCCACAGGCTGCGTCCCCCAGAGCTGCATATTTTATTACGTGTCTCCTCCCAAATGACAATGTTCTACGGGTATCATTATGCGATATTACCAGTCGCACCCTGTACCGCCCGCTGGTCGATATTCGATACAGGATTTATTAACAGAAGTTTCGGTCGATTATACAAACGCAACCTTTTCCTATCAATATGAGTTGCATTTCCGCGTCATAGATGCGTATAATCAATGTCCCGTAATTCATCCATCAAAGCGATTTCCAGGCTTGGACCTGCAGCTGAAAATGAGCTTTTCGCCGGAGATATTTGAGATTCGTTTATTCCCAAACACAAACATCAAGAGTGTCTCTTACTTTCCGGGTGTCAAGTGTCGCAGTACCACCAGCAGAAAGGAAAGTACTTCGATTCAATGTGGTCGCTCGAAAATAGAAAAAACGACCTACGGGTGCTTAACGTTGAAGTAAGGCTCGAATCAACATGGCAATTGCCTCCAGTCAATGCTCCAGCAGAAGTGAGACACTGTTGCATTTTTTTAACTTGCAGCCGTCTAGAAAGTTCTTCTGAGATTTTTTTTTTTACATTTGTTATATTAGTGTCACTATGCACGTCTACAAAAGAAAAGCACCTGCTAGCATCTCTCCCTATTCTAAATATCTAGATAATAATCTAAATAGTTAGTATATGTTCTTATCCGTATTGGTTTTAGTTCCGGGAATATATATTTCTAATTACTGAAATTATACATCCTATTCCAATTTCTGACGCATTTAGTAACACATTGGTTTAGTCACGTCAGACCGATCGAATGCTTTGGCTTTCAAGTACAACAGTGATTTTGCATTATGATAGAGCCGATTATATTTATATATCAACTATAACTAGAATTTGCCGAATTACCCAGGTTCGATGGAAAACTGTGTTCATATTTCTAATTCTGTATATGTTTTCTATCATGGTTGTTATCGATATTGTATCATTCGATATCAACGACATGCAGCACGTCAATCGCACTTTTTATTTATTGGCTTTTAACTGTTTACTTTTGATCCTACTACTTTTCACAGCGAATGTTGTTTTCGTCCATTTCCAAGGACTTCATCGTCCAGTGCCATCGGTCGCAACCGAAAACAATAACAGAGCAGTAATTACAGTGACATCTCAAAGAGAGCCAATTTCACGTCCTGTCGTTCTAAATTCCCAAAGGCGAACTTTGCCATCGGATCAGACGAAACGATATCACTGTAAACTAGATAACCATCGTTTTTTCAACCAACAACGATCGTTATCTCCAGACACGTTAACTGTACTGTTATTTTTTTTAATGCTTCATTTCGAACCGCTCTCGTTTCTTGTCCGTTACGTCGTCGGCAGCAGCGGTACGCTTTTTACAGAGCAGTTTTTAATTTCAATTCAGGAGTTCCAGCGAATTCTGTAATTGACTCCATTTTCACTTTCCAGACGTTTACTTATGTCTTTCACTTATTTCGCTGCTCAAAGTTCGACGTTCACGACATTCCATTTTCAACTTTTCTTCCGTTTTCGCATTCAGTACGTTAAAGTTTCCTTTGTCAACTAAGCTCGTTGCCTTTCCTCTTTTTAATGTATATTACACCGTGACTCAAAGAACTTTGTTTTCTAGAAGAAAATTGATATTTAAATTATGGTGCTAAAATCAGAATGATATTTCAACTGTATCTCTCGTGCCATATTAAAGAGACATTAGTAGAAAAGTTACTTTTTATTCTAATCTGTATTATATCCTACTTACTATCATCCTCCATATATGTACACTTCATTTTGTTGTTGTATATTTAACTGTGTATGCAATTTTGCCTCATTTGTAAACCATTTCGCTTTTCCGCTTTCTCAGAAATCGAGGATTCTGAATTCGTTCTCTAAACAAATCCATCAACGTCGATGGTTCTTTCTTTATCTCTTTCATTTTTATTTACCTTCTGCGCCTTAAACAATTATACCACTTATTCCAACCGGGGTAGACGTTGCACTAAATCTTTGCCGCGCTTAAACTAACAGTTGCCTCCGAATAAAACATATAGTTTTTCTCAGTATATATTTTTAGACAAAAATCACTCTGTAACTGGAACTGAAACGTCTAAAGGAGGATTTTGACTGTTTTATTAATGCTACATCAGACGAAACCTGGCAAGAGCCCTGTCGTATTAAGCAATTAATATAGACTTTACAATCTCTTCAAATTGCTTTGAAATGCCATCATGTTCAAGGGCGCTTCCATATGCGTTCATTAAAAATGAAAGGGTCATTTCTATAGATATTAAGTGCTTCAATATAACCTCACCCAGCTGTAACGGCACGTCCTACTGAATCTGTAGGCATCGCTCTACTAGGCCTCCTTCAAGACGTTGTCGTCATACGTACAGGAAGCCGCGACTATAAGACGACTAGTCAAACATGGGGTCGTCACTGGATGTTTGACTTGGCGAAACATCTTGAATATTTTACTCCGGTATTGACGCGCGAAACTTGGTTACATCAGTGGTCTTTCAAAGTGACCAAATTTCGAAGACGTATTACAAATGGCCTAAAGGTATTTAAAGGTCATCAACCATCTGGGAAAATGCGATTGATCGCACACTCTTTTATTTTTATGCCGTTCATGTTTCTCATTTAGGAGCGACGCTGATGTAGATCGATCGCTATTCGAAATACGCGCATCGTCGAGGTTTCGCCATGATTCGATTTATCGCCGGCACGGACCATGGGAGTGACAAACGATATCGACAGACGTTCCTTCAGTGCTGTTATCGTCTACAACATCGTCGTTTCCGCTGTACTCTTTCAACACGTGCGCTTTTCCTTCGGTTGCTCTCTATACTATGGAGATCGAGACGATACATGTCGAAGCGCTGCTAACATCAGTATTGTTGAAACCACATAGTTCCTGTTTGAAATTAAATCGAGTGAGAATGATGTGTACTGAAATAATCTAAGAGGTCTCAGCCTCATTTAAAGTTGACACTTCGATTGTCGTTAACCTCTTGGTACATGAAGAGCTTCCTAAATTTATTGCAGTGTGACATTTCTGTGGAAAAATCATTCTTACTTAACAGAAACAGAGTTTACATTGGAATCCAGCCTGGTTAACCCGATTAAAAAATTACCTACTTTTGGCCTGAATTGAGTACTGTCTGGAATCCAGCCGGTCGGACCCCACCTATTCGAATTCCGAGTACAACTATAGTATCATCTGGTCTGTTTCGTCCATATAACGTTGCGTATGTCAAATCTGCCCGGCCCGGTCGCAAATTCTATTCGGGAAGCCTAAATGAAACAATCCCTTTAGGCATTTTATTCATAACAAAATTGCAATCGAATGTCATGGTAGGAATTTCTAAAATTGGTAGATCTCATTAATACTGTATCAACAATTTTTTAACTCAGATGAGAAACAATGCCAGTTATACATCTCGCGAATATGATACATGTTAAAGATATTATTTAAAATGTTGGCAGCTAAGTCTTCATTGGTTATTTTTATGAATTAAAAATGCAGTTTATCGCATCTACGAAGAGCACTACGTTTTTAACATTGAAAATTGTCGTCAGATGGAGAGCAGTCTACTTTATATTACCCAAGCTGAAATCTCGTGCATCATCCCGGATGATCCGCTCCGAGAATTGACGAAGATTCGATCTCTGGAAAGGTTTTTTGCCATTCAGAAAAATCTTTCATACAATCTCTCGATCATCGACATAGGAACATATCCACGGATTACGCGGAACATACGTAGAGTGACGTTTCGCAAAAAAAAGGACTCCGTTGACGGGTCGATCAACAAATGTCCTGTGCGTTGAATTTTTTCAATGAAGTAAAAACAAAAATCGATCACCAATACTGCCCGACAAACGTGGGGATGCCGGGAAGCGGGAGCTTGGGCGCTTCTACAACGATCCGTTTCAGAATGACCCGGATGCCGGGAGCGGCATTTGATTGGACTGAATAATGTAGGGCGAAGGGCATTGATTCACCCTGTATGGTCTTGCATTCCGGACGGCAGAGCTTCACATCCGACGGATCTTTCCAATTGCGAAAGGCCTTTGAGAAGGGAGTCCTCGTCTTTCTTACCTTAGACTTCCCGGCAAGTGCTTCTTTTAACTCTTCGACTTGTACGATCAAGCGGAAGTTTCAGATTCGTTATTTTCATATATTCCAGGCCCTGTGAAATCGGAATTTATCTTTACATGCGTGACACGTAGTCATCTCGTTTGAATAAAATTTTAGTTTTGTCTCACAATTACTTCACTTTCAGTATTTCCGTCATTGTTGTTATTGCCCTAGTTACACCAAAAGAACCTGGTTGTTGTGATGCACTAATAATATCTCTCATCGCTCTTCCAGTTTCTGTAAGGACATCAGAAGAATATATGTTCCTATATTCTAAGTTTCCGCAACATAGTTCCTGCAATCTCCCTAGTTGATGTTCATGGTGGTACGGTATACGGGTTTGACCCTCGGAAGATATTGACCAATAACCTAGCTTCAGTTAGAGCGGCATTGACAAATGGAGCTATGTTATCGATGTTTCGAACATTATTTCGTTTGTGTGTGTAGTACCGGTACTCGTAATGAACTGCAATGTTTGAGAAATGTCGAACCTGAACAATGGTTTCTATTGAAAGACTTGGCAACAATTTATTTATCAATGGTTTTATGATTTCATTTTTTAATTATAATAATGTTTGAAATGTCTATTTGATAATTTGCACAAATGTTTGTTTACAAGGACTCAATCATTCATATATCAACCGTGCTTGCAACTCATAAAATATGCTCTCAAAGCATTCGGGATACTTGCGTGAATAAAAAAAAACAATCGTGGAGAAAAACAAATTGCGTAGTTTGGAACATAGTAATTTAACGGGTAGTACCTTCCCACCAATACATCACGGGAGCGGTAACGCGTGATTGAAGCATCCAACCAAAATTGACTTTTTAGACATAAATAATACAGTAAATTTTTTTTTAAATAGTCTCACCTGAAATCTGAACCAATCGATCGAATAGTGACAATATGCAGATTCGGGAATTAATTGATTTCCATGAAAATGCTTATATGGTTGTTTGTCGGATCATTGGCTTTCAATAGGATATCGGAAAATGCAAAATTCTGGACGAGGACGAGCTCTCGAACGGGGAATTTCACACCTATCGGTCCAGAGTTCGAGCATATTGGATCCCTTATTTTGAATTTCAAAATTCAACCCGGAATTCGGGAATGCGATCCGCAAAAACCTCGGAAGTATCAATTTCGATTCTGAACGCAAAATAAACGGCGCAACGCAGTTATTTATCAAGCGAAATTTACATTTTTCAAACAGCATTGTTTGCATGCTGTATGCATTTTGCGTGCTAGTCTTTTTTTTAAATTTTCATTCTTAACACGTTTCGGGTATAATGAAGGTATATATTTCCCGACGTTATTTGAAGCATTTCACATTTGATATGCTGTTCTGAAACATTTTTAACGAAGAGCGTATTCTTGGAGAGAATATATTTCTATATTCAGAACACTTTTTAGGCTAACGTTACAATTTATATTTTCATTTAATAATTGTTGACATTGGGATCTCTCCTTCATGCGAGCCACGTACGTCCTTATTTGATCCTAGAAGTTCATAGTTGGGGCGATATTCCAAAATACTGGTACACGTCTGTCCCATCGCTCATTGCCATATTACATTAGAAACGAGGAAGCTCATGCTGGTAATGGCCGAATTGATGGTCGATTTATGGCAGGCGATATGGTCGCTCAGTCGACATTACGTTACATGTAAGCGTGTTTATTTTTCCTAGCGCGACTTTATGGTTCGCGCACGCCTTGGCAAGTCGCCCGTAAATCGTTATATGCTCGTTTTCAAAACTCATGCACCAAAGAAAAAGTTTCACTCAAGACTTTTTTTCATTTCCCAGAGAGGAATGCGGAAAGATTTGTGGACCTCGGAAGGGTTACAGGAACAACCCGCGAAACATGCACACAGCAGGGACAGGAAGATGAAACGAAGACGTATCGCGAGTAAAAAATATGTGTAATAAAATACTTCCCTCGAATTTCTACATACTAATTATAAAGAGAAATTCCAAAATAAAAATTGTACCATTAAGAGCAAAATAAATTAAAAGTACTTTAATTATAAATACTACTGAAAACATTATATAGACAAATTTCTGATAGCGTAAGGGGAATACTATGTAGCATTCTTATTTCGTGTTTTAGCATTGACATTTCGTTACATTGTGCCTTGATATGAACAAATTAATATATTCACAAGTTTAAATAATAATACCAGATCCTTGTTTTTAAGAGTTTCAAAAGAACATTTTCGAAATTAACGTCCATAAAAATTCATTACATGCAATCACACAAATTTTTTTAACATTGCGATGGCAATCCGCGGACGTATACGAGTCGCGCCATCCATTGAGAGTTTCGCGGTATTTAAATTTTAATTTTCATCCCGCTAGAGATCGAAAGAATGGTACCGTGTTCCCAATCAGTAGAGAAATGTTAAAATAATGTTTTTAAATATTTAAGTTAAGAATATTACATTTTATATATTTTTCATTAAAAACAATATTTGTGTATTCAATTATTTGATTTGATTTTATTTTAAAATAAATTTATTCCTATCTTTTAATAACGGATATTAAAATACAGATTTTAATAACATAGGATTTTATGATATCGTTATAATAACAGTTTACAAGAGACTTTTCAATCATCTTATTTATTAAAGTAACATTTTTCCTCAGTCAACCTGACATTTTTCGTAAGCAAATTTAAAATTTCATTAAATCTCCTTCAGATAATGCGAAGAAATATATTATTTATTTATTCTTCAAAATTATTGATTAATTAATAAGATGTCGTTCGTTATTTAATACTTATTTAATTTACGAATCGGAAATTTCAGGGGATATGCAGAATAACTTACAAAATACATCTACAATTAGCGCAGTAAAATTATGTGTAGTTTTGGAGTTTAGAAGAAAAAAATTCTATAAAGCTGGATTTGGGTATACAGGATCCTTTTATTGTTACTTTGAAACGAAATTTTTTAAAGTAACGCAACACTTCGCATTCGGCCTCATATCATAGAGTTCTAAAAATACGACACAAGATAAATTTGTTGAAAATAGCAAATTCGAAAGCTTAAATAAAAAATATAGTTATAATGTACTAGAAATATTATTAAATTATAATTTCATTTCTTCTAAACGGTTTTCCTTATTTCTGGATTTATATCGCTATAGGTTTATATCGTTATATGGATTATCATTAAAAAATAATGTTGCACGTCCGTCTTTTCAAAATAACAGCGTTCTGGTATAAAATTTTCAAAAAGTTACATGAGTACTTTAAAGCTCACACATTTTCTTTTAAAATCGTGTTTTTATATAACCTCCTGTAGTCGTCATTTCTATGAGGTCATTGACATATTTTCTTATACTCAGAATTTCATAATAATTTCTAGTTTTTCAACAAACCATGACATGAAACTACTTTGAAAAAAATAATTCTAATATTTGTTTTGTTAAAGTTATATTCGTATTTCTATGATCCTATAAAGAGAAACAGAATTTGAAATTAGTGTTCACTACAAAAGCTAAATTTTTGAGCTTATTTTTTGCGCATTATCGTGAAACCGATTTATTTAGATTTTTGGTCATTTTCGCGTTTTCTATGTCGAATGTATCAAAATGACTACCAATAAAAATTGAAGCTTGTGAAATTTCCTAAAAAACGACCCCTTTTTCATTTCTATTGCATGAAAAATTATGCTAAGAACAGCTGTTAGTAATAATATCGTTCTTTTCGCAAAGTTTACCGTCATTTTCAAGGATATAAATATTATCGAATTTTTTTCAACCACATACTTTTATTATCGGATCTACGTTTAGATCTTATTGTATATTATTTAGACTTGTAGTTCATTATCTAATCATATTTTTATAGTGCATCTGATTACAGACTAGTTACACCTAATTTGACTAATTTCTCAAAGACCATATCGTACGAAATATTGCTAAAGGTAATCGTGGACTTTAAAATACTCATGCAACAAAAATTTGTTCAATAGAACCGCTCCATTTTGGAATTACTATGAAAAACTTTTTTTTGTAAACATCAGGACTAAAGATATAAACTTTAAACGACCCGCTTGGAAATATAAAGAAGTGTTAAATTAATAATGTTTCTATTACATAACTATCTTTTTCATTTAAACCACTGCTGTTTTCATGATATACTCATAATATCTCAAAGCTAAAAATTTACTTCATCTACCATATTTTTATAAACACTGACTATATGGCTGATAAAAAGTAAAATTGTAGATAATTAAGTAATTATCTTGCACATTCTGTTTGTATTTATAACAAACACAAAACAGCTTATTGGAAAACCAAGCGAGAAAAGTGATTATTTCAAACCAGATACAAATTTCCCGTTTCTTAAAAAACGAATATCGATATAAGTATATAAGTTGAATAACTAACGATATTGTAGGTGCATTTATTACCTACAATTTTGCTTATTTTTTCTCATAGCTAAAGCTTTTGTAGTTAATCGCGATAATTTAATTTTTAACCCTTTCTGTCGTCATAACTTGAAACACCGACACTCTACGAGTGTAAAGTTCCTGTATTTAAAATAACATTAAAAGTAGCCTGTATACCAAATCCAGCTTTACGGAATTTTTGTCTCTAAAAAACGTAATTTTATTATTAAAAATCAAAATGAGTGATATCACAAGAATTAAGGGAGATAATATTTATATTTAAATTAATATACAACAATGAAATATATTCACATTTTTGGACTTAGTGTTTACATTTCGATTGAAAACTACATTTATTAATAAATTTCTTTAGAATAAGAATTCTTTTTATAATGCAAAAAGCTATATAAATAGACTATTTAGGCAATTATTTATTACCATATTTATTTGCGAAAATGAAAAGTGAAAGTCAAACCATGTCCAGGTGTGTCGCTTCTACATACTCCAGTTTAATAATATTACGAATCAAATTTAAGTCTAATACATCTAAACATCATCCTTCAATTAAGGGTAATGTTTGTTTTATATTTTCTGAAAGCAAACACGAACTTTCAATGAAATTAAGTTTTTAAGTCAATGAAATATTAGCAACTCATAAATAATCAGTGGAAACAGACGATATCGGTCAGACATGTCAAAATATTCATTGCATGCTGTATGCATTTTTAATTCTTCATTTCAATTAGTGTCCGAAAGCCTATAAATTTTGTCTTAATTTATTAAAGTCTTGTATTAATAAAAATTTATATTCTAAAACATTGTATAATTAAAATACCGAATATTATTTCAGAGTCCGAAGTTAAATTACATATATGTCTAATTTGGCAGAAAAGTACAGAAAAAATAATTGATGTAGTGTACACATTGATACGGGGATCATTATTTTATATATTCACTTTAAAAATTAAAATTTCAAGATACCTTACTTAAAAAGGTGACAAATTTGTAGGGATTAACTAAACAGTATTATTCGCACCGTTTTTAATTTTTACATACATAATATCTAATCCTAAAAAACGTAAAAAGTAATATTTGTTTTATTAGGTGCTATCCATATTATAGAATTTACATATGTCATATGGGATCTGTCACATTGAAATCCACGATTTTTATTTTAGTTTTTTTATTAGCAACATATAAAACATATGAATAACTATCATCAGGCAAAGGAATGATTTCTTTTGGATAACAACTTTTCTGAAAATGCAATGTCTTTGTTTTGAATTGTTAAAGTGGATAGTGTTAAAATATAAGAATTTCTCCTGCTTTACCATGAATGAATTACCAACGTTAAAAGGAATCTGCTTAGAAAAATTTAATACAATGATTTGCAGAAATTTTCTACTATGCCCAGTTTAAAACCATAATATCAGACTTCAAGAAATAAGGGATGATTTAATTGGACTGGGACAAAAGAAATTAGAATGTCGGCAATTTATCCAATTTCTATTTTCAAAATAATGAGGATCTAATTTATAAGAAACTGAAAGACAAGGGGGTTATACATTGGAACCCCTTTCATCATGCAAACCGTTTAAAGGTTTCCTTTTATTTTGGTGGTAGAGTAGGGACGTGGGAGTTAATTAGTCGCTGCGAAGTGGCCAAGATAAACGAAAGTCGTGGGCTCTTTAATGACTACCGAAACGAGCAGGCTAGAAATAAAGCGAAAGAAAATAGTACGCGAACGCGAAAAGCACAGGTACACTAGAGGGCTATTGAACTCGTCGATAGCTGAGTTAGAGCGAAGCTTTTATTATCGTTATTATTGTTAAAGACTCTTGTTTCGAGTTGGGTATATATTCACGTGCGATGTAAGCTCGTGCTTTAGTAAAGAGCAGAAATTCCCCGATATACGATTCAAACCACAAAGGAATGGATTGAAAACCGAATTCAGCAAGGAGACTAATGAAAACTGAAGGAGTCTTTTGGGAAATGCCATTCTTTCCTGCCTTTACGGATCAAACCTACCAAACGTTGACCTATGAATGGGATTTAACCTAAAATCAAAATATACTAATGATCAATAACAATATTAAAATACGCCATGATAATTTTGTTTGTCGAAGACTGCTATAAATGTATCTACTTGTAATTGACCAAAAACGTTGACCTCCAAGGATGGTTTACATGAGAATTAAGATGCATGGCTTTCAGCATTAAGCGACTTTGTGTGGAAAGCTTCGTATTAATGAAACATATGGTAATAGCGAGCTATTTCATATAATGTTGTTGTGATTAACGGCGACGTCTAAATTCAAAGGTGTTCTTCACACATAAGCGCTGCAATGTGCATATATCGTTCATTTAGTACAGTGTAACACATACGCGTCTCTGCCCTCGTTCCTGGCCGACGTGAAATAGGGGCCACATTTGAATATGTAAATAACCGCTCACGTGCCTCTGTACACATAGGTCCAGTTAATACGTTCTGCCCAATCGTCCAGTCCTCGTTATTAGGTGTGGTCCTGGGTCTAAAATTCTATCTACGTCATCTTCCGACCTTTTGAGGTTATTAGAAGAACCATCAAAAAACATGATTTGCACTACAATACGACCTATATAAGTTACTTGCATTCTTCTAAAATAAAGTAATTGACATACTGGAATTGACGAAAATTGTTGAATACAATACGTCGCTACCCATTGTTGGGTGAAAGAGAAAACTAATTTGTCTCCAGGATCGAAGGGGAAATTATGATGATCCATTCAAGTATCACGCGATCTATCCCCCTTCGAATTATTGGGCTGTGATCTCTTTGACCAGAATCTCTATAGTGTAAGGTGAATTTATTACAAGATAATATTTTCATGTATTTTATTATTTACGCGGAGGAACACGTGGCGTAGTTTACACGAGGAAGCGCTCATTCCTGTCTTCAAAAGTTCACGGGTGAATGCATCGGACTAGACGGCAATCCGCCCTGTCGGCTCTCATGATACTGTAAAGTGAGCGATGCCAAAAACCTCGTCATCCGGAAAATTTTCCGGACATTTTTCACAGAGGAGCAAAACTCCTCGACCTACAGGCCCTTATGTTTCTGGGTTTACTTTTATCCTCATACCTTAAACTCATACGTTTCGTAAAATCTTTATCCTTTACTATCGGTAATTGTTATTTCAGTTCCATACATCATGGAAGAAATAGATTAAGAGTTTATCGTCCAAGTTAATCATCTCGAACGAGATTAAATAGTAAGTGCCCGAGCGATGAAGTGAGAAGACGAAGCAAGAGCACTGGATAGATCGGCGGATCGAAAAACTTTTTTGCCTCACAAAGCAAGAAGGTGAACTTTTCAAGCAGCACTTTACATTCAAAGAGTGCACCTTACTGGTATCAATCGTTAAGTCGTTGAATATTCAAATTATTCCCGATAGATTCTTGGACCTAGAGATATGCGATAGAGGAAGGCATATCCGGTTGTAGATACATTAAAATTTTTTATTTTATTTTGTTTATAATTTGGTCTTGATATTACTTAGGGTTTCTCGTTATGTACTAGTACAGTTCTCTTATTGTTTCAGAAGCATTTATCTCAACGTTACTTATTTCCATTTAAGTAAATTGTTCACCCCAGCCCATTTTATTCCCTTTCGCATCACTAGCTCGATAAATCCTTGATTTTTCTACCTTCAAGTCTGCCAGCGCTCTCAATTTATGAAATCAGGTACTCCTTTTACATATTTGAAAAGCATTTGGCTCATAAAAGTATACATTTATTATTATGCCTTTTTACTCCGCTCTTTGTAGTTAAACTTAATTCTTTTTGTTCCTCTTTACGTTGCAATTGTCGTCTTTATAATGTCGACTCTTTCTCCGTTTGTCAATTGACGTCCTCCTTTTTCTTCCCGAGGTAATGAGATCAAAATCTATTTCTCCGAGTCGAGTTTTATATCCTACCTTTTAAATGTCGCTGAATCAACGGAGTTGACGCCTTCGCCATTTCTTCGTTCCTGTTCTTTTTACGGGGACTGCGCAAGAGCCCTTTTCAGGGACAATTTCACCTCAACTACGTGCCGGAGGGGAGTTATCGCAAAAATCGAGTAACTCGACGATAGCCTGAGGAACGATCCGTTTGAGGTATAGATAGAACGAATGAGTTTATCGCAAATTTGGTTTTAGGTTTAAAATATGAGACGTAAATTACTTCCATTCCTCATTATAATCTATTTATCTTTCTGTTACAAAATAATCTTTAGCTGGGCGGTCTAAAGTATAAGAATTTTTTGGAGCTCATTGTTCAATTTCGGCTCAATATAGATGGAGATTATATAGCACTATAACCATAGATAGACGACCTTCCTTCACTTTAAAATAATCCTTATGCAATTCAACCTATTCTCCTATCCTATTCTTGGTACCTATAAACTTGAAGACAGTACCTACAATAGCGACTTTGAAGCTTTCTGGTTCGTGACCTCCTCTGGCACATCCTGTGACTCTCGATTGAAAATCATTTCGTTCTCGTCGTCGTCATCATCCTCACCATCCTCATTGTCGTTCTTGTGGTTGTCCTCGCCGTCGTCCATCGTCAATATCATCCTCGCCATTATTATTCTCGTCATTATCATCCTCGTCATTATCATCATGATCACCATCATCATAATCATCATTATGATGATAATTAGGACAATGATGATGACGATGTTCACGACAACGATGATGGTGATGAAGACAATGACCGCGATGATAACGACAGCGACGACGACGAGAAATGGAATTAGAAGGATGCGAGCATGATGACGATGACGACAAGTAAGAAGAAAATACTACATTAATAGGTCCCAACCTTCGGAAAACATTATAATAAGCCCGTGGATACCCTGCGGCTCCCTTGAGGGCCATAGCTCTTCGTTCGGGAATCCCTGGTCTAGAAGATGAAATGTTCTGAAAGATGGATGGTAACATATCCTAGGAGTGAAGTAACAATTGTCTAATAAAATGGAATTATGGCACCCATAACAAGAGTACTATTAATATAGGTTATGCGTTAGTTTACAGCGAAGTATAGACCAACATGTTGAATGCCCCAGCAGATCATCCAAGATTCTGAGTCCAGTAGCCCCAAGCTGCATGTTCTGTTGTGCTTTCCACATTTTGTGATGCGCCTGGCGCCATAAAAAGCGACATTTCAAGCACGCTTAATCCGATACGAGAAAACACTGCGTACACATCTTTCCAGTGGCTTTCTTCCACCAGTATCCCTCGTGCAAAATGTGTTTACGCTCTCGAGACGAACTGAGCGACGCGATCGCAAAGGGTCGTTGGAGGATGACGAGGAGAAAAAGGAAATAACGCCGACGAATAAAGTAAGAGTGAATGGTAGGCCTAAAAATCCGCGAGGCTCCATTGTATGGGCATGCTTTGCTTATCGAACTTAGCGCAGGCGCATCATGAGGGAGGAGCGTTAAAGAGTGACGGCAAGAGCAAAATGGGAAATCGAAAAGAGGTGAGGCGAAAGAAAGTAGAATTCAAAAAGAGGGATAAAACGAGGCCGATCGGATGAGACCCTGATGGTGAGAGGCAGATGCCAAGTTCGTATTCCTAACGCAACGGAAAGGGAAGGTACCGTCTGAATAGATCTACACGTTCGTGCTTGAAACGCAGGAACAGCGGGAATATCCGGAATAAATCCGAAGCTGGGTTCGTATACGTTCGTGAAGATCGAGGATCCATTGATCTACGAAGAATGTACACCGTTACGCGCTAACTCAGATGACGTGGCCGTATTATACCAAAGGGACACCGTAGGCGAACGTGTCTAGCCTTCGTCCTAGAATAAAATCGGCTTTCTCCTCGCATACTTTCGCTTGCCATGCAGCTCTCTTGCTTCACGTCACCCTGGATTTAACATGGTGATCTCGTTCAGATTTCCATCGCCGCTGTTCCTGAAACCAGTGGATACCTACTAAAGAACAAAGAAAACTGTACTTCTAAGGGTTTCCCTTAAACCTTCACGAGCAACTTTATAAAGTATCTTTCACAGAGAGAAATATTATTGGAAATGTTGTCATTCTGGATGATAATTTCAGAACAGATTCTCAGGAACTAAATTGAATCGCATTACCTACTAATAATTAATTTACTAAAATGTTAATTTTTTTCTAAATTTTCGAAGAAGATGTGGAGGACAGTTAAAGTTGTAATACCATCTATGACATATATCCTATGAACAGAGTATTCGAATTTATCGATACAAAATATTAACTTGAGCAAAGAAGGTTAACAATATATGTCATTATTCGTGCTGCCGCTAGACGTCGACTTTCATTTTGTACATTGTATATTACTTCGCAATATGTAGTCGAAGTGGTCCAATAACAGCCTGTTCCTTACAGATGACGCTGCTGTCTGAATTGTTAGTAGTATGACTGGAACGCTGTCAATTTCGCCATACATTTCTTATATATATATATATATTTCTTCACGTCTGTTCTGTACATGAAATAGATTCCTCCGCGAAATAACCTTCACTTACCCTATTTTACTTCACCTCCTTATATGTTAAATGTCACTAATTTTAAATATTATTTTAATTTTGGTTAAATATTATGGAAAACTAATTGCATTAAAGTAAAATTAAGAAATTTGCAGGGTCAAAAACTTTGTGATTGTCAAAGTGGTCGATTTTTAAAGCATGTAAGACACGTCAATTTCCTCTTCAAACTTTAGACGACGTTCTATTCATTACATGCCTTTGTATACCATCAGCATCGACAGTTACTTACATCTTATAGTTCTATAGTTCATAATTATTTATCAAAACTAATTTAATTTTTTTTTTCCAAATGCAGGCTGGCATATTTTAAATATTTTACCCGAACTTTATGAACAGTCATTACAATACATTTTGTTTTAATTAATGTTTTGTAATTTTTTTAATATTTTTTGGGATGTTTGTATCGTAAATTTTCATTTTTAAGTTAGTCATCATCGGTTATTTCCTGTTATAAAAAACTTTTTAGTATATATTTTTCACATATCACCTCCTTAGATTGTTTAATTATTTTATATTTATTTGTAATGTTATTTAATTTTGTATCTTTTTCTATTTATATTAAGGTTAAAGAGGACTTAACTTATGTAAAATGTATAAATTTGCTGATTTTTTCTGTAAAATGTTATGCAAATGTTAAAGTAGTCGTGCGTGGAAATGTGTAAAAACTGCGCAATTAGCATCAGATTTCTAAAATAGGTTATTATTTTTCGCTACCATAAATACATATTTCAATACGCGGATTTCTTTTCATGTTTCTCGTATTTAAATGGAAAACTCCAATTTTCAAAAACGTCTTTGATTCATTTTAATGCAAACTAAAAATTACGTCATTTATGAAGGTTATTCAGGTGTCCAATTATCGTAAACAAATCTCTTTTTAACGATGAAATGAAAATTTAGAAACGCTTCGTCGGATTATCATGTAAATATTTCATTTCATAAATGTTCTAAAGAATGAGTATTTTTCCTAAAAATATCGAAAACGTTAATCCTCCATTAAATATGTAGGTAGCGTTTTAAATGATAATGTTAGAGGCAAATATTTTGTTCGGTTAGCTTAAGTATATAAATATGCAAGTTGACGAAATATGACGTTTAGAAAACAGAAAGTGGCACTTCAAATATATAATTTATATAATGACAGGATCTAATTTTTGGAATGAGGTAGGCAAATAACCTCTATGAAATGCTAGAAACATTCATGAAGCCACCTGTACTTCGAAAACTCATGCAAAATGTTATACAACCAATATATGTCTCGTTACACAACCGGTTAATTAATAGTCGCTGGTATTACCTCGACTGTATAATAATATTATATCAACAGACTACAATGGAATACCAAATAATGCATTTACCTACAATAATATGGATATTCTTGTATAAGTTTAATTTAGTTTCTCTAAACCATCAATCAGTTATACAGACTCATAATTTAATTAAATTTCATACATGTTTCCATTAATCTAACAAAGTAAAACATTTAACCGAAATGCGAGGCTTTGTCAGGGTTATTTATTATAAATCATTTAAATTGTCTCCACTGTTTCGTTTTATATGTCGCGTCAAAAACAATAAAAAGGGTATTGTAAGAAATGAAGGAAAATGGTAACTGTAAAGTAAGTGGCTGCTAATTTTTAACTTTTCTACGTTCATTAGCGTAATTATTATTTTCATATTACGACGCTCACTTTCTCTGTTCTACTTAAATCACAATTTTCCTTGGCTTCCGTCCATGAAGTCAAATCAGGACGAAGATCGATTAAATGCAAACGAGCAGGCGACAGTGACGGAGATGACATGAAAAATGGTGTGATGAAATTTTCAGTTTCAGAAAAACTTAATGAAAAATCAAAATAATGACGGTACAAAAACAGAGGGAAGTTATAAGAAACGTTGTGCGTAACTACCAACACTGATGATTTAATCTGGAAAAAACGTGGAATCTTATCAAACTTTCTTTATCTTTCAGCTTTTTCCTCGAAAACTTTCTATCATTACGTTTGAGAAGTATGATATAAGTATTTGTTGTCTGTTCGTTATCATTAAGTCCAGTAATTCAACTTGGTATACGCCATATTTAGTTTTAACAAATTACAAACAAATTATAGATGTAATATATGGAGGTAAAAAATGGAGGATTTTGACAATCTATTTATTAAAATTTTTCGAAATATTTGTTGTATCATTTATTGGAGTTTCCACTTTTGAAGTTTTAAAATAATCATCTTTAAAAGAATGATGGCATTATTAAATTAGCCTGGGACAAGTATCGATTTCATTACTAAAACCTATAGTATTCAAATGTTTACTAAACCAAAATATAAGTATATATACTCATCAAATTAAAGAGACAAGTTTTACTAACTTCAACGGGTTACAAAATCTAATTAATTAATAGTACACGAAGTAATGATGTTTAATTAACGAATAAAATTCTCTAAGAGTTATACTAATTTAGCGCACTAATTAGTAATCCAAGTGTTGATAATTAAAAGTTATGGAAAATTTACTTATTTTGATTTATTTTAAATTAACTTTGAATTTTTAATATTATTATTTAACCTTGTTACATATTGTTTTAACCACGTAAAATGTTTACTTATAGTGCGACTAATAGAAATAGTAATTTTGGTAGTTAGCGAAGTTATACTAACTGATAGTCAACTAATCTCTAATTAAATTTAATATATTTCGCTTCAGTTCTAATATAATTCTCTCTGTAGTTCAAAGTAATAGACCTGAAATTCGTTTTTTGTTTAAATTCAAGCACAAATAAAACAATCATTCAAATAACAAGCTATATTTCAATTTGCGAAACGAATGCATGAATGGAACCGTAACTAATTATAGACGAAATAAAATACATTCGTTGATAGAACTTAATTAAAAACTATCAGCAATAAAACTTATGTAGAGTACACCTAAATATTATTTCATATAAATGGTCGAAAGTGAAAGGTAAAACTTTATGAAATTCGATAATTTTCAAAGTAAAAGTACAGAAACTAATTATAACAGAGATAGCTAATAAAAATATGGCTAAATGAATTTAAAATACTCAATATTGTTAAAAAATTACTCAACATTTCATGTTTGACTTGTATTAATGCTAAAATAAAAATTTTAACATGAATAAGTACGCTCCTCTTGGGTTGACAGAATAATAAAAATCTATATTTAAGTTTCTTTTGTGCTCGTCAATATAGAGGTTTCATAAGGTATTTTCTGCGCGTCTCGATTTGTAACACCGAATATAAGTTATCATACAAGTTTTAGATGTAACCTGGTTCAGTAAATTAGATTTAAAAAAGATTCTTTTATTTTCAAGATCCTTAAACAATGGTGCTTGATATAATTTGTAAGGGTGTTATTGATAATATATTAAGACTTGATTACTCTTGTTAATTAATATGCAGTGGTTTGATTATAATAAACATCGAAACAATCATTTATTTTAAAAAATGTTAACGTCTGGTAGTAATCGAGAATGTCGTAAAAAAAACACTTATTTCGGTTTATTGATATAGTTAATATGACTAGTGTTATTACTGTTAATAGCAAAAATATTATCAGAGAATTGTTTTACTACAGTTAAACTACTGTCTACATCTCATGCTAGTAACTACAAATATGTTAACTATTATAAAACTAATGATGTGTAGTTGTGAACCTTTTCGACTATGCAGAATAGAAAAAAGAAGAACTGTTCGTATTTCGATTCAGTAGAGGTAAAGTAATCATATATGAACCTTTTCAATGCATAAAATAATTGTTTTGCGCCCCATCATTAGGACAGAAATCTTTATAAGTAATTGTTTTTTAATAAGTGTATTTCATTGCTTAATTTCCATTCGTTGCTTAACTTTTTTCAATACTTTTTCCGTTAAAAAAAAGAAATTCTTCTGTTAATAAATTATTTAATACATTCCTAATAAGAAATAAGAACATGTAAAATAGTTCAGAATGAGTTAATATAAGTTCTCCAGTGATTTTTTAGGATGAAAATATAAATTCTTACTCTGGCTGTGAAATAGACGTGCAGGTGATAAAACGAACCTTTATAACTCATGGCATTTTTCGAAGCGTTCTTGAAATGCCTTAAGCGATTACAGCCATCGATCGAAGCCCGTAAAGACAACTTTGCTCGAAATCTTGTTCTTTAAAATCCTCTCATTCGTGTCTGGGAGAGAAATGATTCCGTGGAAATAATTGTTCGTTTTTTTAGTGTCGGAAGTAACGAAAAGCTTTGAGTAATAATAATAATCGAGATTTCTCAGTGCCATTCAATGGATGAAAAAGAAAGAAGATAATGAATTATCGTTTGAATATTTTTAATCAGTTGGACTATCTCCTATCTTTCATATTAAAAATTCAGAATTAAATCCGCCAATGCGCTGCAGATTGTTGAAATAATATGTCAAGAAAGAATATAATATTCCTTCCACGACATGAATAACGAAGAAGAATGAGTGTCTTTTTACGTATTAACTATCAAAATTTTTAAGGATAAAAAATGTTTTTTTGCAGACTTCTATCAATTTTTATTTGATTTTTTAGTTTTTTTCGTTGGAAATAACATAAGAAATAAAATAGGAAGGATGCACATGCGTCTTGCGCAGCATATCATTTAAATATTCTGCATTGTACAAATCTTTCTTCGTTTTTATTGATCCTTTGAGATGTCGTAAAATGCACTCGAATATTCAGTTTCTATACGAATATTGAATAAATTCGATGTAGGATATGAAAGAATCAATAAACATAGCACACATAAGAGCTTAAAACCTACAATTTTGTTGTAATTATTGATTTTAAGGATTCCCGCGTAGAAAAAATATATATGGGAGAAACTATTTAAGAAAGCATGGGAAAAAGTATGGGATAAAGTTTGGGAAAAAGTATTGCAAATACAATCTCATTGTATTACCAATACTTTCGCCCAGTGCCACCCCATACTTTGGCCCATAGTATATCAAAGCATCCATGCCCTACTATGGAGTAAATGTCGTTTATAGATATTGGAAAAAATATATATGGGAGAAACTATTTAAGAAAGTATGGGAAAAAGTATGGGATAAAGTATTGCATATACAACCTCATTGTATTACCAATACTTTCGCCCAGTGACACTCCACGCTTTGGCCCATAGTATATCAAAGCATTCCTACAAATGATATTTATCATATCAAAACTAAGAACGAAAGAAATGTCTGCTGAAATGTAGTTCATCCTGCGACACGGCGAAAACCACTGAAAATATTACATAATTATAAATAAAACTACAGGTTGCTGTCATATTGATGCAGAAGACGAAGAATTTGGCAAATTATCTGCGACTAGGGAGTTTGTCCACAATCCCGGCATTTTGGATGGAACTAGGAACACCAAAAGGAGAATTGGAAATTTTATTTCAATTTAAATAATTTTAGTTTATTATCATGTGCACATTACGGAGGTTCGACTGAAACTGTCACAAAATCAGCTCGTTTTTTAAATCAACAAACCATAGCAACCAGTTCAACCAAAACAGTTTCAGTTGAACCTCCGTATTGTGCACATTACGAAAATTACAAAATAAAACGAAAATTATTTAAATCAAAATAAATTGGCGAATTAGCCTTATTAGTGTTCCTTGTTCCATCCAAAATGCTATTGGCTTTCTTCACAGCACTGTCATTCCACGTTTGACAACATTGAAGAGACCGTGTACGGACAGCTCAGGAATTGTAGACTAACTGCCCCAATCGCAGATATTTTGCCAAATTCTTCGTCTTTCGCATCAATATAACAGCAACCTGCAGTTTTTATTTAAAATTATGTAATCTTTTCAGTGGTTTTCGTCGTGTCGCAGGATGAACTACATTTCAGCAGACATTTCTTTCGTTCTTAGTTTTGATATGATAAATATCATTTGTAGGAATGCTTTGATATACTATGGGCTAAAGTATGGGGTGTCACTGGGCGAAAGTATTGGTAATACAATGAGATTGAATATGCAATATTTTATCCCATACTTTTTCCCACACTTTCTTAAATAATTTTTCCCGATATCTATAAAAGGCATTTACTCCATAGTAGGGCATGGATGCTTTGATATACTATGGGCCAAAGTATGGGGTGTCACTGGGCGAAAGTATTAGTAATACAAAGAGATTGTATTTGCAATACTTTATCCCATACTTTTTCCCATGCCTTCTTAAACAGTTTCTCCCATATATATTTTTTCTACGCGGGTTATTTTGTTGTAAAATGGGGAATTGTGATGAAGTGAAACAAATAATGAAGAAATAAAATATATTCATATTTTTTTTATGTCACTAATGGTATCGTTTAAAATTTCTTAAAAAATAATCATGTAAAAACGGGCACCAGATTAAATATATAAGTAAATAAATTACTTTTAATAAATTAGAATTTAATCAGGACTTAATGTGTTTAATAAAATTAATCATTTTAAATAATTTTGAGAATAATTAAATGTTTTTAGATGTTTTATCAAAATCATAATGTTTCAAAATTATTTAATAATAACAACGGAAAACATTATGATGTTATGGCGTACAAAGTTTAATGGGTCATATTAAAAGTAATATTTCCGCCGCTACATTACAACTTACTTGTACAAACTGATACTTTTATTTACAGAGACACTTTTTATGTAACCCGTATTAACCAAACAGAAATTCCAAATAAAATTACAATAGTGAAGTTTAAACATTAAACAGTTTTCAATAAATGAAACTCGATAACATATTACTTTTTATCCTCTTAATCAACCAATCACAATTAAGACATATTTTATCAAAATTGATTCTGATTTCCACAATTTGTACCTTTGCAAATCTGCAGATGTTACAAAGAAAAATTACTCGTGTTGGAGGGAAAATAGGGAATTGAACACGGCCTATTTTTCCAATTGTGTACATTCTTCGCTGTTATGAAAAGGCAATGAAATTGAGGACATAATGTCTAAACGAGGGGTTAAATCCGACACGTGATTATTTTCCACTTATTTATAGCATTATAAACTTTTTAAATCTGGAGATGATGTACGAAATTGTAAAAGAAAATTACCGTTTCTGAAAATGATAAATTAAATCATAATTTCGGTAACTAAATAACAAAAAAAAATTGAAATGTTCACAATTTTTCAATTTTTATTTTATTTATTTATTCATTTCTTTACTCAGATTTTCCCGTTTTTTGGACAAAAATCATCTAATTATTTTTACCGCATTTGCGATTTTTTTCAGAAATTTCATGAACTGTGTTTTTTGTACAATTTTAAAATCGTAAAGCAAATAAAGAGGCCGAACAAATTTTTTCCGAGGAAGAAATCTCAAGTTGATCAAATTGGCATGGACTCACACATAGATCATATATTTTATTTTTTTTATCTGTGTTACCTATTTCGTCTGTGTACCTATAAATAATTTTGTCACTATCAACTTTTTTTCAAGTTACAGTTAAATTCAACATTATTCGAATGTTTAGTGCAAAGTATATACGTTTTTTTTAGTTTGAAGTTCAATGTTGAAGCTTTTCTGATTTACCATTTCCTATTTCCCTACCTTCAGCACATAGGGTTTAAACGTAAGTTACTTTTTTCCCGTCCTTCAGTAATAGAACAATACCATTAATAGTACTTCCTTTACCTCGTAGATTTTGTTTGATTGCGTGCATTTAAACAGATTTAAACTGAGTACCTCGAATGAAAAATCATGGTTAGGAAAATAACGAGGCAATCTTATAAAGATTGCAAGTATAATTGTATAGAAATGCACGATTAAAAAAATGTGTGTCATTGATCATTTAGAACGACAACGAAATCAGACTCGAAGTTGGAAAAACTCGATCTGGAAAAGGCGGTACATATTGGATCGTTCACCGAAAGCAACGCGCAACGTTCCGCGACAAGACCTCCCAGCGCGATAGAAGAAGATTGAAGATTCTTTTAAAAAGCCCTGAGAGCCATCTGCTACCTCCTGGGTGGAGGCATCGGGAAAATGTCGTTCTCAGCTATCTTGCTCATTACTTTAATCGGTGTCTCGGTTCGTCATCTCCCCCTATCCTCCTATTTGGTTCTCCGTCGAATGAGGGGATATATAAGGTCATATTGATTCTCTCAACTTTACCGAATATGAGAGGTATTCACTGCATTCGTACGCAAATATGCAACTATTATTTATCCTACTTGCCCCTGAATGCAAAACATCGCGTGCGACTAAAAACACGTCTGACTGTCTGACCAAAGACGAACTGTTCTACTGCTGAAGGAGTTTGAGTCCATGTTGAGTCTGACAGATACATCATAAAACTGATAAGTGGAATTGGGTTCGTTAGTACAGGTGAAAAATGGATAGCGATTTATCGAATCCCAAACAAACTCGTCTATTGTTTTTCGAGCCATCCAAATAGTTTCCCGATCTTCATTCGCGTTCTTCAGCACTTTATCCTAGTTTCATGCAGAGCGTGGGCGGAAAACTCACAGGGAGGTGTCTAGACCAGGAAGACATAGTACGGAAAACCTGGAAGTTAAGAGTAATCTGACGAAGTTCGAGACTAATGCAGAGAATGACACGTCGAAAAATAGCAGGGAAAATCGGGGCGCGGATACACCCGAACGCAAACATGGGATTGTTTATGAGCTTGTTTATATTTTTCTTTCCAAAGTTGCTGCGACCATCCCTGAGCAGGAAGAATTGCGAAACTGCGAATCTCGCAGAAAGAGACTACTTATGTGGAATTGAAGGAGACGAAATTGCACACGGCGTGGTAGACTTCGCGGATTCATACGTAAAAAATGGCACGTGAACTCGAAAGCTTGAAAAATGGAAAAATTACGCAACGGAAACTTATGAAATATTACTGCTCGACCGAAATTATTCACGGCGAGTATAAAATATAGATGCACGTTCCTCGGGAGTCGCCTGCTATTTTGCCTATACGGTCTCGCCAATGTGGCAGTTATAAATTCTGAGTACTTTCATTCATTCGTGACGATATTCTTTAGTAAACTGACATTGGGTATTTATTTCTACATTATGCCATAAATGGAGAATTCGATATGGGATGCATAATGCATTTGAAATTCATTAAATGCGGATAAGGGAAGTAGGAGATAAAGCTTGTGTATCAATTTCTAACAGAATGTTATAATTGGAATCGATTTCATTATTAAATTGAGAACTATTCGAGGAAATTATACCAAATAACCGATTTGAATATATCGTATTTTTATTTTCATAAAAGGATTTGAAATATAGTTTGTGAATTATCTGGTCAATATTAATTAAACATTAAGTTGAGCATATGATATAGATGCATATCTACTCTTGATTTTATTACATATTAATGAATCATAATCTATTAAATCATCATCAGCCTGTTGCAATACATCCCGGAATATACTCAAGTGTTTGTGAAATCGTCCAGATATTTATTTTTTGACAGGAGCTTGTGGGAGCTTCATATGACATACCAGGACAAACTTGTGTTGTATGGGCATCAATATCATCACCCTTATTAACACGAGAGTAAAAAGTTTTCATGATTTCATCATCTGCTAATTTTCTGGTGGTAACTACCCTTTTATAATGTCAGATAATGTTATGGTGGTAAGCTTCTAACTTCTTGTCCACGCATATTCTTGTGATGTAAACGATCAACAATTACTGAAGTAGTTTTGCATTATGGATTCAGATACATTTGTCCAAGTAGTAAGGTATAAACATCCAGACTCTATTTTTAGATTCGTAGTGCAACAGCAAAGATTTAAACCAGAAAAAAAGAGGTTTGTCAGCCTTACCTATTACCTTCAGCTTAAGATATTTAAGTTTTGGAAATATTTCACAGTTCGTAATTTAGAATCCGAAGAGAAGCTATTTTGAAAGAGAAGTGGACCTATCGTTCGGGCGGTAGGTAGTGATACTGATGAGGTCCTTTTTCAAGCCAGTCGGACTTGATGCTCACTAAAGACGAGAGTAGCAATTCTTTGAGAGGATTGAAAACATACGGTAGGTGTGATAACTCGAACTGGAGCTCGTAAAAACGAATCTCCTAGCAGAGAACCATTGGAACACGGTTGAAAATCCTGAACTAAATAACTGAACGAAAAAAAAAACATACTCGAAAATGAGAGTAGAAACAGTTCTTTGTGACAGGCACCGGAGGAAAAAGAATGAAAGGGTCGAATAAATAAAGGAAGCAGGAGTGCAGAGAAGAGAAAAGTGGGAAACGAGCTCGCGAATGGCAGCTCAGTCCAAAGCGCGATGCTTCCCATCGACTATATTTCCCGGGTGCTTGGTCTATAAGAGGATTCTCGAAATTCCCATTGCGCAATAGTGTTCATCCGAGTAATGACGAATGATCGCTTCAGAGGGCGCTGCACGCGCCACTTAACCGTTAAGAGGTATATCGCTGGATGCGCAAATTACGATTCAAGTTTCGGGAAGTCTTATATTTCACTATCCTTTGCCAAATACAATTCCTAAGCGAACAACTGGTTTTTTCTACCGGAAAATCCGCATGGCGCAGGATTCCGCCGATATTCCCTAAGTTCAATAGAACGAATGAACCCACAGGAGACATCGGGGTAATCGCACGGAGCGCTTTAATCAAATCTAACTCAAGTTCCTTTAAAGCGAGAATAAAATTTAAGCTTGATCGTATTTCATTTTGCTTTATGTAACTCTACAAAGTCACTTGCCGGAGTTACGTAACTCAGTTATTCGAGCTTTCTTCCGTTTCTTGGTCGTCAAGACCGAGGGGCTTGTGTATACATGGGATCGCGTTCAGTTTCCGATTTTAGTTTAGATCGTGATGTAAGATCATGCGAAGACTGTGGTTAGGCGCGTTATTAAGATTCTTACGTAAGCGATTCGTAACCTCGATATCCGAAAAGAAAAAGATCTAAGCTTGTTATAGAAATAAGGAGCTTAAATGATGCGAATGAATTCTATATTTTTCCATTCTGTAATACTTTATTTGCAGTAACTCAAAGACTACCAAAGTTACATAATTTTTTACCATTTTCTCTGTTTTTTCTTTTCGCAATTTCACGAAGGCAATTTTTTTCTTGATTACAGGCAGCCACGGCGGCCAACACGAGAAGCGGCTGCTAAATAATTTGCTGGCGAATTACAACACCTTGGAGCGGCCTGTTGCCAACGAGAGTGACGCGCTGGAAGTTAAGTTCGGCATCACCCTTCAGCAGATCATCGATGTGGTGAGTTTTCTTTTAATACTCTGGTTATATCTAACTCCTAGCAAGGGAATCTACCCTGGTAAAAATGGGAGAGTTACTAGATCATTACTAAAGTGTGGCTCCCAGAGTTACTAAGGCGTTTGAAAAGTGTCAAATCCGCTCGAGAAGCGTGTCAGAGAGTTCCATAAGAGGTAAATGTGTTACGAAATATCGAAAAAATAATGAATAGCTGGAAGATGAAAAAAGAACGTTAAATGTCAATTTAATGCACGTTTCATTTATATATATACCTAAAGTACTCTTAAAAGTGTGTAAACACAGCATCCACTAAGCATTAACGATTATCTAAAATCACGCTAAAGATGGGGTTACTTAAGCTTGCTTAAAGCATGTAATTGGAATCATTAAAGCGTGCACGGTTCATTTTCACATGATATTTTTTTAAGTTCATAACTGATGTATTAAAATTAAGAAACAACAGTCTTTACTACTTTTCTAAGTCTCTAAGTATTCCTTGAGCTTATTCCTCTCAATTCTTGAATTAACCCTTTGTTGTCAACATTTTGAAAACAGTCCAGTTTGCTTCGTTTAAGCTACTATATACTCTTATACCAATTCCTTTAATTTCCATCCCTCTTTCTTATATGGCTTCTTCGGATAAGTAACTAGCCAGGAAGCGATGTTTTGAAAATAGACAAATAAGCTTGATCAATATTATAGACCAATTATTAGTCCCTTAGGCTGGAGTTAGTTTCCTGGTTCCTGGTTGACTATTCCAAATGTGTTGAAATCCCTTCAACTGCATCACTATTTATCCATTTACTACTTACATATTCGAATTACTTGGGGGTTTTGAGGCATAAATTTATCTAGTATTTATTAGTTGTTACTGTCAACAACACCTTTATTCTTGCTAACTGCTACTAATTTCTTCTAGACAGTGTACAACTCGCCGTTTTCCCTAATATATTATTAAAATGTTAAAATGTACTTTCATGATTTCTTTTCTATTTTTCTATTTAAAGTTGTTAATAATGTATCTTTTTTACATAGAAATGGTAAAGATATGAATTATAGTAGTATTATATTGTTGACAGGGTGGGAAAGGGGGTACTGCAAGTAGCGTTCTCTGATTTCTGTTTTTACTTTTTCTCGTCAGTTTGCAAACCTTTTGATGATTCGTATCCGTTCCATGGAGTAGCATTCCAAGTATATTCACATCTTTGAAAAAATGTAACACACATGCATTCCTAGTTACACTGTTTGTGTACAACTCGAGCGTAATTTAAAATGTAAATAATAAATATTCGTCGAATTCATCCAAACATTGTTGATTCTCAGCTCACCTATAACAACACAAATAAACTACGAAAACGAACTCGAAAATCCACATTTATTGGGTCTTATTTTTTTTCGTACTACGAGTGATAAAAACGTTTAAAAATTATTTTTAATACAAATGATCTAAATTAACAGCTCTATTAATACTAAGGTACATCTAGATGTATCAAAACCCCTTGATAACTTTTGGACATTATTTCCGTCATAATATCCAGGTTCCACCCTGGTATTCATCTGGCTATTCTGTTTTTTTTATATAAACTTACAATATTGTCAACTTGGATTTTTCAAAGTGCCAGAGTGTTTGGAATGATTTAAGATTTACTGTTTTTTTCATTCTTTATAATTATGGGGAGATTGCCAGATTTGCTTTTTATTTATTCTCATATTACGCGGGAAGTATCCTGAAAGTCTGAAGACTATTTATATATTCATTATACTATAAACAAAAACTTTGTTGGCTCCTGGACTATTGTGTTTATCGTCTGTTTTTTGTTTACGTAGTGAGAGAAATATTTTGCACAGTATTTTGAGGGAACTTCGTATACTAAAATTGTGCAAAATGTCGCATACGAAGTTTGGAAAAATATTCTTTATTTAAAGTTACGTTAATCTTTGAATGTTTAAAAAGAACATTTTAAACGCATCGTCAACGTTTTAGTTTTTTATGTCGATACACACGAATCTCATGTAACGTTTCAAAAATTCTGCATGACGGGTCCAGTATGGCAGACAACAATTTTAAAATTGTCACAAAGTTCACAAAAATTACCATTTATTTTTTAGGCAAATAAATGCAAATTGAGCGACCCCGAAAATTTCCAAATAGATTTTAATTTCGTGATTACCATATTGGCGATTTTAAACATCCAATAGAAGGCGGGATAGAAATTAGAAATAAAAAAACCATTCATTATTTTTTTTTAGAAAATCTCAAAAAATCACACTAGGAGTTGAGAGAATACATATGTCCACCCGCGCTTCAGAGGGTTAAGCATGTGACTTTAAAAATGTATCTAAAGAAAGTCAAAAGTTTTTAACTACATGTAAACTGTAAGAAATGTACACATGGAGATATTATAGTGAATAGAGTATTACTCAATGTAAAATGTGAAATTCAAGCTGATATATTTTATTATTAAAAACTTTGAATCTACATTGATCGTAAAGATCGCTTTATCTTGTCACTTTCCTGATAATTATTACTAATTTTGAATCCCTGTGTATGTAGAATATGGTATCTAAAGTAGACTATACATTTTTTGCATGGGAGCAGGTGTGGGAGAGAACCTGAAAACATATATTGTAAGGAAGGGTAAAAACACGTCTCGTATACCAGCAGCCTTACTGGAGATAATGTACGAAACTGTGTGAGAGTACTTGGAAATGTACCAGGAATAATACTTAGCTCGAAAAACACATTTTTACTAGTTTAGGAACTTATTACGAGTATATTTCTAATTGAGATTTTAATGAATTTCCAAAAAAAAAACACTGTAAAACATAAAAAATTAACTATGGAATATTAAAATAACAGAAAAACAAAAATTGAATTATGAATTTAAATTGGAGTAATGTTAAAAATTGTAACATCACATTGGATTATTAATATTAAAAAAAATATAATTACTTTGCATCACACATTTAGATTTCATTGTTTTTTCTTATATTATCTTTATTTTATATAAGAATATTTATTTGGGGATGTCTACATCAGTTTGAAATAATAAACATTTTTTGAAAATTATACGTTAAAACTTGAACTGAAATAAATTAAATATGTAATATGTGCATGATTATTTTCTATTTTGTTTATTTTTCAATTGTAGGTTTTGAATACAAACAAAAACTTTCAAAATGGTAATTATTATTTGATTTTTTATTAGGTAAACATTATTGGGTAAAAATATTTTATAATGATTTCCCGAACTTGATTTCTATT
Organism: Trichopria drosophilae; assembly: GCA_030407085.1. Taxonomy (NCBI): domain Eukaryota; kingdom Metazoa; phylum Arthropoda; class Insecta; order Hymenoptera; family Diapriidae; genus Trichopria; species Trichopria drosophilae. The sequence continues at coordinate 39,968,370 of CM059587.1, read as the reverse complement.
TTAGATACAACAAAAAAATTACTCAAATTTTCATGTTGCTGATACGTCGAAAAGTTTTTAAAAAATTTAAATTTAAATAATCGAACTTTACAAATTTCTAAAGTTAACGGGAAATATCTCTATGATTAATTTTTACATTTTATAGAAATCTTAATCATCATTTTAATAATTAAATTGTAATTGAATCTATTTCTTGAAAAAAAAATCGTTAAAATTGATTTATATTTAAACATTTTTTAAAGTTTTTTATAAGGTAATAAGAGTAAAATTTGAGTCAGTAAAGAAGTTAGTTGTTTAACAAATTATATTAGCATATTTGAATTGTTTCGAGCACATAATGGATAATTTATTCAACAAATAAAAATTATATTCTTGGAAGTGTTTATAAAATACTTTTTACCCATTATATTCACAATATATAATATTCCGGGGAATAACTACCTTAATTCTACGGGTACTTTATTGTACTTTATTTTCATGTAATAATTTAAATTATACATAAATTGGTAAAATCCAAATCGAATTGCTGCATTTTAAATGTTTATAAATTCTCATTTCCATTGCGATTTGCCTTTAATTAAGTTTCGTATAATACTGTTATGTATTGCAGCTTTATTCATACATTTTAATAAAAAATAGCTTTGGATGTTTTACATGAAAAACTAAAATTCCATGTTGTTCAAAATACATTTTTGTTTTGGATAATGTTTTGCACAAATTCGGAAGCTATTTTTCATTACAAAAACAAAAATAGAAATAGATATATAAATTAAGAAATAATATTTTAATAACAAATACATATGTGCATTACATGACGATTGGATGTATTCATGCTGCAATTGTAATTATAATTATATTACTTCTTAATATGAGTCGGGATATACCAAGCGTATTATCAAATGAAATAACATCGAATTTAGGTAAATTTGATTTGCATAACAGTCGTGCGTATTTTTGAAAACGCAGATGGACCATTTCGATCAATAAATGGTAAAACCAATACTCGTTCGTTTCGGAAAGCTACTAAATAATCCCGTGCAAAATTGAACATGCCTGTAAATTCATCGTCAAAATAAAACGGAAAATACGTATTTATCGTTTATACTTAAAAATGAATAGATGCGGTTTAAATATAATAAATTACTTGATATAATTAAAGTATGCAGCAATTCATCACACAAAATGTTCCGCTATAGCTGCTGCTGAAAATTGGTCGAATCTTTATATGCATAAATGGAAAATCAAATTAACGCAATGTATTGGAATACGATAAAGTTATTTATTTTGAATTTTGTGCACTTTATTATTTCAGGATGTTAAAACTGCAACATTGAATGCATTTTTTTCTAGCGGTTACAATTATTAATTTGCCAAAAATTGTTAGTAATATCTTCATTTTGAAAAGTATATTATTATATATTGGAGAATAATTTGAATGACTTTTTTTTAAATAACGTAACAAACATCAAATATATTCATTGCGACGTTTTATGTGGACACTGTTCTACCTTTTTATCCTCTAATGATATAAAACTCTGGGAAAACTTGGTTTAATCATTATTTGTGCATTACAAGTACTCGATGCTTTCTGTTTTTTTAAATTTCCATTTTTTCATATTCTGCGCTCAGTAAAATATTGCTGAAAATACAATACAGATTTACTTCGCCCCAGTTTTCGACGTACATCGTTTTCCATTTTTTACATGTTTTTAAAAATCTTTTCCCATATTCTCAAAAAGCGTGGATTTAAATAACATAATACAACCTACACATTTTCGAAAATTATTTAATAAAATTATTTTATGTGTCAAGAGATTCCAGTTTTGTTGTATCTAGTTACATACAATATTCGATAAATTCATTTGAATTTTCTGTTTGTTAGCGCTTCCTTTAATTGCCGTGTACTCGGAATATTCTATAAGAAAATATTATTTTAATAGCGTCTTCGTATGGTAATTTATTGGCCATTTGGGTTTAAAATGAAATTTATTTATTCAATTTTTTTATTAAATTTTAGAAATTTGAAGTATCGAAAATCTATTCACCCCTGTTATTATTATAACAGATATTGGATACAAAATAAACCCGATATATATATATTGTCTTTTCTGTTATATAATAACGTAAAGTAAACATTTTTTCACTTTTACACAATGTAATATTTCGTTTCTGAAAAATAACAATAATGCTGGTATCACTGATCATTAAATAATGATTGGGAATTATTCCTATTATTCTGAAAAATGTAATATATATGATTTTAAACACAGAATATTTCCATATACTTTTAATATTCATGGTGTCATTTTGAAGATTTATGTTTTTTTCGTGGAACGTTATGCAGATTTCAGTGAATAACAAATAGAATTTTGAAAATTCAATAAATGTCATGGAATGTACGATTTAAAATCGTATTAATATATTTTACTTGTCACTCTCTTAACATGAAATTATATTTTAAACAGTTTACTTTTTAATCTACTTGACATTTAAAAATTTAAGTTTTTGATGTATCTTAGAGAAGTAATTTCAATTTTTAAATTATTTAAACATTAAATTTCAAAATTCTTTAAAGTAACGAGTGTATCGTGTAGTGAATTGAAACTTTTTTTATTTTTATCTGGGACATTAAACGTCTTGAGATAATACAATACATAGCAAATATGAGTAAAACTACGATCATTTTTATAACTTAATGTTCAGAATACATTACGTCACAACGGTCAAATATTGTACAATAAACTTAAAGCTTTAAACAGTTTGGGAAAAAGTCCTAATAAAGTATTGCGAAGTTTGCTGAAAAGTACGGTAACGCTGCCAATGAGTCAGTATTAAAAAGTCATTGAACTTTAAAATAACGCATAACTTTACCTATACTAGCTGCTGCATTTAACCTTGATATTACTTTCTAAAATTATTCCTAATTTTACAAACATTTTAATCGGTACTACGAGATAATTATGATGTAATCAAACCTATCACTCAAGTATTCGGTACTGAACATCCTCATCTAACTATAATAATCACATTTATTTATATGATTTAAAACGATGTCTAGCTTATATGCTACGAAATGGACTACTGTTCGATTGCGATTAAGCGGCGTAATGATTTCGCCACCTAGCGGGAAGTGAGGCAGCTAATATGCGATGAGCGGTCTGCTTGATGTGTTCAAGTTTTGGCGATGTAGAAATTATAAATATAAATTCAAAAAATTAAGTTCTACAGCTAGTGACGAAAGTTTTATCGCACCTTTATATCATTCGAATTTACCGAGTTTGTCCGTAAAAGTTTTTTTAGCTTCTGGAATTTTTAAAATTAACTATAAAAGGTATGTTGAAATAATAAGAAAAATCACAACGATGTCCATTCATTTTGTATTAAAATCAAAGTTCGGTAAACAATAAATATGCAGGGTTCGTACTGACTTGTTCCTCGGAATTTTGGTAATAATTAACCAACAACTGAATTTAAATAAATGATTTTGATACTGTTGAGATCTGAAGAAGTAGATTATGTATGTTAATCAAATTCTTTAAAATGTGCCTTCATTCGTTAAACTAATTTTTTCTCTTAAATTTAGAATTGCCATTTAATTTACATCCGACGGATAGAATTGTATTCAACTTTTTGCTCAGAATATTGTCAAGATTCATCCCCTGCAATATGGTCCGTAAGTTGTGGGTTGTATTATTGCGGTGTGCCCAAAAAACTCCCATACACCTAGTAATGTATGGGAGTTTTTTGGGCACACCGCAATAATACAACATTAAAAACGTAGCATCCGAACACACAAAAAAATCGCAAATTGTATAAAGTGAAATAAGTTTCTTTTATTTTTCTATAAGAAATGGCTGTTGGAATTGGAAGGTACTTATAATGAGGTGTGCTTTTTTGTAAGGACACGAAGTGAAGGCATTACCATGAAATTATTATGACACAAAATATTCACGAATCAATACGAGGAAAATACTACACTGAATAAATATAAATTATTTTTTAAAATATTAGGTGTCCTTAAAATCCAATGTTATTTCTCATAAAAAAATAAAACAATCGTGATCGATTGGAGCGTTAAACGTTTGTTATTAGTGACCATTAGTTTACATATGATGTACCATCTAGTATTCCTGAAAACATTGTTAGTAATTTCTGACAAAATTTCCTGTCGAAATAGTTTTTATATTCAAGCAATTTTATATTTTAATAACGATATATTTTTGAGACGTACGGCAAAACTCCGCTATGTTTCATTTAAAATTTTCTATAATTTTTACAAAGAAATATTAGTCATTTCATCTTCGATTCCAGATTGTGTTAACAGATGACTCGTATACTTCTGTATTTTTAATCGATATAAATACATTATTTTATGATTAATAGATTTCTATTTTTATATTGACTAACAATAAGTTGTAGTAACAAACACCAGAAATGCCAGTAATTTTCTGGTTCCATGTGCCAGTTATAAGAACACAGCACTGTCACCGTGCAGATTTCAAGGGCTGGCAAATAATAATTTGCAGTACTATTTCGAAAGCGGGCGTTGTACCGGCAAATTACTGGTTGCCGGTATCAATAAATTCATAATCTTTACTGATTTGCCGAAAGTCGGAGTTGCTCCTCCATCTTAGGTTTTTGAATTTATTTGAGAGCGTTAAACGCTAAAAAATATATAAAATATAAATAAAAAAATTTCAATATATATTTAATACAAAAATAAATTTAAAAATAAATGACATGTTTGATACTACATACCAGTACTGGAATAGTACTGCGCCAATATTAGAATGGTACTATGACGGTATTATGTCGGTACCGTTGCGGTACTGTGCCGATAGTGCAAACAATACCATAGGTTATCTTTCGCCAGTACCATAATGGTGTTAATTCGGTAAAATTACCGATCCGGTGCAATCTGTACTGGCGCAGTACCGAACCAGTGGAAAATTTTTACCTGGAAGTCACCGATAACACATTTTACTGTGTTGTTAGAGTCGTTTAAAGCAATAATCTACCAAGGAATGGTAAGCATTTTCTAGGAGGACGATTTCCATCATACATTTTATATATCTGTATAGTTTTACTGGATGTCGAAACATCGATAATCTGCCGCAAAAAAGATCTCATTTACTGGTATATATATATATGAATAGAACAGGGAAAGTGCATATTAATTTTATCCTAATTTAAAGTTTCCTTGTTTACATTTGACAAATATGCAAACAACAACTTCAATGAAAGCACGTAAAGTGGAGTACGGAGAACTCGGAGTAGTTATTTTATTGCATTCACAGTTGGAACGATACCGTAGCAGCAGTTCTATACGTGCGGGCGGATGGAAGAAGTTGTAAAATTAGACCAAAAATGCTCGTTCCGTTTTCAATACGTTAAAGAGGAACAATGACGTTACGAAGGACTTGTATTCATGGAACATGGAGCAGTTATGTCAAGTTGCATATCTTTTGCTATATTTTCGAATATTATTTTCGTCCCACATGTTTTCAAAACAACTACAAGAGCATATAATTCTTCTAAATTTGTTTGCAACAAAAGTCTTTTTTTTTCTTCTTTAGTATTCGAGTTAAGCTCATCAAGAATTGAAAGTATTCGTTACTAGTTGGTGGGTGCACGTAATTGTTATTTAATCATGTTTTTTAAGTAATATTTTCGTACGAAAAATTAGGTACGATGCGAATGATATCATCAAAAGAAAGGAAATATTCTAATGCTTTTTACATAATCAAAATTATTTCGGAAACAGATTTTCAGACTATTATTTGATCATATATTTGATGTCATATGATTCACATTTTTGACAGTAAATAGCAATATAAACCAGCATGATGACACTTCTGAATATTCGAATGTTGCACACATTTCCTGATTACATTCAAGTATTCTTCTTCTAATAGGGCTGTGCAAATATCGCTCTCACATCGGGCTGAAGAAGGGAAATACTTTTTTTCTGCGTTACCGCATGCATAAATAATGATACGCATGCTCCTCCAGCTTCTAAGAGACACCATGACAGACAATACAACTGGAGCAAGTGAGAATGAAGACATACCATTAAATGCATCACATTGAACTTTGTCAAGAGAACAAAGATCAAATAGAGAGACATTCATACATTCACTATAGATAACACGAGATATTAAGGATTAGCAGAAATATGTTCGTCGTTAAGATATTATAGATATAATAGATATTAGACGTTTACAATTCTAAGTATTTCTAAATAATAAACTCATTTGTTTCGTAATTACATTCTAAAGACTTCGCACGGTGCTATTATGGATAATAAACTTCAGTTGTTAAATTATACTTGTTAATATAAATAGCTTACGCCTTGATATCTGAATTGTTAATATCTGTAATATACCACTGCTTAATATATCGGTTTCTCCGTGTATTTAAGGGTCCAATCTAGTTTGGTTAGACCAAACGCGCGTTAAAATGATGTCTCGTTCCGGAAATTCTCTTAGCCTTAAAATTCATATTAAGCAAAAATTTTGTCTAGGATCGTCATTGAGAAATATGCTAGTATACACTAATTCGGTTAGAAATGTACAAAATGGCGACAGTTCAATAATTTTTGTTCATTACTTTTTTCGAAATTTAAAAAAAGGTTGCGTATATCAACATTATTGCAGTTTATTCCACAAAGAAAACAATTACGCGTAATTAAAATAAATATTAAAGGATAAGATGAAAAAAGTAGTTTCGAGAAAACGGCTTTAATGATTTCAGTTTGGCTTTTGGTGCTTGCAAACGGGTCTACTCAATGGTTCATTACTTTTGAATCGTAACGAATATCGATTTACCCTTTTAGCACAGAATTCCAGACAGTTATAGCTACCAAAATTCGCAAAAGGAAACAAAATTACTGGGTTTTTGAGCCAATAAACCAGACCGGACCCTTAAGTGATGGAACGTTTCAATGGAGGTTTTTGTTTACGTTATTCAATTACAGTAGGTCTTCTAATGCGATAGAGCTCATATATATACTTTGAAGAATAGTGACTAACTTCAAGATTTTGTTGCAATATATTGTTGAAAATCACAAGGATATTTGTTACCTTGTAGGTTCTAAAATTCCAAGTAGCATTCCCGTTTGAACCAAATAGAAGAAGAGTTCCATCCAGAATTCAACCGGGTCAGTCTGGTTAGAAAATTGGCCCCAGTAGAAATATGGTACCATCTGTAATCCAGTAACCTAATTTAAATCTGGTCAACTGTCTCGTTCAGATAAAAAATAAAACTATGGACTTCCAGTTGATACTAGCGAGAGTGGACACAATCTAGTACTTTTGTGTCTATGGGATAACCCAGTATACACGGAATGGAATATGAAATATTATATATAACGTCTGTATATTTCAGTATAATTAGTATTTGTTGAAAAGGTGGTGTTAATTAGCACAATGGTGTATTCCTTTATAATTTTTTTATTTTTGAAAAAAAAGATAACCGAGCACGAAAGAATGAGCGTGTCGGGACTTGAACCCAGGACAGAAATTATTCAAACATTGGACCATATATTTAATTTTAATTCAATAAAAGACAATATATGTAGAGTACTGTTTCTTGTATTATACAAAAAATGGTGTCTTATTTAGACTTTTCTTACATGCTACTGCAATTTATTTAAAACCTTACCATTATTTTGCTCGGATAGCAATAGATAGCGTAGGGATCAGCAGCAGCCACTCTCTTCAGACTAGGATTATCTTCTGCCGCCATATTTGCTTCTGTTATATCGATTTATGCAAACTGCAGCCCAGGATCGCTCTTTCATATCTTTTTTCTCTAAAATCGAAACGCGGATGATCGCCGTGATTATATGCACCCTCGTCGAGTACAAACGCCCCGTCCCAGCGTCCGAACAGGGTCACGGCAGGAAAAATAAACGCCGCAAAAAAAAAATACAAGCAGCCGATTCAATATGGGGCGCGTAAAAGACCTTTTTGACTTTGATAGGCTTTTCTCTGTCTGAGTGGAATATGCGATATGTCGGCGAATGTGGGATATCTGGCAATTTGTTGGCACGGTGTGTATTTTCCCATTTTCGCCTACCAGGGACCATTTTTTTTAAATATTTGTTTATGGGTATCGTGAAAAAGAAAAATCTATACTAAGTCGAAGTATATGACAATGTACAGATACATTGATCGATATTTTTACTTACTTTTATCGGCTTCGGTTATTTCATCGTAAAGTTTGTAACGCGTAGATGTTATGGATGAGTCATTCATTTTTGCGCAGGTTGTATGAAAAGATGAATGGAATATTCACTGCGATATTTTTTATGTTACTTTTTAGTTTCTGAGTTTTGTTTAAAAGTTGTAACAAACGTACAATTACACCTTTATAATATCACGAATATCAAATGTTTTAAATGTAATCTGAATACAGCAATTATAGCAAAATGAATATATACACATAGATTTAAATGAATTGTTGATTTGTATATCTGAAATGTAGGTAAAAAGTATATAAATATAGTAAACCAAGTGCAATGGACAACTTTTTTAAAATAGTAGAGCTATTAACCATAAATTATGGACATTTATCAAATAGTTCAGTTATTTATAATTTTATAATCTTCATTATAATATTCAACTTCAAAAGAAGTAATTTTCAAAATTTATCATTCAAAGTCGTGTTAATGTTCGAATTTTATTGTTACTTATATACTGAAAAGCGGTTAAATTAACCCGGTATACCGTTAAAACTGTTTGTAATTGTACAAATGTATTGGGAGTTTTTTAACAAAACGTAACGTAATTTTACGATACGTGTCTTTCTTAACGTATATTATAGATTTCATCTGCACGTTTTGTAAAATTACTAGTGTTTTTTAACACATGTCTACCATGAAAAATAACGGCGGCGGAGAAAGAGAGAGAGTCAACGCTCCTAGCGGCGTGCCATATAACTAGAATTAAAATATACGTGTTGTGAAGGCTTCGTTATGTAAAAACAAATTTGTAGATTTATAACAAACGTATTGTAAGTTTACAACACATTTATTATAATGGGTGCTGGTCGAAAAACCGCCAAATCAAAAAGCCGACAGGTCGAAAAACCGGCAGAAAAAAAAACCGACACTTCAAAAAATGCCTGTCCGCTTGGTTTTTGTTTGTCGGCTTTTTGAATATCAGCTTTTGGATTGTCGGTTTTTTGATTGTCGGGTTTTTGACCTGTCGCCTGTTTCATTTGTTGGTTTATCGACCCGCACCCATTATAACATATTTCTACTGATTTTATTTTACATTACATGAATATTATAGATTTACAATACAAATTTTTAAAAGTGTAATTCATCCAGTGGAGAATATTCAGTAGCTTTTAAAGCTGCATTTAGTTCAGCTGACTACATTTGATTTGAACATAACAAAATATCTGGTAATTTAACTATCTTCTTATCTATAAAACGGTTGAGGTAACTATTCTGTATTATAAATTCTTGAGAAATTCAAAATTTCGTTACTACATTTTTTGCATAGCTGTAATATTTCAAAAATGTCATATTATGAAAATTTAACTTCATCATTGCAACCAGCAATCCCAAAAACACTTCGGTCACCATTTTTTACAAAATCCATATTATCCATACTTCTAAAATATCAATCTCCATATTGAATCCGATATTTTTAATTTTGAAAATTTCACTTCATGTTTGTATTCTGTTACCTTAGAATTATAAACATGGAATAAGTTAGCCAACTAAGAAATATGTAATGTACAAAATCAGCTATTTGGGCGCCATTTGTATAGCGCTGAAATATATTGAATAGGATATTTTGTTGACTCGTGTATTCGTGTATTGCATCGTAGCTTCCGGAGATAAAGTACAGATTTATGAAAAAGATACTTTAAAAATTCCCGATTTTTTTGGTAAAAAACAGTTTTGGAACTAGTTTTGGACCAATTAGTCCTGTCTAGTTATTCTGTGCCATAATATTCTCTAATGCAGTGCTGACGTTTGCCTTCAAAAAGTGTCCGTCCCGTCCTTAAAGGATTAAGTAGTAATGGTCCGTATAAAATATGTGCAGTCCATATCAACTGTTTCATCTTTTCCGTCTAAAGTTTTAATCTTCTACGTCTAATAGCTGGTGCAATTGAAGTAATTTGAAATACTTATTTCTATATTTGTCCGGACTATAACTATCCTTTTTAGTTCAGTTTACTAGATTCTTTTCTTTGCTCATACAGATCATGATTTTCAGAAAATTATCATATAAACTTGATCCAAAAAAATTAATGTTTACTTCTGAAAATGTTGATGGCACAGTTAATTCGATGGCCAAGCAAACGTTTAATTATATACCGAACTTGTTTCATCAATGCATTACTTTAACGACCTAGATGTGGAGCTTTAATATTACGTAGTTCAATAATAGTACGTAATTGAATGTGAACATCCAAATTTCCATCCCGTAAATTTTTTATCGCCACAGGTAATGCTATTAAATATCAGAATTTAGTGCATCGAGCAAATTGACTTGCCATGTAATGTGCTATATCCTGTTTATATATTAATTCATATCGATAATCATAAGAATAAAGTGTACAAAATACGAGTAATATAGGAAATAAACGTCGAGGAAATAAACACTCGTGAAATAGGAACATTGTAATTTCTAAAATTTGATTTTTAAACAAATTAATTAAAACTAATTCGGGGGTGTAATAGTTTATTGTTAAAATAGTATGTATTAGAAATATTTTAAAAATAATTAACCAAACAGTGAATGTTACACTAACTTTCTCATTACCCATTAAAAAATAAATTATTATCTATATTATTCATTCTGTTACCAGACAATTTATTGATATTATATTCAAAACTACAAATTTGAACAGAATTTAGTTAATTTCTTCTGTTGACTGCAAAACTCTGTTGAAAAAAGAATAAAACATAAATAAATATAAGAAAATTTAATTAAAAATTAGAAGTATGGAATGAAAATATCAACGTTAAAATTTATACAAACAACAAACACAACACTGTAATTTTTCTCAAATAAAAAATAGAAAAATGATATTGTTTAAGTTTATTACGATATCTAAGATGACGGATCAATTAGCAATAGATTTTAAGCCTGGTGAAATTTTATTTTTACAATAATGTCTCGGCTCTTCGGATGTCGTTCATTCGATGTCGTAATCGATTAAGCCTGTAATTCAATATCCAATTTAATCTTGGACTCAAAACCTTAATGAAATGTCCGATGTGAAATATCAATTAATAATTGAGTTTTCCGATTATTTCATAAATACTTGATCTTTGTTATCATTTTAGACTCTCGAAAGCTCTCAAGAAATAAAACAACCGGAGTTAAAAAAGGAAAATTCCTTGTTACATAATGACTAAATTAATACTGAAAAGCTAACAATATACTTTTTAGTAATAAACCGAATTGGAACGACATATTTTCAATTTTTAAAAATGCATTTTACGTTGCCATTCCAGGCATACTTTTATGCCTTTATTCTCGTTCAAGGCGGAGTTTTGCTTATATAAATGTCTTCGCCATCTACGAGATACGTAACTTTTATGCAAAGGGTGGGAAACAGATTAATTTGCACACACAATTAAAGAAAAGTAAATTTGCGAAACAAAGAGAGTACAGTGCGATAAATACAGCGAGTATATAAAAGAAAATTGAGAAAAGATAATAAACACTTTTATTCGTCTTTATTTTATTAATTGAACGTTACTTTGTTTTAAATCCTGAAAGTCAGAAAACAAAGAACAATTGATGTAAAAAAAAGTGCAATTGTAAATTTTTACAATGAATAGTCACAATATTTAATGATTGGTATCTTGACAATATTGAATTTTAATTATTTTTAAAGAAAACTGTTTTTTGTTTAATATGGCCAGTAAATAGTTGTATTATTCTATTTTTTTAATACTTCGTTACGGAAATTACAATAAATTATTGAACAAAGTGCACATTTTTTAAAGACATTAATGTTTTTGTGTGCTTATATTATTTAGAAACTAAACGAAGCAAATTTAAATGAAATCATTTTATCTTCGATAATTAGCAAGGTTTTGTCTACAGTCCCACAGTTATCTGCAAAATTCAAAATTGTTGCGAAAATAATGGAAAACAAAATTTAAATACCTAGTAGATATTGAAAATCGTTTCTTGATTTTTGTTTAACCCTTTGAAGCATACATTTTGCTCTTCGCGAAAAACAGCTGAAACTGGTTACTCGGGGGTTTTCTGGGTCGCTGATCACGAAGCTGGACTCAGATTTTTAAAATTCAAGATGGCGGATCCAATATGGCAGACCAAATTCAGAAAAAGTTACTTGATCAAGCGGACACCTGAGTGTAGTTATTTAAGGTGTCTTGCCTCCCGTTCGGGTTTAAAACACCCCCCCCCCCCCATGGGGGAATGGGGCCAAATTTTAGTGATGCGCCAGCACCGCTGGTTGTGCACACTTAAAAAAGATATACAACAAGTCAGCTACCACATTTATTAGCAACAAGCTGCCTGCCTTGATGCTTCTGTTGGTTCAGAGAACCTTTCTAACGTCGCCACGGCCCGCTAGAGGCCAACCCTTTCTGCGGTTACTGCCTGCACGGACACGGCACGCGCCGTAGCGCTCCCCCGTGTGGAACCCGCCGGCAGGGGCTTGACACCGCACCCTAGCTCCCCAGTACGGTGGGTCTCTCGAGTCGTTTCACGATCAGGCATTCGTCGGCACAGACCAGCCGAACGATCGGGTCCGTGAGGTCGTCAATTCTCAAAACTTGCTAAGAGAAGCGGATCTTTCAAAAGCATTGCTCCTCTTCGAGCTCGGGCACTTCGACCCCTCACTCTTCCACAATTAAATTGTGGACGGAGATAACCCGCTCCGCTCTCTTCCACAAGTCCCCTGCGGGGGATCAAGCGGACAATGGGTACTCGAAGGTTTTTAAGGTAGCTGATCACAAATCCAGCCTCAGATATTAAACATTCAAAATGACGAAACTAACTTTGCTAACCAAATTCATGAAATCTTCGGCTCTCAGCCAAAACCGGAGATACGAACGAAAACGAGGCGGCTTCTGTCTCCAGTTTTGTTTTATTTTTTGCTTTTTGGTATTATTGTTATTTGTTTATCATTATTAAGTATTAAATTGTTGGCTGCCGAATTTGAACCCTGATTGTTAAAATTCAAGACGACGAACCATATATGGCGGGTTCAGTATATTAATTATTCATCCATTTTCGGGAATTTTAATATCTGCATGTTTTTAGGTTGCTGATTGACGAATTTGTGATCAGATTTTCAAAATTCAAAATGAGAGCTTAGAAACAACGGATATAGTCTCTAAACTGTTACATTATGCATATTATAACAATTTGTTCGTATTGAAAATAAAATTGTCAAGAAAAGGTGTCTTTTGTGATTTTCATCAGTGCCTCGGATAACAAAATTGTCAGTAATTTGAAGAAAAAGGATAAACTGAGCGGTCTAATCGCCAGTGCATGCCGTGATGGTCGTGATGTTGTGTTAAGTTAGATGAGGTTAGTTAATTTTAGGTTACTACTATCAGGCGCTCATTCATAAATTTGTGTTTAGTAATATTTTATCTGTGATATTTTCTCATTTTATGTTTTGACTTCATGTTTAGACGTGTAGCCAAAATGAGATCCGTATATTTTATAGTTTTCATTGTTTACTAAAACAACGACAGTAATTCTGTTATCTAAAGTATCTCAGTAAATTAATCGTTGGAGTTAAAAAAAACTGTGAAATATGACAAATTAAAAAAAAAGTTTGAGGAAAGATGAAATCAGTTAAAATATAGTTTAGAAAGAGTTGTAATTATAGTATAACAGCAATGCCAGCTTTGCAAACTTTACACTCAATAAATAAAGTAGACGCAAGGAGAGCAAGCAGGGCTTTTTGGACGTGTCCTACAAATTGCCTGCTCGCACAGACAAGAGTGATAGAATCCATTAGAACCTCGGATAATGCGACTGGCCTTAGCATTTGTATTGAAACATGGATTAACACAGAGACTCCACGTTTACAAGTTAGCTTTTAAAGTGATATAATAAAACAGCAGCAATAAAGTACCTTGTTTTTGGTTTGTTTCAGTTTTCGTCCACTTTCATTACTTACTTCCTCCAAATTTAAATCGTGGATAATTTCACAAAATACCTTTCGACATAATTTTCAAAGTGTTATGACGTTTTTCCTTCACTGCTAGTTATTATAGTCTGTTAATATATTTTTTAATAAATTTTAAATGAATATAAGGGTAAAGTGCAAACTTCATTCGAGCAGAAGAATAGAAACCATTGTGCCAATCCACAAAGCAACATATTGCAGAGGATATGGGTTCGGAGTAATTTAATATTTTACATTCTATTCTTTTAGCAAAAATATTGTTTAAAAAGGCACAATATATTTACGTGCTTTGAAAATGTTTACAATAGAAATTTGTTGTATTTTTATTTTATGAGTATTGTTAGTATTAACGAATCTTTCAATTAAACCCAGCGGTAATTCTTAAAAATAATTAGTTGAATATTTTTAACAATCGAATTGATCTTTTCACGTAATAAAAAGAAGCCAAAGCATCTTTATGATTACATTTAGTATATAACAATCTCAATAACTAACTTAGTTAAATGAACTTAAAACATAATTGAATGATTTCGGACCACAATAATAATTACTACATTAACATACTGAAAAAATGTACAGAATAAAATACTCATTTGTTTAAACAGGTACAAGTTAATATGTACTTGAATTAAGGAAACTATTCTAGAAATTAAATTAGCAAATAAAACGATGAAATATTTATTTATAGAATCTGATTATTTTATTTGCGATTACTGTAATAAACAATCACTTGAATACAGACATATTTTTTTGTATAATAAAGGCTTAAATTAAGATATAACAAAAAAAGACCAAGTAGAAAAAGCCGTATACATTGGCTTAATTTGAGACCTTTTTTACAGTACTGAAATGCTTTACCATTAAGGGAGAGAAAACATCATAATTCTAAAAAGAAGTTTTAAAAGTCCCAAGCCTTTTAATTTCAATAATTTATTTGTTAAATTATTTGTTAATAAAGTTATTTTAGGTAAGATATTTGTTATAAAAATAATGTTCCTCGTTTTTTATTAATACAAATACATGTAATTTGTTTATGACATAGTAAATAAATAATGCTTATCAAGATATCCTGGTAAGAGATCTATCTGAGAAATTAAATTATAGTTAGTAGACCTGAAATAAGGTAATAAAATTTAGATTTTAGTTCGGTAAATCCTATTAGAGTAGTTAAGTATTTTACTATTTTTATTTCAACTAACGATTAGTAGTTAAATTTACTATCTGATTAAATCTTATCAACCTTCTTCTCTTTACTTTACTTTACTAAAAATAACTTTCATCCTATTAACTTCATTCCTACTTATTTTAGCAACTTTCTTGATTGTTGCTCGAACTAATTATAGGCAGCGGAGGGCCTACCAGATTACACCAGGTAGTTGAATGGTATTCAATATTCTTCTAACATTTTTTGTTCAGTAAAGCTAAACATAAATTATAGTAAAACATACTTATTATTTAAAATATTAATCTTCAAAACAAAAATATAATAATACTGTTGTATTGTAGGCATTGCAATATTACGAATTGTAAAATTAACTTACTACTTAAATAAATTAAGTAATTAATCTAAAAGTAACTTACTGTCAACAACCAATTTTTTATTTTGATGTACAACTTTTATAATTTATTAATTTTACTATTACTGTATGTTAAAACCATTTCAACCTATTCTGATGGTTCCATTTAAAATTTCTCATCTCTGCGTAATTATGTATAATTTATAACTTTTCGACTATAAAATAGTCCTCTGAGTCTGTCAAGATATGATTGAATATAGGGGTTAAAAATACCTAAATGAAGGTTAAAATATACTTAAATACAAACTAAAAGCTGCGACTTTAAAGATGTAAATTAGGTTAAAATTACCAAATCTATTACAAAATTTTTTAAATTTCGAATAAACTTGTAGGTCGATGGCAGATCCATTTTTAAGTAAATACCACCCTGCATGACCATTTTATTTTGATCATTATGGCAAAAATGTCTTAATTGGTCTATATGATAGACTTCAATTATACCAGGTGAAATTTATAATTATTAAAAAATTTACAAGAAATTTATATGTACTTATTGTTATTTAACATCAGGTTAAAATTAAGACCGAATGGCGTGCTGCAGGTCTAACCTAAAAGCCCAATTTATAACGGCAAATTACTTATCGGAAGTTCCCACCAAGGATTACTTCGACAACCTAACCTCAAACTGCGGCATTTACACAAACGTTCTCAAGATGTTCCTGCACATGCAATTTTTCTAGGAGACAACCTCAAAAGTTCTTTGTTTCCTACTTACTGTAATACTGTTTTTCTGTTCACGCTATAAATTTAATGAAGTCTTATTTTGTATTATGATTTCTATAAGAATGGAATAAAATGACATCAAGGGGATTAACGCGTATAATAAAGTCGAAAAAGTGACCTAATGGGATAAATGACTTATATTACACAATTTCCACCTTCAAATTATTTCGACTTTTGTCTCATTCGATTTCTATTTTAAGTAAATAAATCGAGAAAATTTCTTGTTCTGACAGAAAGTCGAAAATGTATCGTTTCGTTCCATTTTGCTGCTTGGGATTTTTACAAATTTATACAAATTAAATCTGCATGGTTCTATTACTCCAATAATTAAGCTCTATATAGATAGACATTGTTGTAATATATACTGTTACATCATTAATAGCAGCTGTTGAGAAATTGGTAGACTCATATGTATAATTCGGAATTTTAAACCCCGCCGTGTAATTTCTATTTTTATAAAAGGAAGAGAAATATTTATCTGAATTTATTATTATATAAAGTTACTGATTACAATAGGTTTAACCCAGGTATCATGACATTTATTTAATTCCAGAAATATTTCTAGTAAATAGTAGGTACCAATAGTAAATAGTGTTATTTAAAATTGCTTTTTAAGGGAAAAATTGTACACAATTTTCTGCCTTAGGGATGTCTTTATTTTTAAGTATAACGTATTTTAATTTCATAATACAGTAGAGTCCCGGTATATTTGCGTTTCGTTATATTTACGTCCCAGCATATTTGCCCAGTTCCGTCTCGTTATATTTGCCTGTTGCCGCTCTCTTATTCCCCACCTTGTGCGCTGGGGCCTCAGGAAGGGCCTCCTGTAACGTCACGAACGTAACGCGACTGAGGGGAGTGGAAGAAGCGGTACTCCCCTTCTTTTGACAAATATAAGGAGACGGGAGGGGAAGACGAGGAACCGAAAATATACAGGGACTCTACTGTATTTCGAAAATTTTCGACTGAAAATTCAAATAAATATTCACTAGACAAAGTAGTGGAATCTTCTATTTTTTTTACAATCAAATGTCTTCTTGTTATCTCAACGGCGTCGTTGAAAACTAACAGATAAATGAATTATTTTGCTTTTTAAAGCCTAATATAAAAGTTTTGTTTGAAATTGGATGTAGAAGGAAAGGCAACATTTTTTTTTCATCGTTATGATTACAATTATAGTACACGGAGAGTACTCGAATTTAATCAAGAACAAAACAAACTCTGGTGTAACGAAGTGGAACGAAAACTGTAACAGGAAGTGCTGCTTTTTTAAGTTTATTTTTACGTTTAATTGTATTTTATGGTCATGTACGGAATTTGTAGTCGTGAAGCCGAAAATGTAATACTAACTACATATCTTAAAAATACCTCACAACTAAACTATCCATTTATTCATTTTGTGAAGTTTTTTTTAAATATTTTAAGGTTTGTTTATTATAAAATAGAAGATTAAGTAAATCTCGTTACTGTAAGGTACTTAACTACGATTCAATCAACCCGAGAATCATTATTTTGATAAACTGAGACTGATCGATATGATATATAGTAAATCGTCGTAGAACATTGTATGGCTTTATTTTTGAATGAATCAAAATGCTTACAATCGAGACTATCGCACGAATACGTATTTTCTATTTTGTTTTTATTGCAATCAATCAAAGTGGTGTCCGACTCTGTTGTTCCTCTAAAATTTTATGTCAATCTATCAGGAAACGAAAGCATAAAATAAAAAACATGATTGATGCCCAGACACGTATTTCAGAAAACTTCAATAAACTCACAATCTTTAAATAAAATCATATTCATATAAACATGTGGAATATGAAAGAGAAACTCAGCGTAGCACATAAAAATAATAAAATTTAATGTATGATTGACATATTGTAAAATTCAGAATTTATAAGGTTTTTGTATTGCTGTTATATAAAATCAATATAATTTGGTGCATTGAACGCGAATATATTTTCATATATTCTATAAATATGTTGATTTTCAAATATGCAAAATTTAAATAAACCGAAATAATATAACAATATGGATTTAAAGGTATATAAATAATACAACAAACTTGATTTAAAGGTAAAAACAATACAAAGAATTTCCGAACATTGTTTTGAAAACAATACATTTTTCATCGTAGTTAGTAATTTTTGATAACTTTTAAAAAAGTTAAAACACATTCTTTTATCGACGTGAATTTGTATGCGGAATTCATGTTTTGCGATTTTTCGCGTATGAATTTTGAAGCATTCATAGTTGGTTTCGTAGTCAAATCTCGCCGCTTCAATTTACATCTGAAGTAAAATCATGTAATATGAAACATGTATCGTGACTGCATAAATTTAATCATATAACAAATTCAATAAATTATATTCAATATTTTAAATTTATTTTTGGTTTAGTAGTGGGTCTTAATTTTCGAATAAATAGTTCAACAATATTTCTACCACTTTTTGAAGTCCTCTTCAAGGATATTCTGTTCGTCGATCACAGATCTATCGTAGAGTATAGGCTATATTAAAAGTAGTTAGTAAGTGCAGAAATGTCTTATATAATCCAGTCATATGTTGAGTTAGAAATACTTAACAAATTCCTCAGTGGTTTTCCATGAAGTAATTCTTTCTTTGTACGTTTTTTAAAATATTTATGATCTTTTCCTCGAAAATTATATAACCAAAGCTAAAATTAATCATGGAAAAAAGAAATAGTTGGTTTTACTATCCTAATAGTATGTCTGGACACCTAATTTATACAGTTCGCTATTTAGATAGTAAAATTAACTAAAAACGATGGCTATGTATTATCCTACTATCTAGTTCCAACTATTTCAATTTTTCTGTGAGCATTTATGAACAAATTCCGAAAGGACATCAACAGAAGTTCGAAAGTACATGCGATTGGGAATCGAAAGATCCCGGGATCAATTCCATGTTCGGTGCACATTTTTTAAAAATAAATTAAAAATAAAATTACAGATACATTTTTTATAAAAATTCTTCTCTGGAAAATAAAATCTTCTTACTGTGCCGGTTTCTGACGCTGTGAATCCACTGAAATTTGAATAGAGTGTTGTATTTATTAAAACCTAGAATCATATTCAATTTTTCTGTGAGCATTTATGAACAAATTCCGAAAGGACATCAACAGAAGTTCGAAAGTACATGTGATTGGGAATCGAAAGATCCCGGGATCAATTCCATGTTCCGTGCACATTTTTTAAAAATAAATTAAAAATAAAATTACATTTTTTATAAAAAATCTTCTCTGGAAAATAAAATCTTCTTACTGTGCCAGTTTCTGACGTTGGAAGAAAAATATTTATAAAAATATAAAGAACGGAGTGCTTTTAACAAGACCTTAAATCTATATTTTAGACGGAAAACATTTATTCCGAGTTCTTAACTCACAGTTCCATTTAAAAATAAGTAGAAGGTATAAACTGAAAAAACACGCATTACTCGATTTTATCGTATCGTAGATCAGGCAGTATGAACCAGCGTTCATATTACCATGAAAATTTATGACGTTTCCGGACATAAATTATACTGAACTAATTAAAGTTTTTAACGACCTCTCTTATATTTATGATAGTTTCGTATTCTATTACAGAATTAATTGAGTTAATTTCATTTGTTCTTCGCGTCGCTACCGATATTGCATTTTATACCCCATAATACCTTCTTTTGCTTCTTACCTCCCTTTCTTGGGTGTCGGAGTTCCTCCAGCACCGTCGGTTGTTTTCGGTTTCTTTCGGTGTGCATATTCAACAATTCGGCTGTTTCATTTGCTCTCGAAACCCAAGCAGGTTAATATTTTCGTGGTAATTAGAAATAAATTAAAGTCCTTGTGGGTGGAAAGAACGGGGATGGCAAAATGGATCGTATTACATCTTCCATTTTCCTGGGGAAGCCCCGGAGTTCCTCTCTGGCTGAGTATATATATATGTATATTCATCTTCAGCATGTCGACTAACTCCGGAGGAGGCCAAAGCAGCCCACCTCGCCTGGATATAAGAGCATAATCCAAGTCAGAGCGAAACGATTTGCTTAAAGCAAACCAGTGCTGTGCAAGCAGAAGATCGAAGAACGCAAGAGAGGCCGCTTTAATAAAGCAAAAGAGAAATTTTACCAGCGTATTCAAAACCCGATTTACGCGGGAAAAATGTCCCAGTGTTGTCATCCCGTAGCATGGATATTACGTTCGACGAACGAAAAGCGCTTTTGTTCAGGTTTGAAACGAAATTAGTTAACGTGCTCGTGTGCCCGATCTTCTCGTAATAGCCTGAAAGAGTAACAAACTTCCCACCGCCATTTGCGAAAACAAAACTGCTTTGTTACTGAAGAGATTAGAAACTAGGGATTGGAGACTGGGTGACGCATATTTTTAAAACTTGTAAGTAATTTTGAAATGTCGAAATATTGTATCCAAAAATTTTTTAGCGATATCCTAAAATTAATTGATCGAGGTGAACCTGGGTCATGGGGGTGTCGGAATATGAATAGAAACACAATTACGAAATTCAAAATGGCGGATAGAACATATGGACATAGCAGATAGTTTATTGGTAATTTGCCTAAACCGATATCACATTCGAATTCAATTAATATATTAGACAACTTCGAAAACGGCAAGTTTCTATAGACTAATGAATTTGGAACGATTTATCCGCCGTATTGGACCATCCATTTAAAATGTTGCGAATTAATGTACTGAGTCCTAATCAGTTACCATGAATTATGGTTTAACATATATTTTCATAACAATCGAAAAATAATGATGGAAAAGAATTTTGTTCTAAAATATTTATTTTGTGGAACCCCTCGGCTGTCGAAACGCTTTTTACTGTTTAGGCCAAAAGCTTGGTAAATAATTTGATGTTAGCTTATATAGCGAGTAACAATTTCGTAAAATGATTCCACCATATTGGATTCATTTTTAGATTTTGAAAATCTGATGCCAGATTCATAATTGGCGCCTCCAAAAACTGAAAAATAGTTGCAGAACAAATCCGATCAATTTTGAAACATTATTGAATCTCATTTGTTGCCATTTTGAATATCAAATGTAAGATTCGTAATCAGAGACCCTTCAAAACCCCAGGAGCAACAAATTTTCGGAATATTTCAAACGTTTCGAGACATTTTTTAAAGATCGTATTCCTTGTGAGCGCGATGGGTCACTTTTTGTTTTGCGGTTACAGCCGTCACCAATTCTCGAGGACCAATATTCAATATTATTAATATAATAACATAGTTAAATTTCTCATATACTAGAAAAATCGACAAGTGTTAAGGGGGGGGGGGGTCTAGAGTGATCTGTCGATAAGGCAGGAATTTTCACTAAATACCGTAAATATAAAATTACTGAATCGATTCTATCTGATTATAAATTCGGGCACTCTAAAGGCAAATATAATTACTATCGATGGTAACCTAGAAAATGCCAAAGAAATTAATTGATAACTGACCGAGAATTTGTGGAAATACGTGATTTTCATTTATAAAGTAATTTCTGGGGCCCCTAAGTATGAAGATGAAGGTACAAAATTGATATTATCAATTTCTAAGATGGTTGATTCAAAATTGTATTAAACTAGAATCTCATAATCACATAAAGGTCAGAATTTGAAATGGTCATAACTTTATAAAATCATAGATGCTCGATCAACGTCTTATTTTGTAGGGTTAGATTGCAAGTAAAATGTGCGACTACAAAGAAAAAGCAACAAAAATTTACGCATTCTGTATTTATCTGAAGTTTTGTAAAAAATATAGATATATACAGCACGAAAACATTAAGATTCTAACTATTCCAAAAATATCTAATAAAGGATAATGAATGGAATGAACTAATTTGTGCGAGTGTTCAGGTATTTTAAAATCGATAAAATATGGAATAAATTAAAGTTGCATAAAGTAATGGAAGTTAGAACTATAAATTCTAATTATAAAATATTATTGATTCAATACTGAATAAACAACAAATAAATGATTACATGATTCACTCTTGAGGCCGGAGAACAAACTTCCGAAAATCAAAACCCCGAAAGGCTAAAAGGTCGATATTGCGTGAGTTCAGCGTATTTTAATTTGATTTCTTTTTGAAAAATTTTCAAAGACAAAGTGAAGAGAATCACGCTGGAGCCATGCTATATCGAAATTTTGGTCTTTCGGTGTGTAGATTTTCGGAACTTTGTTCCCCGGCCACTCTTGATAATTGCAAGTGCCTGATTGCAAGTTCAATGGCGTATACACGAATATACAGTTAGCGAAAAAAATTAACTGTAAATTTGACTACTTCTTAAATACTTGACATAGTTGAATAGGTCCTCAGCTGCTTTTCATCAATTGCTCAGATTAGTGTCATAAAATAGTTAAATGCACTAGGAATATAGATATTGGAAGATAATTTAGAAGTTAGTAAGACTAAATGTCAAAAGTAGCATATAACGACTAATTACAATGAGGGAGTTTTTCTTTAGTATACAAAATAATTTCCTTTTCGTGTGAAAATATATTGATCTCACATTGTGTAACGTTTCTTAATGATTATTAAAGTCTACACACGTCTGCTTAGATAATATATTATCACTAAAACTAGTGCCAAAAATAAAGCTAATGAAGTACTGGAAAAAAACATTCCTGGTTAGGAATTCGTGGTGAAATTCGCTCATATCATCAGTAATTTTTGAGGAAAATTTATAATGAAAAATTAGCGATTAAAAGTCTGAAATTGGTGAGAAATTAATATTTCACATTAAAACCCATTATTTAAATAGTTTAAACACTATCATTGCTAGTTACTTAGATTTAAGACTGGCAAGACTTTTTAATAATTACAGATTATTAATTTTTGTGATTGCTGTAAGCCAAGAGTAGGCACTGATCACGTCAAACGCTACATTCCCAATCAAGCTCTGGTAAACCTGATCAGGGTCATATAAAAATTTATATTCAGTTATTTCTAACCTAAGGTTTACGAAATTAGGATGAAAACAAAAGATTTGATAAAATTAATTAATATTCTTGAACTTACGTGAAGCAGAATAAGGATAATAAAAGTAAATATTAATTCGTTTGAAGCAAAGCTCTACGTGTTAGAAAGCATCCTACAATAAGCTACAAAACAATAATATTTCGAAAGCGAGCTTTATGTTTCACAAAGTTATCTAGTGCAATAATAAATTTGTTACACAAGATTAAATCGTGACAATTATCAATAGCATGTTTCAGGTTTATCTTCATCTAATTCCTATAAATGTCCAAATTTCGCTAGTCTATGTAATATTCTATACCTGCTTGTATGAAATATTATCGGTTGACATTCAGGCATATGGAATAACACGATCACTGTGCTGTGAATCCACTGAAATTTGAATAGAGTGTTGTATTTATTAAAACCTAGAATATTGTCCTCTACGATCGTCCGCTGAAATCATCGAAGCAGAGTAATACAGGTTTAAGCATAATTTCGTGAATAAAGGATATTATATATAGTAAATACCAGCTAAAGACGAGAACGCTTTAAAAGAAGTAAGAGCATTTTATCAAGATCTTTTAAAGTACCAATTTGTGTTGGAAATTTAGTTGGCTACTGCAACAATTTTTAATATATTAATTCAAAATAGTTTTATCGTGTAGTTGGTTGACAATGCCACGCCAATAATGTATAATTCTATTCACACAAATCTCAATGAAATGTATTCCAGAAAGTTGCTTGTGCAGGAAGCTTAGTATAATAATTTCCTCTGAAAGTATCTAGTTATTCAGAATTTAGAACTAAGCCTTAATTGGCGTCATCATATACTTAAATGTGAAATAATACTGTGATAAAACGTGATAAAATAAAATGTGATAGAACTTCTCAACTTTCATTGTCGATTATTAGTTTCATCTTGTACTATGTGTGTTTCATCGTCTCTGCTCTCTTAACCTCAATCAGCGAAAAGTACTGAGGATGAGTCTATATACGCTGATTCTCAGTATTTTGCGCTGATTCAGATTAAGAGAGTGCATCTTGAGAACACATGTTTTGATTCTACAAATAGTTCTGGTTTCCCTTATAGTAGAAAATTAGTCCATTTCATAGCTTCTGTCCAGTTTTACACAAATTCTTTGTAGAAGAAGGAAATTTGAAGGTCAACTTGACGGGTCGACCTGCAACTTTTTGATCCTTTTTAATGGGCCAAAGTACGGTAATAACAACTCACACTCAGAATCAAAACAACTTAGCATTTTTTTATTTTTTAATACTTTATTTCACTCTTTATTTATCGCGAATAAAAACGAAAAATCTCTTGACCTGCCAATAC
Source organism: Trichopria drosophilae (assembly GCA_030407085.1). Classification (NCBI taxonomy): domain Eukaryota; kingdom Metazoa; phylum Arthropoda; class Insecta; order Hymenoptera; family Diapriidae; genus Trichopria; species Trichopria drosophilae. Next base: position 39,943,611 of record CM059587.1, on the reverse strand, counting down.
ATGTGCATCATTCAAAATAAGGATACAGATATGGTTCCAAATTCCTCACCCTACCCAACTACTGATATAATGTAGTACTTGCAGCCATACATATTGCCTTTGGAGGCTACTCTAGGAATGATGTTAATATAGCTGAGAGATTATGCTTTCATCAGCAATACATTGGCAAATGTAGAGCTTCTTCATCTGGCTTTTTGAGGGATAATGCCGGATCGGTAATTCACCCACCCGAAATTGTTCGTTTGAGGGAGTACATGGCGTGCACGCGACATTTTAATACTTTAAAAATACATTTTTGTTGCGCACTGAATAACTTCGACATTTAATGAAAAATTCTGTTGACTAGACCATGTGGTATATATGTTTTCAACTTTGCTGAATACGCATTTGAAGTATTTTTTTATGCATCACGACAGGATTTTTCCTAACCTCAAAAACATTGCAGATTTAAAATAGTATAAACTTTTGAAATTGTTGACTGATTTATTTTGATCTGAGCATATATAGGGGTTTTTCGGATCGCTGATTACGGAAATTTTTCAGCATATTCAGATCCAGCACTCAGGGGTTTTAAACACACTTTGACATACAAAAATTTTGTTTAATTATTCTGATACAAGGAGCACTAATTTGATCACTCCATCGGTAAAAACTCTGGAAACCCGCACTACTTTCCCGGAGATCCTAAAATTAATCGCAAAAAGAATTAAGACGATACGACCACGTCATAAATATTTAAACAATTTTTTATGAACAAATGCAAAGTTGATAACTCTGAACGACTTAAAAATGCAACAAATTAAGAAACAAAATAAAAATTCCTTAAAATTTTCCAAGATATTGGAGTTGATTTACGATATATTTAAAAGTTCGAAATCGGAGATAATAAAAACTCATAGACAACAGGTTTTATGACAATTCATGAAGTTATTAAATGTTTTACTGGCATATTAGATCCGATATATTTTATTTTGACAATCTGACTTCAAATTCATCATCAGCCTCTTCCTAAACCTCTACATATACCAAAATCAAGATGAATCCATCAACATAAATTAAATTCTGTATGCCACATAAAAACCGCAACGTTTGTTGCAGTTAAAAAAAAATTCTGATGTGCTGGAGCAAAACAGACATCATATTCACTGACCTCAAAAATTGTCCTAATACTATCCAAAAATAATGACGAGATCGTTCAGCCGATCATGTTTTTGACTGATGTTAGCCTATTACCATCCCGATATTGACATGTCCCTCGATGATGCCTTTCCGCACGAGAGATTTTGTTATCTACATACGGTCTCGAAAGCTTACAAGTTAGTTAAATTGGCGGATATTTATAATTTTACAAGAGGCCGTTTGTTACAGAATATTGCAAAATTGAATTCATATTCTTGTTGGCTTTTACCTACATTATCCATGCTTTAAAATTGCTGATAATTTCACGCGTGCTAGGCTTTCATTTGAAATACGGTGTTCTTTAGTCCGCATCTGAAGTACATATTCCCGAGAATTTTGCGAGCTTTATCTCTCGGTATTAGTTTCAGCATGGTTGAAACGAGCAGCTGTTTCAAAATCCCGTTTGCACGTTGAAACTTTTCTCTACATAGCATGCGCTATGTTCAGCGTCCGACAGCACAATTATTTTTCGTTATTTTCAAGGAATTTCAACGTCGGAATGGAAAAACGAGCCATTAGTTTAACGAACCGATACGTGAAGTCGCGCGAAGAACTCGAACCTGAAACTTTGCTACTTAAACATACATGACGAGAAAGTTCCACAACGACGGCTGCATCATCAACCGTCTCCACTGGCGTTAAATTTGTGAAATCACTTTATGTGCCGGATTTATTAGATATACGACATGAATTCCCAGAAATCTGACAGCACCAAATCGTTTTCCGCAAGGCCGTTTCTATGGGTTCGGTGAGCAACCTCCTGGGTTTTGACTTGGGCGTAAACTTCGAAATCACTAAAGAAAAGATATTGTGTTCTCCTTGCGGATATATTGAGAATTCAACTCTTTCTATGTATATTCTACTTACCAAAATATTCTAATTTGGCAAACATCACGAACGCCTGGGGACTATTACTGAACTGCAACAAAAGATTGATGAACTTTTATGGATGTTCAGTAATAGTTTCGTCGAAATGTTGCAATTTGACTCTAAAAGATGATTCAGAAAGAGAATACCTGTTAGACTTAACTTGACTTGACCCGAATAGAATCGGGGTCCATTATAGAATCTAGCTTTGTTTACTCGGTTAAAGAATTAAATAGATTTGGAAACAATATAAACCGGATTTTGGCTGGAATCCATCCAGGCCGAATGCAACTAGGGTAATCTGGTCGAGTTCCGACCATCGCCCAGTTCGCGTCTCCATTTCTCAAATCCGACCGAACTGTAGGCAGGGAAGTATGACAAGCTCGGTCGGATCCAAAATACCACTTATAGATTCCCGAGTAGAAATTGCAACCGGGCTCTGACAGGAATCAATTCGGGTTACGTTGGTTGTATCCAGGATCCGACCGGGCTTGTGACGCTTACCCGACTTCAGCCCGGCCAGATTTGAGATACTGACCGGGATATGATAGTAAACCGACCGGGTTACCCTCGTTGCTTTCCGAATTCGAAGGGATCGGACTGGCCCGACTGGATTCCAGCCAGAACCCGAATAGAATCTTTAATTAGGTTAACCAGGCTGTATCCCGGCTCGAGTCTTGTTTCTATTGGGGTCAAATTGGGTCATCTCTACTCGGATTACCTGGATTATGTCCGCTATCAAAATTAATTAAAAAGCCTTTCGAAATTCATGAAGACAACACGGTATTATTTGATTATCCTCAGACCATCGTCCGGATCGAAATATTCTATGCATGCTAAGATACTTATGAACATCTCAAATCTTGATATCCAATGTCAAAAATTCCAAATTTTTTCTTCCGTTATGATTATTTTTGAAATAACGTGTTAAACGTGTCAAACACGTTTCAAATGATAGTATGCATTCATATACTGGTAACAGACGAAGAAGAGAAGATTGGCTTCCTTTTGACAATACAATTTACTTTGGCAATCAGACAATAAAACAAAACAAAATGAGATTCACAAAGGAAACATGGCGAAAATCTGATAAAACTTCACAATCCAATAATAGGGAAATTAAAAAAAGAAGTAAAATGTCAATACGTAACCACTCCGCATCAAAGAGTAAAAAAAAGTCAACTTTATACTTTGAAAGCGGTAAAGCAGAGTATCTTAACGCGAAAGAGCTGCGGAAGCGAGAACGTGAGCTCCCGAAACAATAGCCGAAGAAAAGTACACCATCTCGCTTTCGAAATAATATTGAATCGAGGTCGTGAACGAAGAAACTCACTAGGAAATTTAATACCGCAGAAACCCGGACTGCTTGTGCAGGCAAAAATGTAAACCGGAAAAATGTATCAGACGCCGACGAGAGCGACGAGATGCAACTATTACAGTTTATCAGACTCGAAGGCGGCAAGTAAAGGCGCGAGAAAGTATCTCGCTGTATTTACAATTTGAAACACGAGGCGCTAGAAAGGCGATGCAAGAAAGTTAGAATCCGAGTTCTTCGACTTTGGGGGGCTCGAAAAATCGATTTATGCACATTTCGCAGATGTTGACACTTATAAATACCAAATTGTCTCAATTTTTTGCAACATGTCAAATAACGCATCTTGAAGTGAAATTTTCTTGATTGATGAAGGATCCAAAAGTTTTTTAATATGTGTGTGATGATCATATTCTGACATCGGTATTCAGATCAGTCGGGACACATAATATTGTATACCATATTTCATTTCTAAACATGATTATATACTTCAAATAATTAATGGTCAGGATTTTTGTTGTAATTGTAGCAAAACAAGAAAGGACATTGCACTTTGAATACATTTTATTATCAGCTTTTCGATGTAACAAGACTCTTTTGTATTCCACTCTTCTTGAATAGTTAATTGTCTTTCAATTCTTATATTGACATACTTTTCATTCCCAAATGTATTTTACATCACAATTCAGATTATCTCCTAAACGCTTCAAAATTCTTGAATCTCTAACCCATCATAAATCAGTAATTGAAGTAGCCCCTCGTGTGAAGTAAAGTGTCGTAAACTCACCAATTGAGGTCATCATTTCATAATGTTTTAGAGGGCAAGTGGTCCAAACCCAATCACTCACATTGAACAGTTTCCAAAAAGAGACTCGTAACTTATTATATATCTGGCTTACTGAACGATTATAGAGTGATTTGTTCGATAATTACGAAGGATGATCCTTGTCCCTGCTTAGATTAGACAGGAAAAGAATTGAATCAATTTACGCGACACTCAATCCTCCTAAATCCAGTAAAAGGTATGCTCACCCGATAGGTGGTAACCCATCGCTTTTTTTGGCGGGTTCCAATCGGAATCAAAGCAAAGGATTGCAAGAATTCAGAACCAATTCAACCAACGGGCTGAAAATCGGCTCTGGTTCGCGGAATTTAAAAAAAAATCCAGAGTCGAGAGCCACTCTATGAATAACGCGTCGGTTTCGCACGTATTCTCTCTGTCCGCGGATTTTTACGTCGATAGCTCTAGTCCTGTATCTCTCTGGGTTACACGAAATGTTTTGACGCATAAAATAACGTATCTTTAAATACGTAACATATCTCTCGTTTTATCAGACTAATAGTAACGATTTTGTTTTGTTTACAGGACGAGAAAAATCAGATTTTGACAACGAACGCATGGCTGAAACTGGTAAGTCTAGTTTGCCACTTTTTATACTATTTATTAACATAAAAATCGCACAAAAACTCGGATGTATTTAGTAATCATTCCGTTCTTTTAATAAAATTTGAATCAGCATAGTCTAAAAGTTTATAAATGGTAAACATCCTGAAAAGGTTGACCTAATCACGCATCTTATTTTCTCTTTCCTTTCTTTGGTCTAAAAAAAATCCATTCTCTTCCTTATCATCTTTAATATTCTTTACGGCTTTAAATGATCATCATTCTATCATTTATAAAATGTCTATATCTTATTTATTTCTATTGTCTAATCTGTAAAATGTTGATGTAAAGAAGACTTTCACACACGTGTTATACTCCCAATATAGCACTGAATATATACAGAAACGCTTTTAAGCCTTTAACATATAAATAGAATTTGCCTCCAGTAGTATCTTAGGTTTATGAAAAAGATGCAGGTATTTGGAATTTAATAAGTGAACAAAAATTGAATCAGATGCCATCCAAGTACTTGAGAGAAGGACTGAACAAAATGACATAATCGATAACAGAGTCTAGTCCCGAATAAGATTATTCTTTTCAAGTAAAGATCTTCAGATATAACGACCTGGGAAAAACTTGGGAGAAGCGCGTTAGGCGAAAGAACCAAAGGCACTCAAAAAAACGAAGGGAAAATCGAAAAAGCTGCCTCGTACCGGTTTTGACAAACAGATGTGCAATTCGTTGAGATGAAAGGCTCAGAGAACGTTTCCCGACACCGTCGGTTTTGCCTGAAAAAGAATAGAACGAGAGGCGTTAGGATTGGTAAAAAGGAGAGTGGATGTATTCCGCACGAGGCAAAGCGTAAGAAGATGACGTTTCGAGGTTATCTGCCAGGATCACCTCAGCATCTTATATCCAAGTCGCTTTTCGCTTTGTCGTTCTTCGGTACATACCGCACCAACAGCTTCAGTAATTCGAGCTGACGAGCGAAGAAACCTTTGAACGTCTCATTTTGCTTCACGTTTCCAAAGGATGTAATCGATAATTTGAATTCGAGTACTTTTGAGAAAAATTATATAAAAATCAAGAGCTTTTCAACCAGAATGGTTTACCAAGTACCGAAGTCAAATGATCAATGCAACATCTCTATGGAATTGTCCCTGATTTTCATAGCCGAAGAACGAAGAATAACCTAAATATCTCCAAAATTCGAAGTATATTTTAGTCAATATTTCAGTTTTTAGATTGTTGATTCAATTGTTTCCATAATATTCAAAAGTAACATAAAATATGATCGGAACGTTGTCAGCAATACTTGAGGATGAATTTTATATGGAAATAAAACTGTTGATTCAAAATGGTGGATTTTTTGTGAGAACACAATTGAAAAAGGCAGATTATTATTGGAACTGATGAAAGTTTCGATACTAAATGAATCTGATTGTAATTTAAAAATGAAGGCTAATTTTGCATAGATGACGGTGAATAATTCCTCGAATACCTCGAGTTCCTCGTATACCGAGTTTTGATAAAAATCCATGGAATACTCGTGAAAAAGAATTCTCATCTCCAAATACCAAAATTTTTGAAATCAATGCAATATTCGTGAAAAAGAATTCTAACCTCCAAATACTGAGATTCCGGTAATAATAATAAAAGAATCAAACTCAGGCTGCATCATATAATGCGGGGCTGCATGAATAAATATTAAGTGTGTCACAAAAGCATAAAGTAGATATTACATTTTTAGATTTTATTATAAATAATTGAAACCTTTTAAATTTTAAACTTAACTTAACTTTAACCATTCGGAAAATACTGGATTAATAGCATTAATGCTCTTCTTATATTTATTTTATAGATAATAATATTCTAGTATAAATAGATTTCTAAACATTTTATCATTTTCACGTTTATTACGGATAAATTATATCAGACTAAGCAAACAACTATGCAACTAAGGGATCGATAGCTCGCCCGCCATTAATGTAGCTTAATCGAACACTAATTATATCAAGTTACACTACGCGTCGCTTTTGAGAAATTTGCTTATGTTCAAATCATCTACGATTCATGCGCTTACGAAAACATCTTGTCACCAAACTTCCATCCCAAATAATTTTGAAGCATATGCATTTGGTATATATTTGTGATCTAATAATAACTTTGGTAATGTATTTCATTGCAAATTCATAATATTTACTTAACTCGGATGCATTTAGTAATTATGTGTTACTATTGGCGGCGTGGTGGCGATAGTTTATGAGTATTCAAAAAGACCAAGTGTTGTGAGATGTGAATGAACTGTTTTCTTTCAATGCATTGGTCGAACTGATTTTAAGTTACAAAAATACAATGGTTTTCTGTAATATTACTTATTTTATACTTACTTTCGTCTTATTAAATTAATTACGCATTCGGAGAGCTCTTTTACAGCGTCACCAAAACTCAAATACAAACCAAGATTATTTAATTTATGGATGTTAAACTAGAAAGATATTATTAGTATTTTGAAATTCTGGTACAGTTTAGCCATTCTAAATGTGTTTTTATAGAATTCCTACTATTTGCATTAATACCAGAATATTTTCCTACTAAATGAATTTAATTTTCGAGGGAACTAACCAATAAATTATATCAGCTGAATTTTTTTTTTCATTCCAAATAGTAGACTAATGTCACTTGTGTGATAGTATTTAAAATTCGTTTTTTATGTTAGTAGAAAATTGAACTACATTAGAGTCCCAGTATATTTGCCCGCTCGGTTCCTCGCCTTCCCCTCCCGTCTTCTAATATTTCTCAAAAGAAGTGGAGCGCCGCTTCTCCCATTCTCCTCAGTCGCGTTACGTTCGTGACGTTACAGCAGGCCCTTCCTGAGGCCCCAGCGCGCAAGGTGGGGGGAAAAGAGAGTGGCGACAGACAAATATAACAAGGTGGAACTGGGCAAATATTCTGGGACGTAAATATAGCGAGACGCAAATATGCCGGGACTCTACTATACTTCAATTATTCTGCCAAGAATCCGAAGGAAAGGCCCGTGTAAAAAATACATCAGTGATAATTATTTCTGTTGCCGCTAATTGTCCTCGTGTTTCATCATTTCGTATCTATTAGAGAAAAAAGTTTTTATTTTGAACATATTTATAAAATCCCTTAGTAACAATTACTTACGTTTTTCGATCATTATTTCTGGTCATAAATGTGCAGAATGTGTGTGTACATTCAAGCGTTACATTGTTGACCTTTTCGGTATGATTTTCTCATATCAACACCTAAGAAACTTGACTGAATACGAATATGATGTTAGTTTGAAGAACTCCAAAAGTTCATAACGATCATGGCTCCTGCTAAAAATTCACGTGAGAATTATAACTAGGGGATTCTGCGGAATCGTTGGTAATGTATGGGTTATATATTGGATCCGTAATTTTGAATGTCACAGCTGTGTCGCATTCAGCAGTCCCATAAAGAGCCGAGTAACAAATTTAATTCTATTCTACTAAATTTTATCACCATAGACGATAAAAATTTAAGTATTTATTATGTTACACTAGGTTCTATTAGGTTAGATTCATTTAGGTTAGATTAGATCCAGTTACATTAGGGTAATTTGTAAGGTTTATTAATTTCCAAGACATTACTACCAGTGGAAATTTTATCTAGAGAAATATTTTTATCCACGAGAAACCAACAAATTAGCCCATTAGCCCACGTTCGAATTGAAATAAATCTTTACGTGCAATAATGAGAAACAGACAAAATCTAAATATATCTGAGCATTCGTAAGAAACAAATGGCTCTTTCATATTTGATAAAAATCTGACAGGATATGAATTTTTTTTGTCTAATCCCCATAAGGAATAATCAAAAGGTTATTAAAAACCATAATCTCCTTGGGGTACTTTCAAGACGCGAATGGGCATGACCAATAAAGCATTACTCGGAGCTTTAGGGTTTGGCATGAATGGCATTCGGGCGAGTGTACTAACGCTAATTGTAATAACGATAACTGCTTCATTTTGTAGGGAATAATAGTACGGTGCTTATCTCCTATTGCGCTACAATTTCCTGTTCAAACATACACATAGTCACTCCCTTCGCAACCAAGAATTCTGCGTAACCCAGACCACATACATTTATTTTTTCCCTTGGTTAATACAGGGATGTAACCAAAGTTTCTAAAGTACGTTGTCATAAAAAAAGAAGACGCATTAGTTTTCTTACGCGGAGATTTTGAAGTACTCGGAGGAAGCGCACTTTTCTAAAGTCTTAAACGACCGGGAAAATAACTTTCTAATTAGTATACGCTTTAGGCTATAATGTAACAAAATAAATTCCTTTCCTGAACTAGACATATATGAGAGTATATTTTTACGTTCCGAGTAAATTTCCGGTTACGACGTATATAATGCATTTTACAGCAATTCCCTTTTAATGGTTACTTACAGACGCGTCGTGCACCTGAGATTACAACGCGTCCCAGTTTCTAGGATTAAAGTTATAATTACAACAACCATAATATTATGTACTTCTAATTGAACCACCCTCGTCAAAGTTTATGCGAGTTCGCGATATCGAGTGCATAATGTCGGAAGTTGTGGATGCAGCGAGGTATAGGCCCTTTCGTGGATCGCTTGCATATCCGAACTGCAGCAGAGGTAGTCAGGATTTTACAGCCGCGCCATTCGTCCTTGCAGCCGGAAGCTTCGAATAGAGAATTACGGAGCTGGAAAGCCGACCAGTTCTATCGGCTAGGATTTTGGTGTCGATTCACTTCAGCCCAAAATCGAATTCATCCCGACAGCGGGTTCGGAAGCTCGCGGTGACGCCCTGGGTCCTTACAAAGGGTTGATGAATTGCTGGTTTCGATGAAAGGAGTCTCGATTTGCCAGCTCGCTTTGCCCGCTGGCGCTTGGACGCCATTATTTTTCAACAGTCATTACCTCAGGGGGCGGGTTGGCCTTCTGCGCCCTTCACATCCTTCATGTCCCATTATTCTCCGCCGTGTGTTATCAGCGTTCATTCCTTTTTATCGCTTCGTATCGCGCTTTTGATTACGGCAGTGACAATGAGCAGTTCGCTTCCACGACACTAAGCTAACTCACACCTTGTTCTTCCTACCCATACCCCGTCGTCGTTCCGGATCATTAACCGATAAGACTTTTTGTTAATTCAGGCCAACAATACATTTGAAACAGTTACAAAAAATTCACTAAAGGACTATCAATCAATGTCCGCTTACAATTGAAAGAACGGAGCGAAGAACGACAAGTTATTTAGATGTAACGTATTGATTTTAATGTACCCTGGTAAAGAAGTAGAAACGCCCCATGGCAATCAGCCTTTCGTAGCAAACTCGCATGGGCCATGCTCGAATTGTAACGTTTTGCCCGGCAGCCAGGTCTGCACATATGGCCCTTGCGTGGAGCTTCCATGGCGCGTCCCAGACAACAGTTTCGGAAAGAAATCGTAAATTATATCATAATTTCTGCTTTACCAACAGTTCAGAATGAGGTTATGTTTAATCACTATCATGGGCCATGCGAGTACCATGGCGCTGTCGGGAATAACATTACAATTCTAGCGTGGCCCATGCGAGTTTTCCACTCGTGGCCCACGTTTGGAGATATCTACTAGGGTAGTTTATAACCACGTATATAATTAACTGAAACATTCCTAATAGATATTTTAGTTTAACACTTAGGACGCTGGCTAGAGCCCTACATTTAACGCTAAAATGTCCACTAGAGACAACCCTTGCTGTTAAAAATATTTCTGAAAGTTCCGATTCTATAATGTTATCAATGCAGCAGAATTAAAAAAAACGGCGTTATAGATGAAGAAAATATGTGACGTTGTCAGAAAATTACTAAACATTCATGTAATGCTCCTTAAAATTACGAAATCGCAAGACAAATTAGAAGCGAGATTAGGCTTTTTATCGTCATGTGTGGTTGCGATTGTAATACCTATCTATTTGCGATTTCAGTTTTCCAGGTAGAGGTAGATAGGTATGAGAATTTGCAGCGTTAATTTTCTACATCTTATTGTTGGACAAGTTTCATAGAACTCCACGTGCGGTAGGAAATACATATGAGGAGTTAAAAATGTCTTTCGGAAGTAAAGGTCACAGCTCGAATTATAAGCAAACGAAAAATATAAAACAAACGTCATAATGTTGTTATTTTAACCTTTTGTTCATTTTATTTCCAAATTGAACGGAGGCTGTTATTGTCGAGAATATAGGTATTTATTATTTATTATATATGGTCAATAGAATAAATTATATATATGACTTTATTGATCAGGGTTCGGGCGTTTATATACTTCGGTCTTATAGTGTAGGATTTTATATGCATTTTTTTCGGCTACAGTGTACTTAATGTCATGTACAGATGCCATAGAGTGGAATGTTTTTATCGCTTTTGAAATGAAATATATGGAAACTGCTCGGTCCAAAAACAGTTCTTTTATATCTAAAGATCATTAGTCTATGACGTTATTAAATATTATCAATCAATAAATCAATTTTCATTTAACGAAACATTGGACGAATAAATTTTCAAGACAGTTTTTCGCCGAGTTTTCATGTATGAGTATTCATCAGATAAAATCCATGATGAAATAATTCAGGTTTCTAAGATTTTTCTGCGCGCAGGAAGAAATAATCCAGTTTAATCGAAATTTAAGAAACCGTCCTATTCTTTACTTTAAGACGTTAAAAATAAAAAAGTTTGTATCGTTCCTTCTACGTAGAAGTTGGAAGGAATTAAGAATTTGAATTTGAAATACTTTCCTTCATCAAATATTGGTTTACTTCAGCAACAATAACCACCGGAATATGAATTAACCAAAATCCCGGTTAACTTATGCAAATAGTTCAATGAAAAAGCAATTACTGCTCATTATGCAAAATGCATTTCAGCGGACGTAATGCGACGGCAAGAAAAGAAAAGTCGTCGGAAAGATGAACAGATAAACGATGACGACTAATGAAGATTTGGTGGGACTGCTGCGAGCATTGCTTTAATAAAGGAATAGAGGAACTATGGGGTAGGGTTGGGGCAGTTAAGACAAGACGTCGGCATCGTTCATAGTTTCAAGATGAACGGCAGATAATGACCGACGATGCTCTTGATATGGGCATTAGAATTTATCATCTATTGGTCGAAAATTCGCCGTGGGAATCGTTCGATGTCCCAAGATTCATTGAGATAGGTAGTACTAAATTCCTTCAGTTACCTCATCGCATGAATTAACCATTCATGCATTTTATCGCACCATGAAAATATTATTTAATTCTAGAAAATAACATTGTCTAATTACTGCTTAAAGTCCGCTGTCTTTTCATACTAGATAGTTGCTAAAGTATTTTCATTCCCCTGGAAAGACGTCCAGTTAAAACAGCAGAAGTTCAAACGTTGTTTTAAATTTAATACCCTCGCAGTCATTCTTAACATGGAATAACATTCAGCATTCCTGCAAGTTGAATGTCTCCAAATACGTGGAGAAAATATCAAACGCCACTAAAATACTTTTAAGGGCTTTCGCGTGCCCTTTCTGGTCTTCTGCAAAATCAATATTGCATGGATTTACGTAAGATATACTTTCTTATGCTTATCTCTTTCTACTATTTAAAATACAAACTACGGGGCTGATATATCTTGCGGGTTGTCGGTTAAGTTGCCTTTTCGTCTTGGAAGTTCGTTGAATGTACAGCAAGTTACTATTTTCCCTAAAAAATATCTTACCATCCAAATCTGAAGCTTGCCCCCGCGAAGGGTTTTTCCGCATAGCGCTTCGAAGACGGAGAAACGAAACTCTGGAAAACCCGACAACCGGGAATACATCGTGCGCTCTGGCAATTTGTGGCATTGAGCGTCAAGAACCAGAACTTTCTTCTACGGCGCTTATGATATACGACTAGACGTGCTGCGGTTTCAGCAACAATTCACTACTCCCATACTTGGTTTCGGGACGCGTACGACTCTGCGAAACTCATCTCGCACGCCACTCACCGACGAGTCGTGGTGTGCATCATTGTTGATGATTAATACGACACCAAACGACAAAGGCTGTAGACAATACCGTGCTCCTTGCGTTTTAGTGTGTTTTGACTTTCACGATTGTGGGAAGGAAATGCGACCTTGTTTACTTTATTTCCACTGTTCGAGTTTAAATTACGTTTAAAATGTAAGTCGGTGCACCACGCCATAGAGGGTGTAGGATTTCTGAAAGCCGTATTGAATGTCTAGTATGAAACTTCTCAAAATTGATAGGATCTTTAAATTGTCATACATTAATATAGCCTCAATAGCAATAATACATGAGGATGTTGAATATTCATTGGATTGAATTAACATCCATTGTAACTTCAAATCGCATGCATTACAGATCCATTGTATGTCCATTATCTAATTGTCAGAATATTCCTTGTATATTATAGCGACTCCCCGTGTTTCTTATAGATGAGGTGTAGTCTGAATCGACAGTAGTGTGACTGAAACGCTGCCATGTGGACAATTTTATTATAGATTCCGCTTACCTTTGACATGTTATTATAAAGTTGTCACACGTCCGATTATATTTTCACAACAATAAAATTCACCAATTAAAGGTAAATGATCGGTTACGGACCAAGACGAAGTTAAGTTCAGATCAAAACTTTGTTACTTGATTCTGCCAGAATTATGCCGATAAACTTTATCAAGCATAGAGGGGAACGGACGTAGACAATAAATTTTTAATTTATTTTATTTTTGTAGAGCATGCAAATAATATAAACAAAAATTATTCTTCGGGATGCGAACCGTGAACTTCATATGATATAAATTTATTAATGAATGTATTTTTGATGATTTTCTAATTTACATTCTGTACTGTAATTATTATAGTAATTCAGGTACGATGTAATTAAAAGTTACAATATTATTACAAATTTGAGATTCCTTAGTTTCCTTACAAGATCAGTGTGGCACCAAAGCCAATTGCAGTCCTGATGAGGCAAACTGCAATGTTTGCGAAACACCAGCAACAAAGCTTAGTTCATCTGTGTGGGACATCCACTAGATGTACAGAGACTGATCAATACTCGGCCAGGGATTCGCTATACAGGAAAACGGTGAACGTTACCAAGATCTTAGAGATAAATGACACTCACAACATTCGGGAACACAGAATAGTATAGAGAAAAGATTGTACGAAATGCAAAATTAAAGTATGTCGGTCCTAATTTTAAGTTGCCCAGATCATACAATCCAGTAGACTGTATGCTAGAAGTCAGTTTACAAAGTTCTTAAGTCCAACTCTAGCAGGCTCCGATATCTTTTCTAATGAATAAATTATTATGCTGAAAATTATCCAATTATCTTTAAATATAATAAAAAATTTTCATATCGTAAAGTTATCGGGAAACAAATAAAATTATTGTTGAACTTAAATAACATCTAGTGAAAAACTGCAATTTTTTACCCTTTTTTGGATGTCATTGTTGATAGCACAAAAAATAGAACTATGGCAATCATTTGCTTTGTTATTTTTTATAGCGTACTAACGTTTTCACTGAACTAACAAAGCGTTGACTGCTTGTTTCCCTTTTTTATTCCGGGGCATCCTCTCGTTGTACAATACCAACATATTTCGTGTATCTTTAGAGTAAATTATACACTAACTTCTAACTTTTTATTCACTCAGATCTGACCACATAAATTTAAAGACAACTCTAACGATATACAATGGGGCTGACCGAATTATAGTAGTAGTTATTTTGAGGCCGACGAACAAAACCGCATAGTGGCGCGTCGGACACATTGTACCTCCCACCCCAATACTGATTTTCACACATTTTTCCGTTCGTTTATCCCTTCCTATTACCACGCAACATAAACGGTCTGCCATCGGAGAAATGGGTGAGAGGGGGTAAGGGAAATAGATCTTCAGAGAAAAAGGTGGAGTGCCAGAAGAGAGTAAGGCGCAAGGTCCTTGGGGCGACATAGTGCGGGTATGGTTCATCCTTTTGAAACTCGACTCAAAATGGAAAATACAAGTTTCCATAGTGACGCATAAATAATCCCAATAACCTATGCTTCATGTTATTTGTTTCTTATTAACCCTTTCTGTCACAGTTGTCGCCTTTTTAGGTGACTGCGAAAAGATATAAAAACCCAATAGGTTTGCTCGAAACGCCGTACCTGGTGTTTTTTTGGGGCTCTGATAATGAATCCGCTATGAGATTTCAAAAATTCAAATTGATGGATCCAACAGGAGGGACGAATTTTTAAATATTCAACGGATTCATTTGTTACTTGAGGCTTTGGAGTCGCTCATAACGAATCCTAACGTCAGATTTGCAAAATTTTCAAACGTCAAAATAGGGGATAAAAAATTAAGAAGTTAAACAAAATTGGCAGAAAATTTGCGATTTGAGGATACTTACTTACGATCAGTAAATTACCCTGAAAATCCCCAAGTGACAGCGACCCCAAAAACCCTATTTACATAAATGTTTATAATATTTTGTCTATTATCCTAATTGAGTGACTGAAAGGATTAATGAATTACCCTCCCAATACAGTTTCATAAAAAATAAAGCAGTACAGCCTGTGTTTGCAAGAATACAAATGATCCTATTGATAGAATGTGTGCCAGTAAATGCGGCAGATGATATATTATTTTTGCATAACGTTTATTGTTGGCAGCATTGAAGCGAATGTATATGTTGTATATGCACAAGAATTTGTTCATGCCTACGATTAAAATTAGAAGGAACGTTCAACATCAATATCTGTGTTAGTAATAGAGTAAAACGTACCGGTTGATATTATATATGGCTGTGTAATATTCATAAGCACATCTGAAGTATTGAACGTGAGAGAAAAAGAGAAAATTCGCCATTCAAAATACGGACATGCATTAATTGTCTGGAGCACCCAAAACAATAAGATAAAAATTACCGCCACTGAAATTAAAACGTGCACGTAAAAATTCAAATCACCGGGAAACTCAAGTAAGATTATGCATAATAGTTAAATGTCGACATTAAAACATTAAATCTCGACAGTGCACTTATGGAAATGAAGTTTCTTTCTACCGGGAATTCTTAACGTTACATTCGGATCGCGAGAATATTCTGGCTGTTGGTGGTCGTGTATGGATTTCAAGAAGCTCCCCAAACACACACAACTCGATACGAGGATATCTGTGTCAAGCAGTCGCACTTAAACCGAGTAACAATGCGCAACAGGTTCGGAAAGATTCTTACCCTTACAGTACGTATTACCTGTCGTAAATTCTCTTTTCTTCCGCTTAATTATAGTCTGGGCCCAAATCCGCCCATCCGTAGCAGCACAGTTTTAGTCGACGTCGTACTCACAAAATCGTGCCAGAAATTCGATAATAGCTCGAATCGGTAGAAATTAGTTCGGAAGTTCCATTAATTGACTTTTAATTGGAGGAGGCAATGTCCAGAAGTCGCGCGGATCAGGAATCAATGCGTCGATTCTCTAATTTAACCGTGAAGGGTTACGTGTAATTTCGAAATTTAATATTCTCACAAGGGGAAGGCACACCTGGCACATCACTGATTGAGCTGAAAAAAATCAAGGTGATTCCTGGAGCAAAAAAAATGAATACGTGTTTGGGGATTATTTGCAATAGTCCTCTGAATGGCTAAAAAAAAATAAAAATAATTTTATTGCACTAATTCTTTTAAGCATGCACTTTTTTTTTCATTAAATTTGCTTGAAATACTATACTCGGGGGTTTTCAGGGTCGCTGAATGCGAATGTGATGTTAGTTTTCAAAAATTCAAAATGGCGGATCCAACATGCCGGTCGACTTTTTGAAAAATGAATGAATTTGCTCGAAACTCGTTACTCGAGGGGTTTCTGGGGTCGCTGAATACGAATCTGATGTTAGTTTTTTTTTTAACTTTTTGAATGAGCATATTTACATAGAAACAGAAGGTTGTGTCCCATGCATTGACATTATATAAAAAACGCTGGGCGTAACATTTTTATCGATTGTTAAATACAAAAATTTGTTCGTACAGGTCCGTTGCACGAGGAGAAAATCGACAATTTTCAGTAAGTTAGAAATAAACTATTGGATAATATGACTTGATATTCTGTACAAAATTACATCTTTGTATCTTTTAATATATGTATATAGGTAAGTAAAATAACAGCTGTAACTTTTGAATATTGAAGATACAGAATGGAGACACAATTTGACCAAGTTTGTTATTTTCCCCCATATACGTAACATATGTTTCAACGACTGAAATTGAAATATGTAAGTTTCGCAGTAACAAAACATTGTACAACAATTATTGTATTTTACGAAATTTATATATTTGAAGAACACGTGCTTGGGATATATGCGTCGTAAAAGCATGAAAAACATAAGAATAGATGACAATTTGCACACTTTATAAATGACACTTTTTCACACGCACATTTATGTTTTCGCATTTCTGAAGGAAAGCACACCTCGTTGACATTACGAAATATTTTTCGCTCAGGAATCAGTCTAGAAGCAAACCAAGCATATATTATCATATCTTCGAACATTGGTGATGACAATTGCAGGAAGCCAAAGGAGAATTTGGACCGCGAATCAATACTCAAATCCAGGAATTATCTAGTAAATTTCAGAACGTTCATGTTACTGCCTCAAAGTCTGGAAAACTTACAAAGCAACATTTCAAACAGTTTGTTGTGGAAGTTATGAAACCTTATTGCAAAAATGAAAAATTTCTTTTAATTCTTGACTCGTGGGGTGGACAAACGGATGTTGCTTCGTTCAACAGTGAATTTACTGACGAAGAAGGTAATTGTTCATCTGCAGTAGAAATTATTCCACCTCACTGTACGCCATTCTGCCAACCGTGTGACGTATATTTCTTTCGGCAAGTCAAGAATTTCATTAAGAAAATTCAAAATTCTGCGGAAGTAATGCAACGACAGAAGGAACTGTCATCTCGCGAAGATGCTATTAAAATTCACTCGCTGATTCATTGGCAATTGTCATCACCAATGTTCGAAGATATGATAATATATGCTTGGTTTGCTTCTAGACTGATTCCTGAGCGAAAAATATTTCGTAATGTCAACGAGGTGTGCTTTCCTTTAGAAATGCGAAAACATAAATGTGCGTGTGAAAAAGTGTCATTTATAAAGTGTGCAAATTGTCATCTATTCTTATGTTTTTCATGCTTTTACGACGCATATATCCCAAGCACGTGTTCTTCAAATATATAAATTTCGTAAAATACAATAATTGTTGTACAATGTTTTGTTACTGCGAAACTTACATATTTCAATTTCAGTCGTTGAAACATATGTTACGTATATGGGTGAAAATAACAAACTTGGTCAAATCGTGTCTCCATTCTGTATCTTCAATATTCAAAAGTTACAGCTGTTATTTTACTTACCTATATACATATATTAAAAGATACAAAGATGAAATTTTGTACAGAATATCAAGTCATATTATCCAATAGTTTATTTATAACTTTTACCCAGTAGTTTATTTATAACTTACTGAAAATTGTCGATTTTCTCCTCGTGCAACGGACCTGTACGAACAAATTTTTGTATTTAACAATCCATAAAAATGTTACGCCCAGCGTTTTTTATATAATGTCAATGCATGGGACACAACCTTCTGTTTCTATGTAAATATGCTCATTCAAAAAGTTAAAAAAAAAACTAATACCAGATTCGTATTCAGCGACCCCAGAAACCCCTCGAGTAACGAGTTTCGAGCAAATTCATTCATTTTTCAAAAAGTCGACCGCCATGTTGGATCCGCCATTTTGAATTTTTGAAAACTAACATCACATTCGCATTCAGCGACCCTGAAAACCCCCGAGTATAGTATTTCAAGCAAATTTAATGAAAAAAAAGTGCATGCTTAAAAGAATTAGTGCAATAAAATTATTTTTATTTTTTATTTTTTTTTTAGCCATTCAGAGGACTATTGCAAAAAAACACGTATTCATTTTTTTTGCTCCAGGAATCACCTTGATTTTTTTCAGCTCAATCAGTGATGTGCCAGGTGTGCCTTCCCCTTGTCAGTCATTCGGTCTCAACGACCCTAAGAACCATTTTTCAAATTACCGATCCATTTATGACTGTTGGAGCATTTATACCTACGCGTCAGTTACTTTGATAACATAATTTTTATTAGACACCTGGAAACTGAGAAACATTTCATTGCTAAATTGTGCCACTAAGGCTATTTAGAACCCGACTTTTTTCGAATTTCGTTTACATCCTTACACGGTATGATAGTTTCTAGAGAATTTTCTAATTCTCTGTGAATTATATAGTGTGCTGCACATCTGACGTATTGTTTTCTATGAAAATTAGATCTGGTCTATAAAATTTTAAGTAGCAATGAGAGCTCTCAGAAACCATCCTGAAGGGACGGACAGTGCCCACGTTCAAGAAGTTGAATTTGCATGAAAAATAATAAATTTTCTTTTAAAGGGAGTAATGTATTTTGATGGAGAACTACAGTTTATAACCTCCAAATTTCACCGCTTTATCTCTCCTTGTATTTGACATCACCAAACTTGTTTGCCTTATAAGGAAAACTTGATTTCTATAAAAAGAATATCTACATAATTGTGTAGAAATATTATATGTATTAATTTATACATGATCATGATCGTAAAGTTCTATTTTACGCCCGTGGTACAGAAATAAATAATTCAAATAGGTTTTCAGTGCAAATATATCCTCCAACGCAATGCCGAGGCCGACGATTCATTCCATAATCCGTGTGCATTACAGTAACTACATTATCTTAGGCGACGAAAGATGTGAAATGCAAAAACGTAGCATTCTAGTCAGAGAACGTATTTCGAGGACCGTGAGTAGTCGCCAAGTTCCCAAAACGTTGACTCGCTAATTACGATTTTACCCACAATTATTCTCAGAGTTTGGCCCCACTTCCCGTGTCTGCATTACCTTAATCTAACGAGGAATTGCCCTATTCATTCCCTCCAGAGCTGGGTTGGTGCGCTTCGCCTCGGTAATCTTGAAATTTGCGCAAGGCGAAGGACAAAGTTTCCGCTCCGTTAAATCGTCCAAAAAAGCGATTCCTCCCTACATCACAACCCATATTTCACACTGTCACGAAATGTATGCGTCAGACGAACTCTTTCGAGCGAATTCATGCACGTAAAAGGGCATTTCAAAAGCATCTTTTATCTCACCTGCTGAGTAATTGTAAACGTTTACCACTTTATTTGAAAATAATAATTTTTTCAAGAGTAACTAAATAATCAAAAAAATTCTATTCACAAGTAGCACAATATACCTTACACGTCGTAAATATTTGGCACTACATCCTACCAATCGATAGTACAGAAAATCCAAAAGTTATGAACTTGAAGAACAACGCTGAAAAAATAAATTGCATTAGGGATCAAAAAGGCCATGTTAAGTAAGATCTGTGATCGAAAAAAAACCTCTTGCTTTCGGTACATCGACCGAGTGACACGAGCACAATGATTCGTAAGAATACCCAGGAGTGGTTTTCTGATTTACTGCAGCACTGTTGTAGTAGACTCACAAGCAGTGCAGCACGGACATTAGAAGGAAGCTGTAGCTGTAAGGGATACATTCCTATGGGATTTAGGAGGACGTATGTTCGCGTCGACTTGGCGTAATCGACTTATAGTATTGGCTACGGGAACGTTAACGTCTTCTTCGTATACAAGAAGAATGTGCTTCCGCCTAACGCCTGCCCGAGGCTAGCTAAATTATTTATCAGGAATTGTTTCTAGCGATATTCGAGAAACAATATGACTCCTCCAGAGCTTACGCCTTAATTAAATCCTCGGATAATGAAATTGATTTAGATCTGTATTCACGCGAAGACAAAAGACAAGCTGGTCTGGTCGTTTTCCAGAAAATTAGAGGCTACGACAAACTACCAGTAATAGCGACTAAACGTGATTTTGTAATTACAAAGTTGCACTGAACTAGGCCAATTGAAGTTTGCACAATTATGTTTAGTGTCCTCACTATACGCGACTGAATTGGAATCGAGTAATGTAACGGGGAACAACGTTCCATATTTCATCAGTAACTTCTCAGCATTAAACTCGTGTTTTAAATTCATGAATTTGTTTGTAAGAGAATTGCAACTATTTGTCGTTCACGACGCAAACATGTCTTAGTTAATGGGGCCACCTATCTGATTACTAGCATATTTGAAAGGTGATTTGTCGATAAATGTATAAAGCGCCCATTTTGGAAGTATTTAAGTGTCGCGGATTGGTAGTGACTAAGGGTTGAAACATCCACTGGCTTTCGAATATGCAGGTCATTCGTATAAACGCGTAATGTGCTCAAGAGGGGTTTTGCATCTTGTAACGAGGCGCGAGGACACGTCCTTGAGGAGAATCAAATCCCTGCAAAGTGCATTCGCTCGCTCGCATTAACACCACGCTTCCCGTCCCTCTTCCCAGCCTTTCGCGAAGCTCGGCAACAGCTTTGAGCTTTTTGTTCCGCGCTTCCCGTTCCATCCTTGTTCCCGGTGGTTTACGTAATGTCGTTAGGCCTTTCCACCTGAAAGTTTTGAATTTCGGATGTTACAAAATGTCGGAGCCTAGAAAGCACGCGTTGTTTGCAACGTTATTTTGTAGTTGAATCGAATACTCGTTTAAGACAACGACACTGAACGCGAAACGCCCTAGATATAGTATGTAATATCGCTGCAATGTCGCAGGAAGTTTATAAAGGATCGTTTTAGTATATTATTAATTTCTATCCTAACGAAAGAGAAATAGAGCCGAGAAAGGGAATATTCTCATCTAGCAACAGCCATAGTATTTCCTTTGTGCGGAACGATCATACAACATGTTGAGAAAGAAGTCTCAGTTATTTTCTACACGCAGAGAAATTTCTAATGTTTATACCGTGGGTCACCTTGGCCTGAAAAGGCTGTCACTTATGATATTAGTTTGTTTTCATAGTCTTTTGCCGCGGCCACAGAGATTGTCAACGCATTCTACTGTGGACGCACACTGAGATAAGTTTAAGAGAACACCGGTATTGTCAACTGTAGTACAGTAGCGCCAAATATTAGAGACAACGGTGGCTCGGATTGGAAGTGTTGTTCCAAATCATAATATAAATATTACCCCCGGATCATTGGGAATAGTGAGAGTACTGCTGCATGTAAACATTGGGGTAGCTATTCTATTGTTTTGAGACGTCAGTCGTATCATACTAAGAGAAACACAATGCGAAAAGCCACTATAAAACAGATCTCTTGATTCGTATAGCAGTTGTCTCCTATGATATATCTTCTGTCTTAAACTTTTCTCCGTGCATGATTATCACTTGTGTAATAATTACTACTGTTCAAGAATAGAAAATATTACAAGGAAATTCCATTGAGGATAAATATCAATATATACAACAATAAATTTCACATATTTGACATAATAAACCGGTACTTATTTATTTTGTATGTTTTATGTGTGGGTACCATATCCCGACGATCAAAACTTCGAACATCAAAACCCTGATGATCAAGAAACGACAGCTTAAAATCCCGACAAAATCTTGACTCCTAAAATATCGGAATTTTCAGCTGTCGCGTTGTTGTTTGTCGAGATTTTGAACAGTTGGGATTTTGAATATCGGGATTTTGAGCTATTGGTTTTTGATTGTGGGATCTTTGTCGAGGTTTTGATCCTC
This sequence comes from Trichopria drosophilae, assembly GCA_030407085.1. NCBI lineage: Eukaryota > Metazoa > Arthropoda > Insecta > Hymenoptera > Diapriidae > Trichopria > Trichopria drosophilae. Next base: position 39,921,146 of record CM059587.1, on the reverse strand, counting down.
GAGATTTCGGACTGTCGGATTTATAGGCATTTTGAGATCTCGGTATTTTGGTACGTACAAAAAAAGTCGGAAAGTTTGATTCGATGTTAGATTGTAAACTTTACGCTTCAAGCGGTGAAAAAACATTATGCTGCGCCATTATACGAATATATCACCTGTCCGAAGATAACATTCTGCATGTATTACTAATGTTTGCCACTATGTCTCCTTTTGAGAAAGGATAATCATTCCTATAACGAGAGACACAATGGTGACAAATTAGACCTGTGAGCATCGCGTACACGCCTGACGGCAACAAGCATAACTAGGTTGATGAAATCCTTTGATTTAGACCCGCATAAACGTGTATGTTAGTATTTTACTATTCTGGTTTAGGAAATTCTATTACAAAACAATATTAAAAAAGGTTATTTCATGCCTTCCCTCAAATTCTTAGCAAGAATATTTGTTCCTATTCATTTTAGATTATTTCCAAGACAATGTCTCTTAGTACAATGGGTATAATGTCTTCTCTTAAAGCTGCATAACAGAGCTGTGTTACAGCAATTATATTGATTTACAATAAAAATAAACTTTCTCTCTATATCTGAAAACTACTGATTTAGAATGATAAATGGATTATTATCCAATGGAAAATAGTACAAAACTACAAAGTTATTCATAAATTTCTACTGATCTAAAAGTAGAAATTGAATATTTTACTTTAGTAGATTTTATAGTTAGTAATAATTAGTAATTTTTCATTATTTATTAGTAAAAATGGTTAGTAATTGAATTATTGATCAAGTTTTCGGGTTTTAATTCTTAATTAAATCAAATTTAAAAAGGTTGGTTAATTTATCATTTAGGCGTTTTTTAAATTCTTTAGATGACAGTGAACAACAAAAGAGTCTAAAAATTATTTTAACAGTGTATTGCATTTTAACATTTCTTAAACTCCCTTGAGGGGAAAATATCAGGTGATATAAGTTTCGAGTGATACTTCAATACTATTTGATAAAAAAAACCACTAATTTATAAAATAACGTTATCCCTGTGAAAATAGCGGCAATTGAGAACAGTTGGTGCAAACTGAATCTCCATTGTATGACTTTTATTAGGCTGGTCGCATCAGAGTTTTAAAGACTGCTAATAATGAATCTAAAAATAGATTTTAAAATGGAAAACATCAAATCCAACGTCACATTATAGGGACTGGGCTTACGTGTATGGTTTATTACATTCATTACCATTATTAATTAAGCATCTTAATCCGTTGATTATGAAAAAGCCAGTGGAATTGACACAAATTTCTATACAAATAACTAAAAATAACTGTAATTCGCGGTTTTCCGCATTTGTTACACAAAATAGTTAAAATGTAAACAAAAGCATTCTGTAGAAAAGACTGATTTGTTTAAAACAGCTAAATTTATTGTGGTTCTTTTTATTATTGTAATGCCCCCACGAATATAATAAAGTAACTATATTTGTTTATAAATTTTATTATAATTTTATTATATTTTTTATATTGCTAAAAATACCTGATTTTTATCGATTAGTCTTTTGGACAATGTAACTAAAAATTGAACTACCAAAACTAAAACTAACAAATGTAAATTGATTTTATTAAAATGTATTAAACAACAAAATCGGAAATAAAATAATATAATTTTGCAATTTTATTTTGTTTCATAGTGGTACGTTGGTATAAGGAAAAAATTTATATTGTTAAAAACATATTTCGTTCCACGTTCTTTCACTGTTTCGTCACCATACTTATTAGCTATGAAAAATATTAATTTGTTTAATACCCGAGCAAAATTTGCAAACACAATTATTAAATATACCTAGTTTACTTTGTGTGTAAGATCTAATCCATTAACTGCGAATGGTAGTTGAGATGTAATTTATCTTCTCAATGAAGTTAAGTTTGATGAGAAAATGCATGATGTGTGTATGCGATTAATAACTAAGTTATTAGATAACCCGGGTAATTGTTTACGACATTCTAGATTGATTTAAGTCATTAGTATAGAAAGATTGAAAAGTTTTACTGAAACACTTAACATTTTTTTTTCGTTCAACTTCAGTATTTAATGTACACAATACAGGCCTGTTATTAAAAACTTATTATATGTCCGTACACATTTTTGTTATCATATTTGTGTTGTTAATCTTATATTTGTAAAGCATTTGTAGAATTTGTTGAAAAAATATTTTTAAAAGATTAAATTATGCACGAAAAAAACAAGATTGTTAAATCACCAATTTCAAAAATATTTGTTTTTTCCACTACGGAAAATATTTATAAACTAAATAAACAAGTTTCAACTTGACGCCGAAACAAATATTTGTTCCAAGTAAAAAAACATACTAAAAATGTCCGTTTTCGAGAATATCAAATTTTAATATCTGAAATAGTTTGCACTATGAAAAGTGCTATCACGCGTTAACTATATTTTTAGGTTGGAAGGAATACTTTGTTCATTATTTTGATATAATATTTACCTTTCTTTTGTTATAGTCAACCAATACATAATACATGCGATAGATAGATAACATCGCCATAGGAGTATCTCAAAACAAATTATTACGTGGCCAGCCGCCAGAGGGGGTCAGGAAATACGCGGTTATTTTCGTTCCCTTTAGAGAAATAATCTGCACAGTGAGTAAGATGATATACCGGTATGATAGATTTTTAGCAGTTTTATCAACTTTTACAGTAGGACCCAAGGTTTCAATAAGATATCTTGTCTCAACAAATTTCACATAAATTTGATTGGACCATTTCGGATGTCATCATTTTATGGTCACATTTGTAATCGGGAACGCCTGCTAATAAACTTCATAAAAATTCGATGACGATTATTTTGGATCCGTCATATTGGAATCGTTATTTTGATTTCTTCGTTAATCGTCAGATTGGGAATCAGTATTTCGGTAGAATCAGTTTTTACGTTATTAGCGAGACTGATTTAAAAAGAACAACAATTTTGACTACTTATAGGAAAGGTATACATTTTTAATGTGAACAAAAAATTATAAAATAGAGAGTATTTTCTGCGTAATTATTTCGTTTAGGGCGCAAAATTTCATTTTGCATATATGCTCATACCGACAGCTGAAAATCAAGTTGATGTCAGAGAATACATTTTAAATATAGTGGATTATTTTACTTTCTAAAAACGACAAAATGGAAGGCCGCTGAACATTGATTAATATGAATTAATTCGTATCCCATTAATTTTTACACTATACGTGTGTGCAAAATCGCATTTTGCATTCTAAAAGACCTAAGAACATTTAAAATTTGATCCTACGTATGATAAAAATACATATTAATTATACCGACGTTGTAGTTGGAAATGCTTCATTAAATTTATATATCATAACTAAGCTAATATTCGCTAATAACAATTGCTGGGTTTACTAAATGTCAAAACATTTTACTAGTATATACAGGAGCAAATGGACTTCTGTAAAACATTATATTATCATAAATAATTTTCTCAATTTCAAATAAACATACTGAACATTTCTATTATTTTATATATTACATACAACATAACATATACTTTTATAACAATCCATGAGTATTTGGATCCCATTTATTTCCTAATCCTTTGATTTATTGCTTGATTTATTTTCCAAAGAAAACTTTTTTCCGTCGGTTTCATAATTTTAAGATCAATATTACGAGTTATAGACTATATGATGTGAACATAAGAATGACACTACGTATATTAAAGAACTAAATTTTTTGGACCGCAAATGTACTAGCTCTTCAGACATCATAAGTTGATGCAAATGGAGTAGTTTTTAAAGATAGGAGGATATTAAAACGTATTGATTATTATTCAAAACACTTATCTCTTTCAATTAATTTTTTTATTCAGGTTGTTACCATTTTAAGCAAGTAATAAATCACGAAAAACTTGATTTACCTTGTATTCTATCTAAATAAGTGGAAGAGTGCACGGTAATGACATTCTTATAAAAGTAATTAGAAAATGCTCATTTATTGTAAAGTGGATTAAAGTTCCGCTTTGTAATTTATTCGTTAAACTGCATAAAGTCATTGTCCAGTCATTTCAGGTCAACCCCAGACATAATTCAATAGAATAACATTAGGATAAACAGGAAACTTACAATAACCATTAGGCAATTTATTAAAAAATCGATTATGTAAAAAATGCGACGAACAAATTACAAAGTATCGATGTACTTCCTAAACCTGTTACCGTAAAAATAAGTTATAATTTCGAAAAAAAGACATAAAAATAAACTTTTTTCTGTAGAGAATTTAATTCTCTAAAATTTTTGTTGTAAATATTTTTTTGTTTTAATTTGTATTTTTGGGAACATAATACAACAAAACAAAACATTATACGTTTTTTCATTTTTGACCTTGGAAATGACCAAGAAGTTATTGATAGATTTTCAAAATTTCAAAATTTTCAGACTCATTATATTAGTTTTAGCATGTATAGGTATGTTTAGGAAAGAAATGTTTTTATCGTTAATTTCGAATGATATTAATCTCAATACAAAATAAACATTGTTCTAGAACTTTTAAACTTTATGTTGTCGCTCATTATGATACCATAAAAATTTTAAATATAACTTTGTAACACTAAAGATCAACAAATTTTTGTTCGATTTACATGTAATAAGTGTTTATTACTAATTACAGATATGTAGAAAACAATGAGAGTAAATAAAAGTAGTGATTTGCCTGTTTTTGGTGCGCGACACTCACTAGATTTTTTCAGTTTTAACACTGAAACTTTTTGCTCCTTTTTTTTATGGTCTGTGGTTTTTTGTGGAAGTATTTGGGGATGTAAACAAATGAAAAATCCTTAACTTAATGATGTGCCTCACTGAGGAATAAAATTATATACCTTTAAACTTTCGAGATAACTTTTTTTTATAGTTGACAATTTAGCAATCAACCTTAGATAATTTTTTTCACATTGGTTTTTAAGAAACCACACAACAGGGGTATATTACCTATATGATAAGAAGTAATTTGAGCCTTTGCCCGAATGTGTGCCACCTATACATAAAAAATGAGACCACGTCAAACTTTAAATTTCCAAGCGAAACTCACTTTGAAAAATCAAATTATTTAATGGCACATCTACAATTTAGCTTCTAAGTACTTTGGAATCATTGTGATCTTTTCTCCTATGTTATTAAAGTATTTATAAATTTTGTGTTTTTTTAATACAACAAAAAACACAATTTTTGACAATAATAAAATGAATATTCTTTACAAATCGTTTTAATTTTTTGGTATCCTTAATGTTAAATCATGTATTTGGATTTCAAATTTTAATGAAAACTGACTTTGGATTTGTAATCAGTGGCCTCAAAAACCCTAACATATCAAATTTTATAAAAATCAAAGAAATTTTGTAAATATAGTCCGCCATATTTAATCCATTATTTTAAATTTGAACTATTAACTAGACGTTTAATTTTATATACTAGCTTCTAAAAATTAGGCCATAGCAAAAGAACTGAATTTTTTATGTATATTAAACGTTACACAACTAAAAACTAATTTTACGAGTAACGTAACATATGTTACATTAAAAAAAAAATACATTGTGTATAAATGAGTCACGCAAGGTTTTTCCTGTCATTTGATCAATTCTAAACCCAATAAAATTAATTTCATGAATGTGCCTAAAAAAAGAAATGCAATTTTCTTCAACCTCAAAGTTTAAAAGTTCTAGAACAATGCCCATATATTTAAGAGCTCTGTAAGATATTTTCATATTTTTAATATGTATTAAATACAGTTCAGAATGGGGAACATGGTGTCTCGCAAAAAAGTAAGAAACTGTATCTCGAAATTGTAGATCACTTAAAAAAAAGAGTTCTAAAATGAAACGAAATTACACCTGAAAAATTATTTATATTGAAGTATAACTCTAGGACTATTTGTGCTCTTTTTTCATGCTATTGCGTCTAAATTTCCTTTGAAAGGGCGTTTGTGGAATTATATTGGGAAAAAACTCTGAAAAACCTCGTTATTTTGAAATTTTGTGTCAAATAATTTATGAAGTAATTCTGCAATACCTCTAAGTGATTTCTCATATCCTTAATAACCGAGTAAATTCGGTAAATTACAGAAAAGAAACCACGAAGTTTTCAAATATCTTCAATTTACGAGAATTGTCGAGTACTTCCGAAATGCTCGAATCATAACGACGATACATCTTCCATTTTAAGTGTCTCAACAAAGGAACATTTGATGAAGTGTCTAATGTCTCAAAATTAAATTTTTAGGAGACACATTTTTGCAGTGTAATGTTCACAATTGAATCATTTAAAAATTGAATTGTTACACTATCCGAAAAGTTTTTGTTATCGATTACATTCAATTTACTCAAAGGAACGAGACATGCAGATAAACCTCAAATTAACGTCATTAGATGTAATTTCCTTATTTACTAACATTTCAATCTATGTAATCATAATTATAATAGAAAATAACTGGTCGGAAATAATTTAAAAAACCTTGATTCCTAAAATAGAATTTATAAAGGGTCTAAAATTGGGTTTAGAAAATACCCTATTTTCTTTCCATAACTAATATTACACATAAGTCTTTAGGGTTAATATTAATTATTAATTAGGGTGTCGATGGGGCTTCGTTATCCCCTTTAACTTGGTTATGGAATTTGTAGAGAAAATTCTAATGAATACGTTACATTTTAGTTTACATGTTAGACTCGAGACAAGAATTCATGAGTACAAAATAATCATAAACAAAAACAAACAATACGCGGTTCAGTCACAGAAAAGAATTGTATAAAACGTATATTAAAAAAAATATATATCTGTCCATATTAGATTTGAAAAATCAAACTTATCTGAAATTTACAAAGGCCTACTTTTATTTGACATATTAATTAATGGGGCATCATTATTCCTCGGAACTTTTGTGACTTCTCATGTGCTTATACGAACGACCTGAGTCTAAACTTTTTGAAGCTTATTCATTTTCCAAATGCTCATACATGCAAAATTCACCAGCATGTCTCGTTCCTTTGAGCAAATGAATAAAGTCGATACCAAACACTTTTCTGACAGTGTTACAATTCAATGTTAATCATAATACCTCTGAAAACAAGTCGAAAACTGTAGCATTTTTTTGAAATAGTTCTTTTAACAAGTCTTGAACAATTTTTAAAAAATTTTTATTGTGACCAATTATACATAGTAATATAGTTATTAATTTAATTTATTGATCTTAAAACCATCGAGAAAATCTTAAATTACTATTTATTTTTTGGTACATTTCTTAATATCAAAGAGTTTTAGTATTGCATTATGATATTTTTCAAGTATAACAACGATTTTATATATTTATAACATATTGAATGTTCCGTTGCCCCACATTTGCACAAAAGAAAAATATTCATTTTACATTTCCATTACATGTGGTTGAAAAATTCTTTAGCCCAAAGCTGTCATTGAAAATTGATTGGTTTTTTTCGGACCGTGAGCAAACCTTCTCGATTTTCTAGCATAGAAATACACCAATGTCAGAACTTTCGTCGAGAGAAAAAAACGTCACTCCCGGGGCCGCTCGATACGTCTCCAAAGCCAGTTGTTATTCGCTTGGTAATTAATGGATAGCCCGCAATCCATCGCCTAGCGAGTTGGTCCCATTATATGAACCCTTCGAAAGTAGAAGGTTCGGTAGGGACGGCACAGGGATGACACGAAATCACCTGCCAAGAACTATATGTTCCCAGGATGCCTCCGGCGATCATTTCGCGTCATCATCGGGACGAACTCAGAGTACTTGCTAAAACGCGTGGGCTTATTGCCCCCTACCCCCTATCGGAATATGTATGCCGTAAGAGCTTTTTACTGTTACGAATATTTCGCCAAGGCGTAAAACGAATTCGATCATAACGGAGAACGCGGATGTTACTCGTAAATGCAGGCCGCGCGGTTGCCTCGCAGCGTGATTGCGCTTTGCGATCCTCCCTCGTTTTTTTCTTCAATTTCGCAGACAGCTTTTTACGAGAATACGATTCAATAATCCGTACGAAGGGATTTCGTGTTCGATGAAGTTGAAGAATTTCCCGCTCGCATCGTCCTAAAAGCTTCCCATTTTGGAAGCTCAATCACGATATGAATATTCTTTGCTTCAATTAACATATGAATAGTGACGAGTTCACAAACCGTATCATTTCGATACGATATGGTGTCGGATAATTATTGGACTGATAAATTTGTATTTATGTATAAACACTGCTCAGGTAGAAATGGGCGGAGCAAAACCATGGCTAGATATGGTCATTACATGGCCAGTACGGGTACCTAGTACTAATTAACGGAAATGTGTCAGTGCTGGCATTAATATCGGCAAAGTACTGATCTAGTACTGGCGGCCAGTGCTGTTTTCGGTGTAGACAGATTACTGACCGCCGAAGCAAATCACTACTGACTCAATACTAACCGACAGTACTGTTTTCAGTATTAAATGACTACTGACCGCCGGCAAAAGTCTGTACCGAAACATTACTGGCCACCAGTACTGGAGCCAATCAGTGCTAGTAGAGTACTAACTGCCAGAAATGTTGTAGGTCAGTACTGGTCCATTATTAATTTCGAACTGGCAATTCTTATTCAGTAATGTCGGACAGTACTAGTCAGATACTGCTTTATTCCGGCAGTCACTTCCATCACTTCATCCGCCCAGGTAGAAATTAGTACCGGAATAGTAGCGGCATTGTATGATTGACACAGTATTGATTGACACAGTATTGATTGACACAATAATGACCGCCAGTACTGGGCCGGTTCTGGTCCAACACCGACATGTAACGCTCTCCAGTACTGACCGCCAGAGTAAAGCAGTACCGGACCAGTACTGTCCGACAGTACTAAATTAGAATTACCATTTCGAAATTATTCTTGGACCAGTACTGACCCACAACAATTCTGGCAGTCAGTACTCTATTAGCACCGCTTTGCTCCGACGGCCAGTAATCATTTCATACCGTCAGTAGTACTGGTAGCCAGTAATGTTTCAGTACTGACTTGTTCTAGCGGTCAGTACAGCAACTCCTGGAGTCAGTACTGTGTCAGTACCATGCCGGTACTATTCCGGTACTAATTTCTACCTGGGCGGATGAAGTAAGGGAATTGATGGGCCTTCTTGGTAATATCATTCTACTAAATGATGATTTTCTGTACAGAAATATTATTCAATTAAAATGTTGATGCTGTACCTTTAATGAAAAACCAGTAACAGGGTTATTTTTTAACTAATAAACCCTTTCCAAAATCCAGATTGATTCATAAGGCTAGATGTAAACTGATGCTAAAAGTGTCTGATAGGTTCTAAAGGGTCGTCGTATTGGTTAGTAATAAGGTGAATAATATACGTGCAAAATTATACATGGCAATAAAAATAATGTTAAGTTTAAATAAACCATATTGCAAGCTATATCATTTTTAAATTCAGTTATTTTTTAAAACTGACGCTGACGATTTTACAAAACAAATTTGGGTAATATTTCCAATATCTATTTTTCCGTGTTCTTGTCATTCCATTTTATCGACATTTAGGCAGTTTAGGATACACAGAATGGTAATAAACCAAAAGCTCTATGCACCAGTATTATATGTTATCTCTGTCTCAAGAATTCATAAATTTAAACTATAAAAAATAATGGTGAAAATTATCACAAAAAATACAAATGAGTAACAGGATTTGAAGATTATTTTCCTCAAAAACTATAGATAGAGTAACGTTGCGCAGCGTTTTGAAGTGCAATTTCGTGGAACTACATAAATAATATGGTGGCATCTAAAATCACGAACTGTATTGAATGATAAGATCTTTTCTTTGCCGACATCGCATTCGGAACAAATTGCTATCTAGCATCGTAATAATAAATTTGAATGTATATAGTATAGCTTTTCATCGATTTCTATTATAATTCCAATATGGATTTGAACAATTTTTAAAGATTCTCTCTCAGTTTAGCCAGGGAAAATTTTTTTTCGCATTTTCCGTGCTAGATAGGTTAATTACTTTGAACGAAATTATGGGAATGTTTCCGTGAATTTTTTAATACAGGGTCTCGTGGTTTTAATGATGGGTGGGCGCCCTACGATTCAAAAGGCCCTGTTTCCCCATTTTTTTAAATAAAAGTTGAGATTTAACAGGAATCATTTCTCTGAGTTCAGAATGTTAACAATCTCATAAATTTCAACGAACGCTTTACTTTTTCTGGGAGATGAAACTGATTTTACTTCTCTTTCTTTTCTTGAGTTCTTAAGCGATGCATATCGCAGACGAGGACTGCTTTACGCGAAAAGATAAAGAGCCTAAGAAGATGCATGCACAGCGTACGAGAGCACTTTGCAAGCTCGCCGATCTCGGGTAGTTTTTTTCCCTTGCTGAACCATAGTTACGTGGCACAAGACGGGACGAGAGGTGACTTTCATATACTTCGTGTTCCACTGTTCTTCTTGGCCAACTTCCTCGGAACCCTGGACGGCGAGCACGAGGCAGTGGCGAACGTGCATTGAGAAGAAACTTACCGAATCTAAGTAGGTACCTGGGGTAACAAGTTTCACAATTTATTTTTCGATGGTCTTCCGATAGTTACTTTCCGCGCTGATACGAACTCGAAGAGTCGAAGACATTCTTACGTGTGACGAATTGTCAACTAACCAAGTCACGTTATTAACGCTCCACTGATAACGGTTCGATTTTGAGTCAAATATTACTCTGACAAAAATGGTATAAAAATGGTCATTCGTGCATAGGTATCGTTTAACCCTTTCAGTCATGCAATTAACTCATTTTACTTCTATTTTGAGGTAGCAGCAGACGTTGAGATCATGCATTTTGCAACTAGGGAGCAAAATACGTATTTTACGACAAACACCTATTCTCCCATGTTTCACATACTACATTCCTTTGTGAGAGCATTCTAGTTTTGAGTACCAAAAACTTTGCTCCCAATGGAAGAGAGGGCTATTTTGCTTACACAATATAGGGAGCAAATCAATTTGCATTCCGAGTGTGGGAAACGTTTTTTCCAGAATGTGCAACTATTGTTTTTAAATGTTTTCTGGGTGGCTCTATATGTACACATCTTTGTCTTCTACCCCTAATTATAACCCGAGTTAAAAAAATGTCTCGCAATAGTATCTCACATATCTCCCGAAAGTATGGCTAACGACAAGTGCGATACTTTAAGCGATACTTGATGCCTCATGGATCGAAAAGTGTCGCTGGTATCGTAAAAGTATTGCATAAGTATTTCAGGTATAAAATAAACTTAAAACATAAATTAATTAAAACCATTTCATAATTTAAATTTGAAACCATTATTTTACAATGTTTATTTAATCGAAAATAAATTTAAAAAACATATTTGTCCCGGCATGGATTCGAACCTGGAACCTTCAACTCTCAAAGCCGGTACCTAACCACCCGGCCAACTTTTATATTGCCTATTCGATACAAAATGACAAATACTTGAAACAGAATGCAATCAACTGTTTCAATTAGCTGGCATTTTGTAACCAGTAAACAATGTCAAAGTTGCCTGAGTGGTTAGGTGTTCGCTTCGAGAGTCCAAGTTCCTGGGTTCGAATCCGAGTGAGAAAAACACATTCTCTTTAAATTAATTTGCAATTAAATAAACATTATGAAATAATTCTTTCAAATTTACATTATTAAATGTTTTTAATTTATTTATTTTTTATTTTTATTTTATTTCTGAAATACTTTTCCAATACTTTTGCGATACCAGCGATACTTTTCGATCCATGAGGCATCATGTATCGCTTAAAGTATCGCATTTGCCGTTTAGCGATACTTTCTGGAGACATATTCGCAAAACTTAATGCGAGACTATTGCGAGACATTTATTCGGGAACTAACTATTTTGATGTTAAGACGTGACGCATAGTAAGCGTGATATCCGGGTTCGATACAACGCCGGAGCGTTTTTTAATTTTTGTGCGAGTATTACTCATTTATTTGCGAGCATGTTCAATGATACAAAAGTACCGTAAAGTAATTACACATAATCGTATTATATATATATATATATAATAAAGAAGTTAAATTCGTTTAGAGTAAATTGCTGTAATAATCCTCGAAATGTTTTTTTAATCAGCCCGCAAATTTCCCGCCAAAATCCAAATATTTTAAACTAAATATTTCTTTAGTAAATTTAATATTCGAAATTATAATTAGATTACGAACGTTGAGTTCAACTTTCAAAGGATTTTTTCTAAAAGAACCATGCATTTATTTGAAACATATCATTTTTAATAAATCAACATACATCTTTGCATCCAATATGAACAATTGAGAATGACAAACATCATCTCGTCGGATAACACTGAATAGAGGGTGTGAGAGAATGGTACATAGGGGAATCATATTTTAAGGAGTATCGAATTTCCATAAAAAAAATACATTTTAAAACTGCATGAAATAAAGATTATCAGAGTCATATTTCCATAGAAAATGGTTGTCGCAGAAAATATTTTAATGTACACAATGTGTTCTCAATTTGGGAATATTCGTATTTTCAAACATATTGCTGAAACATTAATAAGATCAGGATAATGTTTCCAGAAAATACTTGAGATTGTGAAAAAAAAATATTTAATCTGATCACTGGATGATAAGATTTTGTGATCTGTTTTCATGAATATTCGAGAATATTCATGTTCTTTTGTAATTTACTTATAAATTGCTTTCTATTATTAATTAAACACCTAATTAGGTAGAATAAGCACAGTAAAAAGTTTCGTGTTTGCGATACCACTTATAATTCTTCTTTTAAAAAACATGGTTCAATAAATTATTTCAGAGCAATATATTAATTAAATTTAATATTGATGAATAATGCGAATATTTTAATGACGACGATGAAGAATATGCAAGTAATTACTTACTTAATTACTACAAGCAATATTTCCGACTCAAATCATGCTCAAATCGACAAGGTGTTTTCGTTTGCAAGTTTCTCAATTTGGAAACGTTTCAAATTAGCTAAAGACTCTTAAATGCAGACACACTTTTAGTATCTCCATTATATGTCTCAGATTGAAAGGCACAAGATTATCTTATTTATGAACGAATAACACTGAAAGTAAAAAATAGTAAAGTCGACAACAAAATTACTATTATAAATTGACGTGTCAATTATTAAAAGTAGTCTAATGAAGTATAGTCTTCAATAAGACGTTATACTTCCAGAATTGTAGTCAGAATAACGAAACAATATGCATATCTACTATTTTGTATCTTCGTATATGTCATGCAGGTAGACATAACCTACTATTGGTAGGACGATGATTAATTCTAGGAATATTAATTCTATGAATATACCGTTAACATACTTAAGATTATAATAATTTAGTAATAATATTTAAAATCTTCACAGTTTTTATTTTTTGTCGCAGTAAGCCGCAAAATTGCATTTGGCGGCACCGTTTTAACCGTAGAAATGATTGCTCTGGGTAATGGAGACCTTTGGAGCACTTTGCTCCCTACTGCAACAAAAAAAGTTATTCGTACTTCGGGCCTCTGAACACACGGGCGTGAAATGTAATTTTGAGCCTAGAGACAAAAAATACTATTACGCTTGTTAGAAATTATATTATTTTTGTTTTCATCAATGAATGCACTGTCCACATATTTCTTCAAAGTCTGCAATACTCTTTCAATGTTCTGTATTCAATGGTTTATTATAATTACTGTCAAGATACTCGTTACAAACATACAATGAAACTGTGCATTTCTAACAGCAGGTTTGGTTTATGCAAATGTATAATATTAACTTTTATTTACATAATTTTTCATTATAATAGTTTTCTAACAAATTTCGAATTATTAACTATTAAACTTGTGAATATATATTCTACTTATTCTCATTTACGTCGATTTTTGTATAGTTGGGTTTTAAAGAATTGAGAATTAATAACCGCTTTTAAACAATTTTTGAAGACAGTATAAATACAGCACCCTTTTAAATGGACTTATTTTTCTTCTCTTCACGTTTTTACCACAGATGTTGCACAAAATGTACCGCTGAAATTTATATCTGCAGAGTGGAGATATTAAGGTTATTTGGGGTTAATGTCTCTTAAGTGTATCGTTCTAGTTCAGATAGTTTATCATTGCAGTACTGCACAAATTACACAGATATTACGAATGTATTTTCACGCACCTGTCAAATGAAAACCCCCATTATTTCTTGGTCATTTGTATATATCCAATTTCATTATCTATTTGTTTATTACAAATTCAGGATAATATCTCCTGAAAATCTAGGACTTTTCCAAAGCGGGGTTAGATTTGTTAGTGTGTAACAATCAAGACAACTTTTTATTTAGACAACCTTAACCTGTGTTTTTAATTACCAAAATCCCCAAATTTAATCTAGTAAATTAGTCCAGATCACTTTCATTTGGATGGTATTACTAACTTGCTATACAGCCCTATTTCCTTAATTATAATTATCATTAAATGGAAGAAATTTTAAACTATAAACCTATATAATTACTTCTGACTAGCTCCTTGCTAATTCTAGTCACTATCAGCCTACTCTTGTTATAATAGCTACAAAAATAAAGTTGAAGTCTAGGGTGGAGCTGGCGTAACATCCGAAATGATCAAAAAATGTTCTACCAGAGGATATTAATTCACATATTCAATATAGCATTATTTTTTAGAACTATTACTAAAATAATTAATACTTAGATATTACCTTCAGTTGTCCTTTAGTGACGATTACAAAAATTATAACGATAATTTCGTGATTATTACATGGTTGTTCAGATATCGCTGGTGGTATCACAGAAAACTGAAGAATAATATTTAAATAATATTACGAACATACTAGCACCGTTATAGTCATGACAAATAGGGAACATAGGGGAAAATATCACGATATGGCACAGTTCCAATGCTCGTATGCAAAACAAAAAAAAAAGTGAAAGTAACACTAACTCTGGAAAAAGTGGTCGATGCCATATTATACAATGATACGAAAACATATTAAACAGAAATATTGTTCACCTGATGAAAATATGTAGACTAACTATGCAAATTCCAGCATGGAAAAATCGCTCGTAAAATTTACCAAACCTTGTTTTAAGGACAATTTATTACAATTTTCTAATAAATAGAATTTTAAACTTTAAATAATCCCTTTCAAAAAAACAACTTGAACAAAAATGTCTAGAAAAATTACGTAAAAAATAATTCCTTATTAACCAACATTATTACTTAGTTTAAATTAGAGTTTGACTGCATAATTTGAGCTAATTAAGTATTTAACTAAAATATATAAGAGGATTGATCTGAACAAAAGTTAATAATATTAAGTAGTAACATTTAATAAAGGTTATTCACTAAAAAATGATATAAATCCCTTTTCGCGGAAATTGAATAGGCAGAAGAACCATATCATCCGGACTGTCAGAAATGATAATTATTTGCGAAAGCTCCCATTTATTATCGTAAAAGCAACTCAGTAGATCGTCAAATCAATTTAACTGAGAATACGTGAACTCATGAAGAAGAAAACAGTCGTCCGTAAAATCAGATTACATTCGTGCTTGCTGGAATTCCCCGGCAATACTCTTCTGGGCATAATGCAAACTACGAAAATGATCGTAGCATTCCAGGTAACAGAATCGATACTTACATTGAATCAACTACGCTTTCCATTAAAATTATATGTTACAAATTAACACAACTATGATTTTGTTATGGGCGGAGGGGAAGCGTTTTGCAATGATGGTTGCAAATAAATTCACCTCGACACAACCACGAACAGTCGGACTCGACTGGAAGAGTCAATTCTGAGTTCGAAAAATTGTGGGGGCTGCTGCTAATGCAAAAGAACAGGAATAAAGGTTGGATTAAAATAAAAATCAAATTCAAAGTAAACAATTGTATTTATTTAGAATGTTTCTGAAGGACAAAAATAAAGAAGGATTGGACAAAATTAAGGATGCAAGTAATTTGAAGATTCTCCGGTGTGCAATTTTAAAGTATCTTTTTCCTAGAATCAGAAAAATGAATACGCGTATTATAAATTTGTAGTTTAAACAACAATAACTATTTGTTTAAACCGAAACAATGTAATGCAGCTATAAAACATGTGAATTGAAATGAAAAGTGAGGATAAATGACTATTAGACAATAAAAATAAAGACGTTTAAGTGAAATAAATCGGATAGAAAAAGATAAAATTTGGAAAATAGGAATTGCTCAATATTTTCAGTTTAAATTTAAAATGAGGATTAATAATTAAAACTTGACATGTACTTTCAAAGAAATTAAATATTCCTGAGTATTTCATGAATTAGATATTGTTAATAGTTAGTAATTTGTGGAAAATACATATTGGGCTTTCTGGGTGTATATTAAAAGAGAAAGAATAAAATAAAAGAACACAATAACATTACTTAATTGAAACCTAACAGTCCCTATTGATGCTTGTGGCTCGATCGGCTTTTCGTTCAAAGAACGATGACGAATCGAGTCACTAGTATCACTAATAATAAAAATACTTTCCCCAAGGTGTTGTTCCTTTTATTTAAAAAAAAAAGAACAAAATTAAAAGGTAATCAACACATTCGTCTCAATAAAAATGACAAAATATAAAAATAAAAATGAGGCATTTACGATTAATTATCGCCTCTTGGGGGGGGGGGGATTAAGGAATGCTAATTAAGGAATAATTATTAAAAATAAAATGGATTACTTACCATATGACTATCGGATTCGACGGCAAAATAATCGGCAGCTACGACGCATCTCGATGACGGCCGTTGATGGTGACTATCCGCAGGATTTGCACTAAAGTCCGATGACTGATGGTGAACGATTACTGACTTACTATATGAAGCTGATAGTCGAGATCCATCCGATGCCGTTTCCCGAGGAGTACTGATTGTCGAAATTTAGTCGAGGTCTATCCGACATTGCTGCTGAAAGAGCACTGACCGTTTTGCTCGAGAAAGATCTTCTTTTTTATGTCTTCATGTGTTGATGTGTAGACATTGTTCCACGTGGAAATTTCAGTAGTTACTCTTGAGTCGATGACGAAATATTTGCTGATATTTTGGGAGTGGGCTTCCTAAAGGTTCGTAGTTTAGAATGTGATAAGGTGTACATGAGAATTGGATTCCTTCTGATTAGTACGACGCTTATACAAATAAAAAACCAGATGTTTACTTTGTCTGATAATAAGAAGCACTTCGTAGAAATTTTAGAAACTGAGAAAGATCGGCGGCGAAATGTCCGATGACCTGGTCCTAAGATTTATGGACAAACGCCTAGTTATTCTCGTTTGGAATAATTAAATCAAACATAAGAGATCGGTGAAATTCAAAAATAAAACGTATTTGTGCGTCATGCGTTAAGTGCCGGCTAATAAAGAATGTTCATTGATGCTGGTTTACAATAAGCGGAATCTGCAATTACGACCATACGAAAATAGCTAATCTTTGTCCGTTACATAGAACGTAACAATTTTAAATATGAGTAGAGAACGGTACTACACATTTTGAGCAGTATAAAATGATTGGACCTGAGGCATTTTGTATACGCCTGAGGAACTCATAACAAAACTACTTTAACGGCAACCATACTGAACTGTCAACTCTCGGTGCACGTCGTAGTATTTTCGACGCATAATTCCATTTGAAAACTAGGAAGGGCGATATTTCGTTGGAATTTATCGAGGAGCCACTGAATTCACTTGCATTTGCGTATTTGAATGCAGGAATTTTGCGGTGGTACAGAAAAAGTTTCTGAATCGTCGGTGTTCTGCGTCGACTTGAGTGCACGAGAAGTGGATGGCGCAGGTAGCGCGTCGTACAAGCTTACCATTCGTCATTCGCCCTGTTTGTCCGTTACTCTTAACTGTGCACCCCGTGGTGGAAATTTTGCACTGGGCGAAAGCTCTCGGCGATTCTTGCATGTACACACGTACTAACCCAGTGGTGGCGTGCACGTACCACGGACGTGTACGTTGCCAGTCCGTATACGCTGGCGTGTGTATGCGGGAAACCACCCACGTACCGGAAGCTCAACGTTGTCCATAAAAAGCACACTGCGCGTTGACGTAATATTCCCATGCACGACTTGGTGCGAGGGATCCCACGAAAAATGCACACCGTCTTGCGGTATAAAGTTTTAATTGCAGCGTGTGCATTCAACGTCGTCGAAAACGCCCATTTACATCGGATTTGTTTATGGAGCCTAAGGCGTACAATCGTTGCCACTTAACGTTATATTCCATACCGTGTGCTCATTCTATCAAACGCGTGTAATTGAAATTTGTAATTAAGCTGGGTTATTCGACGTAGGCGCGAAATGTAATTTACCTCATTCGCCAGCACCTGAGACCGGGCGTCTACATTGTTACACGTATCGAAACATGCATATTGAATGGAGGTCCGGTGGTTAAATACACACGACGATTGCGGGGTTCATGTTTACCACGTTATCGATGGCAACATGCACGGAGTTCCCACGATCAGGGCGCATGTGCGATATTGTACGCGTGTTTGAGGCAATATAGACACGTACCAATTCGCCTTGTAATAATGACATTTATGAGTACTGAACGTAACTCTGGGAACATTCTGTAATTATCATTGCGTATTCTCAGATGTATTCACGAGAATTATAACCTAATCCCTTGAAGTAAACCAGATTCCTAACATCATCTCTTTTTATATTTTACATGACTTACGACATGCTTTGTTAAAGCATCAACAGAAACTAATTGCAAGTAATTTCACGCCCATTGAGGACTACAAATGAGAGTAAGCAGGACTAAGGATAAATGGATTGATTAGAGGTGCACCTGTATTACTACATGAATTCCTGAAATCTGAAAAGCCCGGGATATAATCCTCAAGCTCCACCATCCTCGTTAAAATACCATTTTGCTAAAATCCTCAAATTAAAAAAACTCGGGTTATAAAATTTCCCTCTGCACAATCTGCACCACCCTAATCTAATATAGTGTGACCTAATCTGTCCACTAGCATAATGTGCATCTACATACTAGCGCATAGGAAACATAAGGTTAAAGGATATCGAAGATTGTGATTTTAGTCGAAAGAAATTTCGGTGGATTATTGTAGGTGGGAATATTAGATATGAGCTTTTGTGACAAAAATTTTGTCATCCGGAGTTGCTTATATGACCACATTTTGGATACACTAAATATACACTATCTTGCACAGATGCTTCCGTGGGCAGAAATGGTTGGTTAGTTCTTTTTTCCAATACATTCAATTGTTATGGAAATTTCATCTCACAAGAATGAACCTGTGTTACAGAATACAAAAGATTGCTATTTGTAATATCTGAGAAATATATTATTTTCTGGACTTGATAAATTCCACACTAGAATTCAGCATTTCATGAACAGAGTTAGCCAAATTCCTAAATTTTGCTCAGTTTGAAACATAGTTCCAAAGCTCGCCAGCTGTTTGAAACCCCACAACGTAAATTCGTTACCTGGTCTATACCTGAATTGGACTGTACATCAATTCATATTTACCGTCAGATGTTATCAGTAGTATTCAATTCGCGTTGAAGGTCTGGTAGATTGCAATCGTGATACGTGTTCACGATACTACGCTATGAGATATTTGTCAATTTATTATTAAAAGAGTTAGTTGATCAAATGCAAATGCAAACTGAAAGTTCTGGAAAGTGTTTTTTGAACTGTATAGTTTGAGAACGAAGTAATTTAAACAAGTTCCTACTGGTCATTTGTTTACCCATTTACGTAAATGTGGAAGTAGATCATGATGAATGACTAATGGATCATGTTCTACAGATAAAAATCTAAATAATTGGAACATTTATCATCTAAGCCATCGGTTTCGTCAGTGACAGTGGTATATTATGATTAAAAACAGGTGTACAAAGCGAATGCTTAGATCCAACGCCACTGCTGCATACAAATCCGACAATCGTGAGCTCGTCGAAGGAACGCTTGGTAATATTTCGAGGGATAAGAAAATTCGTCTGTGCTGTGAATACGCCTCCATTAAACAATTCATCAGAGTCCGTGCTGCGCAATGAGACACTTGACAAGGAAGTATCTCTTCTTAAAGCGGATGGAGGAGTACATATGCTCTGCCTATTAAAAGGGATGAAAAGAAAGTGGGGATAGGTAGGTGGACAAGAAAGAACAGATAAAAACCGCCAGTAGGGCGAAATTTCCCGAATGACTCTTATACTTTTGAAAAAAGCACTAGTCGGTATGAAACAAAAAATAATAGTGAACACTATAAAAACAAACGGCATGCATTATTTCACCAGAGATGTACTCGAGAAGAGAGGCGCACAAATATTCGGGAAGATGCAGAACACGTATTCCACGCATCTTCCAGGTTTTCCATCTCAGGCACTTCAGACGCTTCGAAATAATCAACATGATGCGCTGTCTGACGGAGTTGGAAGTATACGAGCTCAAACAGAATTCAAGACTTTGAGACTGCGGGGGGTGCGGCACTGGGACAATGTAAAAAAGAAGCAGAAACGACGGAGCGGCGAAATGTCAAACAATAAGTTTAGTTCAAGAAGACCTTACCTGGCAGAGGATTCCTTCCTTTACATCCACCCTGTCAGTTAATTTCATGTTGTTTGAATTTCATTAAGTAGAAAAATCGTTTTCAAAATATATATTTAATCTTAACTGACTTTCTCGATGTTGAATGCTCCATTACGAGAAGATAAATAAAAGGATAATGTGCTAACATCAAAGTTACGCTTTGATGACTAGTATGATCTATTGGATGAATCGTACTGATTAAAGTCATCTTCAATAATTCAAAACCATTCAAAGATTATTGAGCCTAACAAAAGGCATCAATGATGCACGTAGAGAAAGTTAGACCGTTGGCACTGGCACACATTGATTAGCAGAACTCGAAAAACATTTGCATGGTACAGGAAAGGGAGGACGAGATTGATATAATAGTTTCATATATATATACTTTTAATATTCACTTGGTGAACCAATAAATAAGTTTAAAAACATGATATAATAGCAAAGAAAGATATCTTTTCAAACGGGTTATTTTAAAATGAAATATATTAAATGGAAATAAGTTATATTCAATATTGGACCAATCTTGTCGACCACTGAATAACCAATGATTATTCCAATGTAATATCAAGCACGGTTCAATATTGATTATTATTTTGGTAAGTTTACCAAGAACAGTTTGCTTATATACATATATGCCTGCCTACTTCAGTATATAATCTCTATCACTACTAACACACCAACCAAGATTGTCACTAGAATTTGCCTACATTTTTTTGAAATCTATATCGATTTCATAGCGATTTCATATCATATTTGCATGACAAATTCTATACGCGTCCACCTTTTCACAGATTCATAAAACACTAAGATATCTCAAGCTGCGATTGTTGTGTCAACATTTACACGTATTCAAATTTCCTTTCATAAAATCGATTAAATATTAAACTTGTACTTGGGGTACTATAAATTTGATAATACTTGAAGTTATGAAATTTAAATTTATCATTGAACACGTGCTGCGTATTAATCTGCGTTGCGAAGCGAATATCGTTAGACCAGTTTGGTAGTTAATCAGTAAACGAGGTATCAAAATTTAAAACCGACAAGTTTGATGTTAATATTTCTCTTCTGCTTAAATTATCCCTTGTAGAAAATTACTGTAGCTATAGACTGGCGCTAACCTGGCTTCCTCTTTTCCTGATCATAAACTAGAATAATATGCACGATAGCGTCGGACAATAATTAACCTGGATTTGTCTAGTAACAATCTGGCGCAGGCTAATCCCAACTACCCAATTTTAGTGGCTTTCTAGTCACCGCTATTCATGTTAGTCATTAAGGTAAAAATTGGTTTTCATTAAGTGGGCAAATTCTACATTGATATTCTCTGCAGTTTGCAGCAATGTTATATCCACGCGCATTAACAATAAGTAAGAAGACGCCATGGATTGGAAGAAGATTCATGATACCTCATTTAATGGATAAAAGTAAATTATTATCACTTTTTCTGAAACTTGTGGCGCATACTGCTGGCACAGAAAGATAAGCATTACAGGTAAAAGATCAAGTTTCACAAGAAAATACAACATTCATTACACGCCTAGGAAAATTTACTGCCAACGTTAACCGTCCGTATCGCTGTATGGCTTCAATTATAATACTTAATGGTAATTTTAAAATTGATAAAAGTTGTTTTGCATAATTATATGGTTTTTACGTTCTATTTTCGAAGAAAGAATGCAAATTCTTGAAACTTTGTCTTACAGAGATTCCAAATCGTTATACCCAATCATATGTTCAATTCGTCGTTGCAAATATATTGCTATAATTTTAAAAAGTAATTCGGAATTATATTCATTATACTATTCCAACTTTTGCATTTTTATTGTTCTTTTAGGATGAATCTGAAAGTTCAATGTGGACCCTATACTTTGTACGTACATGAAGTTTACGTGATTTTTTTTTGTTACGCTATAAATAAGTTCAAGCAAAATGAGCAATACAAAGGTCGAAGAGAAAGAAGTATTCAAGAGGGCAAATACGACCTTCTTTTATGTGCTGTTTCGACTCTCTTCACGTAAGAGGGAAATCGAATGTGTAAGCTTTGACCAACCAACAGACTACAAAACAGTAACCGGGAGCATTGGAAGGACGTCTACTCTGATAATATTTGCATGGAATTCGACAGTGGCCGTTGCAATGGATGTAAAGTCACATTTCATCCTGTACGTGTCTGATATTCTGCCGAGTTTGAAACTCATCTAAGAAATTTAGTAAACAGAATATTCCATTCATCAAGTATTGTTAAAGGTAAGCCAGATTACAAGCAGACATATAGTAGACAATAGTCATAACTATTGACTCGACTGGCAGTACTTAAGCTTCGATGTTTTGATCTTCGACAAACTTGGAGTTCTGTCAATTGATTAGATGAGAATTTCATAACAGATTAACAAGCGTTAGGACAAGTCAACATCGAACCAATCGACACCACATCGGATGAAACATTTATATATCAGACGTTTTCTTATTATTTTTCTGAAATATAAAAATAGGCAACTGTTAAATTCTTGTTGAACTGTCAACTTCAAGTGCCAACTTTTGTCATCCGAAGTCAATTTCTGGTAGAAGTCATAATCTATCTGAATTTCGAGCTTCACAGTAGCAGCTAACATAATGAAATCGTAAACCACCGTTAACCGAGCGCTAGTTAACATAACCCGCTGAGCCAATTTCCTCCTCGGCGCCTAACTCGATAATTCTAATTGTCTCTAACAACGTCAATAATTTCTCAATCTGCACACCCACCTTGTCGGACAGGTGATGCGAGGATGGAAGTATTCGCTCGACCACCAGTAAATCTAAACTAACAACCGCACCTAACTACTTTAAATCCCACGCTCCACCAACCTATCACCGCGCTAGCATCGGCAATGTCATCCAGCCTGCAATTTATAGATCTTTTTTTCTCTATTTATCTCTTCTCCGTTTGGTGTTCGTTTTAGTGCTTGTCTCCTTTTTCCGCCAATCGCATGCCAATATCCATTTAACAGTCGAGAGCATACGTGCGATACCCGATACCCAGTTGGATTCCGCGAACCTAGGGTATGAGCTTGCGGGAACCAATGCTAATTAACCCACTACAAGCGTATCATGACCAAAGAACGTATTAATACCAGCAAACTTTGGAAGCGTAGTTGAAACAAATGTTTTAAAATATTTAATTATATCTTATCCATAATAGTGTGTTTAAGGTATTATTAAAATCGATAGTTTTAATGAAAACATCTTCGCCATCACAGTGGTCCGCCATCTTCATATTCGTAGAAAAAAATTTTTTCCAACTTTTGCGGCAAACTGCTTTTGCGTTCGAAAATTTGGAAATTAAACAATGCTATTTGAAGCTGCCACAGTACCGGATTCATTATTTTAATTTAGCTTTATGTCCGATAGATGCTAAATCTAATACTGTTAGTTATATACAGTACTAGAAGCTGATAACTAAATCATGATACTCTTATCCGTGACGTAAAGACTACCGTAGAAGACCGTACGCAATAAATTGGAGGAGATGATCCATCATTTTCTGGACGACAGAGAAGGTTTAATCTGTAAGAAATATCTTGCCCCAATATAGCTGACATTCATATCTTGCAAATGTGTTGCTGACGAGGTACTAACTATTGCTTTGTAGAATGCGCGCTTCACAACGATGCTCTTTTTATCGGGTTACCGTTTTGAACTCCATCCACCCAGCGTAATGTTTCATCTGTTTTCTTACACCGTATCCTCGATTAAATTTGTATAAAGGCCTAAAAAATGTCCAGAAAAAGACAGATCTCATGATGTGGGTAAGTTTATAAAAATTGGCTTGCACCTACATGAGATCTATATAAAATGGTATAAGTTAGGATAAAATAACATGGGTAAATAACCTAACTTATTGCAACCTGAGCTAACCTAACCTAATCTAATGAAACTTAGCCAATGCTAACATAACATATAGTCTACTAAGTGCTGATATTGTATTATTATTCAAAAGTGATTTTGGCAGTTGGAGATTTAAATTTTGGAATTAGTATAGATGAGGATTTTCGACCAGAGGTTTTGTGTTCGGGGATTTATCAACAGGGATGGTGAGAAACGGTTTCTTCGCTTACCTTTCGTTCCAATGGAAACGGTACATTGTAAGCTTTGATAAGATCATATATGACAGATGGATATCCAACATATCCTGAAATATCAGTGGATTAAGAGTTTCAACCTTAAAATATTAACTTCATCCTTGGGCAACGTATTTAGCAGAATCCATAGGTTGAAATGAGTTACCGATCACTTTTGGAATGCGTACTCTCAAATTCCACATTCATAATTTAGTTACATAGTAATGTGGTGTGCAGCAATGAAGAGAACATTGAGATGTAACTAACTTGAGTTTGAAAATGATGTATTCCCACTCAATTCCAAGATTCCATAGATCGGGGGACCCTTCCAATGAACATACGTCGGATATGCGAGACAAAGTGGGAGCGTGGTAACACAGTACTAATCTCAGTCATCGCCCATGCAACGGGTGATCGACGCTCTTGCGGTTTGGTCCGGCGAGCCTCGTGGTCTCGGAAGATCGTGGTATATCTCGTCGACCTTAACCCAAGGCACGCCTTGCATTAATGCGCCGGAATTACCCATTCGGATGTACGCACGTCGTGGCGCCATGTTGCGGCGATTGAAATATGGTCGGGCGGTCGGGAACCGGTGGCCAAACAATACACTTAGAGGGCAGCTGCGGTGATGACGTCATAGTCCCATATTCTCTACGCCTATGGAGAGTGTACTCGTATCAAAAGTAAATTTGACTACTGAAGTAGGGGGCAAGCCGAAATTGTCAGTTGCCTGTCAACAGCATTAGAATCATGTGCATATTTCAGTATTATTGATAATTGATGCATCGAACTCAGCTTTTGGTTAATGTGGGTATTATTGATCGCATATTGCGACAATATTCCTTTCTAATATATCCTGTTTGAATTTAGGCTATTGCGCCAGTATTAAGGCTCGATGCTTCATTTAGAATCATTGCTATCCATTTGAGTAATATTTGGCTTAGTTATGTTTCTGCAACATCGTTTTTTATAAGTAGCAAAGTAGAGCAAAGACATTCTTTTTGAACGTCTGGTAAGCCGAGTAAATTTCTCCACCTTACCTTATTTACTTAAAATACATTGAGAGTCCTTAACTAGCGGAAGTTAGTAATGGAAGTTAAGGGTAAGGCATCCTTAAGTGTCACTTATAAAGATATTTACTATAACTTTTTACAAAGACGCATTTTAAAATTACTGTGAATCATTGAGTTATCAATTTGATACGGCACTGGTTAGATCCAGATTAGTTTGGTTAAATATACATCAGGAGCTAATCACATATGTAATGTTTGATCTGATCACACTATGATCAGGTTCTCGATTATCAGACCCTGATCAGATTTCTTTTAGTTGTAACTTAAATTCTTGTATATTACTACAATATAATAAAAAAAAAATTGATTTAATCTGCAATTTTTAAAAAGTTGTTGAAAAGCTGTAATTGCGTCCACTGAAGCTTTTGTCAAAATACGTGCATCCTGGAAAGATATCTAATCGGGTATTCCCGTGTCCAGTTCTATTTTATAGAATTGAGAAAAAAGGAATACCAAATGATGATACGTCAGTAATCTCATCTCTTACTAGGTGGAGAACTAAACATATGACCTAGTCGCAAGTGGTTGCAATGCTATTCGGTTTTTAAAAAGGTACTAATAATTATAATACATAATTAGATGTGGTCAGAGTAGTTATTTTAAAAACTGAGCTTGTATTTTATTAAAGTATTATCTCATGCATTCAATTTGTGATATTGTTAATTCATGATTATGTAACCACTAGTAGTTTATTCACGATGAAAATGAACTTCAAATAGTTCACCGAACTTGGCATAAATAGTCAATATCACGATTTTTCCTACTACGAAATTACCTTTTCGCTATTAATTTCAAAAATTCCTTAAGCAACAGAAATTATTGACGAACACGAACAGACATTCGTTTATGAAGCACTTTAGTCGAGTCCATAAATTTTTACAAATCTATAAATTAATTCTGCAGTTTTTTACATTTTGGCACAGAATTTCCTAGCTGTTACGTCCCAAAATGAAGTAAAACACTTGCTGCTAATATAAGAAAATGTAACATATTTCAACCACGTTCTAAACTATCTTCTGAGAACAATGTCGTCTTTTTGTACACTTGTCAGTCCTCATTCAATAACTAAAGGCTCGCTGGGCATTTAACGTCTCCTGCAGTCGTAATTAGTACACATAATTTAAAGATATTCGGCCGAACCTTTGGTCACTGCACTTATCGTGCGAAGGAGCAAGTTCATCCGAATTAACTCGGTGGAGTATCTAGTCTATTATCACGAAAGTAGTTTCTTCTTCGCCGTTCACGGAGAGAAGTGTCTAGTTAGATTAATTAAACGTCTGGTGAAATATGGGTCACCTGAATTTTCTGGGTAAGTTCAGACAATTGTAGACTATCTGTACAACGAGAGTGTTAATGACTTCCCGGGCAGTTTAAATAAGAGATACATTTCGAATGGAAGATTTCTCATTTAGATAGTTGTGACCAACGGTCGAGCAAATTCCGTTGGGACGTACGTGCATCATCGTGCATATTGCTCCAGCGTGAAGCCGCGAAATTTGGCTTCGTAATTCTGGAAATTCACGTGACATAATAATATCACACTAGAAAAATACAAAACAGTTACATAACATGACGGTAGCAAACTAATTTGCACTAGTTTTTGTTTGATATTTATTTCGAGAAGAAAAAACAAGCGCATTGTTTAATTCAGATGTTGGTGAAACCAGTAGTTGATATATTAAGGTAGTATTCCAAGTATAAGAAAGAAATCTGATTCGTCTCTGGGGGACCGGAAGCTACTTTTCCTCACAAATATAGAAAATTGACAAAATCGACAAAAATATTCCGATATTCTAGAAGTGAAAAAGTACATTACCGAATTCGAGAGTACTTTTGAAGTTAAAAAAAAAAATATTATCTTTTCAGATTACTCGAATAGATTTTATAATTTCCTTTAAACACTGAAACTTCTTGAAAAGTAGGTTTAGTCATCGACCCCTCTGGTATTTCACGTTTAGGGAAGCTGGATAGACGAAAGTTCGAACGTTCGATTTCTCAATTAATGTAAACCTGAATTTTTTATGAAGCCAATATGTACTTGAGCACATTATACCAAGACTCGAAGGCATTAGCCGAAGGGGATCGTAATTAAAGGCGAAGGGTTTCCGTGTACTATGCGAGGAATAGACATTAATTATGACAAAATTGATACATGCATCTAGAAGGTGTTAAGAGAATTAGGGATAACCTCGGATTTATATCGTCGTGTTTTATAAACTCAAATTAGAAGTAATCATTTAGTAGGTACAGATTTATTTAATTGTTTTAGTCGTGGCTTTTAATTTTAGTAACATTATGTATTTTTTTGTTAATATTATGATCCTTTTTTTACAACATTAAAATCATGTTTCTCCAAAGGATATGTGAACATCCAGACGGTTGTTGCCAGGCGGTGGCACTTTCTAAGATCATCACTTATTAATGAAAAAAAAAATAGATTTTAGATGTTTATCTTTAAAAATAACTAATATATAAAATAATCTCTCTTTTTTGACGCAAGCGGAATCCACTTGAGGCGAGTAGAAATCCACTTACCGCAAGTGGAATAATCATCTTCGTCGTATAACAAGAGGATTTCCATTTGCGGAAAGTTTTAAGAGTGTAGAAAACAAAATTCTTAATTTGTTTCACATAAGGAAATATCAGTTTATCTATATTTTTATATTTTAAAAAGAGTCAATTGGATAATAATGATGAAAATATGATGAAAAAACTTAATTGCATAAGTAGGCATCCTTGACAGGACGTTGTCGAATTGTTCTAACCATTATTAAATTCTTTTCAGGATTCGATTTTTCTTGAAGCGCACAAAAATTCAGTACGCTCACCTTCATAATTCCATGTATGTTTTATTTGAATGCTTATTCCAATGTTGTACGTTTTACTTTCAATCGTCTATATGGCTTATGAAATCACTAGTGAATAATTTGTTTGCGGTTGTAAAATAATGTATAGTTACAAAAAAGCAGTGTTATTTATGGCAACATTTAAAAGTAAAAGTTACTAATCAGTCTTTCAAATTTTTGGTGCACATTTTTATGAATAATCATGGATGTTATTTTATATTTAATGATGGCTCATTAAGGCTGACTATCCGTGAAGAGCAGACTATTACAAATTCGTAATGACTTTTAATGAACGTGTAATGAAAGCCACGTTGAAGCATCTAAATAAAAAACATTTAATGAATACATCTAATGATGTAGAATTTTCAAATTATTAAGCACTGGAAAATGAAATGAAGTCTAAATGTCACTTAAATTTAAGAAACTCATATAGGGAAAAAATGGTTGCAATTGCGGAAAAAATTGTCGCTAACGTAAGTGGCTTATACATTTGTGAGCGGCAAGTTATCGAAATATTACGTATGTTAACAAATGGTTGATATTTCGATAACTTTAGCGATAGTGTATTAGCTGAGAATATGTGTACAGAGAAATTCTTTAGTTAAACCCCTTTAATCCATAGTTATGATGTTAGCTCTACAATATGTACAAGTCAATCAAGTTCGAGCTTCGAGAAAACATAAAGTAAACATATCCTGAAACCTAACCGTTTCACAACTGCAGAAGTTCATATTCAATTTTACTTATTAGAACTTCTTTCTGTGTAAAACAGTTACCAACCTAACCTCAAAGTTAGAATATTGTTAATGAAAACAGATTGAAACGTTTTTCAATTGTTTGTCTTCGAAAACGGAATTACGTACTTAGTAGAAGACACATGACGTACTTACATAGGAGATAAAGATGTACTTGTGTTGGACAATTTTCGTGCATTTATATATTCTACTTTGAGTAGTTCCGACATTTCCATTAGAAGTGCTTGTGCAGACCACGGCGAATACGATTGTATTCTATATGCAACAAAAGCTCATCCTTTAATGTGTTGAGAAGCTCCTGAGGAGATTCCCGAATAAAATATGGCCATTTAGATGTCCTCAGGAACTCCTTAAGACTTCCTGGGAGGGATGGTGTTATATGGGTACAGTATAGGATTTACTTAAATTAAGTACATTAAAGATAATTCGCATATATCTATATTTAATTACCAAAAAATTTATGTTTTGATTCTGATCTAACTTAATTTTCATATAAAAGTATCCATTCCAAATGTATTAAGTTAATTATAACACAACTTCTAACAGTGCAGGAAATTCATGGGGACCAGAGAGACACAACATAGATTTACATTATGACACTTTCAGCTTATTATTATTTACTTTAAAATATTATAAAATATAATATAATATAGTACTAAGTTATTCTCATCAAATTCTGTCATAAAATTCTTTTTTTGTAAAACAAATTTTTAAAAAGTTTTTATACTCCAGGAAGTTTAAAGAAAAATTAAAAAAAAATACATGTAATTTGTTTCGTACAAGTACCAGCAAAAGTGTTTATGTAAACTACTGATATTTGGCGATATTTGAGAATAATACTTACAACACAAGACCTACTTCATTCCCCTTTTTTTACTTAATATATTCGTTTTGTTTTAATTGCATTAGTGTAATTTCGTTTTCGTCTAAGGATTCAATATTTTCATTTAATTTAAATTTTTTATTTCATCTCGCTTTGCTAGTTTATCCAGTGTTTCGAAACTCTTTTTTTGTGCAATCCTAAAACGATACGTTTATTCAGTAATCTAAATGAATTTCAAAAAGAAGTGTGGCAGATAAAGGGAATATAGATGAGCAGTGAATTTTCCGAGTAAAGAATATCATATATAATTGATTGTATTTTTACGTTATTTATATTTCCGTAAAACAATTCTGTCATGAAAATAATTTAGAAGAACAATATTGATCGTTTTAAAATGTGTATAGTCGCATTATTTCCTATTAACTATGCAAGAATGTTAATTCAGCATTTTATCCCTCGTTTTGATGTATTATCAATTTTTTACAGTGAATATTGATATATATTAAAATAAATATATTATAAAAATGTCACATTCCAGATCTAATCTTGAGAACTATAGTAGCTGATGTTCCTGCTGGAAATTTTCAACACAATAACTTCAAACGAACGACTCAGCAGAATTTCTGAAATTACAATTTAAATTATAGTTTGGATAATCATATCAGCACAGAATTTAGTGATTCGTTCATTAAATGTGTAAAGAAGATGCAGGCGTACGCGATTTTGTATATGTACGCCAATATTATATCAGTTAGTATTGCTATTTTATTGTTCCTATCGAGGTCCATCTATAGTGGTGTTGTCTGAATTATAAACAACAGATTTTAGGATCACATAAATGGAACGTCATTATTTTACTAAAGCATATTATCATTGATTGATAGCTTGACTTCGAGCTTTCAGTTTAACCCATATACGATTTCTATACCAACATATAATTGATTGAACACCTATTAGTTTTTTTTAAATCGTATGCATCATACTGCAAATCAATTAATTTCGACTTCGCAATGATGTAGACATTGGGGTATGGCCGTGCCGATTAGTACTAATCACAGATGACTTGATTATACAACCAAATTAATTACTATTCTTAATTATGCATTCGCCGTCGATATTCAATATCTCCTCACACATATTTCAAAATATATGGATATCACTGTTTTATATATTTCTCGTGATCGGACTTTTCACTATAAAAATTAGGATTAACTACGTAGCAAAATATATGCTCCTAAAAACAGATGCCAATTCAAGAATATCGAAAAAAAATATCGGTGTTCAAAATAAACGTTTTTTGTGAAGTAAATTATCAATCAAAATGGTGAAAACAACCCTCGAATCATTTCATATTTAAAATGTTTATTTACAATATTTATGAACCTACGATATAATAAATACAAACAATATCAACATAATTCGTTGCATAACAAACACAGGCTTCCTTATATTAGATTTTGCTTTATAAACTGCAAAAATGTAGTTCGTTTCGTTATACATTTTTATTAAATATTTCTTCTCTTAAAATCTGGAAAGTATTTATGTAACTTTTTGAAAAAATAGCAGAAAATAGTGATAGACTAATCATAGTAAGAAAAATAAATATTAAAAATAAAATGTTCATATTTAGTGCCTCAATGTTGTTCTAATAATTACTTAAATAGGCTCTAACGAATCAATTATATTACAATGTGGAATGGGTTAATTAAAATTAAGTGACAGAACGACTAATCAAAGCAATCATGGACAGGGAGTATCGAGAAATGAGAATAATGAAGAATAAATTATTACTTCCATACGGTACGGACGTACAAAACCAAAGAATACGAGAAATGTAGTCGATTAATCTGAAATCATCAGGAACCGATAGACATCAATTTAAACCATCGGAAATTCTTTAAAAAACGGAAGAAAATAGATCAAAGTGAATAAAAATTGATGGAAAATAATTGGCGTATATACTTCATAAAACCGAAGAAAATGAAGAAACAGAAAACAATGGGTAAAAATAGATAGAGAAGAATATAAATTTGTTCCTTTTAGCTTGGAAAAATGGAATTCAAATATTTGTAACATCTATTTCGTTTTTACGAATTATTAATTTTAATTTTTCTCTACTGTAAATCATTTTATGAGAAGATTTTTGGTGCATTTTGATCCATTAATCTCCTTAAATCGTTTAGCAAATAAATCGCTGAAATGTCCGCTGTGAATGACAATGAAAATCTTGATAGACAAAAATATCAGAGCTGGCAAATTGGGCGCTGCATATCCCTGGTTAATCCGATATCAATCTTAAAATTCCCCTACCGCATGGGTAGCTGCTATCGAATTTATAAAATCGTATAGGACCCTCGTTTCCACTTAGCCGATTTGGAAAATTACGTCGGAGAAAATTTTCCACGCACATTTGTCACGAGGAAAGTAGATCGATTTAGTACACCCGGCTCGATCCGCATGCAGAATTCGAAAAACAAGCGAGGGCACGACACGTGCACAATAAAACTTTAACGAAACCGAACAAAAATAGTTATGTATCTTTAAGAGCAAATAAATTTTCTAATATGCGAAAATGAATTCTCCAGGATCGATGAAAAAACTTTTACAGTCAAGTAAGTTAGTTTCTAACGATAAACGCAGATTATGAGAGATAAATTTTACTGCCGGCAGTTTGATAGTTTTTGTACTGGTATTCTACAAGTCGTTAAAAAAGTTCAATAAAGCTGTGAAAAATGGTCCAAGAATGATTCGCCGCTAAAGCGGTATAGCAGTAAATTTGCACGTAAGGTTACGAAACGTGATACCTGTTTCATTTATAAGATGGAATTTTTCGATTCAAGACATTTTAAATTTTTAAAAAATGCTTTTATATTCTTAAAATTTACATTACCGATTTTACTGCAGGGTTTATATCTGCATTGGATATGTTTAATGGAGCCAGCTCTGCAAATTATTACTCAGATTATGATGCAAATAATTCACCCGCAAAACAATTCGCCAAATATATACCACGTTGATCCCGAATAATTTTTTTCATTTCCCTATTTTTAGTTTATCTTTATCACATTAAATGGAAAGAGCAAAATGAGAATCATTGGGCCGAGTAAATGTTGGTTGGTTGGCTGACTGCATTATGCATTGTTTTTTTTTTTTTGTTCTCTCTGTACACAATGCGCGAATTCAATGCTTCAATTAAATTAGTGAAAGCGGCTTTCGTAAAATCAATTCGACGTCAAAGACATTATTTTCATTCTGTGGTTGCTCACAATTACGCGTAGAAGACTGCTGAAATAAAGTCTGTAGGGATAATTTTTTAATTTTTATCAGCAAGAATTTTCGACGTTTTTATAAAGATGGTTTTAGTGTTAAAAACTTACATGTACCAATATAATTTCATGTCCACTGAAAATGCCATTTTTTGTTTAATTAATAATTTAATTTTGTAGGAAAAATTACACCGGAACATTTCACAACTTACTTAAAAAGATGAGAACCGACAACGCCACCCTTTCCCCAGCGGAATTCTTTCTTTCAGCGATCTCGACCAATAACGTGCGATATCACGCCAATGGCATATTTTCTTCCCCCCAAATTCCTTCTCGAATATAATACCATTCCTCCAGTGTCAGTCTAGTAAAAAATGCAGCAAGCTCCTTACAGAAAATACTAGGGAACATTGAGTCAGGCTACGACATGATCCGTGAAAAAATCGAACTTTCCCATCTTCATTCAATAGTAACTGAAGGAGGACGATGGGGATTCCGAGATTGAAGAAGTCGGCAGTTGGACGATTCCATTATGGATTCTTCCTCCAGGTGAAACCCGATAATTCCGTTACCCTAGTCTTCATGCGCCAGAAACGAATTGATTATTGGCTAAGGTTATTGTTGGACTTTAGCGCACAATGTCTGTGGAATTCATTAACAAGGCAGAAATTGGATAAATTAACGAGATCTTTCGACGAATAATAGACTTAAGAGCCTTTCTCTTAGATTCATTGTAATCGTCCCATTTCCTAAAGCTCAGAGTGATACCGTAGAATTTACAACTTTATAAAATAATTTATCTTTATTTGGATATTGTTTCAAGCTTGTTTACCACTCGAGTAAAGTAGTTGATTAAATTTTAATCAATTTTTAATCAATCCAAATTACACCATAGATGTGTACCAAAGTGAACCAAACAAAATCATAATTTTTTACAGTATACACAAAATTTCGACTCGGCCAAAAACTCTTGTCCTTCGGTCAGCACTCATACGTAAAGTCGTATTTTACGCACATAAAAAGGACGCACAAATTTTACGCATAATAATTAAAAAATAGTATATTATGGAACAAGGGCGCAATTACCGATCTTCGCTTCGCTCGTGCGACAAACTTTCACCTGTTTTCCATGCGATAGTTTTTAATACGGCGGGCGTGGGGCTGGATAATTTGCGCCCGAATATTCCACTGCAGGGCGCAAAATCGAGTTCTACTCCCGGAGTGTTAAAAACTAACGTTCGATACTCGAGCTTAAAAATTTAACTTTACTCACCGTCCCTATATAGTCACATGTTAAAATATGGTGGGTAATGTTCGCGTTTACGCACTCGTATCGAAAACTACTATTTCTAAAGTATGTATTATTTTTTTAATCAATTAAATGAAACGCAACGTAATAAGTACCACCTCTCCAGAACGAGATTCGAATTCTGTTTTTCTTAATTTTCCTACATATGACGGACGTTTTTTGGGCTACTCGAAGTTGATGCCTAAACGTAGTGTTATTTATATTAAAACTAACAAAATGACAGACACGTTCAATACAAAGAGTCCAAATTTAGGTGTCTGGTTTTTTAAATTAAGCTACAAAATAATCAGGTTATCAATGAAAAATTATAATCGTAGATCGTACCAAAACTACAAGTGTGTACAGTAATGTCTCAAACTTTCAGCCCGATTGGATGAACAGAACTTTAATACTTTGTAAAATGTGGTTTTGATAAAACCTTCATTCTTCTGAGTATAACTTAAAAGTTTTTAAGTCGTCACATAGAAAAAGTGGCTTAACTAGATTAAGAGAATTTATAGCCATTATAAATCTTTTAAATAAAACATATAAACTGCAAATTACGACGACTAAAATACTGAAATTCTTAAAATAATTCTCGGAGAAGAATCGTTGATAATAGTAAGCGACCAGATGGTTGTTTTATCAGTGGTATTTTTATAACCAATAAAGCATGAGATAATTGAGAAATATGGATCTTAAGGAAAAAGAACAATTCTTTGAAGTGTTACGGTTTTATAAAGACCATTAAGACATTATTTATTAGTCATAGTATAATTAATTAAGGTATGCTTATTTAATTAAAATCGAAACAAAGTAAACATATTCCAAATACTTGTTTTATTATTTAAAATTAAACCAGAGCATAATACGTTAAGCGGTATAAGTTAATAGTCATAATGACATTAAATTAAAAAAAAATTAAAAACACTAATTCAATCACGAAATTTTTTTTTTAATGAATAAACATTATTAATTCACCAAATTTATTATCCAACTACTGTTCTAGTTATATAGTTGGTGATTATCATATTTAAAATTTTACAAACCAATTTCACTAGCAAATGCTTCAGTAAATTCCTTCTCTGTGGGAGTTTTAAAGTACTTCTTCATATTTCTTTTCTTGTTGTTGTTAAAATATATATTGAGGGTGAGAGTTGATTCGTTGTCCCTCTGAATTTACATAGGGAAAGGGGGATCGTGGACGTGATGTGGTTTCCTGACAGGCGATACATTATGCGGTTAAAATCTAAGCGATCTGCACCAACAAAAATATGTTTTTAATATACTACCATAATATATTTTGCACAAGTATGTGCACATTTTTTAGTCTCTAAATAAATCAACATAATTCTAAGTAACCCACCTAATTCTTTGCAATGACGAAAAATGTGAATAACCAGCGAACCCAAATTATTATATAAGTTTTCTAAGGAACGGTAAGTGAAATTTTTGACGAAATGCATTTATGAAACTTCACCAACCATACATAAATATAAACAAATTTGTTAACTTATAAATCTCGGGGCTGCAATATTTTTATCATTTTATGTCCAAATAATTAATGTAAATATATAAAAAATAGAGAATTGACTATAAATTAATTATAATATACATAAATATTAAGTAACACAAAAATTATTTTTATCTACATTTTTTGAATGTAGATCCATAAACACCTCGAGAATATTTATCATTATTTCTTATTTAACTAATTTAAAAATGATTCAATTGTGATAACAAACAAAAATAGATTAGATTATAGAAAATGTGTAAAATTACGTTTTATTAAGTATGGATTGGTATTTCGTCAGCCCACGGACTCTCATTCGGGATATGTTCTTATTTTTATTATATTATTCTCTTTGTTATTATTATTAATATTAATTTCTTTAATTTCCTTCAGTTTTCAAGGCCTAACTAAGTAAGAAATATTAAAATAAAGAAAAACAATGCGCCATTTCGTTCCACCGAAAATCCCTCACTTCGCCCTAAGACTAGGTGCACTAAAAATTTGATGTCACAATCATAAAATATCACTGAACGTTGTAGCATTCCCAAAAAATGTTATGCCCAGCGGTTAAAAATTAATTACTCACAGTAATGCGCCAGTGACTTTTATTAAAAACTGTAACA
This sequence comes from Trichopria drosophilae, assembly GCA_030407085.1. Taxonomy (NCBI): domain Eukaryota; kingdom Metazoa; phylum Arthropoda; class Insecta; order Hymenoptera; family Diapriidae; genus Trichopria; species Trichopria drosophilae. The sequence goes on along the minus strand of CM059587.1, from coordinate 39,884,208 downwards.
TCCATGCTATCAAATATGAAGGTAATAATTAACGTAGTACGAAATTTGGCGTTTTTACTATCAATTGAGGGACTGCATGAAAGAATAGTCCAACTGGAATATTTAGATTTCGGAAGAAGTATCTAAACGTGTACCTCCACTGAATTGAACCTAAATCGAGTTAGACAATCCTTCCATGCAGTTCCTCAATTTCAGAAATATTTTGCGTTCTCCGCTTTACCCCATGCGCCGCTACTAATAGTAGTTACAAGATTGGATAGTATTTTTAACAGTAGTTACTAATAAAAATGCGATAATTTCCCATTATTTACTTACTGCCTGCGCAATATCAGGTAACAATTGTTAATTGTTATGAGTTTTTGTGCTGGGGAACTAAACTCAAATATTATAGATGCAAAATAGAAATTTTTTTTTCTGCTGAAAGCATTTATTAATACATCACAAAAAATCTTTTATGGTAGACTTAGATTTTAAGCAATACATTTCACTTTCTGCTTACTCAAGCTTGTACCTGCATTCAAATAAAAATCTCCACCGTGAGCATAGCCCATTATCACACAATTTTCATACGTCAATAATGATGCGAAATCTAGATGTCTAATTACACACATCAGCCGCTAGATGGCGTACGGTGCTTCTGTGATTTTCTGATATTAATGACGAATAACCTTTTGTGTGCAGGAATGGACGGACTACAATCTGATGTGGAACGAGTCCGACTACGGTGGTGTCAAAGATCTGCGCATCACCCCGAACAAACTTTGGAAACCGGACGTCTTAATGTACAACAGGTAATATCACTTATGACTTTTATGTTGTCAAGATATTACAGTCTAATCAGTGCAGCGTGATAGCGACTAACCGGTTCACCAAACTCGAAAAGAACAGAATTGAGCGTAATGAAATCGTTTCGTTGATTAATCGGTGATTGGACCATTTGCATTTTCAATCGAATCGAGAACACTGGTGGACAATTAGTCGTTCCACGCAGCACCCATTTTACACAATATACATCACTTATTCTATTTTATTCCCCATTTTCGGGGTCGAACTAATCAATGGGTGGGGGAGGAGCGAACCAGAGTGGGTGGAATACTGTGATGTTCACAGGCTTTAGAATGTTTCAGAAAAGTTGCGGCACTCACTAGAAAGCCGGCTGATAGAATGAAGATTACGTACATAGATACGACCAATTGTATTTCCTCTTCTAGTAATATAGTTGATTATGTAATCATTGTTTTTTTTTGCATTTCTCTTCCCGTATTTATTATACACCTTCCGTATACGTATCGTACGATGGCTTCTATTTTGCAAAAGTAATGTATCGATAGTAATCAGAGCTAATTTATATAAAGCGAAGTATACGTAATTTTCTTAACAGTGTTGCTTCGTATCGTATTTACAATTTTCCAAGTATCTCGAGAACCCTGATACGTATTCACATGCATGCATTTATTTGAATCCATGCTAGAAATTATATAATTACGTATCAAAGTATTTACTCCTATATATATACACATATCTTCTCATACTCGTATGATATACGTATCAATTTTGCCTTCTTTTACTTGTAAATACTGTAATTTCCTATGCGTAATGGTTACGATCCCGGTAGTACTATCTCTTTTGACAATGGCGAGTCATCCAGTTGTGTTATCGTTTCTTATTGTATAAACGTGTCTGTTCGTGACATTCCGCTAATGTTGCCTTCAAATCGCGTGCTTTCGATCTATGCAGCGTTAACGCGCTTTTAATCGTCATTTCTGTCTCTTTCTGTATAAATGTTCTTTTCTGTTAAATGTCTTCTTGTACAGCCTCACCCAGAAACAATGTTTCAACGATAACAACTGTTCGGCTCGCCGTAATTTTTGCAGCACTTGCAGTGTACAGGATGCAAGTCAATGACAAAGTAAAGATGATTATAGATGCTCATCTTCAATTTATAGTCGCGAATGTTGATTTCTTATCTTCATTGTCTCGAGACACACGTGCATTTTTACCACCAGAATGTTGCAAAGTATATAACAATATGTATTTCGTAGTGGTTATCTGTCGATGCTCACCGAAAAATATAATCCGGAGAACACTCGTAATAACCATACGAGTTACGAGTAACTATTGTACCGATACTGTATGCCTACATTATATACTAATATTACTATACTGTGTATATTATACATGTCTATACTAAATATTTATATATATTCTACACTTACATAGTTATTTTCAGCTATTTAATCACCGATACGTAGCTTAACTAGACTTAGTCAATAAACAGCCGGCATATAATAATCGGGACTAGTATCAGTGATTCAGTTTCGGCTGGTCACTGATTTACCAGTCCTTATAACTATATATAGCGCTCGTTCCAGACGGTTAATTCTCGTCAGACAATTACAAAAAAAGTCACTGTTGTTGTGCAAACTAGGAGGTTATTTAAACTCACTTGTTTATTAATGTTGTAGTTTTCTGAAAATTCGATTCATAAGACGTTAAACAAAATGAAGAAATGTAAACCTTGTAAATTTATTTCGTAACAAAAGGGACGAGAGGAATGAACACATCAATCTTCATCATTGCGGCACAAATGACGAAAGCAGATATCCCCTCGAGAGGCACGACAGTGTGCGCTCTGTTAGGTATTGATTTGAAAAGACAACTCCTGAGATTTCAATTGCACATGGATGTTACATTAAGGCATGTATAGCAGAAATATCTATACGTATAATTATTGAACGTTTCGGAAGTCATGGAGAATTTGAGAATTAGAAACGAATCAAGTTTGTACCGGAAACAGATAGTAGCGAGATGGGCAAGGCAAATGTGCGGTTCACCGTTCGTTTCGTGAAGCCGCGCGCATAGATAGCTACGGCAATGGATGTTCCACTTCCCAGTGCACGTTTCGTATGCCCGACTACGTTGGTAGTATGCCAATGCAGATTAAGCACCTGTTACGCTGCGCCGAGAAGGAGGTGTCCGAAATATCATTCAGCTTCACAATAAACCTGACGTGAATTCGAATTCAGAGATCAGGCTGGACAAAGGTCTTTCCCGTTATCGACGCAAATGCCACATTGTCACTTTCAAATTCAAGCATCATCAAAAACATGACAAGTAAATATTGTCTTCTTATCTTTTATTCCTTCAATCATTCGGAATGTAGCACAAACGATATCTATAAAGAAGGATGAAGGTGCAAAAAAATGATGTAATATCTGCTCCTGTTATTCTTGATAAAGCTATTGTTGAAAGATTCTTCCACGAAAGACGTCGCTATCGAACTATAAAAGATGACCTAAAAATCACTAGGTCTCCCTTTAACCTAGATTCGGCATGCCCCTCTCGAATCGATAAGACTTCCCTTAGGATCAAGTCAAGTGGGACCCGATAATGCTCCGAGCGTCGTTCATCAAATTCCGGGGTGCAAGTGCTGCTCAAACCATGGCGTCTGAGGGTGAAAATTCCGCGCTGGGGAAATTCGAAGAAAAGCTTGAGTAAGTACGCGCAAAGGGAATACAAATGAGAATGGAGCCCAAACCTCCGATTTGATTCCATCCGTAAGGTTGGAAAATCTGAACTTGGAAATTTCATTGCAGCTCCGAGGCTTTTCAACTGTTGTCTTAACTTTCTTATTTGGATTTCAGCCAATTTCGCACTTGCTTCGTTTCGTAGTGCATTCGAATACCGCGTTGTTTTCCTCCAATGCTTGTAAAAGAAACCTCAGGCATAAATAGCGAAACAATATAAGAGAGAAAATACATTAAACACAAACTCCGCCAAGCAGTTTAATAATAAATAACTTAACAAATGAAGTCCCTTATCGTATTGTCGTATTAAAGAAGATAAACACAAGCGCATTCAATTTATTACAGGAAAAACGAATGGATTAATGTGTTGTATTTAAAGAAATGGAAAAGAAAGAAAATGGAAGCAGATACCTTACAAATTACCGATAAATGATTCTAAAGGTGAAACGTAAGAGATAGGTGCAGCTAACGAAAGAACAAATCTCGTCGAAAGCCCTCGACCCACGACAACTAACTGACCAGCGACAAACTGCGTTCACCACCATCAAAAGCAGCCCTAGCGGCGGCAATAGCCGCCAGGGTCAATTGTGCACAGGGAAGTGGCCTCCCTACTTCGCAGCTAGTGTAAAGTGCAGCAGGGGAATAGCCCCAATTAATTAAAGCCTCGTCTCGAGGAAGTTCTATGTGGAAAGGACCGCGCACAATGATCCATCTCGGCAGATATGCACGCACACCATCGAGCTGGGAAACTACATCAGAAGAGATATTCAAAGTCTCTCTTCTACGTGGTGTCTCTCTCACACACACTCTCACTACCACTAGTCCCATCATCATCGTTCCTCTCCGAAGTTTCGAGTTTCTAGGGGTATTCTCCTTGTCGAAATGCATTCGTGCCGCGAAACTCTCTTATCGATCGGTGTCAGGAGAGCAGTTTATACTCGAATGCTTACAGATATAAATGCTCGCCTGGATTCAATCTAAATTTCGACGAATAGTCGGATTCGTAATTTTTATAAGCTCTTCATTTTACGTTGTTATCGCCCTTTCAATTTATGTCCGGAGCAAATTGAAATGAAATACAAATCACATTCGACATCATCAGCTTGTAAAACGGATCATCTCATTAATCGTCGAATTACAAGTAATGAACTCCGTAGGAGATAGACGCATTTAGCAGCATCAGCTTAATTTCACATTTGATGTCCCATTAAACGCGTAACTGCGAGTGTGGGTACTCCGGTATACTGAACTGGACAAAGGAGGTCTGCTACGCAAGTATATCCATTTCATCGGATGGATCTTAAATTTGATCATATATTGGTTACTTTACTACGCCAGATGCCCATCAGCAAAGGAAAGGAATTTCGCTGAAGTTAGAATGCGATATGTTTGTGCAAGGTGAACGTACACAGAATATCAACCTTGTGAGAACCAAAGTTTCCACAACTCTCCATTCCCGGATGCATTAATACCGAGATTCGCATACCTACCAATTTGCATTTTGCACAAAAGCAGGAACATTGCGGGGGTGTAGCTTAAACATGAAAAACGCTTTTGATTGAAATCCTAGCACTCGAATTGTCGGAATTCCATATTAAGTCTATATCAGGAATTGTGTTAATTAATTATAAACATCCAGAGATGTAAAAAATTCTAATTTGTATCAGTCAAACGATTTCTCATTTGAAAATAAATGTTAACCTCTCATAGTTAAATGCACAGTATCAGTGATGTATATGAGGGCAATCCACATTCAGCTGAGATTAATTCGGTGATGTTGAATCGATAATGTATGGAACGAACGCTACTTAACTGTGTGAATAATTAACTGAATAACGACGTCAGGCCACCCCGTTACTGCGTGCCACCGCAGGACCGTTGCTCGTTGCCCGCTCCCTCTAATTTTATTTTTGTTTTTAATATTTTTATTTTATGTTTAGGTATGACTAATCTTCTTTTCAGGTTGCAGATAAGTTCAAACGATCCTGCCGTGTACATTTCGCGTGAAATGTATCCAAACTTCAATAATTGAAGGAAAGATGATTCGTTAGAACAAACTTGTGTACACGGCAGGTGACGTTCGAGCAAAAGGGAGCGGGTTTCGTGGCACGGTCGGTGAAACCCTAACCGCCAGACTATAAACAAAACTCCGCTTAAACCATACGTTCTTACCTCAATCATAAACGTAACTTAATAATCTAAAATAGATGTAATCGCCATTAGTAAATGCAAATGCAAACTTTACCTTCGAATCAACGAAGTCATGCTAGTTTACTCTCCTACGTCATTGCACACGTACACAATATGCATTTGAGTAAGCACTTGGAAGAAACTTCTTGATGTATATCTTAAGAACAGCTGTGAAAATGAGAATTGCTCGAGATGTTGGCTCTCGAATACTTTAGGGTTTACAAATCCTCCCAAATCATAAACTCCAGTAAAGTTACTTCTGGGATCTTGAACGTTACCGGCTTTTTGAATTATCAGGTTGAAAGAATCTATTGAAAAGAACATTATTTTAAAAGTATGGAACACCCGCGCACAATGCGAAACGAGTGGCTCAACTATCGTTACCATCTGTAAACAAAAGGACGAACCCCGTCGTATGGAATACTTGTTGCGCGGTTGGCGTATCTCGACCCCGGCTCGACTTCATGTTGCAACAAACGTTGTGGCACGGCCGCTCTCACTTTTGGTACGTCAGCGATTTGAGAACAAAATTTGTCCCGAAGTACGACAATAGCCTCGGCGGGATCGTCTTTGTTCGTGCAGAACAATCGACGTAAGCACCTCTCTGAATTCGCATGTTGAATGCATCTTCTTTTTCTTCCGCGCTCGAGCCAAGCTCGCAGTTAAATCGCTCGTAAACGCTTCCAAACCGTGTCACTCCACCTTCACTGGGCCTTATTCATTTTATGTTTACGAGTATCCGGATTTATACCTTCCTAATTCACAGCATGGAAGATTTTACCAATTATGCTAATGTTGTTTCGTACCGGCGAATTTTTATAGTTTACTCGATAATTTGTAACCCAAATGAATTGGCATTTATTTAACTCAAAAACAAAACCGGTCATATCCATTTTCAAGTTCAAATTGTATGAAATTACGATTGCTTGCATAGTGTCGGCAGGGAAGTTTTTATTTATCATAAAAAAATTCACATGATTAAATTGCAGCAAGCTAGTTCAGCTATATGGTCTCGGAGGGGTGATGCTACAGAATGGATATAAAAACTAACAGTACATTCGGGACAAATTTAGTCCTACTACCCGGTCGATGGAGAAATCCATGTGAATAACGTTTATGTTTGTATTCTCACCTTTAGCAGCATGTCGGGATTTTCTCTTAGTCATAGTTTTTGTTTTCTTTCGAAGAAATCTCCAGGAACAATATGTTTTTTTATCGGCTCTAACGTATCTGCAGACATTTGAGGAGCATCTTTACTCCTTCGCAAATTGCGACATTGAAGAAACCTCCGGAAAAGATTAACTTTTCAAATAAAAGCTACTTAAGTGCAATCTGGTTACATCATGACTAGTTAGTTGGACTTAGAACAAGGTGCACTTTAGAAGACTTGAAAATCCTACTGCAGACGAGCTCGGAAAACTTTGGAACTCCAACCGCAATTTAGGTTAATGTGTCATAAGGGGTTTTATCGGCCTTTCTACAAATTAGCCTTCTGGAATATAGATATGACCTCGAAAGGTATCAGAGTTACTACAGTAATAGTCGATTATTTCCACAACGAACGCGCATCTACTGCGAATACGGAAAAATTGTGTAATGATCAATTTGAAATTGGAGTACACGACTGAGCCCGACACAATAGGGGAAAACAAGCAGGCTTTAACAAAGGAAAATCAAGGGACGATCAGATATGACCCAATTCCTGTTCGTAATCGATCGCGGATAATTATTATCTGGCTTCAATAGCAATGCAAAAAAGGAGATTTACTGCCCATTATCGATCCTCTAACAAATCGCCCCGTAGTAATTAATCACGCGTATATTACGATGACATCTTAACTTAACTAGTTTTTCAGCAGTAACAAAAAGCAATGGTAACAATCAGATCACAAATAGATAATTTTGAAATTGTATAGACTTCTGCAAATTTATCAAATTTATTTCAATATGATAACGATTATCACGTTAATTAAATAGTTAAATGCACATGTTCTCTTATCATGAACTGCTTTGAATCTCATCATTATTAACGGTTGGATTATATGTATAATACAATAACGTGGTAATATTTCAGCTCTTAAAATAACGTGCTCGTGTACACCAACAAAGAGTTGGAGAGACTAGTAGCATGGCTTTGTTGATCCCGAATGCACATATGTGGGCGATTGTCACCAGAATTTAAATCCTCTCTTCAGAGAAGCACCAAACGTGCGATTATTGTACTGAGCTACTCACTGCGTCCTTTAAAACTTGTATTGTATACCAGAAACAGTAGAAGGTCTTTATACTACGTTCTTATCGACATAAATACGTGTTTTACATTGCAATTTTGAAATATTAAGTTCGAATATGACTAAATACTGTAGACGTACGCTCATATGTGTGGAACCGTATATACTCGCATAAGCACATTACTCAGCATATATATACACATATTGCGTGATGAAACTCTCTTTACACCGTTTTTATCTTTGCGAAAGTTTAAAAAATCAGACCTAAAAGATCCAATCTAAAAAAAATCTATAGCGGAGTTCGTCTTCGCATTTCGCGGAGGCGATAAACATTCGATAAAATGAAACCATTTTAAAAGATGCTTTCTCACAGAAGGTTCTGAAATGGTGCGACAAGATCAACAGCGAAACAGATAGCGCGATTGTTTGAAATAAAAAGATAACTCTTTGAATCTCTTTCGTAAAATGTTGGTTGTTTAAAATTTAAAAGTGGGAATGTTCATAGAGAATTCGTTGCCGCCCACATAGGTGAGATCAAGATTGCAGAGTTGAATATTTAAGTGGAACTTTAATTCGAGTCATGAACCGCGCAAATTACCGATTACGAATTCCGTTTGCGGCGTACAAATCTATCGCCTTTGATCTTGTTTCATATTGGCAAATATATCTAGATAAGTCTGTCCACCGGGACTAATCGTGCTTCACACAACAGACAGCATGTGCGGGGCGGACTTCGGAATTATAATAATTTAAATTGTATCACATGACGAAACGTTAGTGCGGAGGAGGGTTTCGACGGGACATTCCAAACAAACGTGGTGGTCACGCATAACGGCAGTTGCCTGTACGTCCCTCCGGGCATCTTCAAGAGCACATGCAAGATAGACATCGCTTGGTTCCCCTTTGACGACCAACACTGTGAAATGAAGTTCGGATCCTGGACCTACGACGGCAACCAGGTACACTACTGTCTCCACTACACAGACACGCTGACACGCAAAGCACCGTTAAACACCGTTCTGTCTCCGATCTCGTCTTTGACACCCCGTCTACTATGCTATCGCTCTCACTTTCTCACTTGGACCGATCCTTCATCTCCCATCTCCAGCGGAAAAGGAAGCAAAAAACATGATAATTGTCACGTATCAAGTGATTTGAGAAAAGGCTGAATGGGTGGCCCCAGCAGTCGACTGACATAAATCTCAACATTTCTATACATTTTGATTGTTTTAAAAATTGTGAAGAAAAGTGTTTTTATCTATCTTTCAATCTACCAACAATATTTGCAGTACTGCCAATGGGTGCCTCTCTTCAGTGTTCAACTCCAGAAATTTTGCTACCACATTCCGTCTTCTTATCCTCATTCTCTTTTATAAAATCTGCAGACTTCTTCGACCTTCTGACAACCTTTTTCGATCCTTTCCTTTCTTCTTCACCCACTCTCTTTCTATCCTCTCTCTTTCTCTCTTTCTCTTTCTCACACAACTCAGCGCAACACAATAGCAACGCTCCATAGAAAGTCTTTCTCACGCTTCGTAGCGCTGCAAAGATGATAATATTTAACGAAAGTTATAAAGGAAGTAATGAGCTCAGATAGGTGGACTTTGTCAACTCTCAAAATCGTCCCAGGAAACCTCAAGAATGTACAGTACGACGTTGTATCAGAAAGGAACTTAAATATCATCGTGGAATCTTAAGGATTTATCTGAAAAGAAGTTCGCTATTGTCTGGCCTCCTACCTACTATGGCTCACTAGGTAAATTTAACCACGACGTTGTCTGGAGCACTAGCGACAACCGGTGCTAGACATCTAACTTGTCATTCTTGGGTTTACTCCCGAGGCACCCGGACTATCACGTAGCTGCCATCGAATGATAAATTCATTTTGCTTCGTAGCTCAGCATCCAAGAGCCTGCGAACACTCATGTACAGTGCCTTCATGCACTATCCGAAGCAATGTATCCTTTCTAGAATTTTCAAGGATCCTCCGCGTTCACAAGTCGTATCGAATCAAGTCCCTGGAGACTAAATTCGAGAAAATGTAATAAATCGAACGAATTTATGTAAAGGCCAAATCTCGTTGCATTATGGATGTCGATGTGTGAGAAATCAATACACGACAATGTGATATTCAATATTATTGAAATCATCAGAGAATCCTGTAATGACTAATGTTGATAATATATTCTGGTCATTTTATTATATAATATACTTCACTCGATCGTTAAACTTACCTGATTGCTAAGTTAATGCTCTCGCCCATCGGTGAACCAGCTGAAACATTAACGCAGTGAAAATTTAATATAATGCAAAGTGTATCGTGTATCATTGATGTCCACTTTCAAAACTCAATGAGTTCCCATTCCCAACAGGCATGTAATAATGTACAAAATCAAATTTATTAAATTGATCAGATGTACAATTAAATTTCATTCAATATGCATAAATCTAATAATCCTTTTAGTTTATTCATGTCATAACAAGATTTACAAATTATCGTAAATTTTAGTGTATGGTTCACATTTAATTTAGTCTCCCTCATAATTCTAATTGACTCTCGCACATGATTTGTTCGACAAAAGTACACCTAACTGAGCTCGAAATTCCTAATCCTGGATAGTACAATCTTTTTGCTCAATTCATAAGCGATATAGTTTATTAAAAAGAAGCTGAGTTGATGAAGAAGAAGATTAACATGGAGTCTGAGAGAGAATACAATAAATAACGAAATATTAGCATAAAGATCACTATACCGTGATTTGATGTCGCTTTATCGGTGTTTTGCTTTAGTGCTTAAAAAATAAATTAAAAACTGATGACGTCTTTGTTGTACCTATTATTTTTTGTTGTTTAAAATAGCATTGCGTGATACATAAATTAAACAAACAGAGAAAAATGAACTTTGGAGGGTTACCTGTGAGTGCAAGAGATAAAAAAAAGAAATTCTTGAAAGTTAGGGGCATGGGGGGTGGGGGGAGAAAGACGTGAAATTATACTACAATACTATTTATACATCTCCCTCAATCAACACACAAAACATCGAAAACAGTCAAAGCAGGGACCACGTGATTATGTCTGAGCTCGGAACCACGATTTTGCATGGAGCATATGTCCATACGCCGCTCTACTGTCGACTCCGCAGCACCGACGATGACCGCTCAATAAGGAGCAAAACCATGGCAAATCCCGTGCTTCAACTCCAAATTCACTCGCCTGATTTTCTGTCCCTCCATATCCTGTTAACGATCCTTCGGTTTTTGTCCACGGCTCATTTCAGTCTCGTAAATCACGACCTTTTGTAAACTCTCCTACGAATTAATTCGAGAAATAAACTCATTATCGACGCGGTACGGTTTCCTCGACATCGGATATAATCGAGCCATTTTATAGCGTGACATCAATGAACATTACCATCATTGCAGGTATTCGTATACCGCGGACAGAACAGAGCTTTATTCGGATGGAGCTGAACAAAAAATTAACTTCTGTCGGGACAACAGTATACGTCCAAATGACATACCGATACAGCTCCCGTGGGAATCGCCGTAATTTTCATTAGAAACTTATATTGCATGTTGGGTTCCGTGCTGAACCCTATGGTCGTCGATTAAACGTTTTTCGCGAGTACTTGCAACGTCATTGTCCGTGATGCTCGGGTATTTGGCGAACCGCCAAATTTATCACATACTCAATGAAGACGAAGGATAAACCTCGAAAATCGTTAATTCAACTCGGTTGCCGGGATCTTTTTTCCAGAGGATTTCGAGAAATTGAGAGTCGGCTTTACGAACTCGGGCTAGTTTTGTTTTCATCGGTCAAGAGGATATCCCATAACTCTTCTTTAAAGCAAGAATTCCACTCCGAATTCCGTTAAAAAAGTAACCTTCTTTTCTACGACGGGATAAATTCATTTGGGAATCAGTGTAATTCAAGATTAGGTAAATTTATTTGCGTGCATGTCGATAACCCCATCCTTTTAGAATCACAATTCTGTTGACGGGAATGTATACCCGGAACTTCGAGCCTTCCTTAGGATTAGAAATTTAAAAAATTAGAAAATGAAAATTAGCTTTAGCAACTAGATATTATATCTCAGGAGGACACAAGGTCGCCGATTACGTCGCAGCTGCTGAAGTTTTTTTGAGGCGTGGACAAGAGTCTGAGTGAGATCGATTGGTCCGATTCCCGCACTACCCGCGGAGTCGATAGCTGAGTGACGCTTCCATGCCAGCCACATGCGAGTCCTCATTCTCGGGTTCTCTATAATCTTTTAGACTGACATTACAGGGCGCGACGCTCAACTGTTGAGTCGCACCTGAAATAATAGCCTTGATGAATGGCATAATTGATTTCGCCCGCTGACCTTTCATTCGATTAAAAGCAAATGCATCACCCGCACACCCAAGCGCCAGCTTACAAAAGTTATGCTCCCTTGAGACCGGTGCGGCCAGGAAAGTCTGCGAATGAACGAGCTTTCTACATCGCTATGTCGCGGTATTGTATAGCTTGCAAAGTTATGGTCTCCTGACGGAGAACGTTATTGATCGCGGTACCTTAATCCGAAAGGACCGTGCGACACGGATGGTTTGTCGAGCCCATTTTTCGTCGGCACTTTTCAAATTAAATTACGAGTTTCGCGAATACGTTTACTAATTTTGATTAATTAATTGATTAGCTTTTTGGTATTCAATTATGATCTAATCAAACTTTGTTTGAACATATTTTAATATTTTCCTACAAATAGGATATTTGGGTGTCAATCGCATTTTCTGGCTAATCTGTTCATAGATCAATTAGTGTCGCGAATGGTGTTGAATACCACAATTTGTGAAAAATCAGCGAGCTTCATTTAAAAGAACCGACATAGCCCTGGTCAGCTAACTAATAACTCATGAGCGAAATTCGAGATTAAAGAGAATGAGTACTCGTAGAGCTAAGCTTAGTTAGGCTAAGCTCGTACTTGCCTCGCATACACTCGGAAAGCTACGTAGATCTAAATAGAAATTTTCACTTATCATCTGCCGCTCCTTTTCCAATAGAAATACAATGCTTAATTAGTATGATATTCCGTATGTCAAACGTCGTTCTCGTTTATAATCGAATAATCTTAGAAAGTCAACTGTTTCACTAAATCAAATGCGTACGATTCGACGAGTTGTAATAGAACAGAAATCGGGTAGCCCAATTCTCGTCCTGCTGGAAGAAAGAGAGCTACAACATAGCGAGCATCAACTCGAAAGAAAGAGTCATTCAAGTGAAGGTGTAAAAAGGCAACCGAGAAAAGAAACGGGAAACAAACGTGATGCCTTTTTGCACTTTCGGGTGCTCCCCTCGTTCTTTGTGTTATACTTCCCCCTATTAAAATGTGTTTCCCATTCCCTTCCAATTGTTTTTCATATCCCCTTTCCTCAGAGGTGGTAAATATGTATTGTTGCATTGCCTGCATGCATTGCCCAATACTATTGGAAAAACAGTGACTCCTTCCTATGTGACATCACTCTAACCCAACGGGCGTTCCAACGAGCTAGGTGAAACCACTAAGAGGTCGAAGTACCTGCTTCACCTGTTGCGTGGTACGAAGACCGGTGCACTGCAACCTTATAATACTTCCGAGCTTTTCTTCCGCGTCGTACTTTTTATTCGGCGTCTATTTTCCTCTCTTCCTTATTCCATTTTCTCATCTCCGACATCCGTCATCGTGTTTATGCACTTCGGCTCTTTCCCGGCGGCCTTTATTTTACTGGAAAATAGCATACCACGTTCGCGTTAATGTAGGAAAATCTTTCTTTACTGCAGTGGGCGATAGAATTGCAAATGACGAATCGTGCGTATTTCTTTTACCTTCGTCTTGCAAAACATTGAGTGACACTAATTAAGAAAATAGCGTTTCACTACACGAGTATATAAACCAGTTCAGGACGCTTCATGAAAAGTTATACTTGATATATCAGTTATGGCGAGAAACGACGCAGCGGCGATATCCATAGGTCTTATATTTCAATTACTTCTGTCCACCTTACGACGTATTCCAATCCCCCATTTAGGCAAGATGAGTGTTTACGGGGCAAGTAAATCGTATAGATAGTATATTCGGATGCGCTCTTACTTGCGTGCCCCTCAACGCACCGTTACTCCGAATAAATAACACGAACACTAAGCAGTGCGTCTGAGCCTGGGCATACATGTAAGACCACTTTCCGAAATAATATTTACTTTACGTTATATATGTCTGTGTCAATTATATATATGAATATGTATTAATATTAAGCGATGTAAGCTCGATCGAACCGTTAGACCTTGGCGAAGAGCCGTCCATAGATCATTCGACGTCCATCCATGATTTCTATATTTCTCGCGAATCGATGATAAATTTAAAAATGTCCTGCTTATGAAAAATCATGATGTCTAAAGTGCTCTGGCGTCGTCGAGGTCGTACGGACGGAAATTCGCTTTGAAACCTCTCCGATATGATCGGCCCTTTTCATCTGTTTTTTCCATCGATGTTTTATATATCCTGGTGTACTTGCGCGATATCTATACACAGAAGAACGACCCTCTTCCGTACATGCATCACCCACGTTTCCTTGTTCGACGTGTCGCACAAAACGTGAAAGGAAGAGGGATCGGGACATTCCGCACGAATCGCTGTCGCAGATGTAGACCTGCATTTCCCCTGGATCGTTCGCGCGTAATGGTAGAGAACGCGAGAGATGAGCTACACCAGCAGGATCGTGAAAAGTGAATCTTTTACATATGATTTCTCTCTTTATCGAAGTAATGACACAAGTTTCGACATGGATCAGTTACTCAATTTATTCTGGCTTTGATCCACAGTCTAAGATTTATGATGTGTAGATTTACGTTACATGATTTCAAAATTTGTGAGGATTGGTTAGGTCCATTGCATACTGGATAAATAAATGACAATGTTTTTGATTCTTTTAATTGCTCAAAGTTAAGACTTCAGCTAGAGACTATGCATCTAAGAAATTGCACTAAAGACTTCAATTTCTGATGTAGTAACGTTTTTCACATATTGCAATAAATTACTTTAAATTTTATAATAATGTGGTACATTCTATATCATAGGACAGGTGATACCTAAGCTGTGATGGGATGAACTAAACCACCCGATGGCGCTCCAAGTCCCTTACTCCCCCACTGCCTGCGAGGGTTAAGGGGAAGGGGAAATCGGCTATGTAGTGGGAGATACAAAGTGCTCGGCACGCTGCTACGCGGTTTAGTTCATCTGTTCCAACATTTTCAAAATCAATGTTTAATTATCCGACTTTGATGCAAAGTTTCTTAACCTTCCAAATATTATTTCTTGTTAGTTATCGTAAATCAAATCGAATTAAAGTAAGGTGTAAAACAATCATAAACTACTTATTAAAAGGTCTAAAAAGTGAAGACAAAGTTGGTAATATTAACTATTTTTTATATACTTAACTATAATTAATTTAAATCCTTGATCATGTTCAGCATTTCTATCCAGTGCGATGTTCCACCTAACTGAATATAATTGCTTTAGCCATGTGTTATTGCACAGTGGAATAGTCGTCCAGCGAAAGCACATACCAAAGTGCAAAAGATGTAATGGCTAGTGTCAAAACGAGCTTATATTACGACCAATATCCGATGATGGCATAGTTCGACGTTAAAAAAACGTTATGGTAACATTCGTTCGATTACGAGTTCTTGCAGCTGCCACACTGCGTGAATTCTCATCTCTCGGCTCTCTTTCCATTTGCGGTACGAGCTGTCGGGAATGCTGTCGAAATATAGATTTCCTTGTATTTTTTTTCTTTTCATTTTTCGCTACTCCGATGAATTAATTCGCGTGTTCTATGACAAAAATCACATTCAGAATTTCATCACTAACGGTTAAGAAAAAACGACAAAGGTCTAATGTGATAACGAGATAACGTTAAATGCCTACTGTTTGGTTTGATGCCTCGCATGCCGATATTCTTGTAGGACTGCTTTTATTTTAAGTGATGCGAATGCGATTGCGACAATGTCAATGATCGATTCAGCCATGTTCATATTTCTTTGATGTTGTCGAGTACCCTTCATGTCGATTGGCTACGCATGTTTTCATATTCGCTGCCTTTCCTTTTTGTCGTAATCGATTTTATGGTTGTCGTTTCCAAGTGAAACATTCAATTAATTACAGTAAGAGAGTGTTCCTACTCGATCCAATAAGTGCGGTGAAGTGCTATCGACAATTTTTACCAGTTTTTTGCGCTTTATGAATTGTTGACTTAATGGTAGCGTGATCTCTTGACAATTATCTGAATAATATAATTGAGTTTCGGTAATTCCTTGTAAGAATACAATTAACGATCTATTTTATTAGAATAAGATATTTGTATAATATTTAATATCACAGTTATATAATTCTCACTGGAAAAGTAAAAGGATTGGTACAATACAATATGAGTAACTTCTAAAAACATATTCCTAACGGAGTTTGTAAAGGTATATAAAAATTCTCTTTACTGATTTTCATTCTTTATTTTGTGCTTCTCGGTATAAAATTGACGCTGTATTACTCCATTATATTTTATTTCTCTTTATTGATCATTTTATTTGTTTTTATGAGATTACTTTCTCCACACATCGGTAATCTGATCAGAACAGCAAATGATATGCCATTTTTTTTATTTGCACAAGGAGAAAAAAGTTTTTTTTTAGTTATTCATGGATACTAGGGTGGTCCTAAATAGCATTTTACACTGAAAATTGTAAACATGAAAAAAAATAAGAGACAAACATTATTTCTTTTTTTTTTTTCATTTCATAGATTTTCACAGATTTAATAACAAATTTTTTATAATGTCTTTTTTTTTAGTGTACGGACGATACTTCTTTTGAAAAATGTTCAAAATATGGTATTTCGGCAATTATATATTTTGAAAAATCTATGTTAACTACGTTTCACGAAACCCTAAAAAACGAAATACGTGCAAAAAGGGTTTCTCTGTAAAACAGTATTCCTCTCGTTTTACTGATATTTTTCAGAAACATATATTACATTTTTATCGGGAATTGAACTGCCGCTGATGGTTCCATGTACTTTACACGTCTTTAAACAATTAAATTTAATTTATTGTAATTAATTTATTCTTTCGTAAGACAGTCATAAGTTTAGCAGTGTTAGAGTACATTTATTTAAAACTTGTTTTCCAGGGTTACTGATTACGAATCCTATTTTACATCTTATTTAATGTAAAAGATCAGCTATTATTAAGATCTAGAACGGAAATAATGCACATTAAGGCATAGAAGAGGGAAGACTACTGATATAAAACTTATAATATTAAAACTAAAAATACCAAGATACAGAATGACGTAAAAGATTTATAAATTCAAGAAATGGAAGTTGTTTTAAAAATAATTTGTTCGACATGTAAGCTCCAAATTTTTAAAGTTACAAATATGTATCGTCGACCTACATATCGACATTTGGAACTATCCAGGTAACAATAAAACACTGAGAATAAAATCAAAGTTAAGTAATATTAACCATTCTCGGAATTTTATTCAAAGTTTTATGTCAGACATGCTTATCAAAAAAGGTATCAAAGTTGAAACTTCGTCTACTTCATTGCACTTTCAAAGTAAAATAATATCATAAGAAATTTAAAGAAACATTTATTTATCAGAGGTATTCTTCCAAACGAAATGAGTGTAAGAGATAAGATTGTGCTGAATCGATTGACAATATCGTAAATTAGCACGCTGCACGCTTCATTGTAGAAACCTGTCGTAACATAGAGTAGTAGTAGTGTATAGTATTTTGCTTCCTCTCCAGCGATCAACGCGATCCCCATTGTCACTAGGCCATTTGGTAAAATGGGTCATATCCACAATTTACTTCAAACTCTTAAGTACTTATTGTCTTCAGTATCAAACGTAAGAATCACCATTACCAATTGGTAATGCAAACATAATAAGATAAGAATAGTATAATAATTTTATATAATTTATCTTATACAACTTTATATTATTGATAAAATGCTCTTAAAAAATATTTCGACAGTACAATAATATTTTGCCGAAAAATTTCTTCGCGCACACATTTCAGAATATCGATCGCCTTGAGAGCGAGGAATGCTGCAAAATTGTGTGTCGTATCGTCCACCTCGAGTACTTCGAGTACAAAGTACTTCGCATGCAACCCTTCCCACTTCAATCATAACTCAATCGGAGCACTTACGCGAACATATACGTGGTACACATCCGATAGCCTTGTAACGTAGTAGTAGGTAGTTTGTACGGCATGCGCATGTGGCTCCAAATAACTTGAATGCAGTAGAATACGCTTGTCTTAATCAAACTTTGACCTTGGTAGCTCGATCTGGTTCTCAACTCAAAGGATGGTGGCGACTTGTCCGATTTCATCATGAACGGCGAATGGTACCTCATCGGTGAGTTTGAAACTCATGTTTGCCGACCGATAGTTCGCCTATCGGCTCGGACTCAAAAAATCAATATGTGTCAGTGTCTACCATAAATGTTTGGAAATCATATATTAGTTTATCGACGTTCATTTGTACTATAGATTTAGGATGTCACTTCGAAAATCAAGCCGGAAACAACCAGCTTCATTGGACTTTTGTTTTCTTTCAGAGTTTATTTTCTTTGATTTAAACATATTTTATTGTTTTGTTTTTTAAGAAAACGGGAGGTCTAACTAAAATGATCTAAGAATCTGTATTTCTGGAGGAGACAAGAAAGCGCTTTTAAATCTTATATTTTGCCCTGAAGTCACAAACAGATTTCTTTTATGTCTGAATCCTGGGAACGAAGTGCAACATAACCATCAGTTTCATAGGCTTCAGATTTAGAAGTCCGCTAATGTCCCAGCTTTCATTCGCGTTTAGAATGTTTATTCTGTTTAACTTTGCAAATAACTAGTTGTTCACTTATCTTTGAATAAATACACACTTCTTTATTTATACGTTATAGTCCAACTCTATGATCAGTTGTTTTACGATCACTCCTTATTCGTATCTCAACTATGTATATTCTACGAGAAAAGGTCATATAATTCGATGCATCGTTAAATCGAGTTCCGTATCAAGAATTCCGAGCGATTTTCCGTTTATGGATTTTTTTATAGTGAAGCGAAAGAAGCCGTTCTTGGACGAAGTTCCCTCAAAATCCTCCTTTCGTTCTGGAACTGCCACGGTGGCAAGGGGCGCGGGGTCTTTACGAGCGCATTCTTGTCTCCATGAAAAACGGATGGAATATACTATCGCAACCAGTTATTCAACTCCTTTTCATTGTTCCGAACGAAAATAATTCTTGGACTACTTGAGGTTCACGAGGCACCCACCAACCGGAACGATTCCGGTCATAATTTTCACGGAATCGATGGATGTCGATAGATGTCGCGTTTTGGGAGCTATTATTTTACATTACTTGATCGCGTCGAGTGTTTGATTGTTGCAAATGGATACTACAAATCTGTGTTGTGAAGTGACCGATACGAAATCTTTTACTAATTGACATATGCTGCTTCTGCGCGTTGTAGGTATGCCAGGAACGAAGAACAGGATCGTCTATCAGTGCTGTCCGGAACCATACGTGGATGTGACCTTCACGATCCAGATCCGCCGACGGACGCTCTACTATTTCTTTAACCTGATCGTGCCCTGCGTCTTGATATCAAGCATGGCCCTGCTGGGTTTCACGCTACCTCCAGACTCCGGAGAGAAGCTCACGTTAGGTAATGTATTCGGTGCATGCTTGGCTGCCCACTCGTACGTGTGTACTACTTGCTGACTTTCTATCGAAACAGTGTCTAACATTATCTTTCGTTTCGACGTACGGTGAGGACTCTACGCAACATCTCAACAATGCGATGGTCTTTTCTTTCCACCTTTTTTTTTATAGCAATCATCCTCGCTCTCTTCACACACTTTTTGACCCCATCACCCTTTTATTCACGAGTGATACTTTTGCACTACCCAAGTACAATCTAGTACGATAAAAATTTCACGTCCTTAGGTAACAAACACGTATCTTGTAGTTGTTTAGTTTTTTATTTTTTAACCAATAAGTACCTGCTAAATTTCTTTCTAAATTAATGGAACAACTAAATTATGATCAATTAACAACAAACAACTAACAATTTTTTCAACTATCCCATCTCACACTAGCGTTTAGTAGTGGATAATTCGTGGCACGAACGCACAACGTTTCGCGCTCGAAAGTCGCTCGGTGCTTCTGCTCGGACGTAAAAATGCATAATTGCATTCGAGTAATACGCGGAGAGTGGCCGCAGATTCGAATCGATGGGACCGCGAAATTTCTTAACGGTAGAACAGATAGCGGCGCATCAGTGCGGGATGGCCGACGGTAAAATAACGGGAAAATAATGGAGTGCGAAGGAAACGTATTCATCCTCGCGAATAACGCATCGGGACGGTATATCGAAAATAAATGCACCGTGAATACGCGTATCGACATAAGTACCTATATGCATTTGCGCATACGGTCTGTTTCACGCTGCGCCGCACTGGAACATTTGATTCATTGTTTTGTCTAGGGATTCGAATTTTCCGGAGTTTTCGTCGCAGAGTACCGTGTGTCATGTTGAATCCGATATGAAATCTCCAGGATCCGTGTCGCTTACGCGAAATTGTATACGGGTTCTCGTCGGTGGGGCATCAGGAAGGGCGTTGGCGACCCTCCGCGCCTTATCTAACCGCATATATTTTTCCGCCTCCAGCAATACAAGACTTCGCCCGGGCTGATATCTATATCTTCCTCGAGCTCGGCAGTCTTTGAGCAGGCAATTTACGCCGTACTTTCATTCTAGACGTCCAAGCGGGAAATCATGCTCGGGCAAGATGGAGACGTGATTTGAATTCGAACAGACGCGACAGACGAATACGCGAATCTTTCTTCCGGGATTTCTAGGCGCTGGTTTGAACTTACGTATGTGCATAAATGATGGAGGTGAAGGTGCGTTGCCTTCTTCGCATATGCGGGTTAATCAAGTACCGTGGTGAATCGAAAGTTTTGTTTTAATCCACTCCCTGAGAACCCTTTGACGAGTCTTTTTTTCATACCACTTTGTGTCGAACAACCAAAGTGTGATGATAGTGTAGGACCCTAATTTAAAAATTATAACAATTGCCGAGTCCTTTCAAAACACTATCGTGCAAACTTTGGTCGGTCAACATTGATCTGTAGCTAATCAAATATAAAAAATGGTCAATTTTCAGCGGACTTTTAGACCAGTTCGCTTCTTCAGTCTCATCATGGTCACCCCGGTGTTGTATAAAAGTAGACACTCAGTATGTTACATCACACACACGATACATTAAAATCGCAGTCATATTTAACACAACGCATTAGCGCCATGAATACAAAATGTAGCAAAGAACAAGGAGGTCAAGAACATTTTAATAATACAAATATACAGAGGTCATCAATTGTATTATTATCGCGTATATCCAAAAATTTTTATTCCATACAGTAAATATGGTCAATATTTTCTTCAGACTGTTCTCGGTAATATAAAATTAGTAAAATACTGCATTGAACTGTTTTAACAAAGAAAACATATTATTCAAATTAGATTCTCTTATATTGTATTCGAACGTGATCAGAATTCATCACCACTAGCGGTTGATACATCTTTCAAAGGAGCGTCTAGAGAAGTTCAGAATTTTTGTGTATTCCTGACGAAACATTCTGGTGTTATTTTATTTTTCTACCATTTCTGAATACATTGCAGAATTTCAGTTTCCCGGAAGAATCTTTTAAATTTTGATATTTAATTTGGATTTTACGATGTTATCCAATGAAACTTCTTGCGAACCCTTAAAGTTTAAATTTTGTAAGAAATCTTAGGTATAAGCACGGAACGAAGGATTTAGGTTTTATGGAATGACAGCGTTCCACTGCGTTGTAAGATGGATTCTTTTACTAATTTGTAATAATTTGTTATGCTTTAACAGTGATTGGCTTTATGAAATTTTTCATAGCATGTATCATAGTTAGATAAATTCAAAAACCTAAGAAGTTGCCGTTTGTCCAGCATATCATTGCATAATTCCTCAAACTCATGCTATTTGAGGGTGACTGGCCTGGAACTAAACACAAGTCAAATTTGCGTCTTAAAAGATAAAAAGTTATGAAATATATTATATAACAAGTTCAAATATATTAATTTATTTGATTCCAGAAGATTACCACAAAAAAGGATTGATTTACGGGTACCTTATCAAATTGACAACCGGACTATTCTTTCAATATTTAAAAATATCAAAAATTCGGAACAAAAGATTGGTTCCAACATTTCTTACAATGACGTATTTAATATTTTATTTGGTTTATTTGCATACCTGTTTAGAAGGAATATTTAGACTATGTCTACAAAATTTAAATAGCAATGTTTGCAAGTATTAGTTATTCGTCTAATAGTTTTATATACACTGGTTTGACTATCTAAATAGCAGGATCTGGCAGAACTAAGTCTTTTGGTTGATTATACAATTTAAACACCAGCTTTGACTATATAATTTATCGAGGTTCCTAGTTAGATATTAAAATAAATTAAAATGATGGCCGTATCCTATTTTAATGTCTGGTTACTCTTGATTTTCGTTTCTTCTGGATTATCTTTCATTTAATTAAATTAGAATATATATTATCATGATAGTTTAATCACATCAATGACTATAAAAGATCTTGAGGAATTATTATAACAAAATATATTACACTATATAAGTGACAGTATTCTTATAATGGTACAAATTCTGCAATATTGTTGCATCTTGCATTGAAAGTAAATATAAAAGAATCATGAATTAAGTAACAACAAAAGTATTGTATATCATGAATCTAATTAACGAAACTTTCATTCGTTGCTTTTAATAATTATATTATTTTTAAATTAAATTTTTGTTTACTTGCTTCTATTACAGCATGGAGGCCTAGACGTATTGCGATACTCAGTGACCTTTATTAGCATTTTTACAATATTTGCTTTAATAGTGAACTCATACTAGAATGTAGTGCACTGCTTATCAATGTAGCATACCTACATTCAATACTTTCAACGCGAAAGCTTTAAAATCGAAATCCTTCTTTCCGTGTGGAGTTACTTATCTCAATTTTAAGGGTTTAACTGGGAACGTTATAATTTTATTTTAAAAGTTATAAAGTGTGATATTAAAAGTTACAATTCAAAAGTAATTACATTAATTTTCACCCAACTTAAACAAGAAAAATAACATCACAAAAGCAAAAAACAGCTATCATTATTGCTACATAAAGTGAAGAATTTAATTTCAAAGTGTGGACAGTAATAAGGACAATGAAATAGCCAAAAGTAATGAGTTTCAGAAGTAATTTACCGAGGATACGATGGTATTTTTGTATGCATAGTTATGGCACAAAGGGATTTCCAGTATCTCGGGAATTGTCCGACATGCAGGTTTACGTTGGCTGGGATGGATTGGCTATCAAAAGCTGTACCAACCTGATAGATATCAAGGCGTTAACTACTCTCTGCAGCATGGTGTAAATGGTGTAAAGCTCATCGTACAGTTGCACTTAATCCAGCTGGGCAGGACTGTTCAATCAATTGCTGGAGTAACTTTACCAAAAGTGATTAATTCAGTGTAGGATGGAATCGGGCGATTTTGTTGGTATTAATCATGCCAGTTCTAGAAGTTATTTAACATTGAACAAACTCAATTTGATCATCGTTAATAAATACAGATCACCTTAAATATTACTGAATTTTCGATACATACTTTGATGCTGATAATGTCTCTCCAAATACCTATTCGGAAGTTTCACATTCGACCATTAACTTATTGAAAGATGTGATAACAGGTTCTTGATTAATCGTCAGAGGAATTTGAAGCATACCCTAATTAGGTAACAATCTATTGTTTCATGGATTGAATAACACATATGACTTATCTAGGATCTGTATAATATTCAACTCTTTAAGGATATAAATTAAGTTAGAAAATCTTAAGTTCTAAGATATGCAACCATTTAAATGACGACTGTAACGCTATTAGAGAGTTTCTAAGAAGAAATAAGATCATTAACAAAACATCTATCTATTCAACATCATATAACGAAATTATGATGGCGTGGATGATTATGAAATCATAGTTTGCAATAGTATCGACCATTAAAACTTAGTCACTTACTTAACTCGAGTTGGAATAATCAATAATTCTGTAACGAATTTGAGGAAAATATAAATCACGTAATATGGTAGTGTTCCGAAGAATGTTAGACCTTAATAAACAAATTAGAATCAATTAAAATGCAACTACCATTAAAAACAGCAAATTTGCTTGCTCTTGCAAATATTAACGCTTGTGGGCACGTGATTAACTGCCTGCAAAAATGTAGCCCAAAAGTTGCAATGAGGATCTACTTTACAAAGAAAACGGTTTGTGATTGTGTAGCACATATAAACATCGATGGAGGCTTCAAATGAAACATATATTTATTGGATTTGGGAATCGGAAACAGTATAGAGAGTTTGAACAAGTAATTAAAGTGTTCGCCGACTAAGATGTGTTAGTAACTAGTTAAATCAAATTGTTATGAGGAAGCACGATTTATGTAATAACCGCAATGTGATATTTATTGAAAGGAAAATAAACAGAAAATCTTCACGTAATAAGATGTTTTCAAATATTTAAAAATAGAAGACAAACTTTCAAATTATTACATAATATTTAATTACGTAATATGTTAATAAAATGTCGTGTATAAAAACAATGAAAGAATGAGCAATGCAATGATTCCATTTTTCAAATGATCATGAGTATAATAATTATTAATTCATGTCCATCCGCTTATTGTTCCGTCTAAAGAGGAATCTCATACAAGAAGAGTTTGTCACGTAGCACTAAAAAATGTTCAGAACATTTCTAGAATGCCTTGCAAACTTTCGTGTAAAATATTCCACACATTTAATTCATTGCTGTATTTAAGTGCCTGTGAATATGCCATATACATGAAATTTAAAGTAATAAAAGAAATTATTGTTGGAATTTACTGATGTTATATTCTTAAAGCACTTTCTTCCCTTTTTTCTTGTAATAATCTAAATCACCTCTACGAAATAATCAATGGAATAAGAACGCCGCTTTGGTGTTTGGACTTTCAATGCAGAATGGAATTTCTTGTATTTAGGTATGGCTATACAAATCAGATTGTCGTACGTCATCAATGAGCGGCATTTCCAGAAAATCCGAATTCGGATAGCAATGTAACCTGTAAAGGTTACGATGGCCTGAAGGGATGTAGCAAAATTCATTAGACGAATAAATACACAGGAAATGTACGTGTTTAAACACAAGGTGAATTCGCAAGGTAACTGTCACCGACCGCGAGTAGCGTCAGTAAGCATGCGCCTCATTGGACATTAGCATGACAAAGGGACGATCCATGATACTAGCATCGTATACTAGCACCTTTCCTCCCCTGACTCTGCAATTAACATGCGTGTGCGCTTAGGGGAAAAGCCAGTGCAAACTATCGACGCACCAAATTAACCCACCGAAAGATTCCCCATCTAGTCCCCGCAGACCAAATGCGGTCGTCGGGAAGTCAAGTTAATTATATTACATTAGTTGGACACGGCTACTCTATGAATACCAGAGTTCCAAGGACTAATCGGACAAACACTCTGCAGTGTAATTCGACTTTCATGAAAATCCATAGTTTTCCAGACAATATTATAAAATAAACGCATATTTTATGGAGAGCCAACTACAAAATCGTCTGAAATTTTCATGACAAATGAAGAACAAAATGATGAATATCTATTCCAGATATTTTTTCACATACTTCAATCAAATTTATGATACATTAATATACTAAGACCAGAAATGCCAATCTAGAAATATCTTGACAAACTACTAGAGAAAATGCTTTCAACATTTCCAAATTCTATATAGCCAGGTATATTGATGTCGTAAATCCCAACAGCAAGAAGCAGTCCATCCTACCGTACACACGAAAGTGCGATAAAAATTCGATGCGAATGCCGCACATCCCACGGGAACAAATTACGCTGGTTGACGTATCGTACTTTAGCCATAAAAATGTGTAGTAATGGTCGATCGGGCTTTCACGCGGATTCTACGAAGCCAAATCACACAGGTCGTTTTCCCGTGATCTGGGGTTCGCAAACTCTGAAAGAAACTCGAACAATCTTTAATTTCGCAAATCTTTGAGAAGTCGACATTAGGAATGTAGCAAAGCTGGCAAAATGAATTTTACTCAGTGCAACTAGATGAAATAAGTACTCCAGGATTGTGTTCTTATGCTCAAACGGTATTTTCCAGTCACGTACAGATCATGATGGCGTCATTTCGTTATCGCATTATGTCAGTTATTTGACATGGTTCTAGTGGAATTCAAACAGAATTAACAGAAGGCTGTTGATGGTACAAACAATGTGGAATATTCACAACTCATATCTTTACTAATTTAATTAATCCAACTTTTTCTTGAAGTAAAGATTGATAAAAAAAGTAAAATAGTTTAGGTGATTACTTTATGTTCTTAGTACAAATTAAGTAACCGAAAGTAAGCAGTCAAATTTATTCATACTATAACACGACACTCACTTCGAATGCGCAGGGATACATAATGTCATTGGGGTCACGTACACAGCGCATACAAAAACAAACAAATAAATATGGCGTGAAACAAACGATCTCGATTTAAGTATAGTATCAATGTCGAAAATATATATTCTCTGCAGGGGTGACCATCCTACTGTCGCTGACAGTCTTCCTGAACCTCGTGGCAGAAAGTATGCCGACAACCTCGGATGCTGTCCCTCTAATAGGTACTATTCATTTGTTCTATATCCCTTACTCGCACCTACTCGATCTTACAGTTCAATCTCTCCCCTGTCTATCCGTTTGACTGATTCTCTATCCAACCCCTCACCCCGTAGCCTTTTGAAACCCTTTCTTACACACGTCTCTTGCGGGAAGCCGGAAATTGCATTCACGAGGCATCCAAACCAGATTCGGTTCACTCGAAACCGCAGGAAAGTGGTAGACACTACGAAACATACGTACGGCCGTGCCTATTATTTGTGCGCCCAGATTAATTCGGTTTTGTACTTTATCGAACTCGCGAAACTATTTGCAAGTTCCTTTTGTTGAGTTTTCAAATGTTTTATTGACAGTTGGTCAGGTGTTTTCGACGTTACGTTTCGGTCGTGATCGGACGTAAACGATTGATGTTTTTTTCTTGTTAACTATGTAAAATCCGTTCGACTTTCGAGCTTTTCTCGAAAGTGGCAATTTGTCCTTGTTCATAAGATAAACTGTAACTGGCGCTGTAACATGTGAGATCGCATTTTAACGAGTTTACGGAATTCGTTACAGAGTTATCCTGTATTTGCTTAATCGGATAAAGGGTCGGCCGTTTCTATTCAACACTTGCCATGCAGTAAAGTGTTGGCAAACAGAATGGCCGGCATCATTATTTCATTATTTTGTCACAGAGCCAAATATCCGTCCGTTTCGCCTCAGCTTCGCAGCGTCTGTCATGTGATAATCCGCTTGTCTCTCTGTGAAATCGAGCCCGAATCTGTTTTTTGCCTCTCTACACCTCCATTATCCCGAATGACAGTACTCGTTTATCTTCAAAATTGTTCCCATCGGTAGGACTTCGAGTGCCTGTCCTTTAGATCCTTATGATATTTTAAAACAAAGCGGACCATTTACAATAAATCCTTGTACGAAAGAAGAACCTTCTTTGAACAATAGAGACCTCCGAATGCACGTCAGAGGAAAAATTGTTGGAGAAATGAACTTTTCACGATCTCTTTTTTTTCCAAGACAGCGAAACGATCGCTTACGTACGTGATCGGGCTTCTCTCCACTTCGGATAACGTCAATTAGTAATTGCTTTTGAAATATAAGCAGGACCAGAGTGAAGAAAAGAGGAAAAGCACCGAGGCAATTTAAATGATACCCCAATTATAAATATATTATGATAAAATAAACAATCTAAAATGAACAATACTAAAAGGGATGTAAAAGTTTTTTATATATCCTGCTGACGATAATGCTGCTTTTTAGATTCATCACGTAGCTAATATTTTTTTATTTTCTCTCTCTCTCGCAAAACCTAGCAATGTCTCATAAATGACAAGTGATTATCATCGCTCTACAATTATATTGCTGCCTTTTATTCATCTTTTATGTTTTATGAACTTGTGTTTAATCCATATTAAGAATATGTATCTTATGTGCAAATTATCGATCGATAGTGAAACCTGTCAACTTCATGCCTATTACTGCATTATGCCATAATATCTCGATTAATTGGACAAAATATCATTGCGGAATGTTGACAAATTTCATTCTTGATCTAGGTATTATATACTAATATTTTTTGATCTATAGTTTATACAATAGCATAAGCTTTAGGCTTACCTTAATAATATATAATTAAGTATATTCCAACGTAATTTCAGTGGTAATATGTTGACAAGAATTTTTTTCTTAATATTTGTAATCCTATATTATAAAATCAATCGTACATCGAAAATCTGAATCGGATGACGATAGGGTGGATAATGCATATCTACTAATCGTTACTCATTGAGATAGCTTGCAGCCTTCAGGAGTGTGATTTCAGGACGAGCAGTTGGGTCGTTCCTGGTTTTGTTTGCAAAGAGGAAAAAAAGGGGGTGGTCGTAATCCCATGAAAATCCGTTCATCGAGTTGCCTTTTTTCCTTTTCTTTTATTTAATTTCCCTTTCTTTCGAACGCGATAGTCTCGGATGACTATGGCGTTTGCCGCATGTGTGCAATACATCGATAGCAATCGCGCGGAATCAAGACGAGCGCTGGAAAATAAATTGGAACGAATGCCGGTGGACTGACTATTGTGTGAGACTCATCGGGGTCTTAATGAAGCGTGTATTGTTTTCGGGATTGCTGCCGAACGCAGAGCTTTATCTCTAGTCAGATACAATTGTCATCCGATGATAAAGCACTGTATTTGCCACGTGCATCGTGCCGGAATCCATTTCTTCCCCTATCTAAGAGTAATCGAATACTTTTCTTATTATTTGTAATTAGTATTCCGCCCAAGAACTGGTTCCATTAAGTTCTGCCCAAACACGTCGGATTATATGCAGGAAAAGAAAAGTTAGGCGGTGCAGGAAAGATCTATAATAATCCGTAAAAAGAATGATCGTTTGCTTTTCGGGTTCTAAAGTAGATAGTTTGGAGGACCATCTTTCGCAAAACAATTCAAGCATTCATTATACCCTCGCAGATTTAAAACGGATAGTAATAAGATGACTTTACGTCGATAGTTGTCGATTATGTCCAGTGGCTAATTTCTCGCGTAAAATGCTAAACGTAGCGATTCAAATGAACGTCTCACGAGACCTCCGGCGATATCCCCAATTTCTTCTAGTTTTTCCTTCTCGCTCTCTCCTCGTTGTTCTCTCATGAAAGGCGACAATTTTCATGTCGGAAATCCTCTCCCGGTCTCTCGAGAACGGCGTAGCGACACAGCTCTAACTAAATCCAAACTAGAGACGTTAAACTTTCATAGGATTACAAGAACGACCTGGGCCTCGCGGTTTCCCAGTGGGCCTTCGAAAGGAAAGACGGAAAATGACACCAGTTTTGAAGAAGCTGTATTTGTAGAGAAAATTGAGTACAGCACGCGCATTCCCATTGAGCTACAAACGATTTGTTAGGCGTGACACCGACACTTGCGATTGAACGCCCCATTCTTTTCAAAAGTAATTCTTTGAACATTTCATATAGTCAGGTGCTTTAAAATAACTTCCAGATATCTAATAACATTTTATGAAAAAGTTTTTATTCGATTACATTGCCAGTTAGTTAGAACCAGATTTTTCGCATTTCAACTCATTCAAATCTATTAACAATCCAAGAATTCCTAATGAATTTTATTATGCTGTGGAAGTAAGTCGTTTAAATTGAGTACGAGTTCCAGGAGTACAATGCAAATTTTATTTTTATGAGCTAATATTGTTAAGAAATAAAAGTCACAGTTTGTAAATCATAACCATTCCATCATTAGTTATCGAAAACCCATCGAAACGAAAATTGAAAAACATAGATCTTATTTACAAATATATGGAATTTAGCTCACTGATTATGTGCGTCTCTATTTGAACATAAAAAAAGAAATTACAGGAATGAAAAAAAGCTCTTTGGCTATCTCGATTTAAAGTAATAACACGTTTACTATCCCATATATTGGAAAATCTATTTATTTTCTCTCTTCAATTTTGCTCTACAACACTTTTCGTACACCTCATAATTGGCTCATTTATGAACCCGCTCTTAATTTAGAAAATTCTTCAAAAGCGCCATAGAATTGAGAGAAAGCACTCTTTTCTAGTGAAAAATTGTGTAAGTTAACTACGGCGAGAATCTGCCAGGTTGGTCCTCTGGTATTCAGGATCCGAATGAGATACTTGACCCGAATTCATTTCATTGCACTAACTGAAACCTATCCAGAGTCTCTTTGTGAAATAGGTAATTTCTTTGCAACTCAACAAACGATTAATAGCACGTGATGAGAGCAGCAGAAATCCTCGATGGGTTTAACAATAGCAGTAAAAATATAGCATCAGATATTGATAGTTAGAATATAACATGAAGCTCATTAGTTTATGAACACAAATGCTCGTGAAAAATCAGAAAATGTAGGAATTATCCAATTGTTATTCGACAGACCCTATAAGACATTTTTTAATATGATGGTTTTTTTAATCATTTTTTAAATAGGTAAAAAACTGCCCAAAAATTATAAAATAAAACAAGATTGCATTTTATTTTTTCTTTATTCGATCTTGAATATTGTCCAAAAACTGTGATTGTAATAAAGAAATATGTGAAACAGGTGCAATTCTAAATGGTTTGTCATTCATAACGTTATCATAAAGTACAACCCAAACAGCACAATGCGTCCCGGCATGTTCTGAGGACGTCCAAATGTCCGCTTTTGATTCGGGAGCTCCTCAGGGGCTCCTGAGGACGTCCTGGGATGGTCTTGTGCTGTTTGAGAAGGCATTATAGTACATATTATCTCACATGACCCTGAAGCGTCATTTGATTGGACAACGCCTTCAGTTTTTAAAATAACATTTTAGATGCTAGGGTTTTTCGCGTTTTTTGGTATTCAAGCCACCATATTGAAAAATTCTTTATCTTTATCAATTTGTATCTCAGAATAGATCTTAATAAATCCATGTAAAGTGTTGTCAGTTCTAAAGTGATAATGAATTCAAATATGAGAAGAAATCGTTAAAAATCCAAAGCATTCCATTAACGGAAATTCAAGTACTCAATTTGATACGACGTGCAGTATAATAAAATTTCAAACGACCAGATCCTGACAAGTTAATGTCCATGCCTGTTGAGTCGTCCCTCGTGACCCAGCAGATGTAGCGCACGCGACCGTGATCTATATCTCGTACAGTATCCAGGCATTGACAGCCACGCAAAGCCAAGCTATTTGGCAAAGATGGTGTATGCTAGCGTGGAATTGCCGGTTCTCTCTGGGTTTCCAGGCGTAATACCTTTGCTGCCACGCCCACCCCTCCTCAGCCCACTATCGCGCCGCCTCAGCTGAAGGAAACTCTCGTTAAAGGAGAAAACGGAAACGTTAACCCATATGGATGTTAAAGCTACTAGTGAGGACACTTTTGTGATTTGAAACGATGTGAAGGTCATTTTCTTATCGCAACTATTATTGGATTTCTAAGATCCAATGGGGTTGTGCTTACATCAAATCATTTGAATCAATCGTTGTTTTTTATGTGTTTGTCATTTTCCATGGAGTGTACATCAGTCTATATTATTCCGGTGTTCTTAATGTCATAGTAGGTGGATGAAATAAGTAAACATTATCTATTAACACGGTATTCCAGGTAAGTTGGACGCAGCCCTTAAAATGGATCGGAACACCACCGTTAGGTCATTCGTGGAATCCTAATAGAATTAGTAGCAAAATCTTGTGAAATTCGCCAACGTATGAAAAAAGTTGCAAGACCGAAAAGAACTTTAAAGGGAAAACGAGTTCAGGAATGTCTCCACTCAGGTTCCGCCTCACGTTTCGACCATTAGATTTAAGCGCTTCTTTTGGACTTGCCGCGAAACGATATTTTGTGAAACAATATTAGAACAAAATCGTGTGATAATTATTCGTTAAGCGATTTGAAGTCAGGTATTCTCGCGTTTTCACTGTCAATTACGGAGAATTTCTCATCGACTAGACAAAACCTTGAACAATATTTACGCGCTACAATAATATGACATATATAATTGATTTTCTCCCTAGAGCCCCTTCAGAGCGAGGCGTTCAATGAGTAGACCGCGTCGATGATATTGAAAACATTGCCGATATTCTGTCAGGAGCTTCGTCAAAATACTGATATTCAGGTAAAGCTCTGCCCTTATTGTCGGGAAACTTTCCAACATTTCGTTGACGTTTTCAAGACGAATGGCTCAAGGACGGCATTTCTCGGGAGAATCCGCAAAATCGCATAGTTACCGCACTGTCGCGAGTACATGAGGCGAGATGAAACTTTGTTTAATTATTGCAGCTTCAATTACTCAAGTTGTCGCAACTCATTGCGCGCGGATGCTGTATTACTAAGTTTCGAAAGTGAGGGGAATTAAAGTTATGTGTCAATTAAGTACCGATATTTTTAGTCTCCATTCGGCAACTAAACCAAACTGTTTTAGTATGTCAAAGAAACAATTACAATACGAATCTAAAGCTGTTTATAAATTTAGTAAACTTGAAGCATTTGCTACGCGACTTAATAGTTCGATGCAGGTCGTTATTTGTCGTAAAGCTCTTTACGAACTCGATAAGATGAGCATGCAGTAAAAAGTTCGTCATTTTGTAGCCACTTGACTTCCACGAGTGATCTAACGAGGTCCGATTCTCTTTGTGCATCAAGAGTCAAGACTCCGAGGTAACATAAACGACGCGATTGCGTTCGCTAAAGGGATATGCGAATCGTCCTTTTATTATTTCTTTTATATTGACAACAGAAATGTAATGCATTTTCTCATGTAGAGGGCTGGAAGAAAAGACGGGAAATTGAGAACGGTGGGAAACGACTGTTTCAGGAGTGACCATCTTGCTATCGCTGACGGTGTTCCTGAATCTCGTTGCTGAGACCCTGCCCCAGGTCTCCGACGCAATACCCTTGTTAGGTACAAAAGAGTTTCTTTTTTCTCTCAGTATTTGAACGATCGATATGCAACTATCTATTCTCAGGAACTATGTACTTTTGTCTTTGATTAAGTGATGAACATTCGTTTTGTTTATTTGGTACTTTTTTTTCGTATGTAATAAGTCGACGCACGGAAAAGTATTTGAGTGTAAAATTTGTCAAGAATTAACAGAGGATTTTTTTGGTTTAAAGTGAAGTTTTAATACATTGTATGTGCGAGACAGTGTGGCAGCTCCGGAGCATTCATTGATTTTTTGTTTTGTGTGGAGATTTTCGTTCGATAGCAACCATCGATATTTCATGTAGTGGCTAGTCCGATGTAAAAAACTTATTTTACCCCCTTGTACGCTTGCTTTTCCTTGCTTCGACTCTAAGAGTGGTACGACTCTCTTGCCTTTGCGACTCTGCGTTTCACTCGACGAGGATTAAATACGAAAACGAAATCCAAGAACTCTCACATCGCTTGAAAATCGCAAAATTTATACTCTTTTAATATTGTATTATATTTCCACGCATATTTAAAACTTAATTCCCTTAATGCAATCAGTTGAACTCTTTCTCGCTTTCTTTCATCCTCTTTATCTTTCTTGCACTCTCTCCTATTACGAGTTCCTGGCATAGTCAAATAAATGTTGCTGATTCAAGTGATGCATATTTTACGTTGAATTACTATGAATTACGGTAATCGGGAAATTAAGTACTTGCGATTGAAACGCAGAGTCTCCGAATCCAGAGAAAATGCAGGGGAATAGCGATGCAACTGTCGTAAAAGAAAGATCTTAAACACATTATTTATTATTGCTGAATTATATGATTTATTAAATCTATCCCAGATAATCAATACTAAAAAATATTCAGATTTATTTTTCATCTTTACTTTTCAGTAAGTGTGAACGGTACACTCAATTCATCATGTTCCAATGAATTTATTAATGCGTAACGCTATACTCATGATAGCATCTCTAATTAACTGTAATTATGCTTGAACTACTGTAACAGCTGCTATAAATTATAATAATAACTCACTATAGTGTACACGTGTTGACTTAATTGCCTAAACGACGTCGATTGCACATTACTCATTATATTCAATTACATGAAACTTCGCTGACTGTTTTAGGGTGATCATTATTGATCTTACCATACATTTTTGTAGTAATTGCTGAGTATTTTGCTATGAGATTAAGTCATGTTCTTAAATAACGATAATCGAGATAGATTTAAATTACTTGGAGGTCAACACTTGGGCTTTACTAGATTGATCCTCTATTTCGAAGCTTCTGTTTAAAAGCAATTAATGGTTAAAAGGAATATAATGAAAATGAAACATTCCCATAATTCTTAATACAAATAACGTCCATTCGATGTGTTTAATTAATATCTTCCTTATGCGATAGTTGCTATTCATATCGTTTCCTCAGGGTGAGCGGGTAAGGAAATTTATACATCGCATACTAATGATCGCATCGGAGGAAGCAGCACTGGCAAGGGGTCGCTTAATATTAAGACTCCAACGTTAGTTCAAGCAACCGTCTTCAAACCCCTTCTAAAGTAAATAATACATATATGGCTATGGTCTTTGTGCAGTCAGCACCGATGACATTGTTAGTAATTCCTAAAATGTCATTGGAGACTGTGAATGCAATTTAAGGAACATAATTCATAACTTGAATTCCAATATGGCCAGTGCAATTCTGAAGAGACGATTATTTGAAATGTTTGAAAGGTGTAAGTGCAATGAAAATATAACATTGTAATTTGTTGGAGAGTGAATGAGTTTTGGTCGTATGATGTGAGCATGCTTATTTTTCATGAGACCTTCCGTGCAGAGCTTCCCATTATATTATTTTTCTTATTTTCTCTGTCCTTGCTTCTTAATATACTTTCTCGTTTCGCGAGCGTTAATTGCTTGGCGTTGAGCAATTTTCTTTTCTGGAAAATAGAGTCATATACTTATTTTCGTAACCGCGCAGTAAAGGGCAGCTTTAAGGTTCACTTGCAATCTTGGGTAAAAATGTACGTTCGACCGATCCGGAAGGTGATCGCTGGAGCAGATAAATGCCAGATGTGTACTCGAATCGCCTGTCTCATTTCAGACGAATCATTCTATTTGCCATCGAGGATGAGTGTATCGACTATTCGCCACCAAAAGTACCGCAATTTTTCGTCCGGTGACTAGGTCAGTCCTTACATTGACAACCGATCCATTGACACCCAGGGTTTCTTTATTTCTATTAAGTAATCTTGCCAGTCCCATTTGAGTCACTTACTTGCTGTTAAATAATTCTTATGCCAGATTTTCTGGTAAATAGTCACAAAATATGGGCACTCGTGGTAGGGTACACACCATATCTACATCTTTTAGCTGGAAATACTAGCACCGTATAAAATAGTGAAAAGCAAAGTACAACAGTTACGAGCAGTTTGTAGCGAATGTCGAGTCACCAGGTAAATATCCTTTCAACTGTGTAAACTCGCGTACATCTACGCACTTTGTGCATCGTTTCTCTTTCGCCGCACACTACGTAAATAATAGAAGAAGGGTTAGTGCAAATAAAATAGCGCTTCAGCAGTTCCCTTGATAAAGATTTGTTTTTGCGCGTGGACGACCATTATACATCTATCCAAGAGTGTGTGGTATTGATGTAAATTTCTATGTTTCACAAAATGCATTAGATTAGCATAATGACCCTAAGGCCCTGAAGTAAAGTAGTAGCTAAACTCAATACATCATGTGAAACTATCTGCGTTTCATATTTTCTATGACATATTAATAATAGATCTAAAAATTTGAGCTAAATAACGCAGCATCTAACCCCGATATTCTCTGATCAGTATTTCAAGGTATTTCCGGAATTAATTTTTAACATTCTGCTCCCATTAAAGAAGCAAAATAAAGTATACAACAATGGTAAAATAGACCGAAGGCAGACACTATCGGTGAGTTTTTGTCATATATCACAACGATAGAAATTCTATGGTGTTTGTTATGAATGATGAGAATATCTATGTACTGGCTCCCAACAAGAAAACATGATAAAATGACACTTTTCGCAAGAAAAGTTGTTCTGTGTTACTGAATAATAGAAGTGGAATTTGTTCATCGTCGGATCACTCAGGCCAAGGGATTGACGAATCGTTTTTCACATTCCTTTATGATAGAAATATATTATATTTCTTTACGAGGTTGCATATTCGAAATGTACGGAACCGAAGAATGTGCATCTCGATAATTCCATTGAAATGCAACGGAAAAGGAGTGGAAACATGTTGTAAAATACCTGAGTAACGGATCGGTCGAACAGAGAATAATTGAATATTCCCATTGTTAGAGGAAAAAATAAATCGGATGTAACATATTATTATCGAAAACGACGCCAGGACAATTGAAGTCTCGACTAACGAAACGTTTACTTCTTTATGTCGCTTTTCATTATTGATTATTTAGTAACTGTACCGCAGTACATTACAGTAAAGTTCCTCTGCGCGGATTCTAAACGCCTTCGCTTTACTGTTGCTTCTTTGCCGACTACATATGATGTGACTTTATGTGACGCACATTCACTGTGGGTATGATTAATATCGACTTTCAGTGGTACAATATCGCGATATGTTGCACAAAATTGTAACAATGGTTTTATAATCATGTCGATGGTCTGTGCTATTTTTGTACTGATACATTTATACTCTTTGTTGTATTTTATTGTTACATATACTTGTGCACATTATTATCGTCTTCTAAATCCAGTTAGATCTCTTTTCATTTGTCTCTTATTTAAACAAAGTTTTACTCCGAACCCATCTAAGAAATACAAAAAATACAAAATACAAACAAACAGGAACATTTTTGTTTAATTAGAAACGACCTCAGAAGAAATTTTATGTAATCCAGCAATGCAAAATTCATGTCACATAACCTATTATGTCGATTCTTATTAAAATGAACTGAAGTTTTTCGGTGGGGTACCTAGTGTCGGTGGAAGCACGAGTGCGGGAAAATTAGGAAAGTGCGACGTCATAATTCTGTGCCGATGTTCTTTTTGTCAGCGACTTTCAACAAATGCGTTGAATGCAATTGTCGCTGTAGAAAGCATTACGAAGTCGGTTTTTCATTCACGCAATTCTTCATTCCTTCCGCTAGCTCGCAACTACAATGTCAACCTGACGGGTTGACGTGCACGTATACCACTACCGACGTATTTCGCTCAGTCCTCACTGTCTAACAATATATCACGCCGTGCAATCTGCCAATATTTTATAAAAGATGATATTTGGGATAACACGTACTGTTAAGAATCATTTTATATTTTATTAAATGTAAAGCACATTTGTTTAAATTGCAGAATCTTTCGCAAATAGGTTTGGCAAAAAAAGAATATTTTTTAAAACTCTCATTTTTAAATCGGAGAATTGCAGTGATAGATTAATGAAATGTAATTGTTTTAGACCATATTTATACCTGCTGAATAATTCTAAGAGTATAATTTTTTTATACTTAATAGGTCAAAAGTTAAATTACCTTCGTGGCTGGTAGTAGGTTAACAAATTCATTTTTGTACGACGAAAGTAATGAATCGCCGCGTCGGACACACGATTTAAAACTCGCGATTAGCTGCGGAACAAAGAGATTTTTTGCGGACAAATGTAGCAAATTCTAGCATGCCGCTCACTCAGGACAATGATTATGCTTTTAATTAGTTTTGGTTCTTGAATTTGACAAGATGATTGCATTCTTTGTTGAAGAGTGCTTAGAAAGGATTTGTCCACCCTCGCCAGTCTCAACATTTTTGGGAAAACCTACATTAATTTTTGCAAGTTACATTCTGCATGGTTGCTCTGAGAGTAAGATTCTACTTTGTAGGGACTAATAGACCAAAATCTAATTAATTTTCCCACTCACGGGGCAGTTACGTCGATAGGAAGGGCGGTAGAATGGATTGCGATGGATGATGCCATTGTAAGCACGAACGGGGCTAAAAGGTGAATTATGTTAGTAGGAACAATGCGCGTTACCTGAATGCTCGACCTACCTCAAAGCGTCATGTTGCTTATTCAAGAACGCCCGTAGTAAGGCATCATATACAGACTTGGCCCAAAATCAAAGATTTACAGTGGGATCAGTTTCGATCCTGCCATAGACTAAATTAGAACAGTCGCAATATGGCTTACCGATACCACCACCATTAATAAGTAATATTTGACAGACATTCCTAAGCTCAGGATTAAAAATTTTATTTAATTTGTTTTGAAAGATGATTTGCACTCTGGCAGAAAAGAATATTAGCATTTGCACAGACGATTCAGACTCGAGCACCTTACTGTACCTCGCTTTCTTCAAAATGCACCACTATTTTTCCCTCGCCGTGCTTTCCGACAAAACAAATGCTTTCTTCGATGAACATTGACCCGTAAAATTAATATGCTGAACCTCGACAATGCTAATACTCTCAGTCGAAGAATGAGTAGCCTGTACAGACAAAACGTCGCAGTTCCGTGAAAATTCACACAATATTCTTCGTCGCCCTTTCATTTATTCCTATCTACATTCTTTAAGTGCTCATTTCCGGAGTATACAAAAATAACTAACCTATTTTACTTTTCTAAGCTTTTATTATTTGCATTCCAAGCAGAAAATTCCCGGAAACTTATAAAAGTATTTTTCATTAACTGAACTGATCGGTCATACCGAGCGATAGGTTCGGTTTTACTCATACTGTTTACAACAATCTAAGTGAGATTCTGAAGGTTATGAGTCTTATTTTTCAGCCCTTTTCGGTGACAGAGCTCTTTGGTAGCAGTACAATTGTATATATATACATTCTTTGATCTTTCTTTTTCCCTTAGATGGATCTCTATTTTAAGAGGACACTAAATTTGTTAGTTCAAATGTAAAGTGATACCGAGTAACAATGGGCGCAAAACTTTGAAAGAGACACATTTATGAATGATAAGCGGCTTTTAATGTGTTCGAATCAATTAAGATACAA